>SWDC01000148.1:6923247-8123247 GCA_004919715.1 Linderniella brevidens
TTATCTTAGAGAGTTTATTTAATATAGAATATTAACTTATCGAATTTATACCGTATATTTCAAATTAGTCCCGAAAACATTACTAGGGTATCCAATACTTAAGCGTTTTTTATTTTTCCTATGGATTTCATCTGATGCAGATTCATTCCCACTTTTAAATTAAGTTGCGCCTAAAATGCTTATTGAGCCAGAATATATTTTAAGACCAAGTCGTGATGACCCAATTGGGTCAGTTTTTTACAGATGACAAATCAGTGTGATCCCATTTTGGTGTTGTAAGTATCACCGCATGTTAGGTTCTTTCAGTCGAACATCCCCTAAATGAGATCTAACCTTGACATCTATCATTAAAAGTAAGAAGCTCGGTCGCTCGATCTATTGTTTAGGGATGCTTTGAATCGTATAATAAAGAACCAAACGTACTTTTCGACATAATGTTTCTTTAGCAGACAACAATGTAAGTTTGCAGAAAGTCGGGATTGTCTATGGGTAAATTCATTTGAAATTGGCATTTCACTAAAATGTTTATATTAGAATTTTGTTAAATTTGTTTGAATTTATCGAGTTTGCCCGCATTATATATGTATATACATATATATATATATTACTATTATGTAAGTGTGAATTTTAGCCAGTTCTACAGTAGGTTGAATGGCTGAATGTCATTAAGTCCACTTATTTATAGTTACCAGGCATTTTTTCTGTTCTCTCTTATCATTTTTATTTTCTTTTACACATAAGATGAAAGCATAATGCTCGAACATAAACACAACATATACTATTTAATGTCGTTTTCTTCTTGTATGGCACGTGTTCTTAATGCATCTAGAGTTCGAGCTAAGGTTGGACCAATGCGGTGCAACGGCTTTACTTCGTAGTTGCATATTAATACTTCGAATGTTGATACATGGATACTAATAACTCGTTACACGCCTTGCACGTCTTGGCTGTTATTCGTGGATATTCGCATCAGAATTCATATGCTTTTGAAAAAATAAATGATTCATTATCTAATAAATCATTTTATTGCTTGGGCAAATCAGTTAAGTGTGTCATCTTATTCAGTATATTCTGATACTAAACAAGAAAGATAATTAATTTAAGAATTTATTTTATTTTATATGTCGATAAATTTCGTTCACGTTGAACGCATAAAACAACGTAAGATATAACCAATGCAATGATAAAAAAGTAAATAACATATAAAAGCAACATTAAATCCTATAAATATAAGCGTAACAAACCAACTCATCCTAAATTAAAACAAGAGAGATGGCAAGGGTCGTGAACTTAGTATTGCTAATTTTGATGTTTGCTAATATAATCTATATTACGGAATGTCAACCAAACACAAACGTTTTGGAATGCTATTGCAGCGAAAATTTGTGGGGAGACGACGAAAACTATGCAGAACTCGTATCTGATATTCTGGAAGACGTGGTTTTCAATGTTCCTGCCGACCCAGACTATGTTGATTACACGATGGCATCTTACGGAGATGTTGAAGTTTACGGATACGGTAATTGCAGCGAAGCAATCTTAATGTACGAGTGCTATGATTGCATGGGAGCATCACGTGCGCAGTTGACTACTAGGTGTCCCCAATCGAAGGGTGCAACGCTTGTAATGGGGGACTGTAGAATCAGATACGAAGACTACGATTTCTACCCGGAGTAATGAAAGTTTGTTCTCGTTGCATTGGAATAGAAAACAAGATACAATCTTTGCGATGTTTTATTGACCGTTATGTTTGCTTCTCATATTAAATAAAACGTTATGATGCGGAAAAAATAATAAGACGTTTGATATGGAAAATGTATTTGTACTTGCATGAATGGAACGCTTTTCTACGCTTATATGCATGCAATTCCAAGACAGCTTTCTGTTGTTGGGTACAAAATCACAATTTACGGTAGGTCAGAATTGTTAGGATTAAATTAAATTTATAAGGGGTCGAATGTTAATTTTGAAAATTCATTTAGCCTTATGAATTTATGGCTAGTTTAATTCACTTAAATGAATTCTCTTAATATATTTGGTTGGGACGAAGATCTTCATTCAATGAATTCAATAAAATTTCTTTTGACTAATTAGTTTCATTAAGATGAATTAAATAAATTATTTGAATGAATTAACGAAATAAATGAACGGGTTCGATTCATAGTGAATGAATTAAATAAATTTGTTCTATGTAATAATTAATTGAAGAGTCTTTGAGTATCTATAGATAAAGGTGTTAGTTCACAATTTTAAAACTACTCATATATAAACACAAGCATTCGAGTAAGTATAAGTCTTCTCTCAATGTTCGTCATATGTTTCGTTTATTGGCAAAGGCTACTTAATGCAAAACATTCGAGCATTAATGTATAAAATTGTGGGTTTATTCGAATTGGAATTGGGTTTTTCGATTTCGACGATTACGTTATCCAACTTTTCAGGGTACATTCGGTTTATTTCAAATTATTTAAGTCGATTTGTTGTTAATATGTATAAATTCGAGGGATTGTGGTTGTTTTTGGGCAATTTTTGTTCGAAAATTGTGGTTCGCATTTGGGTGATTTCGATCGGAAATTGAAGTTCGTTTTGCTTCGTAATCGTATTTGCTTTAATTGTCGTTTGTCCATGTGAAGATGTACTTGATTGTTGCAATTTTATGTGCTTTACAGCTTCTATTAACGTAGATACTAGTTCAAGGATTGTTCATTAGGAATTAATCTTAAATGATCATTCTTTTGTCGTTTCTAAACGTTCAATATCGCTAAGGTTGCAAATGTGTATTTGAGATTAGATATTGACGAAAATTTTGGTTTCAATTCCCTTAAATGTTCACTACCTAGACATATTATAAATTTAATATTTTTCGTCTATTTGGAGAACTACGGGAAAATGCTGCCGAATTTTTGAGCACTATCGAGACTCTTACATGCATTTGCTAGTGATTGTGAATGTTTAAGGATGTGTTAGTTAGAGCGATAAGGAGCATTCAAGACCTTCAATTAGTTATATGTAAATTATGTAACTTCTGTGAATTATTTGTACAAATTTGCTTGCTATGGTTTATGTGATTGGGGTGGATCATGGTCCGATGTGGAATATGCAAACACTGACCGAGTATTTGAATAAGCGGAGAAGATAGTTTGTCGTCAACGGTATAATATAATTTGACGGAATAATGACACTATGAGGGAACATCTTACAATTAAAAATTTTAAACAGAGATATTTGCAGTAATGCTCACGGTGGTTGCTCCCGGTGGTTGGTGCACCATAGCAAATATACACATTTGTTGTTAATTCGATAACGATTTGGTTGGAATGTTTCCAAATTTCAGCTACAGTAGAAACTGTATAAACTAATATATATATATATATATATGTGTGTGTGTGTGTGTGACCATCAGAATTTATTCTATTAATTAATCGATAAATTAATAATTATTTATTTAAAAATAAATTAATATTTTATTAATGGCTCAATTTGACAAAATCATTGAATCTATTACCATAATGGAGACCAGATTCAAAGTTTAAGTCATTTAAACAAAAACCAAAATATAATTGAGTCTTTTTGAAGAAACCTTAATAAAAATGTGAGAAATTTCGTTCCCTGCATTTAAGGCTTTTTCAGCTGTCACTGAACTTTTTTTCAGTTTCGGTAATTACCCTAGTGTTTTAGGTCTTTTCAATTTTGTGTCCAAATAAATTGAGTAGTTACAATGTGGTGGTCACGCTTTATATATAGTATATATTGTAGCACAAAAGTCGTCATCTGCCAATGTCGATCACTATCAAGAACATCCATAGTAAGTGCTCTATTTATTTGAACTCCAACTGAAAAAGCATTAAACACAGAGATGAATGACTACAAGAATTGAAAAATAGTTTAATCACCAACTGAAAAATCCTTAAATACATGAGTATCTACCTAGACTGAAAGATAGTTTGAGCATCAAATATAAAAGCCTTATATTACCAACCGAAATTTCCCAATATTATGTGGTATATAAGGAATGATTAACTTATAGTTTATATGAGACCTATAGAAACTATAAAAAGAAATTTATCTTATAATTTAGCGACTTTACTAATTTAACATGTTAACACGGAGTAAAATTATTATCTTAAAGGGTTTATTTAATAATCGAATATTAAGTTATCCGGTTTATAGCAAGTATGTTTCTTTTGATCGGGCAATGATCCATTCCATTCGTGAAATTTTCCATTTTATTAATTAATAATATGATTGCTTCTCTAATTTTACTAAATATCTTTTCCTTTTATTTTCAAAGAAAACATTGCTCTTCCCACCATAAATAACAAAAGGAAAAATAAACAAAAATTACAACCCACCAAATGAACTCGGCGATTGCTTGCGATTTCAAGCCTCTCCGGAAATCAGATTAGCCCATCAATTCCACAAGGTGAAGCACGTAAACTTAGGTCTCACTGATTTCATTTTTGATTATTTTATTGCTGGTTTCGTTATCTTGACTGGGCTTGCGATTTCGCAAGCAGCAATCCTTTGCTCTTTCGATTTGGAAAATGCGAACTTGGATCTCGGAGTTTCTTATCTTTGAATGCAAATGTTATTTGGGCATGACTGCTTGTGCTTAGGCATTGATTTAGTTATCGGCTGAGTATCTAATTGCTGCTCCGGAGCTCTGATTTCTCTTATTTGGTTTAGGGTTTTGCAACTGATGGCTGGCTCGTCACATTCGATTGGGTTAGCAGCGTCGTGGGTGGTAATTTTCGGGAGTTTTGAAGCATGAGTATCTCGTATAACCAGTCTTCTCAACAAAATTTTAAGCCCTTGAAGTATAATTAGATATTTGGATGCTGTCAGGCAGAATATGATTGTTTATCAGTAATCCGAATGGGGGAATCTTCAGAGTCCGTGGGTACTACATCAAATTTTAGGTTGGTACGAAGCAGTTCTTTCCCAAATGAGGGAAGCTTTCGTCGTGAGACAAGTTTCAGAGGCACTTGCTCAAGAAACACGAGCCCCCTCAGCCGCGCGGGATCAAGAAACACGAGCCCTTCAAGGCATATGATAATTAAGACAAAGCCCCGAGGTTCTGACGAAGAAACCTTCGCCGTCGCGAATTTCGCAAAACCACTCCCCCAACTTCCCGAAATAGCGATGGAGGACAACATATGGGCCATGCTCCCCGAAGATCTCTTGAACGAAATCTTGGCCCGGGTTCCCCCGTTCATGATCTTCAGGCTCAGATCGGTCTGCAAGAGGTGGAATTCGATTCTTCAAGACAACAGCTTCTTGAAATTTCATTCCCAGGTTCCCTCTCACGGCCCTTGTCTCCTCACTTACTGGAGAAATTCTCAGACTCCTCAGTGCTCGGTTTACAGCCTCCCCTTGAAGCAATGGTTTAGGATCCCTTTCACTTTCTTGCCTCCATGGGCCTGTTGGCTCGTCGGTTCCTCGGGCGGGCTCTTGTGCTTCTCGGGCCTTGACGGGGTAACCTTTAAGACATTAATCTGTAACCCTCTGACACAGAGATGGATAACTTTGCCTCTCATGCACTACAACCAACAGAGGCAGCTAATCATGGTGGTTGATAGAAACGACCGATCTTTCAAAGTCATAGCCACCAGTGACATCTATGGAGACCGATCTCTCCCCACAGAGGTATACGACTCGAAATCGGGCCAATGGTCCATTCGAGGAACCGTGCCCGCGATCAACCTCTGCTCCTCGAAGATGGCTCTGTGCGGCTCGAGGCTCTACTTGGAAACCCTCTCCCCCCTCGGTCTGATGATGCACAGGCTCGATACGGGCCACTGGGAGCACATACCCGCGAAATTCCCGAGATCTTTATTGGACGGTTACCTCGTACCGGGAAAGAACAAGAGGCTATTCTTGGTTGGAAGGATCGGGCTCTACAGTAATCTCCAGAGCATGAGGATATGGGAACTCGATCAAGCAAAGCTTATATGGGTTGAGGTTGTAAGAATGCCTTCGAGGTATCTCCGCACCCTCCTGAGGCTCTCTGCTGAGAGATTCGAATGCTTCGGGCACGAGAATTTGATATGTTTCACATCGTGGAACCAAGGGAAAGGGTTATTATACGACGTGGACAAGAAGGCTTGGTCTTGGATTTCTGGGTGCTCGATTCAGGCTTATAACAGCCAAGTCTGCTTCTACGAGCCAAGATTCGATGCCATGTTCAGTTGACTTTGTAATTCGTGTATTTTTCACCGGGCTTTAAATTTCGAAAGCTATCGACATTGGAAAGGTCTATTATTATTGTTATTATTATTACGTTGCACCCCAGGTGAATTCAATGTGTAACAGGCGAAATGGGATATCTATTACAGAAGCGTATTTTTACTGTCCTTGGAGCACAAGATCTCTAATGTTTGTAGGGACGCAGACATCAGAGCCGTTGAAACACCGCACCGCGATCGTTTTGTAGACGGTTTCGCTGAGATGGTAACCGTCGAAGAAGTAGCGTTTGTTCGGGTCCCGACAGGTCAGCGCCCAGAGCTCAGGTATGCAAGCCGATGTGCCGTTTAACCACGTTATGCAACATGGATTGCTCGAATCGCTCAAACCTTTCGAGAGAAATTAATTTTAAAAAGTTAGAGAATATTATTGTTGGATGTTTTCCCATTTTGAAAATTTTGGTTATTTTTTTTTAAATATTTTACGTGTTACCGTAATTTGACGGGTGTGTGACCGCATCGTAGCCGAGCCAGTGAGCACGGCCGAGTATGAAATTCGAGCCCTCGAGCGAAGACGTGAGGCTCTGAAGCACCGAAGCTAGCCGCTCGTTGAAGTTAACCGCGAGCCGGTTGAAGACCTCCACGCATGGCCCATCGTGCTTGAACCTCCTCGTGCTCGACGGTATGCAGCCGATGGGTCCTATCTCGAACACGATCACTTTTCTTGCTCCCAAATCATATAATCTCTTCAAGCATAATATAATGTTCAAATTGAGCTATATATGTCAAGATGGTTCTAGTTGTAATAACTAGGGCTAATGCAATTATTACCTGGGCCTGTGTTCGAAGATTATCTGCTAGAAGTGCGGCGAAAGACTCGGGAGTATAACGTTGGCTCGTGTTGTAATGCTCCGTGTCGAGGTAATTGTTGATGTAGTCGTTGCTTCCGATGGATATTATCACAATCGATTTTTCCAGGTAATAGGAGAGCTCGTTGGGTCTTTTGAAAAGATTTGGCAATTGTTCTTTCACGATCCTCTCAAAGAAATCTACTTGTTCTCGGAAGTTCAGGCATTTTCCCTCGAGTAAAATCAAGAAAAGATAATGTTAGTGACCACTTCACCTAAGAGCTTAAATTTAAAGGGCCTGTATCATATATTAAACTTATATCATATTTAATTTCCGACACGGGTTGCGAGGAATCGAATGACTGCTTCACCTAAAAGTTTAAGCTCGAAGCGAGTGTGTATCACGTTGTAAATTTATATATATAATATTTCCAGCGGAAAATTAATGTCGTTTACGCAATTACCAAATCACTTCCGGTCTCTGTGAGAATCCCGCACGATCCCGATGCGAAGTTTATGCCCGTCAACTGGTTAGGTTGAAGAATGCTTCTGACGATGCTCAGGTACGGCGGAGCATAAGGCAGTCCGAGGAACTCAGCTGCATTTGCTTTTTCGTCCAAAATAAATAAAATAAAGTTGGAAAAATTATTACAAGCTTTTCACAAACCTATGAAATCTGCAACGGTTCTTCCATTAGTGAATCTCCCTGTGGCTCCTCCGGCGAAGTTCATGCCGTACGGTGCGAAGTTGGCCTTCGCTAAAGTTGGTAACAAGTTGTTGTTCCCGCTGTCGAATAAAGAGTCGCCAAAGACGTACAATGCCGGCGGGTTATTATCGTCCGAAGATTTATCCGAATTGAAGGACAGTATCGTCGTGATTTGAAGTAGGACTATTATGATTATTGTTATCTTCATTTTCTCTGTTTTTTTTTTCTTTATTTATTGGATAATTGTTGTGGGAGAAGTATAGAGGAAGGGTTATAATACACAAGAAAAAGGCTAGAGCATGCAGCCTATATATACCTAAGAAGGTTATGCCTTGCTTTATAGTGTGATCAAGATCGGTTACTTTTTTTTATTTATTTTAAATATAACACGAAGATTGCTTTTACTTATATGTTATTATATATGTGGATTTTATGGACATGATTAAAATCTGTTGCGATTTGATGAGTAGGACTCCTCGAGTTCAAGGGATTTCTATTATCATAGATGTAACGGTCATTTTTGTCTTTTGCATGACTTTCTTTATGTAGTTTGCTCGTCTCGTGTTCATGTACGTAAGACGATTTCACTTTATTCAACTTAGTATTTCTTATTCTAGATAGGTATCAGCACAATATACCACCTTAGCTTAGTACTCACGCTCCTATTCAAATGGTCTAGTGCAGTGACGGAATCAGGATTTGCAACAAGGGGGTCGAAAAAAAAAGTTACAATGCAAAATAATCAAAAATATCAAGTAGTTCATAGAAATTTATTCGGTGTCATATAGTTTACTTTACAAATATCATAAGGATAAGAATAAACTACATTAGGTAAAAGTAGTCTTTGGTAAAAGTAGTCATCGGGGTCCCATATCCTGAAATCTTTGCAAAATTGTTTCAGTTTCAACACTGACAAATATTTCCTTCTCAATGTAACACGCCAACATACGAGATCATACATAGTATGGTATTCCATACCAACCATCGTCCTTACAAGCTCTCCAATGTCTTGAAGTCCATTAAAAGCTTCATTATTTTTCACATTCTGAATATATCAGTCTAGTTGTATTCCTAAACGACATAAATCAATGTCAGCAAAATCTTCAGAAAATAACTTAGCAAGTTGTAGAACCTCTCGCGGTTGAAATTTCGAAATGAATCTCTAGGATCAAGGGAGGAAATGCATAGAAGCAACTCGGTGTTCGATCTTGTGAAACGGTCGTCCATCTCATTAAAAAGCTGATCAAAAACCTAAAATCATATGAAGAAAAAATATTATTTATTAAAAAATTTACAAATATCAATAAACTGAAATATTAAAAGAATAAATAATATACCTGATAAAAAATATCAATCCAAAAACGGTGGAGATATGCTTGTGGTTCATTGTTAACTGTTCTCCGAACTCGTCCTGGAATTATATCTTCCATAATCGGCACTTGGATTTCATTTTTGGAACAAAAAGTACAGACTTCGTTCAATAAAGAATCAAACCCATTATCTCTATAATTCTTCAAATCATTCTTCACATCTTGAATCAGATGTACATCATTATCAATATTTTGATCCTTTAACTGTAAGGCTTGTGAAAGGTCACTTGTTCTCCCTAATAAATTTCACATCAAATGAGCAACAAATGAAAATTCTTATGTTTCTAGTTTCTCTGCCAAACTCAAAGCGGTTCCTCGACTTTTAGAATCAGTGCCATCTCTAGACAAAGCAATCAAAACTTCCTTCACCGATTTCCACAACTCTAAAAGTCTGTGTATAGTCTTAAAATGAGAACCCCAACGAGTATCACCCGGTCGTGCTAAACTCATTTCTTGATTTTTTCCCTTTCCTGTCGAAATATTACCCATCTCTACACGTTTAACATACTCATCATATTGTTTTTGTCGAAGAACATCTTTTCTTTTGCATGAAGCTCCAGTAATGTTGACAATCATACCAAGATAATCAAAAAAGTTTCTCACGCTCGCATGTTCCGTTGATGTTGCAACTACCAACTGTAATTGGTGAGCAAAGCAATGAATATAAAATACGCACCTGTGTTCATCTAAATTTTTTTCTTCAGTCCATTAAGCTCACCATGCTTATTCGATGCCCCATCATAGCCTTGACCTCGTAGTTTAAACATTGATAATCCAAGTTTCGCAAATAAATTATCTATAGCACTTTTCAAAGATGATGCACAAGTGTCGCTAATATGCACTATTGCAAGAAATCGTTTGATCACTTCTCCGTGATCATTCACGTACCTCAAAAAAACTGACATTTGTTCCTTTATAGAGCTATCACGTGCCTCATCAATCAAAAGAGAAAAGAAAATTTCTCTCATCTAGTCATTCACGATTCTATTTCTTACCTCTGTACCACAAGCATTGACAATTTCCTTTTGAACTTTAGGGGTGTGTTTGGTTTGTGAAAATTAGTAGGGAAAGGAAAATGAAAACTAGTTTTTATGTTTGGTTGATTGAAGAAATAGATAAGGAAAAGAAAAGAAAAGAAAATGTAGCTTAATTTTACACTTAAACTAAGGAAAACTAATTTCTTCACCAAATGGTGAGGAAAACGAAAGAAAAACTTACGAAAACCATTTTCTCTTCAATTTTCTTTTCAACACTAATTTCCTTAAACCAAACAGAGCCTAGGAGAAGTCAACTGATGATTTCCAAGAACATTATTTTTCATCACCATATTAACTTCCTCATTACGGTCAGAATACCATTTAATAAGTTCAAGAAAATTACATTGATTTATCGAACTTGCAGACTCATCATTTCGTCGGAAACCAAATCTTGATTTACAAGAAATCGAATCACATCAACTACCGCGGTCAACCGAATACGATAACCGATTTCACTTTTTTTATTTTGTCGTGACATCATATAATCCAAATTATTCCTTCGATTTTTGAATGGCTCCAGCTGAACTCTAGCATGATTGTGCCTGCTGTCATTAGTTCCTTCATGATCACGAAACTTTTCTAACGCTTTTTTTCCAATTTTGGAAACCATGCTCCGTAAAAAAGTCATCTCCGTTTTTACTACTAGTAGAAAACAAAAAGCACCATAAACAAAATGCAGCGTCTTTCGACGTATTATATTCCAGCCAACAAAATTGTTTGTACCATGTTTCCTGAAATTTTCTCATGCATCCACTAATATCCGTTCGAGGGAAATTTTTACCTCTTGGTTGACAAGGACCTTTCGCGAAATATCTTCTCCTTACTTCCTCTCGAATATTAACAGAGTATTCGTTAATTGGCTTACGTAAAGCGGGATCACCAACAATATCATCCTCGCATAACTCGATTTCTTCTCGACCCCTTTTGTTACGGATTTCATTCGTATTCACGTCAATTGACGATGACTCTGCTTTGTTTAGGTTTCTTCTGAAAAAACTTTTCGATAGAGACATTCGTAAAATTAAAAAGAAAATAATATAATCATTATATGAACAGATTACTTTATTAAGGCATAAATTGATAAAGAAAAGAAAAAAAAATACTTCGCCATGATCGCTCGAATTCTCGTGGGCGTGGCTTATAAGGAGTTTTATTTTATATTTCGCAAAGATTAATTAAAATATATTGTTAGGCTTAGGATCTAGTTTGCGTCATGTTAAATAATAAGGTTTATTTTGATTTTTGAGGCCCAATTACGCTCAATATATTTTGAAAACATGATGGCCCAATATAAAAATAAGTCCAATTAAAAGAAAAGCCACAATTAAAGAAAACCCAAATATAAGGGTTCTATTCATCGTCGTCAATGTGCCGTCTTCTTCAACCTCTACTCATGGAGGCTCCACTCCACCACATCTAGAATATACCCTTCTAACGCCGGCCGCCGGGGGTCGGCCGACCCTTCTGACCCCCCTAATTCTGTCCCCGGTCTAATGCACAACCATTCCATCGGCTATCGAACAACTACCGCGACGTTTGGCAGAACTTTTTTATGTCCACACAGAAAGCGATAACAAGGTGATCAAGTGGATTCGAACTCGTGATCCCCTCTCCTTACCCCAACCACTTGGCGAAATCCTTGGAGAATTTTTCAACTTATTTAAACATCTACATTTCAACCTTTTGTTATTCAATAGACTAAAATACGAGATAACGATCTTTTTCATTTTTTTTTTCTGTCCCGATGTATCCGCACTCGACCTGGTTATGAGCTAACCTTTACATATTGGTGTGGGCTTTTTTGCGCCACAAAGGGTGGGGCTTAATTGCGCCACACACTCCAGTGGTGGGACTAATCCACGGGGTTAGATGAATACGTCACAAACTCACATGACATCAATAATCATGGGCTATAAAGCTCATGATGACTACTCAAAGAACTTTATGGGAGGGGGGACTCGACCCCACGACCTAACTCACAGATCCTTAAAGTCTCCTCTTTGAGCACTAGACCAAGAACACATTTGCGACCTTTTCTATTAATGAAATTTAATTTTTTATAGGGGAATCGACAAATTAGAATAAGTATAAAAGAAATGGAAAGGGTCCTCCTCACATTCACAACATGCTTTCCGCCTAACTTAATTTATAATTTTCCGTATGCTGTTGCTTTCTTAGGCTATATTGACCGCGATTTATTTCGACTAGATTTACATCTAACTATTGCTTGTCCAAAACTATAATTTCTAGAGCTAATTTTCGAAGTGATGGAGAAATCTCAAGCCAACGCTAATTCGATTCCGAGTCGGGCTCGATTTAGTTGAAAAATAACTCGATTCATACGTAGCATTCTTGTAAAATTTTCTATAAAAAAAAAAGCCTCATAGTTTGTATAGTAATTTATAGTTATATATTTATGTTCTTTTCATTAAACCTAAATATTGTTTTTTAATCTTGTAAGTGGTGAACAACTTTTTTTTTAAACGACAGACTTTATTAATGATATTATGAATACAGAATATTCGCCAATTATCGGGTGGAGGGAACAAACCCTCTCATTTAAAACCCAAATACTTACCGAATGAGACCATCTGTCACATTGTATGTCTCATTGCGTGTATCCATTAATAAGTGTGTGTTTACATGGGGTCCACAATGTTTTCTTCTTTCAACTGACGGCTTCTAGCAATCTCAAAATTTGGCGAGCCTCCATTAGCTCGACTATCAAATGATCATTCAAGTATCAGACGTCGACCGCCATCCTTGACAGAAACCATGATTACCATCTCGTGCTATAATGCCGACAGATGTCGTGAACATTGATATCGTGTTAAACGATCATTTCTTCAAAATAATACTACAATGATAGATTATGTGTACATTTTCTTACATTCAATTTCATTTTCATCAATAGAGACTAGGTCACAACTCAAATTTGATTAAATCAAACGAAATTGTGGATGCAAGTACGTAAAATCAATTACACCATCATATCGGACGAGTCGAATAAACATAATATTTTTATAAATTCGACTTCTACATATCTATAATACATAGGAACCATTCAAGAAATTAAATGCAACATTTTTATAGACAGCTTCGGTAGGATGATATCCGTCCCAGAAATAATAACTTTGCGGGTCGTCACATGCCAGTTTTCCCAACTCCGGTATGCATCCTTTCGGGCCAACGAACCACGTCACACAGCAAGGTTTGCTCGAATCCCTTAAACCTAATTATAAAAAGTAAAAAAAATATTTAAATAAATAAATGAAAGAAATCTATTTTGTAAAAAATGAAGTATATATGCCTAACTGCGAATTTGTTCGATTTACCGTATTTAGCGGGATTGACGACCGCATCGTATCCAAGACCGTAAACTTGTCCGATCACAAAGTCCGAGCCTTGAAGCGTTGATCTTAAATTCTTGATCGTAGGTAATAAATTTTTATTAAATAACATAGCAAGCTGGTTAATTTTCTCAACACAAGGCCCGTTATGCAGGTATTGCTTTGTAATCGAAGGTAGGCAACCGAGTGGCCCGATCTCGAATATCGCCACTCTTCTTGCTCCTAACGTATAGAGTCTCTGAGATCATAACTAAGCCAACGTTAATCATAGCTTATAATAATAAATTGATATAAATATATATATATAATGACCACGAGAATTATTACCTGAATTTGTGCGAAGAGCTTGTCAGTGAGAAGCCTGGCGAAAGATTGGGGAGTGTAGAGTTTGCTAGATTCGTGCTGGTTGTTAAGGTAGTTGTTGAGATAGTCGTTGCTGCCAATGGCGATTATAAACAAGGAGTTTGAGAGGTAACTGGAGAGTTCGTTAGGGCTGTTGAAGTGCTTCGGCAGCTTTTCTCGTACTGTCATCGCAAAGAGATCGATCTGGTCGGACAAACTCAAGCACTTACCCTGTAAGAAAACCCCCGAAAAAATATATAATTTCTTTTTGTCGAAAAAAATAAAAATAATAAATAAATTCTTTAGTTAAATCAAATAATTAATCTAACTACCCCTTGTCTTCCTGTATCAGAAAGAATACCACAAGATCCTGATGCATAGTTTATCCCTTTAACGAATTTATGATCATTGTGCAACTGTGATAACTCTGACAAGCTCAGGTATGGTGGCGAATATGGCAACCCGAGATACTCAGCTGCACGCAGAAATATATAATATATATATTTGTATATTTAAGAAAAAAACAGCAATAACGATCGCGAAGTTATTATTACCAATGAAATCAGCAACAGTTCTTCCATTGCTGAATCTCCCAGTAGCTCCTTGCGGGAAATTCATGCCATAAGGTAAGTAATCTGCTTTCGCAAGAGTTGGCAGAAGATTATTATTTCCACTATCTAACAACGAGTCACCGAATACATACAATGCTTGTGGCGGATTGTTACTATTGTAAGAATATTTTTCTGAATTTCCTTGATGTAATAACACGGTTGTGATTAGTATCAAGATTCGTGATTGATTCATTTTTTTATTTCCTGCGTTTTCTTGGATTATGGTATCGAGTGATCATATATATAGCTAGATAGGTGCGGAGAGAGCTGACCAAGTTTATTAGAGGTCACATTTTTGTTGTAGATATACATATATACATGGACACGTATACATCCAATCTATACAATAAACGCATATTACAGGTTGTTAAGAGCTGGGCTGCTGTATTATAGGCATATATCAAAAACTAATCACACTATTTTTTTTTCAAATACCCTGCCAGTAAGACGATATTGCACCGCTATTCAATGTTTAATCGGTCTACAACGATCGTCCCCAAGATACAGCCGACTTTCGAATTTTAGAATCGCAACACTTTCGACTTAACGAAGTTTTCCAACGAATTTTACTACGAGACTCATATTTTTCTTGCTTCTAGAACTAGGGACTTGGGCGTGAAATGCAGAGAATGTTGTGGTGAATTTTAAATGAATTTTCTCTGAGTAGGGGTATTATATAGGATCTGAATTGGTTTCGGGGTCAAATGCGAATAGCTGCAACGTTTGGCTATTTTGACCATTTTTTTACAGCTTGATAGAGGCCAAATAGTCGCGACCCACTAAACCCAACGGACCCTAACGGGTCTGTGCCACGTCATCTTTTCTACAATGCGTTGTGTTGCGTCAGTGTCACATCGTTCTCACTTGCACACGTGTCATCTGACACGTGAAATTTGATTGCCACGTCACCCGAACCGCCACATCATCGCCGCCGTAAATTTTGGCTCCTCATAGCTCTTCGCTCCAATGCAAAGTGCACCATGAAAGCACATGTTGTGCACTTTGGCACGCACTGCTCGGGCTCGGGCTTGAGCCCGGCATGGGGACAAGGCGCGGGCTCATAGGTGCGACGCACCTCCTCGCACTTGGGTTATTATTTGGGGAAAAAAAACTCACGCAAGCCCACCAAGCTCTTTAGGCGAGCCCTTTGAATAATCATAAAGGGTAACAAAAATACTTTTATATATTTGATTCACAATATCATCCCTTTATTCGGAAAACTTCAAAAATTAATTTCTCATTCACCCGATATCGGTTTTGAGAAAATCAATATTCAAATAGGTTTTCTTCTAAACATAAATTATGAATCTTTCATCAATTTCGAGTTTCGAAGAACGACGTCTTCACGATTTGATTAAAACCATTGAGCTTGGATTTTATAAGGTAACCGGTAAGTCGTCTTTAATGGAATGGAACTCGTGCCTTCTATTTAATATGTCCATTTCCTTTAAGGACAACATTAATGGATACATCAATCATCGTTTATGATGCAATTTAAACCAGCCGTGAGAAGTAATGGAGGTATAGATAATGATTATTTTTTTTAACTATATAATATCCATCTATCTGCCGAACTAAAGGAGAAGATCACGGGTCAACGTGCAGTATTGTTATCTCAATCATTCTCCAAAACAAATAAGAAATACATAGATAATATTATAATGCATGATAGTTGATACAAAAATTAAGTCAAATAGGCCAAATATCTGACCTCCTTTCTCCATGTGGAGGTTAAGGGCTCCATGACACAGCCACAGGTAAAAGGAAAATTTAGCTACAAATTTTCACAACCGACAAGTTCAAATTTGCTTAAACTGAAGCATACAAATGATTTATCTGGGGCTCACAATGTGAGGCCCAATGAGGCCCAATAAAGACCAATTGAGATAATTTAAAAATCCCATGTTCAAGTAAAGCTTAATATAACCAGCAATGTATTGCTCCCATTACATTATTTTCATCTGCCACCAAGTCTCTGTATATCTCTTCACCAATCTGTACAAAAATGATAAATAATAATAACAAAATAAAATATATATGCATGTAAAACTCAGTTGAAGGAGAGACATTCTTGAGGATTTGCATAGAAGTTATCTTCTTCCTTTGGCCTGTCTTGAATCACAGCACGTTTCTTAGGACTCCCCATCCTATTATGTAGTCCATGAGCTTCCTTAACAGAATACGAAAACTCGTCCCACCTCAACGATCCGTTTACGTATCGATCTATCAAACCGATCAAAACCCTCCTGTCCAAAAGAACACTCTTCTTGAAACCTAAATACCTGCTCCAAAGAAATTCCCAAAAAAAAAAAAAAAACAGATTATAAACACATAGGGAGAAGATTAATCATTTTATCGTTTCATACGTAAAATACCTCCGATGGCCCTCAACAACTTTAGCCATATTTCCATCGTAAGTAGGAATGAACACGTCGCTCTCCAACGAGACGAGATAATCGAGAGCAGCCATTTGGGACGAGCGGTTCTTGAAAAATTGCAAGTCTGTGGGCTCAAGCAATGTCTCCTTCTTCACCTATTCATACATGGCACCGAAAGAATTATATCAATAGATAGCTTAGTCAGTTATGTTGTGTGATGTATGACTATTGATTATCACTTCACCTAAAAGCTTAACCTTGAAGGGACTATATCATTTTTTAATATTTTTATTTCCAACATATTCTTTACTAACTAACCACGTTTGGGAATGCTTCGGTCAAAGGTCTCAGTCTCCTCTGTCCTCCGTATATTTCTCCAGCTGCGATATATATCTGCATGTTGCGATCGATCCCAAGTGCACGTAACACTAGAGAAGCTTCTTCGGGTGTCAAAGGGCATAAGCCTTCCTTTCTCTTGAAAACGGGATCTATCTCTTTCTCCTTCCACCAACGGTTCTCGTATCTAATTTCACAAAGAACATTCAAAAATTCAACACCTGAAAAAAACCCACTAATTATAAAGAAGAGTGTTGGAGACCTCATTCTTGTTAGTTCTTTGACTTCCTCGGTGTTGCAAGCTTGAGTGCAACCGGAGAACGAAAGCATATCCATTTCGTAACGAAGATGTAGGACCAAGAAAGGGCCCCTCTGCCTCAGCATCCTCACGGCTTTATATCCGAGTTTTTCGATCTGAGGAGTAAATCTCAAGGAGTGAAAGTTCACTTTGCACCTCAGCTTTTGAATGTCTAAAGGTAGTCCATTGTTAGCTAGGCGAGCATCGGTTCTGTTGAAACGCACGATTTTGTGCTTCTTTATGAGCGGGAGTACCTGTCAACATCAAACATTTGAGAGAGAGAGAGAGAGAGAGATCTTAGGTTTGTTATCGTTTTAAACAAACCAAACCTGTTCGTGGTAGTAAGAGAGATTTGACCAGCTAACTGGGGATAGCTCAAGGAACTTCTCTTGTTCGAATCTCCGTTGGAGTTTAGGTGGAAGCTCTTTTAGTATACGGACATCATCTCTCAGAGATGCAATAAAATGATCGAAATCGAATATGTCCTGAAAATCACTGAACAGCGGAGGAAACAAATTCTTGATTGATCCGAAGATGTAAACTTAGGACAACTTTTATTATATTTATCAAAGGTAGTAAGTAGTATGTAATAAACAAAACAAACCTTGGATCTGCCCAGAAAGACGTCTTATCTAATTCCGGGACTAAAAGGGTGAGGTTGAGGTATCGTGAAATGGCAACCATATCACATATCTGTGTTGTTATAACATAAGATTTATAGAGCCATTTAGCATCAGAAAAGAAATTACGTGACAAAAAAAAAAACAGTATGATTGTTTAAGAATAACGGAAGAAGCAAAAGAAGTCTACCGCTGCTCGCATTTGATTGAGTCCTCCGTTGCAAGAGACGAGGAGATAACCATTGCTTACGTATTTCCCTGAAGAACAGATAGGATTCTTGTTCAAGAAACAAAACAGCCCCATAATCACATTGCTTCAGTAAAAAGCTTAAACATCAAACGATTAGGCAATCTCAATCAGAAAAACTAACACTAAAAAAATACCATATTATGCCGATATAAGAAATTGCAAAGACAATGGATCACAAAATCTAGCAGCAGCTTACTCTTTGGAGGATAATGCACTTTGGATCGAACGAAAGACTCGTTTGTGGAGGAGGTATCATCGGATGTGCTCGGGATAGACTTGAACAACATCGGAACCCAAACATCTCCAATGGCCACCAATTGAACTATGCAAGTCCATATCAGCAATGTGGTGATAGCCCTTAAAGTCCATAGCTTCAATCTAGCACGAGAAAGCCTCAAAAGTTCGTTTTCTTTACTGGCTATGTGCTTCATACCCAACTCCCACTTTTCATCCCTCTCTTTTACTAATTGATTCTTATCCTCTGCTTTACACATTTTGCTACCAGAATTTTTCTCCAAAGCGAATCAAGATAGATGACAATGGTAGAAGGAAGACAAAGAAATTCAAGTGTAAATTGTCTGAAAGGGCAGTCTCAAAATTTGATTCAGAGTGTACTTCAACGCGTTTTTCGCACTAAACGAGGCGAATCTAAGTTGTCAACAGATATAAATTAAATATACCAACGCACGTTGGAGAATCAAGAATGCTTATTGAAACTGTTGAACTCGTGAGTCTGGAGAAAGAGGGAACGGAGGGATTGGATTTTCAACGTTCCCATCTCAATGAAGCGCACTCAAAATAAATGTGCGTAAACAGAGAAATAGCTACGGCAAAAGCATACAAATTTTTCGAATAGCGGGTGAATATTTATATATATATATATATAAAAAAAAAAGGATCAGTAGTGGGAAGAAACTGCAATGACCCTTTTCAATGTTGCTGACGAAAATTCATGAAAACAGAAGGAAGTAAAAAAAAATAGAACAATGGACTCGTGATGCATAGAACGGCTGACGCAAGAGAAAGGAGAGGTTTTAAAGAGAACCCGTTGAAGTGGCAGTGGTTACAGCGTCGGTGGTTGTTGAGTGTTTCCTATGTTTCCGTTTTTTTTTTTCTATTTCCAATTGAAATTTTATTTTAAGCTTCTAATTTCTTGTTTAACTTTGTCAGGAATGGATCTTACCTATGAAGGAAAAACCTAGATTTGATCAGCCAGGATATGCCATACATTTTTAGTTTGTCTATTTCTATATTCTATTTTATATATATATATATATATTCATTCTAGATTCAAATTGCTGGATTTATCAAAAAAGTGGGAAATTGGCCTTTTCTTCCTTTTAAAATGACGTACAAAACCATAATAATTAGAGGAGTTAAAGTGGTCGGTTCATAACATTTTCAAGTAGGATTATCAGAAGGGAGAGATTCACTGGGATCCGTCCCAACTCCCGAACGGGGTAGAGAAGTCCATGTCATGTTCTCCCCGCAGGGACTCGAAGTTGTAAATTACTAAATAGAGATGTCCCGTTCCTCGCAGGGACCCGAAGTTCTGTCGGAGGTTGAAGATGGGGACGATTCGTCCTTGTTTACTTGCGACGACTGGAATTTCTCGAAACCGTGACGAGAATTATACCCTCATCATGAACCTGCTTCCTATTGACATCTCTATCTTCAAGTGGCGAAAACAAGACACATAGGCCAAAGGGATTACTCCCGCTAAAATTTGAGATCGTTCCGTACCTGACAAGATGTTTAAATTCGTTTTAGACTTAAAAGGTGTTTAAATTCGCTTCTATTGAACTTAACCGAGGTATAGATGCTGGCTTGTGGGTGAATAGCTCAATTAGGCAAAATATAAAAAGGACATTTAACGATATTTGGTGGCATGGCATGAATTTGAGAAATCGAGAATTACATAATTTTAATGAGAAAGGTTAACCACATTATCAAAATTTTTATTGACGCTGTACCTTTTTTCTATGAAAAGAAAAACATTTTTTTTCCTGGAAAAAAGAGAGATCATCGCCGTAGCATATTTAATCTGGAATTCAAATGTTCATTCATTATTCTCTGTGGAGTTTATCCAAACATAGAAAGACGATAGGCATTTTCTTTTTCACAAAACCCTACGGGCTACGTTGCGTTTTCGTAAACTGAATTTTTCTTTACAAAGTTCCGATTCACCGTTTAATTTTGTTTTACGTGCAAGCATAGTGTATTGGTATTGAATAACCGCTAACCATATATTCATTATAATTACCAACTAAAATCCACAAATATTTAATTCTTCTTAATTAAAGCGTCCATTATGCCCTAAATGGAATAATTTCTTGCAATGCATCAGCGATAGATTTGACAGAACACTACCATAATGGTGCGTTATTTAAAATCCTATCACCTAACAATTTGATGCTTCATACAATTTCTGTACGATATAATGAATTTAAGAAGCCCCACCAAGTGTTAGATGACCTAATAAATCAAAGGGTAATTGTATTGGTACTCCCATTTTTTTTATTACACCCCCTAATTAATGAAGTAGATCATTAAATACTTAAATTGACCAAAAAATTATATATAATTAATTTTCTATGTTAAATATGGTAAATTATTATGTTAAATATTTCCTACTACATTATCTCACATATTTATTATGTATACATAAATAACTTTTCACATTATGACTAAACTTATCATAAGTATTTATTTTTTAAGTTCATATTATTTATTTTAGAATATCCATAATATAGAAATATTATATAATTTATATGTAACTGTATTTGATTTAAATAAGTTATATTATAATATGTGAATATTTTGTTGATCTAAGTTAAATATTAATATGGAATATCACATTACATTATTTAGTAAATGAATGTTTTATTATTTATATTATATGAATATTATTTCATTAAAACAAGTTAAATATAGTATCGTAAAATATTAATACTTAAGTTACGTATAGATGTATTATTAATCTGTAACTATATAAGTTGAATTAAGATATGAAGAAAAAAACTAATGCTAGATTCAATGAAAAATAAATATTAGTCGGTTGTACATGTTATGAATCAAAAGTAAATCTTAATATAGATAAACAAAAAAATTAATATTTTAAAAATTAATATAATAATACAACGAGATATATAATAAAAAATAAATTCAATATAATACCGATTTGTTGAATAAGCCATGCAATTAATGTTGTTAAGTTATATGCAAAATAAATTAATAAAATAATTATTGTTTACAAATTTCATGTATTAGGGGGGGTGTAAGGGGGACGTGAATAGTTGGACCCAGAATCAAATATAGGGTAATAACTTGAGAGTTTCCACACTATGTTATAAATATTATGAAATATTATATTAAGATGTGGATGTTTTTAATGTTGATAAGATTAGGTTTATTAAATGTTGTAAAAATTAGTTGATTGTTGATGGGATGAGATAAGATGTATTTAATGTTGTAAATGTTAGATGAAATAGTAGAATTTTTTCTACTATAAATAGACCGATGTATTTGTATTGAATCATATTGAAAACATTATTATCTCTCTACAATCCCGTTTTATATTTCTGTTCTTGTCCAATTATAATAGTTTTATAACACGTTATCAGCACGAGCGCTCTCCGGCAACGATCAACCTCCGGGCAAGATCTTATACAACTATAATCGAGTATGACGAATTTGCAAAGCCTCGAGTTTGTTGCCCTTGACATCTCAGGGAAGAATTATTTATCTTGGCAACTAGACGCAGAAATTCATCTAAAAGCAAAAGGTTTGGGTGACACTATTGTCGACCCAAAAACCACAACGGGTGCAGGTGACGCCACTGATACGGTAAAAACCACAAGCGCTCAGGATAAGGCAAGAGCTTTGATAGTTCTTCGCCATCGCCACCACATTCATACGGATCTGAGGGATGAATACTTGAATGAACAAGATCCCGCTGAATTGTGGAAAAATCTGAAAGATCGATTTGACCACTTGACAACTGTTATCCTCCCTAAGGCAAGGTATGAATGGATGCATTTAAGATTACATTATTTTAAATCCGTAACTGAATATAACTC
Source organism: Linderniella brevidens (assembly GCA_004919715.1). NCBI lineage: Eukaryota > Viridiplantae > Streptophyta > Magnoliopsida > Lamiales > Linderniaceae > Linderniella > Linderniella brevidens. The sequence goes on from SWDC01000148.1 coordinate 6,945,655, forward strand.
GGCTGTTCATAAGGTGACTGCCACACTGAAATTGTGTGGAGAAACAGTCACCGAAGATAGTATGCTGGAGAAAACATTCAGCACTTTTCATCCATCAAATATGATATTGCAACAGCAATATAGGGAGAGGAGATTTAAAAAGCATTCAAAGTTAATCTCTTGTTTGTTATTGGCTGAACAAAACAATGAATTGTTGATGAAAAACCACGAATCCCGACCGACTGGTTCTACTGCAATCCCTGAAGTGAATGCAGTCAAAGGTAATAATGATAATAGTCGAAGCAATGATCGTGGACGTGGTCGCGGTGGACAACGCGGTCGTGGTCAAGGCCGTGGACGTGGCCGAGGAAATTACGGTGATGGTTATCAGCATTTCCGTGGTGGTTATCATAGCAATCGTGGCGGTCATCAGAATTTTCCCCAGAAGAGGAAAAATTACGAAAATAATGATGAGAAGAGGCACACTGAACAAAAGAACAACGATGAGCAATGCTATCGTTGTGGTGGTTCGGGCCATTGGTCACGTAACTGTCGCACGCCCAAACATCTGGTTGAATTATATCGACAAAGTAAGGGCAAAGAAAAGATGATTGAAACGAATTTTGTTCAAAGTGATTTGGCCTCTGCTTCCGGGACAAAAGATGAAAATACACATTTTGAAACTGCGGATTTCTAGTTTTTCCTGAAGAAAACTAATCTACTATGTATTATTATTGTGTGCTTTATTGTTATGTGTAATGGTTTATTATTGTGTGATTTATTATGTATCGTTTGGAGTGTTTTATTAAGTTATATATTTTCTTGTGATATATCTGTGTTTGTTTATAAAAGAATTTCTCTGATGGAAATGAACATGTGCAATGGAGAATTATGTCTTGCAGACTGTGCAACGACTCATACGATTATAAAGAATAAGAAATATTTTGATCATCTTGAAATGAAAGAAACAAGTGTTATTACAATATCGGGTAGCACAAATATAATTGAAGGCTCCGGAAGAGCCAACATTTTACTACCCAGAGGAACAAGGCTGATAATTGAAAACGCCTTATATTCTCCTAAGTCTCAGAGAAATTTATTGAGCTTTAAAGCTATTCGACATAACATATATCATGTTGAGACTGCAGAAAAGGGAGATGTTGAATATTTGCACATTACAAAGGGGGTTTCTAATGATAAAAGAATTATGGAAACATTACCTTCCTTTGACTCTGGGTTGTATTACACATATCTTAGAACGATCGAATCGTATGCTACCGTAAACCAGAAGTTTACTAATGACAGTACATTTAATGTTTGGCATGACCGGTTGGGCCATCCCGGTGCAATTATGATGCGGAAATAATTGAGCATTCACGTGGGCATTTAATGAAGAACCAGAGGATTCTTCAAAGTAATGAATTTTCATGTGTCGCTTGCTCTAAAGGGAAGTTAATTATTCGGCCATCACCAGCGAAAATAAAGAATGAATCCATAACATTTTTGGAGCGTATACATGGTGATATTTGCGGACCGATACATCAATCATGTGGACCATTTATGTATTTCATGGTATTAATTGATGCATCGACTAGATGGTCTCATGTATGTTTGTTATCAACACGCAACATGGCGTTTGCGAGATTGTTTGCACAAATGATCCGACTAAGAGCACATTTTCCAGATTATCCGATAAAGAAAATACGCCTTGATAATGCTGTTGAATTTACTTCCAAGGCATTTAATGATTATTGTATGTCTATCGGAATTGATGTTGAGCATCCCGTGCCACACGTTCATACGCAAAACGGTCTGGGCGAATATGGTATAATCGCCTAGGTGAATTTTTAGTAAAAGAAGGATATCGGAATGATCAAACTTGTCCCTGCATATTTCTGAGAAGATGTGAAAATGAGTTTGTCATTATAGCAGTCTATGTTGTGATATCAATATAATTGGAACTCCTGAAGAGTTGACCAAAGTTGTTGATTGTTTGAAAAGGGAGTTTGAAATGAAAGATCTCGGAAAAACAAAATTTTGTCTTGGACTTCAAATTGAATATTTGAAAAGTGGAATATTTGTACATCAAGAGACTTATACGAAAAAGGTGTTGAAAAGATTTTACATGGATGAATCTCATCCACTGGATACTCCAATGATTGTTAGATCTTTAGACGTAAATAAAGATCCCTTCAGACCACACGAAAATGATGAAGAGCTACTTGGTCCTGAAGTACCATATCTTAGTGCTATTGGAGCACTAATGTATCTTACGAGTCATACGCGACCTGATATAGTGTTCGCTGTAAACTTATTGGCAAGATATAGTTCTTCGCCGACTCGTAGACACTGGAATGGAGTTAAACGGATTTTCCGATACCTTAAAGGAACATCTGATATGGGATTGTTCTATTCTAATGAGTCGAAAGCAAATTTAGTTGGGTATGCAGATGTTGGATATTTGTCTGACCCACATAATGCTCGATCGCAAACAGGTTATTTATTTACATATGGTGGAACCCTATTTCATGGCGGTCAGTGAAACAAACTTTAACAGCTACTTCATCTAACCATGCGGAAATTCTCGCTATTCATGAAGCTAGCCGAGAATGTGTTTGGTTGCGATCGATAATTGAGCATATCCAACAGACTTGTGGGTTGCTTTATGAGAAATTACTTCCAACGATCTTATATGAAGATAATGCGGCATGTATTGCCCAATTAAAGGAAGGATATATTAAAGGGGATAAAACAAAGCATATTTCACCGAAATTTTTCTTCACCCATGATTTGGAGAAAAATGGTGATATTGATGTACAACAAGTGCAATCAAGTGAAAATCTTGCAGATTTATTTATGAAAGCACTTCCCCGAATTAGTTTCAGGAAATTGGTATATTCAATTGGAGTTCGAAGACTCCGAGATTTATAATGATGTTATCATCAGGGGGAGAAAATACGTGTTGCACTCTTTTTCCCTTCATTGTGGTTTTTCCCATGTGGTTTTTCCAGTAAGGTTTTTAATGCGGCAACAAATGAAAGCGTATCAAAAAGAAATATGTACTCTTTTTACTTCACTAGGTTTTTATTCCACTGGGTTTTTCCTGGCAAATTCTTTGAAAAACATCCAAGGGGGAGTATTATGAAATATTATATTAAGATGTGGATGTTTTTAATGTTGATAAGATTAGGTTTATTAAATGTTGTAAAAATTAGTTGATTGTTGATGGGATGAGATAAGATGTATTTAATGTTGTAAATGTTAGATGAAATAGTAGACTTTTTTCTACTATAAATAGACCGATGTATTTGTATTGAATCAGATCGAAAACATTATTATCTCTCTACAATCCCGTTTTTATATTTTTGTTCTTGTCCAATTATAATAGTTTTACAACATGTATTATAATAATTTTGATGTTACATTAATTAAACGAACTTACTGAACTCACTTTGATTTCTTTTTTAATTGAGGATTTCGCACCAAACTAATCATACCAAGTTGAGTTTGTCTGTATGTGTATACCAATATAATTTCCTCTCAGGGGTCGCACTTATTATTTGGCATTTTCATCTTTTATTTTTATTTTATTTTTATTTTTTCTTTTTCTATATTGTCTGGCATAGGATAAGGAGAGGGCCTTTTAAAAAAATGGCCCTTGACTGGGCCAATTTTAAAAAAATGGCCTCGTTGACGATTTTTTTTTGGTCAATAGCCCTCACTTTGTTTAAACGTTAACCATATTAACTAATTCTCATACTTAACTCATTAAAATAAAAAAATAAAAAGAAAAACGAAAAAATGGCTTCAATAACTGACTGAACAGAACATGGGTCCATCTCCCTCTTTAACCATAACCATACAATCGATATGAATGCATTATCTTCTCCATTTTAAAGAACAAAGGGTAACAACACATACCTCTCTCACAAACCTAAAGCGACGCGAGCTGTTCTCTTCGTTTAGTGCCGGAAAACAACTTTTCAAACCAAGAAAACAGCAAGCATTTCAGCATATTTACCAGTAAGCATTCGTTACATGAAAACTGCAATTTTAACGTCGAAAATGGTGAATTTCCAGTCCATTACCCCCTAAAATGTATGGGTTATTTATTAGATAACGTGTACTAGCCAGAGTAGCGATGTTTCAGTGGTTATTACGAGAAATCGGACCTGAAAATACATATTCTGAGGTCTACTGTTCGTGCATGGGACCCCTGCGTGCGAGTACCATGCGATATAGGTGCGTGTACCGTGAGATATAGGTGCGGGTACCATACGCCCAGTGTGCGGGTACCATGCGCTTGTGTGAGGGTACCCTGCACCAGTGTGCGGTACCCTGCGCCAGTGTGCGGGTACCATGCGCCCAGTGTGCGGGTACCATGCGCTTGTGTGAGGGTACCCTGCGCCAGTGTGCGGGTACCCTGCGCCAGTGTGCGGGTACCCTGCGCCAGTGTGCGGGTACCCTGCGCCCAGTGTGCGGGTACCATGCGCTTGTGTGAGGGTACCCTGCGCCAGTGTGCGGGTACCCTGCGCCAGTGTGCGGGTAGCATGCGCCAGTGCGCGGGTCCCCTGCGTTGTGTGCGGGTACCGTGATCCCATGTTCGGGATCCATGCGCTGAAGATCATATATAAGCACGATATATGACGAGAATCGTTTTCTAAACAGTAACATTGCATAATATTGCAGGTGTTCAAAATGACAATTACCAACATTGTATTTCAATTCGACGGTCGGTGGTTAATCGGCGAGGACAATATCTCGACTTGGTCTCCTGCGTCAAATTGTAGCTGGCATTCAATTTTGGTGGATGAGGACGCATGCACGTTAGAAGACGTAAAGGAGCAAATTGTATCCGTGTTAGCGTTTCGCAACGACAATGCGAGGCTAACACTAAGCTATATGCCAAATGTACCCTATAGTTATCCGAGGCCCATATACATCGATAACGACTATGCTCTACGTGCGTACTTGGGTTTTGGTGGCCCTCAATCGAGACCCGTGATTCATGTCGAGGTGGTGGAATGTGCGCTTGTGGCTCCGTCGGACGCATTTGCTGGTTCTTCTAGTAATAATACCGGGCTCATAGCCGATTGCGATGAAAATGCGCAAATCGAACCGTTTGAGGGTCTTGAAGATATCGCTGGACCGTCTGGGGGTAGGGATTACTCGGGTTGGCATTCGAATGAAAATGAAGATGAGGCAATTGAAAACACTGACGAGTCGGAAGAGGTATTCGTAGCCCGTGATCACAATGACGATATAGATCGAAACCCGGTAGAAGAGGCTGCCGATGGTACTTTTGCATTTCCGGACGGTTCAAGCCTACACGTTGGGCAGCAGTTTCGTGATAAGGCGGAAGTTATCGAGGAAATATCTAAAATCGCGTTGGCTGCGTCGTTCGAGTGCAAATTAGTAAAGTCGAACAAGACTTTGTATGTAGTAAGATGTGCGATGGAGCAATGTTCGTGGCGCTTTCGAGCTGCAAAAGATAGAGATTCCCCTTTTTTCTCGGTACGGACATATTGCGGCACACACACATGCGGCGTGTCTCATCGACGTCGAAGTCATCGTCAAGGAACTTCATCGGTTGTGTCTAGGATGCTTCTTGACAATTTTAGCGGGCCTAAAGACATTCCCGCGCCAAAGGCTATCATGTCTATGATGCAAAATAGAGGGGTGAATGTTTCTTATTACAAGGCTTGGAAGGGGAAGAATATCGCTACGGAGGAGTTGGTCGGTAACGGGGACGATTGTTATGCATTGATCCCGGCGTATTTGGAGGCCGTGAAGCAAATGAACGCCGGAAGTGTCACGGATTGGGAGATGGACGAGGAAAACAGATTTAAATATCTGTTTTTGGCATACGGTGCATGCATAGCGGGATTTGCTTTCATGCGTAAGGTAATTTCTATCGACGCCACCTTTTTAAAGGGAAAATATAAAGGGGTGATGCTTGTTGCTACGGCGCAAGACGGCGATTACCACCAATATCCTATCGCATGGGGTATTGCGAGCACCGAATCTACCGAATCTTGGTCATGGTTCTTAACGAGATTGAAACGGATCGTGGCCGATTCAAATGACCTCGTCATAATTTCTGACAGACATGGCGGGATAAAGACAGCCGTACCGGCAGTTTTCCCAAATGCGTTTCACGGGTTCTGTGCGTGGCATATTCAACAAAATATAAAGACCCGTATGAAGGAGAAAGGTGCGTGTGCGTTATTCCTTAATATTGCGTACGCCTACAAGACGAGCGATTGCGATCGATTGTTGGAAACGCTAAAGGAACGGTACGAAAACGTGCATAAGTATCTTCAGGATGGTACGAAGGCAAAATGGACGAGATCGTATTGCCCGAGAACGAGGTACAACATCATGACCACAAACGGCTCGGAATCGATAAATGCCGCTCTACGCGCGGATAGAGAGCTTCCCCTCATAGGATTGTTGGATTCGATACAGCGTTTGACAACTAATTGGTTTAGTAAGCATCGATAAAACGTATTAATGCATTTACACGTATTAAAGTTATCAATCCTTCTTACCGCGTCGTCGAGCCAATACGAAGTGGTGTAGAGCTCCTGAAACCACGTCTTGGTTCGATACGATTTGGACAAGCAAAGGACCCGGCCGTTATCTTCCATCGTATCGATCCTCTGTTTTTGACGTCCCCATAATTTCAGCTTTCTCTTCATGTGCCGTTCCAGCATTGGGTTTATGCTGTTCGGCACACGGTTCTGGTTCGGATCGGTGAATGGGGTCACCTGGTACTTGGAGGGCCTGGTTTCCCGAGGCGGCGTCGACTCCACCGCGGGCTCGGGTTCCTCCGCGGCCGCGGGATCCTTCGCGGGCTCGGGTTCCTCCGCGGCCGCGGGTTCCTCCGCGGCATCGGCTTCCTCCGCGGGCTCGGGTTCCTCAGCGGCAGCGGCTTCCTCCGCGGCAGCGGCTTCCTCCGCGGTCTCGGGTTCACACGGGAACTCGGCCTCTCGAGCTGCCTCAGGTTCCGACGGATAGAACGCCTGGTTGGATCCACCGGCCTCATAATCTAACAAGATAAAACTCCAACGTCAAAAACTATCAAAATTGCAGCAAATTATTTATAGGGACGTACCGTGCGACGCGTGTGCCGGAAAGTCTCGATTGGGCCTGTACCACCCCTGTTGCAAGTTCTGTTGCAATTCAGCCATCGACTGCTGCAACCCGAATAGACTCGCGCCCCACTCTTGAGCCGTGGACCATCGTTCGTCATACGAGTCCCGTAACTGCGAGATGCTCGTAGACACGTCGTCGAACCGATGATTCACCGTCTCGAAATTTTGGTCCACGCGTCTTGTGAACTCATCGAATTGCTCCCAAGTGGGGCCCGAATAATGCTGTGGAGGAGGGGACGGGTACCGTGAGTGAGAAGGGCCCGAGTTATGATGTGGAGGAGGGCTCGTGAACCGTGGAGGTGAGGGGGGACGAAATTGGTCCGCCTCTTCCTCGTAGAACGATCGCTGCGATAGTTGAGGCATGATTGGCGAAGGCTGCGTTGCTACGACGTCCTCCGCGGCCGGCAGATGCCGTACGCACTTAAGCTCTACACCATCCTCGAGGAGACTCGTTATACGGTCGAGGACTTCGTGCCGCTCCTCCACTTCGAACCGACTATATCGGAAATACGGCTCGTTCATCTCCGATACAGTCGGGCTCACCATCCCCGAGACAGGTGACCCCTTTACGGCTTGGAGGATGGTCTCCATCTTCGGAGCTCCCTTCGTCGACCAATCATTGGTGACGTACCGGCATATCCGCGGGGTCACCACATCCGCCTCGTTTCTACGATAGGCGAATGCGTACCGAATGCCTGGTATGCACTCGTACGCCAAAACCTAGAATGCAAAGAAACCAACTTAGCAAAAATATAATCACGATTAAATATATATTTATAAGGATTTTAAATAATGAACGACCTGAAGCGGATGAACGAAGCCACTAATCAGTAGCCCGCAGTGTTCGCTGCCCCCGTTGCGGGCTCGTTCGCGCACAAAATCTCGCTTCTCCCTGAGGTTTATCTTCAGCGAGCGTATCACCTCTTTGAACGCTACGCTGCCCCAAGGATAGTTGGCGAAGGCGACTTCGTCTTCGACCAACGAAAGCAGCCACGACCGAAGAATGGTGTCCTTCTTCGACGGTCGAGGAAGCACCACAGATGCGGCAAAGAGAATGTCCGCCAACTTCAACTTATCAAAGTTGACGGTTCCGTCGTCGTTGGCTCCCAACTCTCGCAGCCGATCCTCGACGTACGACAAACGGATGGTGGATCTTCCCGGGAAGTTTCTCTCAGCGAAATCGCCATTGGGGTCTACTTCCGGGATATGATCGGAGAACCTTAGCCCGGTAATCACGCAATACTCCGCTTTAGAAAATCGGAGAGATCGGTTGTTTATGACCATCCACAGCTCCTCGCGGTCGTGAAGAGTAGTCTGCCTCCTCGTCAAAAATGTAATGAGCTGGGTGGATAAATTGAAATCGGCGGCAGCCTCGACGAGTCTACCAAATGGACTCCCCGCCCTATAACTCTCCCACTCATTTCCATTTAGATTGTTCCTGATCTTCGCGCTTGCCTCCGTGTACATCCCGGTCATTGTCAATCGGAACTCGAAGTCGTCGTCTCGGGATGACAATTGCTTCTTCAGCACAACCTGGGAATCATAAGAGTAAATAACCAGTTAGTACGTGCATGGTACCCGCACATGAAAGCATGATACCCGCACAGGAAAGCATGGTACCCGCGCTGGCAAGCATGGTACCCGCACAGGAAAGCATGGTACCCGCGCTTGCGAGCATGGTACCCGCGCACAAGCGCATGATACCCGCGCTTGCGAGCATGGTACCCGCGCATGCGCATATGGTACCCGCGCTTGCGAGCATGGTACCCGCGCATGCGCGCAAGGTACCCGCACACAAGAGCATGGTACCCGCGCTCACTATCGCATGATACCCGCACAGGAAAGCATGGTACCCGCGCTGGCAAGCATGGTACCCGCACAGGAAAGCATGGTACCCGCGCTTGCGAGCATGGTACCCGCGCACAAGCGCATGATACCCGCGCTTGCGAGCATGGTACCCGCGCATGCGCATATGGTACCCGCGCTTGCGAGCATGGTACCCGCGCATGCGCGCAAGGTACCCGCACACAAGAGCATGGTACCCGCGCTCACTATCGCATGGTACCCGCGCGCAATCGCATGGTACCCGCGCGCAATCGCATGGTACCCGCACGCAATTGCATGGTACCCGCGCGCAATCGCATGGTACCCGCACGCAATCGCAAGGTACCTGCCCGTATGGGTACCGTGCGTATGGGTACCATGCGACTGTGCTCGGGTCCCAAGCCTGCTATCACGGGTACCCTGATTTGCGCGACTGTTTGGGACCCAATCAATTCGACGCACGAGACCTGCTCCTGAGGAAGACGAAGTAACAGTGAAATTTACCGGCACTCTTTCGGGACGCGCGCTCATTGCCATTGTAGTCGGTTTGGAGATTTTTCTGCTTCGGTTAGAGGTTGTTTCGTGGATCTGGAAATTTACTGCTTCGTTTCCGTTATGTGTTTTTCTTCACTTTTAACTGTCAATTATTGTACTGTACTCGGTTATGAAGAAGAAGACGACCCGTGACGCTACAGTGGGGGAATCGATTAAACCTAATTAATTTTACTTTGGGTAGTTGAATGGGTTAAATAAGGGTAAAGACGTCTTTTTCCCTGAGTTAGTAAGGGTAGAATAGACTTCAAACATTATGGAGGTCATTTTTTTAAAATTGACCCAGTCAAAGGCCATTTACTTAAATAATCCATAAGGAGAACATACATGCAAACAAAGTGATTTAAGTTCACATCTGAATTGTATGATGATATACCTCATAAAGTAGTTGCTAAGTCAAGATATATATATAACTGTTACTACAAACTTTATATTTGTATTTTCGGATTAATATTGCATTTTCTCTCAAAATGACGAAGACATTGCCCGTGAAAAAAGTTCATATTTTAGTTATTTTTTACTCGACACGAGCAATTTCATTTTTATCTTAAAATGACACAATTCTTTTAACACATTACAAGTATTTCCTCAACACTCGCGGGTGCTTGTAAAAAATTGAAGTAGTATACAACTTCAACCAAAAATATGAAATCAGTTCAACTACAAGTGAACTAATCACAAATAATGCAACGAAAAATAACAGAGAGTTCTCTAATCAAAGGAAGATAAACTTATCTTCACAAGCAATGAATAAATGTTGCTACGAGATATTACAGCCGTAAACCCGGGACCTTTTGGCTACGAAGGCGACGTAAGGTCGACTTCGTAAGAGGACAAAGGCTAGAAACAGGATGAAGCCGTGTCGTCTTCGTACGGAGACATTGATGAAGAGGATATGAACAAGCTAGAAGCTCAGTGCTCAGCAATGGCCAATTGGCTGCTCAAGAAACCTAACGCAAGATGGATCGGAGAAGAATCGCCCGATGAGAGAATTAGGGGAAAAAATAAGGTTCGATGAGAGAGAGTGAGTCACGTGTATTGGTAAAAGATAAGGGTTAGGCGATATTTTGTGTGGGCAAGTTTTAGGATATTTTAGATTGGTGCCGGGAATATTATTACGGTATCCGAACCTCGAAGCATTGTTTGATTTTGCCCAGAGATTTTCACCTCAAGCAGTTTTAGTCCCAACTATTAATTTCGCTCGACCTAAAAGCTTATGGGCTGACCAACAAATAGAAATGCCATTCGCCCAATATCGTGTTGAGCCAACGGGACTTATTTTGAACAGAGCTCAAAATATAAATACATAATGTCACTTTATATTTTGAATTATTTGTGTTATAATATTTAAATAGATAAAACATTATTTTAAAAAAAATTAGATTTGTGATAATGTAATCTTAATAAATAAAAAATTGAGGAGTATAATGATAATTATTCATATTAAAATAAATTCTAGGAGTGCAATGATAATTATTCAAATAGACCAAATGGACACGTTTATATCTAGAGCTGAACATTTGGGCTCGAGTCCATGGGCCGGTCCGGCCCGGCCCTAAAAAGTGCTCGGGCCCAAATTTTCAAGACCCAAATCGCGACCGGGTTTTTGGCCCGTGGCTCGCTGACCGGTGGGCTGCGGGCCGAAAAGCCCGACGGGCCACGGGCCAAAACAGGCCCGTTAGTTTTTAATTTTTTTATATATTTTGCTATTATTTTTATATACATTATTTTATAAAATAGAATTTATAAGCAAAAAATATTATATTTTAGGTGTTTATAAATATATTTTTTAGAATTATATATATTCGTTAATGTGTATAATATTAGCTTTATTTTATAACTAAAAATGAAATCATAAAGATTTTTTAAAAATGTTAAATTTTAAAAATAAAAAAATATTTAGGCCCGATGGACTCCGGCCGGGTTGGCCCGGCCCATGGATTTGCGGGCACGGGCCTATGTTCCTGTGGCCCGTTAATCTTCGGGCCAGCCTGACCCGGCCCATATAAGGTCGGGCGGCCCGCTCATAATGGGCGGGGCGGGGCGGGCGCCCATTTTTCAGCTCTATTTATATCCACATATTTCCCCTAAGATAAAGTATAGATGTTATATGAGCGAATAAAATTGAAATCGGCAATTTATACTCTCGTTATATGGTATTTATATATTTTTCAAAGTAAAAGACCATTTTATTTATGATAGGTCAGAAGATATCAAATTCCCTAAAACTTGGGTATGTGGGTAAACTACCCTCACCATCGCACCCAAGTGCAGCTAGATAGTGAGCAACTTCATTACAGTTGCGCCTAACAAAAGAGAACAAAGTCGTAAGGCATATACAATCATATAGAAAAGCTCCGGTTTGTGCTGACTCGGATTATTCTTTACCAGCCTTTCCTCAACTGTAAGACAATCCCTTTGAGTGAAGCCAATATCGCGAATTGCATTGCCCAATATACCGCTAGTACCTCAATAGCCTCCGGTTCAAACGATCCTCGAAAGAATCTGGTGCACCATCTACGACATGCACCATTATCGCCCCTAACGATGAAGCCGATAGCAGCTCCGCCCCGTTGTGAGTGTAGGGCTTCGTTGAAGTTAATTTTAATTGTACATGGAAGGGGAATCGCCATCTGTCGGGTATGGAGGCTGGGATTGATCTACCATATTACGAGGAACGATAGGACACAATATAATGTCTTCGGGTTTCTTAGTAAAATTATTAGGCGGGATCACGTTGCCCTTACTCGGGTCCAGGGTTTATAAGACTTTGCGAACCCATGTTTCTGCAGAAATAACCCGATAACTCTCAATATCATACATCCTAACCGAGGCTTCCCATAATTGACGCGTTCTTTGACAGCTGATGAAGACGTGTTTGGAGTCTTGGTAAGGAGAGTCACATCGTTGACAATGAGGGTTGAGATTGTAACTATAGACAGCCAGATTCATACCCTAGGTAGAGAGCATCACGGCAAAACCCCACGCAAAGATTTAGGATGTGTTTGGTATGCGGAATTCGCATGTAGAAAGTACGGCGGAAAACTAAGTTAGTGCTCGAACAATCATACATTGCGCTTCGATCTGTGACATACGAGAAGGTAGCCGCAAGTAGAAGCCGTGTTTATTAGATCTTGGTGATCCCAACACTGATAGAAACAGAAATCAGAAATCAATGGAAAAACCGTTGCCCAAATCCTTTAGACTTATAACCTTCTTTTTTATTATAAGATGATTATTACAGAAGGGTCAATGCCCTTTTATAGACCCCTACTGATATCCTCATAAAAGATGTGATTCTAGGGAATCATTAATAAATGCTAGAAAATCATAATAATTAATATGAGAGATTTGCTGCAATTAACTATTGCTTATTTATAGAAATATAACCATATAATTAATTTAGGAGATTTGCTGGAATCTCCACTTCAGCCCACGAACTAGGCTCAAGCCTGTCCCCGCCGTCAGTAAACCAATAGGGCATCTGTGCTCTCTATCAACTCCATTCCCCTTTAAAACAACCTTGTCCTCAAGGTTGAAATTGGGCAAGTGGCTTTAAACGTTGGTCGCATTGTCACCCGGCTGCCCCATCCACTTTGCCAACAATTCCTCCTCCTCCACCTTTTCACGTCTCTTCCCCCATGCTGGCACCTCCTCGGGTTCCGGCCCCGGCCCCACTAGTAACTCTACTCGGTCTCCACCCCAATCGAAACTCGTGGTTAGACTATTCCAATTTGTGCGAACATCCCAAAGCGTGGCAGCACACCACTCCGAATAGTATGTCGATGTCGTCCAAAGCGAACACATAACAGTCCGTCTTGATAACACATCCCGGCAACGAGATAGGTAGGTTACTACACACCCCTTCAAATTTTTGCCTATGTCCATCTCCCAATGGCACATTGAATCTGCCAGTCTTATCCGGGCTCAGTTGAAGTAAGGAAATCAGTGATGTGGAAATAAATTGTGGCTTGTACCACAATTAATCAATACCGTCACAATGCGTTCTTCCACGACACCTCGAATCCTCATAATATTGGGGCTGAAGATTTCGGTCAGGGTCATGGAATAAACTGGAAGATCACTACCTTCTTCGTCTGAACCCACCTGGTCTCCATGAACTTCCTCGTGCCCCGTCACTTCACAATACTCATACTGTTGGAGATCCAATTCCTCGCCTTACTCATCGAACATCACTCTTAGTTGTTTGAACGGGCAATCGTGGTCAGGGGTAAAGGCCTTCTTATACTTAATGCATAATCCATTTGCCCTCATGTCCTGTAATACTCTCGGTGGGGACTCGGGTGAATCTGGAATGTGCATTGGACTGCCCGGACAGCCCCAAATTCGTTCCCGGTGACTGCCCAACTGGCTTAGAGAAGATGCCAGATAAACCCCGAGCGTTGTCGCCCCCACTGCCGAACTACTTCCACCAGGCAGTCTCGAAAAATTGCTCGAACGAATCTCCGAACCACTCAAAGTATGAATGAGCATATGTCGGTCCAGGAACTTGACCCGCCAATTGGACAAACACAGAATGTAATCCTCCACTGTTCCGATTTGTCTTATTCCGCAGTCATTCAAACCTGTTGCCCTTGAATCGTGTGTCGAAACGCGCCACCATCGCCTGCGTGAACTCATCCCACGACATACCAGGTTTCCGCGCCTTCATCCATGTCAACCAGTGCAGGGCAGCCCCGTCCATGGCAACTCCAGCTGCTGCCACCTTCCTTTCCGGCAGAGTACCGTTCAATTCAAATTGTTGTTCGACCCTTGCATCAATCCAAATCGGATCTTCCCCATCAAACGGCGGCGCCCCCTTGCGAGAGCCGGACGCCGACGACTCTTCAGATGACGGCTGCAAAATCGCCTTCGACAACGCAGCTAAGGACGCTGCGATTTCAGCCAATTGCACGCCATGTGCGTCCAATTTCTCCTTCACATCCGCCTGATCGGCGTCCAATTTGTCCAAACGATCGGTGTTTGATCTCGTCATTCCGACGGAAACGTGATCCGGCGGGTCGGACCAGTTGATAGAAACAAAAATCAGAAATGAACGGGAAAACCGTTGCCCAAAGCCTTTTAGGCTTATTAACCTTCTTTTTTATTAGAAGATGATTATTACAGAAGGGTCAATGCCCTTTTATAGATTCTTACTAATATCCTAATAAAAGATGCGATTATAGAAAATCACTAATAAATGCTAGGAAATCAATAATTAATACGAGAGATTTGCTGCAATTAAATATCGCTTATTTATAGAAATATAATCATATAATTAATTTAGAAGATTTGTTAGAATCTCCCCTTGAGTCTACGAACAGTAGGCTCAAGCTCGTCTCCGCCGGGTAAACCAATATGGCATAGTCCTTGCTTATGCTCTCTATCAAACACTCAGCAACATTGATGGCACACCTGCGCATTCACGTTAGGTGAGAATGAAGCTGACGGTTTCTCGAAATTCACTTGCTGCCCTGATCCTGCTCCGTACACCTCCAGGATGTCATTAAGTATCGTCATTGCTTCATCCTTCTCTGGTTGGTAAAAGATTATCGTGTCATCCGCAAAGACACAGAACTTGTCAAATATACACATACACATTCACAAGTTGATTAACATTAACAGCTGATAAAACCATGATAACATTGAGTTTCCAAATTCCATTATCCAGCAGCTATAAGAGCAAGTGTGCTCGCACAAGAAGACTAATAACAACATAACAAAAAACATTAACTGACTGACCACAAGATACTACTACACAACATTCACAACGATTAGCAGCTAGCTCTAGCTCTAGCTCTTCCCCAAACTAGTAATCGAAGAACGTACAAACTCCTCGCAGGTAGAAAACCCCGAGCCCAGAACATCCGACAAAGTCCCCATGACATCGAACGATTCCTGAAAATCAGATGACGATGTCATATCCTCGAGCCATGACAGCAACTCCTTGGAGAAAGCAACGAGCTCCTTCACGTTCGATAGCTTCTCAGTCATAATCACCTCCCATTCTTCCAACGACTTCTTGCTCTCCCCTTCTGGAGAAAGTGTTGCTTGCTGCTTGTCTGATGACGAAGATGAAGGAGCTTTCCTAACCTTGAAATAACGTTGAAGCTGCTCGATCAAGCCCGTGTAGACGAGCATAGGTTGTATGGTCGTGAACAGCTCGCTACTACTGCTAGTTGTTGTCTCCCTCTGTGCTGCTGATCTGGCGTGTCCCTGCATGTAAGCGTGGTGTATCCCGCGTTGCAAGAACGACCGGCGGTGCTGTGCCCAAGACTTGTACGACTCTGACAGGAGAGAGCTCACCATCATGAACTGCACTGTTTCTTCTGCTCCATTAGTAGCAGTAGCTGCTAGTTGTGTGCCAGTACCTCCAGGTGAAGAAGAAGAAGAAGATGAGGTGCTCTTGGGCTCTGATGGGGAAGAAGACAGATATGTGGAGACGGATTTGGAGAGGTTGCTCCGCTGGAAGGAGGAGTTGTGATCGAGGAGGTGTCGGGACATCTGTATCATGAACGGTAAGAACTTGGCGTTGCTTTCCCTTCCGCCGCCTCGACAGTCCGCGCTGAAAGACGCGCCCGTGGCAAATCGAGCCACCATCTACCAAGAAAGATGTGTCAGAATTTTAACCATTTGGGTTCTTTGATATTAATATGTTAAAGACTGAAGGCGATGATGAACACGAAATCAGATTCGAAAAGCTTTCTATTAATCATGAACGAAAGGAAACGAACTTCTTAATAGCCAGACCGAGAGTTGAAACTCCGATCCTTAACTTTCCTCAACCCAATACCCTTTTTCTACAGAACTCAATGCCTATATATAGGTACTAAAACAAATCCTTAGAGCATCAAGAAATCTCGACCGCCAAATCTAATTTAAATTCAAATCTAAACTACTAATCAATAGAAACAAATAAATAATATTAATAACCATAGACTCAGTAACATAATATTTCCCATTCGTTTAGAGAAACAAAAGAACAGCCAGACTGAAGGAAAATTGGTATTGAGATGATTCTGTAAATGTTTGATTATTATAGATAGTTTGGGGTTTTACTGTGATTTATGAAGTGGTAAATCCCCATCAGACTACGTGTATGCATATAATAATTAATAATAAGCAGAGACTTGTACTGCATAGTAGTTGGGTTAAAAATTCTTACCAGAACAATGTCATAGGTCAACAACCGAAGGCGATTCCCATCGGCACGTCCCAAAGCATTGAGGTAGTCCCAGTACTGATCGACGTACCGCAGGTATTGGCCCAGGGGAACGGAAGGTCCTCGCAAGGGGAACAAATTGTTGCAGAGGGTCTCGTTGTTTCTAAGGGCCGCTCCGTCCCATTCCTTCTTGGGATTCTTGAGGGCAGCATCGGCTCGTTTGGCCTCCTGATGGCACTGGAAATGTATGACGTTGAAATGGCTTACGGTCGTGTACACGCAGTCCCCGCGAGAAGAACTACCCGAACTTCCCACGCCCAAATTCACGCGCTTGCTGTAGGTGTAAACACCCAACATGTCGGTCGGCCTCAATCGGTAGCCCTCTCGGCATACCATGCAAGCTAAGCCGTCTTCTTCCTCTTCTTCGACGTCCTCGAAGCCTTCGAGGATGGGCTTGGAGACCACGATACGTTCGCCGCCATCTGAAGTTATCTCTTGCCGCATCCCAAGTCCCTTTTAGTTAATGGAATGTTAGTGTTTGAATAATATATATATATATATATATATATATAATTAAAATATGTTACACTCCCTTTAAGCTTGAGCTTCTAGGTAAAGTGATCATTCAATATAGTATCAGCGCTCATGCCTAAAGGTCATGGGTACGAATCTTCGTGACCAACCATTTAAATGAAAATTCCACGTCTAAGGCTAGATAAGAAAGAAAACAGCCTAGGCGTAAGGTGCGTGTTGGAAATAAAATATATAAAATTAAAATATGTTACACTCCATTCAAGCTTAGGCTTTTAGGTGAGTGGCCATTTAACAAATTAGCTAAATTCGAGTAAACGAACTACTGATAATCACTTTGTCACGCTTGATGGAAGACGTATATAGTGCTATATGGCCAAAAAAACCTCCTCAATAATTCAAGCCCCAGGAAAGTTGGAGGCAGAAAATGGTTCAGATACTATTTCCAGTGTTAGCATCAAGTCTCAGAAAAGAAACAAACCTGAAGCAACTGTTCTCTTTTCTTCAAAGCACGGCGTCTCATTTCATCGCGCGTGGCACGTCGTAGCTGGCGAATAGTTTTGGCTAAGAATCCATTTTCCTCGTCAGCAAGCGTGTCGAGCAAGTTCTCAGCCTTTGCTCCAATCTCGTTTTCGCCAGCAACACTCTCCAAAGCATGAAGCAGAGGCAAAACACCTTCTTCATCGATGCATTTCTGAGTGGCCAAGTGACCCATTGCAAGGCCCCTCAGCATCGAAAGTATTAGAGGAACGGAGGGCAATTTCAATCCCGATGTCCACTCCGGAGTAGATTTAAAACCAGGTTGCCCGGTGCTTGAGAAACAAAGCTTCAGGTGTCTTACAGCAACTTCAGTGATCCCTTTCTCCAGTACTATGTCCTTTAATCTCTCCCCGCAAGAGCTTGTTTTTAGGGATTCAGAGACCCTCACAAAGTTTTCAAGTGCTGATCTTTGCATAGCTGCTTGTTGAGCAATTGATTCATCTTTCGGGTTGTCCCCGTGTTCTCTTTGCACCTGGTCAAATTTACCCCAATCCTTCAAGTAGGGTTCAAAGTGCTGTATGAGAACTTCCATTGCAAGGGGTTCTCCGTAAGTCAAGTAAGGTAAAATTCTTGCAACCATCTCCATGTTTCTCTGGGACTTCTTCAACTTCGATGGATGTGATAGCCTCTCCAGGAACATGAGAACAATCTTCTTAGCTTGTTCACTGCTGCCAGAATCTTCGCTGGAAACTGTATGAGGTGCAACACTGATGCCATCACTTTCGTTTGCTTCCAGAGTGAGGCTCTCTACAATTAACAGGATTCCCTCAGCAGGTTCCATGGCATCCACAGAGAAGGCACGCCTTGCAGTTTCAAGCAATAAACCGTGAGTCCCCAGTCTCAGTAAGGCCCTGCGGTTCTCCCTTGTCTTGCAACAAAGCATCAATAGGTTTAGCACCGCAAGTACCAAGTCCTGGTTTGACTTCAGATCATCGCGTAGACGCTGTTTAATAAACTCAAAATTAGCACTTCTGAGAGAAAAAAAAGTATTACTAGGATATCTGATATTTACATATATCTTTATTAGAAAGCAGGTTAATTATGCTTTGTGTTTCCAAAGATCGGCGCACCTGAATCATGGATAAGAGAATTTCAAGACCACCACATTCTCTTACAGCACTAGTTATAGCAAACTCAACCTCGGGATCTTGGGATTCCTCCCTATCCTCATCTAACTCTTTGATCATTGGTTCTGTAGCTTCACCATCCAAACCCTGCATTTGAAGGATTCGCTCTGCTATCAGAGAAACGGGAAAGCCACAGCACTTCACATGATTTAGCGCAAAGCTCACAAACATTTTTGGCAAAAATATAAAATGATACATTTAGTTTTAAGAGAAAATGATCATTCAACAGTATATCAGAGGATTCAATCTAACATGTTTTCACAAAAATTACAATCATCCAAATTGTTGTAAACACATGTTGGAATCAAATTATGCCGCACGTGATGGGACATTTTGAAATGTGGAATCCAATTCCGTTGCCAGTTTACTATTAATTTAAATGGGGCTACTTGTCATAAATCTCACTAGTTTTATGCTCAAGTTGCACAAACATTTCCAGCAAAGACCAAAATTGAACTACGATTTGAACGAAAACACAAACGATGAAAAGGAACCTGAAGTCGGTAGGTGACAGTCATTGGGGGACAGTCCCTCGTGGTTGTAGCAGTAGCATTAGAGGACAAAAATGCTGCACTAGTGGCTGCATTTGCAGATTGGCTTGACTTCTTCCAGACTTGCTCATAAACTTGAGCAACACTCAAATCAAGAGATATGATGTTACCAGAAACCAGCAACTCCATGCTATAATCATCTTCAAGAAGACCGAGAAGGTCCAGCTGATGACATATTTTATTTTTCACATCACGCATCAGAGGACCAATCTCAGAACTCGAGTAAGGATTCTTGGTCATTGACCCTCTAATAAATTCCTCCTGAGTGTGTGCTTTGTTCAGAACTAAAAGATACACGGGCTCTGGTTTCGACGGGCAAATTAGATTGCACAGTTGCTCCAATATGAACTGTCAGATGAAACATTGTTTAGAACAGAAGCAAAATCATATGACGAATACTAACAAAAATTATGTGGATCGTAAGGTACTAAACAATGACTTCATTCAAGAGATATGTGACTCCAAACAACGATCACCAAAATCTCATTAGGCGGAATCTTAAAACTCACAACTAAGAGAGGGAAAAAGGGCCTTAAAAAATAATTAGTCAAAAAGGCACATTTGCCTTCCAGACACAATTGAGGAAACCAATTAAATAAAGTCGGTTGGAAAAGAAGAGCTTACCATACAAGTACGCCCTTTTCTCTCCTCCCGGTGACTTTGCAAGCCACTGATGCATGCCCGGATGAACTGCCGCTTATTCTCATTGCTCTCAAGCAGAAGACTGTCAAGAAGGTCTTTCAGAAGTCGATTACAGTCACTTATTAATTTTGTCTTTTGCACAACCAAACCCCTAATGACAATAAGGGCCTCGAGAACATCAGATAACAACTGATCTCGCATGAATCTGTCCACAAAGGGGCAAAAGTTAACACAAATTAACCAAATTTGAGAAGGAAACAAGTAATTCAACCAACCTTGATCTAATATTAGGGACCTCCAGAAATTTTCCAAGGAGCTCGATGAGCTTATGTAGAATAAAACCTTGAGATATGTCGATATGGAGGCTCCTTTCCAAAGATTCAATATTATTCACTTCTTTCATGATAAGCTTGCATATCGTACCCAAACATCCTCGAACCGTAAAAAATATACGAGCATCCTCGGAATCTATCATTCTAAAAAGCAATTCGAAATACTCTGCAGCATTTTCACCAGCAGAAAGAGTCGCCGGTAACAAGGACATCAGCAAATTCAGCAGCCGAAACTGTCTTGTCATACTTTGACCGCAAAGAAGATTAATTAGCATACACATTTCACTTCTTATAGACTGTGAACAAGCACTCAGAATCAGCTCTGTAACCCATGAGCCCAGTTCAAACAGCTTAATCTCACTCTGGGATGTTTTACATGAGCAACGCTTCCATCGAAGGGCATATTTCATTGCCAAATACTCATTTCTCTGAGTACGAGACTTTTGGCCCATTCTGATGGTCTGAGAAACTTTATACTGCCTCCTCACGAAATCAAGATATGAAGATCCTTTTTCCCATTCAGAATAACTCAGCAATTGCATATCCTGAGTCTTTGAAGACTCCTCGAAATTCTTCTCTAACAACTCTGATCTCGACTTGTTTGCAGCCACAACTCCGCCGGACCCTGATTCGGATGAGCTGTTATCACCTTTCAGATTTGTAGTTGGAGCACTCTGGACCTCTTTATCCACAGAATCAGGTTTAGGTGGAGTACATGCATGTGATATTATCTTTAAGCAAGGTAAGATAACATGCTCTGAAATTGCAGGATGATTGGCACCAACTTTGATGGATTTAAATAATAGATGAAAGACTATCCTTAATCTTGATTCCCAGAACTCGTCAGCCAATGAACAGACATCTGAAAGCAACATCAGTTCTTCACGTGTTGCCAGGGATATATCAATGGAACGGTGGTGTTCAAGGCAATAAACAACTTTTTTCTGAAGCAAGTTGTTTAATTCCGCCACAGCATTCGCATCGCCCTCAGAGAACGCACAGAGTGCAGCCCTAGCTTGAACACGTGATGTTTTCGGACCCTGATGCAGATTGTTTTCAAACAGCTCGCGTAAAATGCCAGAAGAAACAAGTTGCTTCTTAGAGCTCGGGTGCTTTGATAGGACTTGTAAGATCTCGAGACACTGCATCACAAATGTACTAGCACATCCATAGCAATTATTGGGCGACCTCACTGCAACAAACCTTGAAGAGGCGATTGCATTATCAGATTGTTTTTGATGCAAGTATTTCATCAGAACTCGTCTGAGACCTTGAAGAGTCTGAACACTTTTACTGACTGAATCAAATGCTGCTTTGCACTTCTCACCATAAAGTACTCCAAGTAGTGCAATTTTGCGGTTGATTTTGCAGGAAGGTCCGGGCAAAGAAATCATCATTTGCTGCACCGAATCCTTCTGTTGAGAGTCCATTTCATTCTCACCAATGCTTGCAACAATCTTAAGCAATGGTTTCTTGAATCCCAAAAGCTGTTGATACCGTCGATGAGCATTTTCTGATTCAGATTCGATTGCGGTCAGTCCCCTTTTCATATCTTCATCGTTTTCCATGCTATCAAAAGTAAAACTAGGTCTGGCCATGAAATTAAATTCAAATCGACCATATTTGCTGTATCCACACTCATTACACAAAAACGAGTCAAGATTTTCATAATTAATATTCCTGCATTGTCTGCACTGATAAGCATTCTCACGACAATTGCTACACAGCCCATGCTTGTCAGTTACTGGTCGACTACATCTAGGACACTGCAGTGGTTCAAGGGATAGTGCTTGAAGGTTTTCATAGAAAGAATCCAACTCAATCATAAAATTGCATGCCGTTATCGGAATAGGGAAGTCTACTTTCAGTTCTGTCTGATTGAACGTGAGATGGCATGTCTTAGCCCGTTTCCACAAGGACCAATTGTTCTTCAACTCCGACAAGTCAGCCACAGGCCTGTTGTTATAGTACAGATTCAAAACTCTCACTGACTTAGACTTCCGAGCGTCATGAACGTTCATATTCACGTTCTGAATAGTGTAGCTGCCAGTGCATTTCACAATTATACGGTTATCTGTGAACTTCGTTTCAGATTTTAGGCTCTCCAGCTTCATCCGGGTATAAGGAACCTCAGGTGAACTGCAGGCTACACAAGGTTCACTCTCAAGATAATAGCCATCAAATTCCACTAATCCACTAAGAGTGTTGTAAATTCGTGAATTAGGATGGTTCGCCAAAAGCTCATTCTGAGA
This sequence comes from Linderniella brevidens, assembly GCA_004919715.1. NCBI lineage: Eukaryota > Viridiplantae > Streptophyta > Magnoliopsida > Lamiales > Linderniaceae > Linderniella > Linderniella brevidens. The sequence continues at coordinate 6,968,304 of SWDC01000148.1, forward strand.
GTGAAGTGTCTCAAAAATCCGTTTGATTACATCAGCAGTCAAGCATTTGTCTATGATGTCATTGTTCTCTTGTTTCGCACAGCCATCTGATGATTTTCCCAGCAAGACGGTGATAAGATCTGTATATTCCGTGATATTCTGACCATACAGTGGCAGATCTTTAGCTTTGTTCAACAGAACGGTCAACAATGTTTCCTTGAATGACGGCCGACCATGGACCCATGCCCCGAGAAGAACACCTTTTGCCTCACCACGTACAGTACTAGAATTCCATTCCAACAAGAATGTGTCAATAAATTGTCTGAGGCAATCGTCGTCGCGGTCAGTAAATACATTCAAGACCTGTTCCATATCCATGTACGATTTTTCGACTGCAGACTCGCTTCTTTCTTCCCCTTTCTTCTTCTTGTTGGAGTCTGAAGATTGTGCTCCATACTTGCCTAAATTTGTGCCCCCATCTACTGCTTCAGCTTTCTGTGCAGCACTGCTGTTATCTTTGCCATAGTAAAGGGCCAAATTCCAGAGTTTCAAAGCCTGAGTGACGCACTCCTCCCCAAAAGAAAAAATGACATTCATGATAAAGGGAAGGACATCACCATGCTTTGAGCAGTATTTCTGCCAGTTCCTAGGCCGTGCTGAAGCTACTTCGGCAATACTGGAGAGACATTTCACTATCTTGACACTTCTTTCGTATGAGATGCTGCTTTGAAACCCACCGGACTTGTTTATGTGCTTGTAGAGTTTCTTAACTTCATTGGAGAATTGCCAATTATCTCGAACGTTGTAATACTGCGTCTTACTTACACACAAATGCAAAAACAGCCTCCTCGCGTACCTCCTCACGAATGACGTATGAGTGTTGTTGATGTAACTGCAGAGAACATCCTGATATCCATCAAGTTTCAGATCCTTGGCAGATGAAAGCCGATACGTCTTATCCTTCTCCCCATTCTTATCATGCTTCTCAGGCCGAATCAAACAATAAAGCAAACGAAATGTATTCTCCAACAATAGCCTATGGTAGTCAGCAAATAAATCCGCACGATGAGATTTGGCATATGAATCTGAAAAGAATGGCGAGAAATTACCCGCTGGAAGCTCCCTTCGAATCGTCAGTAGCGCACCACATCCAGCAACGGGGTTAGTGCCATAACTTTCAGCACTGGCTTGGGGAGATTTAAAGACATGGACTAGCTGCTGCAGAATATCCATCAGATAGTTAACAATAACCTGCTGCCGAAGGAGGCCACATGCCCTCTGCAGACAAGAAACATAATCGCTTTTCTCTCTACCATCAAAAACGACGGAAGGCGACATTTGGACCATAGTTTTATCCTGAACATCTGCTGTCTCATCCGATTTTGGCACAGTTGTATCACCACCACTCGGTTGGTTCCAATTACGTAACATAAGGGTGAAGAACATGAAAATAAGGATCGCGATCTCTCCAAAAGATGAACGATTCCGCGCTGCAAAAGGTTTATTAACTTCAATCTCACCCAAAAACCAATTTACCAGTTCTTCCAATTTTAAGCTTTCAGATTCGGTACTATCAACAAAAGGGCCACCAACAGCAGATGCCAATCTATAAAAGAACTGCATCACCGGAATAGCCTGAATCCCTGAAGTATTCTCCATCCATCCCTTTAGCTCTCCAAGAAGCTCGGAAAGAATTAATGAGTTAACAGCCCTCTTGGATGCAGAAATAGTTACTGGGTCAACTACCAATGTTGAGAACTCTGCAGCTTCATTTGCCATGAGCTCATGGATCGACGGTGCTGAAGTCTGTATATTTACATCAGCAGCAGATCCACTTGAACCACCAAACTGATCATTTGAAAGGTGAATTGCATTGCCATCTCCACCAAATGTCTCAGCCTCAATCGGTATGGCTGTCATTAGATGATCTCTAGAATGCGGAGGAGGAAGCCGATCTGCATCTAACAATTCATAACATGCCTCGCACAGATCAAAATCTGCGCACACGGTGCAATGCCATCTACGTCTCAGAATAGGAACAGTTGAGCAGCCATCACAGCAATATTGTACAGATGAAGTAACAGAATCATCTTCTATCATGACGGGATTGTTCCCACTAGCTGCGTTTGTCACATCAGCACGTGCAGGAATTGAAGTTACACTCTCCATAACATCATCCGTGCCAAGCATTGTCTGCTTCGGGAAAGGAACCTGGAGCAATCTGGAAGATATGGCCAGGCTGCAAGATAAAAGCAAATATCAGTGAAGTGGTCAAAGGTGACCCTGAGTTTTACTTCTATTCAATTAAAGGTATTCACCTGCTAGATGTTTGAACAGCACTGTTCGTGGAGAAAAGAAGCCTTTTGAACAAAGTAACGGCAGGAGCCACTGATTGCCTTCCAGCATCTTTTCCATGTAGTGCCAGACACTCTGCATAACAGTAAATAAGTTCTACCGACGAAACAACAATGTTGTTCATAGTCTGCGTATCGGGCTGCTCCACATCTAAAATTCCCCAGAGCACTTGCATTAGTCCATCGACGACTTCTGAACCTAAAGAGCACCCAGTAACCAACAGAAAAAATAAATATAATCAGCAGATATATCTTTTAAAACCTTCATGGAAAACGTTAGGATGGTGAAAAATGAACATTAGGTTAAAGACAAATATAGAGTCATTCAGTAGGAAGCGTTCGTTGTCAGCTTGACAAAGGACTTCATGTGATACATGAGAGTTCTATTTTCCATAATTTCAAGAAAAATATCAAGTCAAAGGATTCAACCTATCAGAAACCAATGGTATACGTGACTATTTTCATTAACATGACACAAAGAGAACAGGTCCTTTGCTGAAAACTCGGCAACAAAATCTAAGAAAATTGCACAATAAGTGAAAAGGAATAAAACTCCAAACATGCTACATCTCTCTTGAAAGAAATCATCATAGTCGACTCAATTTCCTGATATAGTTGACTGTACTTCACTGGAAATAATATATAATGAACTGAGAGCCCCACAAAATATCTCGCTGTTAAGAAGTATGGGGGGAGTACCGTGAGTTTCAAGAAAATTGGCCAGGTTAGAGCGTCGATGTAGCGCAATTTTAGACACAGCACGCATCTGCAATGTGAACTCCTCAATAATCCATCCTGCGCGGGACTCCCCCATTCCAATCCTTGACAAAAGTAGAGCTGTCGACTTCACCACCCCACTGAGGCGCATTGTATCCTTCACCTGAACAAATTATTTCAAGCATCCATGTAACAGATCAGTGCCAAGATAGAGGAGCTCAAAACCCTATAACAGAACTACGACATCATCATTAAAAATGGCTAAGAAAAGTAATATGATATCAATGTTACTTATGGCCTAAGAGATTACCTGGTAATATATATCTCTTCTAGGGTACACAGCCTGCAGAACACGACTTGCAGCAGCTTGTAATATTGGCTCCCTGTCACTCTCAACTATCGCTTCTACAACCGGGATGCATTTAAGTTTCCTCTGTTCTGCTTGAACTTCTTCAATTGGTAGGCCTTCTTTGGATTTAGACAACAGATAGTAACTAGATATGAGCTTGAGACCATCAGCCAACACTTGTTCCTGGATTGAATCAGGAAGCTTAGATCGAGACTTTTTAGCCGAACTCACAGGATCAAAATTACAACCAAGCTCTCGGGATTCCATATCCAGAATGGTATCCATCTTCTCTTTCCAACCAAAATCATCCTTTGCATGGCCATATACTTCTAAAGAATCAATTCTGGGCAAAGCAGATCCACTAAAGGTTCTACCAATTGAGATTGTGAATGTTTCATCTGCTAGGAGAGACTCGGCCACCGTGAAGGGGATATCATACCAAGACCGCATCCCTTCATCTAATTTTATCACCCTCTGGAAAATTGACACCTCGGAAGGGATATGACTCGCTGATGTATTACCCACATGCAGCCGAATACCAACCATAACAATATCAGGATTTGAGTTGGAAACAGTTATCTGAAAGAGTCAAGAAAAATCATATGTGTAAGAACATAAACTCGTGGTACGTCAATGATAATTAGAAACTCTAACAGTATGGCGGTGGCAAGCACCCTCTTGGCACCATATTCTACTTGTTTATTCTATAATGACACCTGCTTTCAACCATAGGCACATTTTGCACACCGTTGTGCCTGAGGTAAATATATATTTATCAAGTTTTTCTTTCGCACATTTGAAAATACATTAGACATTTTCAAGTTCGTTATATGGCTCATGACAAGGGTGTTGTAAATGAACCCCACATCCGTTCCAACTACCATAAATACTCATAACAATTAAGTCTAGCATATAGGAAACGCCCGAGAACTAAATTCTTGGCCCAATCTGATCCATTTGAGATTTGTTTTGGGACAGCTAGAGATTCTAGTTTCTAGACGAAAAATTGGATAATGGTCAGAAAACACAAATTCAATACTAATTTCAACACTATAGTTCTGAGGAACAGAGGACAGGTAACTAAAGCCTAATGAAGGCAAAAAAGAAAACCAGGTCAGAATTATGAACTTGCCCAAAACACAGCTGAGTAACGAAAATATACCTTGAATCCAGAAGGGTTTGGTCCTTCTAGAAACCCATCTTCAGATGTCAACAGTTGCTTGGCACTTTCGGAATCACTATTGCTGATTGCATCGCCACTAAACTTCACATCTTGAGTAATACAAACTGTTTTCTCAAAGAAATCCAATGGAAATTCAGGTTTAGTGCCACCATAAGCTTTATTTTTCAAGATGCCCGGCCCAAGTTTCTTCACCTTATCTGCCGTTAAATTTACGTCAGTATCAACCTCAGAAGGAATATGTGTATAGATTTGGAGGCTTCCATCATCATGCAGAACAAGAAGATGGATTTTGTCTTTTGACAAAGGCCTGTAAGCGGTTACACCAACAAGAGGTGATGCAGAACCCACTGTGTGCCGCAGATTTTGTGCTAAAATGTCATGTTCACCAATTGAAATGGTGAGAATGCTATTTAATTTCAGATTAGAATAGCAAACGAATAATCCATTGCCACCCAGTAGTTCTTTCCAGTGATGCAAACCGGCTGGTTGAAGCTTACCATCCAAGTCATTCTCATAGACAGCAGACATCTCTATTATTGAAGATACATCTGAATTGAGACGGCCAATCAAAATGCTCCCATCATGATAAGAGATAAACAGTAACTTCTGAGTAGACGAATAATACAACGAGGAGCCCTTCAACGACTTGTTTCTTCCCTCTATTCCAATTACATCGTTCATAGGTTTTGTGCCAGCATTTGTCTTCATTGATAAATCCAACTTGTACAGGCTTCCGGATTCTGAGAGGACAACGAGAAACATTCGGCTCTGGGAAGACAAAAGAGTCGCATCCACAATTACATCATCGGGCAATGTGATATAGTGCACAGGGCTAATGTTGTCCTGAGACAAATCATATATTTTCACAAACTTATTTGTGACCACCATTAGTTGAACCTGAGAACCTGGAACCCATTCAACACGTCTGATATATGCACCTTGTAAAGCAAGTTCGATCGATAATCGATCAATTACCTCACCACGATGGTTAACTGTAAGAATCAGGCAGTCTTCGTAGCCAGCTACAGCAAGATAGTTCTCCACAGATGGATTGAAAAGAAGCTGAACAATCTCAAAGCAAACGACATTCTTGGAAAGAGGCTTCACATTGGCCTTATCTGCTGTCACTGGGGCAATGGTGGCTTGTCCAATCAGCTGTCCCACATCAAAGATGGAAACTTTATCCCCTTCTCCAACTGCAAGCCGGCCTCGCGTGCTAACGCTGAGCAAAGATTTGATAAGAGATCCACTTACCAAATGGGATTTGAGTTCCTTCGCATTAGAATAATCTACTTTTATCTTCAAATCCATAGACCCACTTTTATACGCCTTTCTCAACTGCAACAGATCGCTGCTATATTGGAGCACTTTGTCTCCTGGCAAAATAACTTTCTTTTCTCTTGAACTGTTGGGGTCTCTTCTTCCAGTAAATGATGGCAATAAAGACGAACAAACCGCTAATATACGGTCTTCAATCTGAAGACTATCGAGCAGCATCGGTATCCTGTACCGGAATTCTTCTGCAATAGATAATCTAGGAGTGCTGTCCAGGTCTGCAGATGCATCCTCATCAATGTCTGAATCACTATCAAGCAGTTGGTCAGCATTTTCTGCAATAGGTAGGAAAGGCTGGAAATTACTACCAGGTTGAGAGGGAACATTATTTCCCGTGAACTTGCGAGGTTTCAAGCATTGACAACTGCTGCCCCGCACACCTCCTGCACCACAATCGCAGAAAAACCGACTGGAGCGAGAATACACAACACGATGACCACGATGACAGACCTTTGCGCATACTGAACAACAACCTTTTGAAACAGTGAGGTCACATGTATAACAGAAGTACCAGTGTTGTTCCATAAAATTGCTGCCACTAGATGTAAATGTGCACACTTTGGATGCTAGGGCCTTCTCACTGTTACTGTCATCATCATCATCTTTATCAATACTTCCCAATTCTCCATCAGATGTTCCATCATCTTCCGCGTCATCAATAGAAGCTGCGTCACAATCAAAAGAAGCAGAACCTCCATTAATAGATGGAACCAAGTGTTCTGCCTTCTTTTTTGCGCCAATTGAAGAAAGGGGCCCAATTAAAGAAGCACCACCAGAAGTCTTTCCAGAAGGTTTATCCAGCATGGACTTTGGTAACCCACAGTCATTTAAGATTGCCATCAAGAATCTAATGAGATACCTCACTCCCTGAAGCAAGTGCTCATTGCCAGTGAGCTTCTCAATTAATTCAACAGTCTTCTGCAGCAGTAGCTTAATTCGTGTTTCCCCTTCAGAGAAATGGACAACAAAATTGTAATAGCTCATTGACGAATTAAAATCAAACTGGAGAAAGGCATTCTCAAGTGCAAGTAGCATGGCTTCATGTAAATGCAAGTGTAGCTCTTCCGAACGATTTCCAGAATTAGCCAATAAAAGGGTCATCAGAAAATTCATAGTAGATTCTCTTAAAGATACAGAGGTTTCTTTAGTGCTGGTTTCATTGAGAGTTTTTTCCGTCAATCCTAATAACCTGATTTCCAGCCACTTCGACAGGGAAACCAAATCCATGTCAAGAAATTTCATCTGCAGTTTAACTTTAAGTTCAGGGTAGTCATTAGTTATAAGATCTGTAAATAAGTTGAGAACTCCTGTATTGGCTGATTCAGAATGGCAATAACCTAGCGAATCAATCAAAACTAACAGATCTCCACGTTGAGAACCATAGAATTTCTTGATCCTTTCAGAACCTTCCTCCAAAGAAATAAAGAAATTAAAAATCTCAATTTTCAAGGGATCTTTCCTCAGGCTGTTCACCATATCCACAATTTTCAGAACTGTGGATTCATAAATTCGGCTATCAACATTTCTCTCTGCATTAAAACTTTGTAGGAGTTCTTCTAAGTGCTTCATAGCAGGTAAGACGCTATAGTCAGGTCCTTCAGTGCCCATTTTTAAGCCGCGACATATAATCTCACATTCATCCCCAAGGCTCTCAAAGACCTTATCCCCCTTTATAGCCAAGATGGATTCAAGAATCTCACCAGTCACCTCCAATTCCTCCCAATTTATCCTTTCATATTCGTTTGACTCCATCAGTCCACTAAGACCCTTAACAATACCTTTAATGTTTAGAATACACGAGGACAGAATGTCATTAGAAAGCTGAAGATGGAGAGGAAAACCATGCAATGCAACTTCCCAGAAAATTTCGGAGCGAACCCCTATTGTTAACTTGTCAATAGCAGTGTCCAGCTTTGACGGGAGATTGTAAAGAAAGGCCAGCTCATTGGGCTTGGAACCTGCCGATTCAGGGATCTCATCTGACAGATAAGCGTATCCAGGGTACATAAGAAAATGTCTTCCAACAGAATGATTCACATTTCCTAAGCTAGAATTTAGAGCTCTTTGATAAACACATAAGTATCTATACAATAACAAAGATAGCTCTTTTACAAGATCTCCAATTTGAATGGAAGTGAAAGAGTTGCGAAAAAGGTATTTTGCGAACTCTAGAAACTCAGCATCCCTTGGTGTACTACCCGATATTGGCATAGAATTTCTGTACTTCCCAGTACTGAGACGGAGTAAGGAAAGCACAAACGTGATCAAGGACCCCATTCGTACAAAGTTCCAACCGAGGCCCACATCCTCAGAGCTCAGTGACTGATTAATTTGCTGCATCAGACTTAATATAGTCCCTGGAACGCCTTCACATTCACCGGTTGCCACTCCACAACCCAAGATTGAATGAGTGAAAAAGAGAAAGTGCTTCATATCCAAGGCATCAGGTGCATCAGAGCTTCTGGAAAGAACCAACCAGCTGTCCGAACAAGACAGCTCAACAGGAATATCACGGCAAAGTACAAAGACGTATCTTTCAATAACTAAATCATCCACACTAACAGCTTTTTTACCATTCCAGAATTCCAATATATGCGAGAAAGAGGTAACAAGTTCTTCCAGGTTCAGATTTAAGCAATCGACAGCAATATCACTTGATACCGAAGCCGGAAGGGGAACAATATCAATCAACTGATCGAGCAAAACTATGTTTGTAAGATTTTCTTTTGAACCAAATGCATTCTCCAGCACAATGGCAGGCCAAGATGAGAGATAGTTAACATAATTGCGCATTTGTAGAGTAGGGTTTAGTGTCAACTTGTTTCTGAAATTCGAAAGAAGTAATGAAGGACAAGTGCGTGGATGATTTATCATGTGACGAAGTACTAAAATCAACCTTGAAACAATTAAAGCCCAACAAGACAATTGCGTACTATCAGAATTGCCTGATGGAGTATCAATAGTTTGAAGAGCTGAAAGCACTTTACTTGCCAGTACAGACTTTTCCTCCATGGAAGAAAGGTGGAAAGCTACTAAAAGAATCTCAATGTGGAACAACGAAGGGAGAACTTCAATAACTTCATCAAGGGTAGGGCACGTTATTAAAATTGTTCTTGCCTTCTGATGGACAAATTCCAAGAATATACCATACATTTTGTTTCGCAAGCTTGTGCCAGTTGAACCCACCCCAGTAGCAAGGACGTTAGCAAGCAAAGAAAGTGTTCTATCATTGTACTTATAAGTGCCATTTTCTACAATCAATATTTTCTCAAGAACTGACTCTTCAAGTGATCGAGAGAGTGATTGATGCATCAAGACTTTGTGCAACAGTTCAAAGCAATATGCATGCACATGTTCAAACTTCCTATCTTCGTGAAGAATTGAAACGCCATCGACTGACCTGTCTTCAAGATAACAGCCCTGACAGTTGACCAAGGAAAGCAAAACATCAATGTGGTCCCCTGTGAGCTTTGAGCATGCATCTTCATATACTGGAGGGTGCCACTGCAGAGAGAATACACAATTCTTCAAAAAAATAAGCAATTCAGCTGTAGCCAGCAATGGCATATTGCCGAAGCCGGCCGTAGAACCAGTTGCAATACTGAGTTCGCATCCATCGACAGATCCAACAGAACGACTTCCCTCAAAGAAAAGATCACCAAAAAGGGCATCGTCTTCGTGAAAAATTACATTTTCCACTTCAGGGATAGCTGGAACTCTTGTGACAGCAGAAGACGATCTTTCTAGCGAAGGCGGTTTTAACTTAGTGCCTTCAGCATGAAAGAAGAGAACAAGATTCATCAGGTTGTCAAGCCACAGAACTGAAGTAGGGAATATCAATCCAAATAATTCCTTTAAATCGTGCATTCTTGGTAGAACAAACTTCTCATTCCTAACTTTGCATGAAGGAGAATCAAGTTCCTTAAGACTGCTGGAATACCCCCTCTGCATTCCTCCCAGCTCAAGAATTCGACTGGCCTGATCTTTAATATCTGAGATGAGCTTCAGCACAAAAATAATCACTCGGGGAGAAGAAGCAAGCGGAGGCTTAGGACTGCTGATCGATTTGTTATACTTCCAGACATCTGAATCGAGATTCGCCAGCACAGAAGCCACGATATAGGCTTGTATGTTTAGATATATATAGTTCTTACCAATGCTTGATTCCACTATTTGAAGGAAGTCCACCAACAAATGCACTGCAAGACTGTCATAACTATTTTCGACCACAGCACTGGTATTTGCAAACTCTGTGCTAGTTTTAAACAAATGGGGCAGTACTTCAATAAAGGAAGCCATTGAATGCAACAAATCCTCAGAATTTTCCCACAAACTATCTTTGGCCAGTCGGCCAAGCAACTTGAATATTCTTAAGCAAACAGATAGTCTTTTGCGCAAACTGGGACCACCTTGTTTATCATCAAAAGAACCTGGGATTTCCAAAATACTTTTGCAGAATAAGATGAGACGTTGTAGACATCCCAAATGGACGATGGCAAAATGCCGGCAATGTGCAATCAACTTGTTGCATGGATAAAACTGCACATCTCTGGGTACATCCATCCCATAAGAAAGTAGAGAATCTGAAATCAAATCTGCCAATAGAGTATCATCTGCTTCCTTTTCATGTGAGCACATGGGTCCTTTCATGAGAATTGGAATGTAAAACAAGTGAAAAAGATTAGTTTTGGGGACTTTCAAAGAATGATATAGGAGATGAATGTCATTATCAGTACCTTGAAGTGTGCATTTGCACTGGTACTGCCACACAATCGAACTTTCACTATCAACTGCTGTAGGAAAAAGGTCCGCATTAACACTCAAAGATGAAGATAGCACTGGATCCATCTCCTTATCTACTCCATCTACCAGCAATAACTCCAGAAGTTGTAGCAAAATGTTGCTCTGCTATAGAGGAGAACCATTTAGACATACTTAGGAACGACTTTAAATATGCAATGCATGTTTGAGTTTCAAAAAACACCAAAACAAAAAAAATGAAACGGACATTAGGAAATTTCAATGAGAGAATAGGATGATATAGGTAAGCATAACCAACACCATATTCCAACCACTGGCCACAAAACAAGGCTGAAGAGTGAAAATCAATAATGAACACATGATATCGAATAAAATGGAATCGCCACAACCACAAGGTTTCCCCTTATGTCGTCTCGATACACGTTTTAAGTAAATGATGATCATAGAGCACTTTGACCTTCCAATACAAATCAGAATTTTTTCAATTAATAAAATTTGTTGTGGTAAAATGTTTATATAAGCCCCAAATTCTGTGTTTAGGATGGCTCCATGCATATCATGTGACAGCATGAAGTTTATCATTGCTTAGGCACTGGCACACACCCTTCTGATTAGAAAATATGAATAACTATACTGTCTAGATCGGGCTAAAACGTCAAATTAAGCATTTCCAAATTAAAAGAGGCTGTTAAACAGGTTGCTAGCCAAATACTTTTGTTGCCAAAAATCTCGACTATTTCCAGATTTAAGAATAGAACAACAGATAACAACACAAAGGGTTCAGATTCAGAACAAACAACAAAACAGGAACAAAGACAAAAACAATCAAACCTGGAGATTTGAGTCGTCCATCTTGGCAATTGACCACTCCAGACTGCACAGTGAAAACTCAATTGCATGCTGCATTACCGCCAATACAATCGGCTCTACCTTCTCAACTGCCACACACACCATAGAGACGTACATCAATTTGTCCATCGAAGCATAAAAGACAAGCTACCCTTCATGAACCTATATACGTAAAAAAGTATTGAACTTACTCGGCATCGAACGGACGGATTTTACAACAGTTATTAGAGCCGACGCCAGAGCATGAACCTGAGGTTGTTCCCAAACTTCCAACCCTAACTTACAACCAGGTCCATCTTCACTTTTAATACTATCGTCACCATCAACTGGAGCAACCGATTGTTTGAGGATCGAGTACAGCTTCTGAAAACCTAACAGAAACACCGTCGAATCGGTGTTCCACACATCGTCGCCAGACGAAAGAGCCGACAGTAGTGAAGCGATCTCCTCCGCCATGAGCTCTCTTACTCTCGATCTAATCAAAATTCATGAGGTGATATTTACAATCAATCGATTGATTGATCGGTAAGTACTCTCGCGAACCAAGATGTCTGTGTGTGTATATGTGGGTGAGTGTGTGATGCTAGAGAAAAAAGGGTTTATAGCTTATTCTCCAAGCTAAAATTGGTCTCCTGACGATGGTCGTTCATGATTTTATATTTTATAACCCGACTTTAAAATTACTGAACTTGCTTATTGTTATTTTGTAATAATACAAAAATTATTTCTATTTCTTTTAGAAATAGTTGGCGTTTTTAAGTAAATAAATCGAAAAAAAATAATAATTATGAAAATAGGGCGTTTTTGGGACATATTACCAAAATAGAGCCTTTTACGGGCATTAAACGCGACGTCGCGCCCATTAGGCGCGACGTCGCACCCATTAGACGCGATATTCGATTTTTGCGGAGATGTGGGCCATGGTACGGGACTGTTTTACTGGGCCAATAATTTTTTGGCCCAGTACGGAGCGTCGCGCCTAATGGGCGCGACGTCGCGGGTATTAGATGCGACGTCGGGGATATATAGATCTCAGATCTATTTCCCCGACCGCTCACTATCTCCCTCTCTCTCTCTCTACTAAAACCCTACCTATCGGAATCCGCCGCCGCCGACCCCGCCGCCACCGCCGTGTTCATCCCGTGCCGCACGGCCGCCCTCCGCCTCGGACTCTCTCTCTCTCTCTCTCTCTCTCACTCTCGTCATCTCTCCGCCCCTGTCGCCGCCGCCTCCGTCCGCCGCTCTGCCCGTCGAGGTCACCTCCGGCCGCCCGCCTTGCTGCCCGCCCGCCCTCTCTGGCTCTCTCGCTCTCTCTCCCCCCGATCTCTCTCGTTAACAGCGCCACCGCATCGAGGCCGCGCCGTCCGCCCGCCGCAGGCCCCCTCCCGCCGCACGGCCGCCCTCCCGCTCGGTCTCTCTCTCTCTCTCTCTCTCTCTCTCTCTCTCCTCTCTCTCTATCTCTCTCTATCTCTCTCTCTCTCCGCCGCGTCCACCACCGCGCCGACCCGCTCCGCTGCCGGGTCCAACGCCGTCGTCGTGACCGCCCGTCTCGCCGCCGCCCCAACAGCCGTCGCCGCCGCCGTCTCCGCCACCGCATCCGCCTCGAGCCCTTCGTACGTTTTATTAGGTATTTTGTTTGATTATAGTTTAATTGAGATATTCGTTGTTTGGTTATAACATTAGACGGATCCGTATAGTCATTATCCCGACTGTATTGTTTGATTGGTTATAACATTTTTTTGTTCGATTTAGGATGGACACGAACGAATTCTACGGTCCGGTCAATCGTTCGTTGTTGATATTCCAGGATAGTCATCGTTGTAACGATGTGCTATCCAACACGGATGGTGCTATTGACACCCCGTTGACGGTTAGGGGCTTAGAAAACGTAGTTTTTGGTAAAATTTCACGACCGGTGCAATTACACGGTCGTGTTTTGGAGAAGTTACATACTATGTCGCTGTATGGCGTCTATAGTTGTGGATCTCAGAAATTAGATCCACACTTGATTACCGCACTGGTAGAACGGTGGAGAAAGGAGACACACACGTTTCACCTACCGGTGGGGCAGGCGACTGTGACATTAGAGGACGTAGGGTTGCTGTGGGCACTCCCCGTGGACGGTATTTCCGTCAGCGGTGTGATTCCACGTAAGACGCAGGAGCAGTGGCTCGAATACTGCGAGGAGATGACTGGGTACAGACCTCCCGAAGGAGCGTACCACGGGACCAAGTTGTCTCTTCGGAAGTTTGCGGCCTGGTTAGAAGAAAATCCAGTCGACGACATGACCGACGAGCTAATCGTCGATCAACATGCGCGTACCTACGCATTGCTGCTGTTCGGGTCGGTGATGTTTCCCGACTCCAGTGGAAGTCACACGTCGATGACCTACCTTACGCTGCTCGAGGACATCGACGAAGTCCATCATTACAGCTGGGGCAGCGCAGTGTTAGCATTCCTCTACAGAGAGCTCTGCACGTCATGTCAGTCGAGGAAGATGAACATAGGTGGAGCTTTACGGTTGCTGCATGTACGAAAGATAGTTTAATGAAACAACTTGTAAAGCGTAAACGATACTTACGTATATAAATAATTAAAATATAGGTTTGGGCATGGATGCGTATATTACAAGTCCAGCCCATTATCGCCCAGCCTCGAGTGCTGATGCAGCCTATTGTAGTCGATGGCATTCAGTTACCCATTCCACCGCATGCGGCGAGGTAATTGTTCTTCTAATTATTCGAACTTTCAAATAAATAAATTTCAGCGTAATGAATATTTATTCATTTAGATGGAATGCATTGTTTGACCATACGACCTCCGCAAATTCAAATTTGCGGGCGATACGGGAGTCCATCGATAGTATGTCGATGGAACAATTTGTATGGACCCCGTACAACTATCGCCTTCCGGAGATTTTGGCGCTACCCCCGAAATGTCATTCTCAGTCCTCTCGGTCGTCGTGCCCGCTGATATGTTACAACATCGTCGTGTGGCACTATCCAGATCGCGTGATGCGACAGTTCGGATTGGTTCAGTCGGTGCCACAACCACCGGCATATCTTACTGTAGATCTCCACCGTTTTAGCACGCGGAATGTCCCCGGAAAGGATTGGAGATCGCAACACGCACAGCACGAGGCGTTTTGGAGTCAAAGGCACTCGAGGGTTGTGAATGGACTGGAGATAGGATCCGGACCGCAGTGCACCAGTGACTATTATGACTGGTACCGGTCCGTGACCCGTCGATATATCTCTCCGTCGTCCGTTCACATGTCGCGAGGATTTCAGATGGGAGATGGAGCATTCATCGACGTGATGGTTAGTTTATATATTAATTTTATTTATTAGATGCGATATTCGATTTATTCGCGGCAAAATAATATTTGACTATTCTAAATAACAGGCACAGCATCTCGATGACGTGGAGACAAGACTACGTCGTCGTGAAGTGGACGGAGGATTAGACGTTGTACATCGTATGCAACGTCTAATCATCGATAGGCGTCAGCGACGTGATACCCAGTTCACCGACGTTCCTCCTACGCAAGATTGTGGGGCTTCATCCTCGCACCATGTCACTCAATGTGCTGGGCCGTCGTCATCGCGTATTCCGACGGATTTATACGGCGATGGTGGATATGGGACGTCGATGCCATCGGGGTACACTACGCCGATGCAGTACACTTACGAGGACGATGACGACGACACGCCACCTTACCGTTCATCTTCCCATCGTCGTCCATCCGAGCGCGAGGCCCCAGTGGACCGTCGTCATCTGCGTAGAGATCAGCGTCCTCGAAGATGCGGTACCGGAGGGCATTATATGCCATAGTTTTTTTGTTTAGACGATGTTTTTTTGTTTATACGATGTTTTTTATTGTATTTATTCAGACGATGTTTTTTTGTTATATGTTATTACGACTTACGTTTTTATTTTCGCGATGTTATTATCTTATTATGCGTAACTTTATGGTGGATAATTATATAATACCAGTTATATAATTAGTAGAGCCGTAAAAAAGTTCTGAAGCCCGCGGGACGCCCCGCCCAGGCCCGCCAAAAGGATTTTTTTAGGTTGTGGGGGAGTGGGCCTAAGCGGGTCGCGGGCTACAGGCGGGGCGGGCTACCCCGCGGGCTACCCGTCTATAAAAAAATATATATATATAATATATTTTTATTAATAAATATAATATATATGTATTAAATTATGTAAATGTACTAAAAATATTAAATTAAATATAATATATGTACTAAAAATAATTCAAAATTAAAATAGATTAACGTTAATATATTTTTAAAAAAATAAATATAATATATTTTATTACTATATAATATATATGTATTAAATTATGTAAATGTATATTTAATTAAATATAATATCTATACTAAAAATTATTCAAAATTTAAATAGATCAACGTTAATATTTTTAAAAATAAATACAACTTTTATCTTCCGCGTGCAGCTTTAATCAAAGCTACCTGCAACTTCAGCAGCTTTTATCATCCGCGTGCACCTTTAATCAAAGCTACCTGCAACTTCAGCAGCTTTTATCATCCGCGTGCAGCTTTAATCAAAGCTACCTGCAACTTCTGCAGCTTTTATCATCCGCGTGCAGCTTTAATCAAAGCTACTTGCAACTTCTGCAGCTTTTATCATCCGCGTGCAGCTTTAATCAAAGCTACTTGCAATCTAACTGTACGCAACAATATTGACATTAAAAAAAATGATCCAAAACATCTATAAAAATCCCACAAATTAAGAAAATAACATACAACATTTGAGATACGATGCACCCGAAAGGTAGAGACCCGCGTCTTAATCGCTTCAATGGAAAAAAGATGAATGAGGGTCATCCGATATTCGGAAATTTAAAGGTCCTTGGTGATTACTTTTACGACGAACTGTGGACGTACGATATTGAAAGATGGTTCGTTGGATCATTTTGTGCAAAAGCAACTATGGGTGATATCACGAATGAGACATTGTCCGAATGTCTTCAATTCCTTGCGCAACTATACAATCAACGTTACGGAATTCATTTCACCGTACATTTTCTAACGGAGAAACTTGGTCATTTGAAGCGTCGCTACCTTTTATGGACAAAACTACGCACCGAAATGGGAGATTGGGGAGCCGATGACAGAGGATGGATTCATGCAGATACCGAGCAATGGCTTAAGTGGTTTAAGGTGGTTATTTTACTCAACATTTTATTCGGATGTAATAAAAATTTTTATTATGCAATTTGTCATATTCTTGCAGGAGGATCCTCTATCAACAATTTATTTCTATGAGCCCGAGCCACATGAATATTATCTGTATCAAATTTTCGGTAGCTATATCAACCCAGACATGTTCCAGACATTGACGTGCTTGCAATTCCTAACAACGAATGTCCAATAGTTCATACTCAGGCGGAAGAATCATCCAAAAGACAGTCGGTAAAACATGTCGGCTCGAGTTCGATAGTCAAAGACGATACGGGTGACGACGACTTCGTCGACACGCCACCGAAAGGAAACCGATACAATATGTCGAGTAAGATCGGCAACGCTGGCAAAAACCAAGGCGATGATGACTTCGTCAACCCTCCCCCGAAAGGAAAGAAAAAAGGTATGAATAGAAAGACGCACAACAAAGGCAAACATCATGCAATGTCGAGTTTCAGAGTAGAAGAAGATAATAGTGACGATGACTTCGTTGACCCGCCCCCGAAGGGTTGGAGAAAAACTCTTCGAAAGTGATTGTTTGTAACTTCAGTAGTCTTTGTCATACGTGTTTGCAACTAATATAAGGTAAATTCGGACGTAACTGAAAATTTTTAATAATTTACTTAAAGAATTAGTACAACATATGAATACTATAACTATTTAAAGATTACAATAAATTAACGTTGACCACTGCCTCCGCCTCTCCGACCTTGTCTCCGCCTTGAACCACCACGATCCATTTCGTTCTGTATACGAGTTGTACGGATTCTCCCCGGCCCTCTTCTTGTACGCAGCGCATCGTTATGTATAAGAGCGAATTCAGCAGGCTCCCAATAGCATTCGTCGTGTAGAGGATGAAAAAACCCCTCGTATGTACGACGGTACGCTTGTTTATTATAGAAATGAGCAATATGATGCATGCTATGAACTCCCCACGTACGGCAAGCTGCTTGGGCATGAGAACATGGGATGAAATACGTGTCCCATTTTCCGCACGTGCACGTCTTTCCTAAGATGTTTACCACGTGCTTCCTTTGATTCACGGCCGAAGTATAAACTTCGGCTGTTTGCAAACGTGGGTCAAAATTAAAGACGACGTGACACCAAGAACGAGTTGTCCAGTCGTTGAACTTATTCCACGCATACGGAGACCAATCGCTTTCGGTGTTAGCCATCGCTGCAGAGCACACCGTAAATCGATTGCGAAAGTATTCAACGCAACGATGAAAGCTGAAGTCCACTATTGCTTTCGGAGGCAAACACCTCGCCCCTTTGAAAACTCCGTTAAGGGCCTCGGAGATATTAGTGGTCATCACCCCGCATCGGAATCCACCATCGTAAGCAAACGTCCACTGCTCTTTGTCAATCTTATCTAACCACTTCCAGGCCGGTTCATTGAGAACTTTAATGTGTTCCATAATGCGATTGAACTTCTCCAACGTGTGGGCCATTCCAGCTCTATGGCATAACTGTTTTAGGTCATTGTTCTTGAATTCAGTGTTGAAGTTTGATACGACATGACGTAGACAAAACCGGTGTACACCATTCGGCGGCTTAAACGCTGCTAATTCGCTTACCGCCGCCAATATTCCTATAACAAATTACGATCAATCGATCAAAAGCGTGTCAAATTAATACAAGAATGTATGTAGGAAAATAAAAGTACCTCGATGACGATCGGAAATGAGGCATACACCTTGTTCACCCAACACGTGGATGTTAAGTAAGTTCAGGAACCAACTCCAAGAGTGTCTGCTTTCCGTTGAAACAATGGAAAAAGCAAGGGGGAGAATATTTTGATTTGCATCGAGCCCAGATGCAATTAACATTTTATGCTCGTATTTGGAGTATAAGTGCGTACCGTCAACGCAAACAACTCTACGACAATGCCTAAACCCATCAATACAAGGTTTGAAAGCCCAGAAAACATACCCCAATTTCTTCACACCGGGTGCTTCAGTTGGAAGATTCAACCACTTGACGACCGTGTCGGGGTTGTAACGTTTCAGAGCTTTCATGAAGATATGAAGTTGTTGGACTGAAGTTTCCCAGGTACCGTAAACATTTTCTTTCGCCCTTTTGAGGCCATGCCATGCTTGAATGTACGAGATGTCGTACCCGGTATTGTCCTTCACCAGCTGCTTTACGTTTTTTGGTAGAAATTGGGGGTCTGTCTTCACGATTCCAATCAACATTCTCGCAATTGTGTTTCGCGAAATGTTGCGGTGTGTTCTCGATAACTCGTTCATGTAGCATGTGTGTGGCCCCCCATATATCGTAACCTTCCAGTAACATTTTTTCGGTTTGAAGCATGCTCGTAACCTCCAGTGACAGTCATGGCTATGGTTGCATTTCACGCCCCATACGGTTTTGTTACTTTCTGAGACGTGAAACTCACGTCTAGCCACCCTGTAAGAATAATCGCCAACAGCATCTTGTAAGTGAGCTTTGGTACTAAATGTCATACCGACTCTGAACCTGGGATTGTCCCTATTGTAAAAATCACCGCCGCCCTCGTTGCCTTCTGGAGGCGCCATTTGATATGTTGAATAAAAAGGCACGGGTTGGTAAGGCGCACGAGCATCATCCGCCGGCAATGGAATGGCATTCTCGGGACCAACATTGTTTCCATCATCGTCGCTATCGTCGTTATCATCTGCGGGATCTGGAAAATCGTCCAGTGCACCACCAACGTCATCAGCTTCAGAGTCGCTAGCGTCACTATTTTGCAAGTCTTCGGGCACAGGCTCAGGTTGTGACACATTCGACATATTAGGAACATCGCGACTGCTCGAAGGAATGTCTGTATGAGGAGGGTGGAGTGAAAAGTCACTCATTCCTTGAGTAACTGCCGTGAGATCAGGGAACGAGTGGCCGGAGGTGATGTTGGTGAACACGTCGGGTGCCTCTTGAACGTTCTCGCTGGCCTCGACAAACACTTCAATTAGATTAAGTTCCGCATCAGCATCCAAGAAGTACGATAGTTCATCGTCGTTTGAAATTTGAAAGAGCCGCTGATAGAGTCGAGAATGCTGATAGTATTCATTCTTAACATGAACGGTTAAGGAGGAAAAATTGTTGTCGAGGCGAATAACCTCATATAGCATGCCCAGAAATTGAGCAAAGCTAGTGTCACGACGAATTCGTCTAAGAGAAATGGGTGGGATGCTGTAACGGATGGAGTTTGATTCAGTAATGATTTCGCCACCGTAGTAGATAGAGACTTGAATTTTGCGAGATGTCATAATTTGAGGAGAAATTTAAATACTTCCAGTTGTTTTTTTATATATCCAAGTATACGAAATTAGAGTTCTTTATATAGGGAAAATCGTCGCATTTAATGGACGCGACGTCGCATCTATTGGACGCGAAGATTCCTCTGCAAAGCTCGTGAACGTTACGTCCACATCGGTTCTGCAAAAAGAAAAAAATTATTGAAGATAACGCGTGAACGACTTGTCACATCGTCGCGTCTATTGGGCGCGACGTCGCATCTATTGGACGCGACGCCGGGCCCAGATACGTAATCGGCCCGTTTTAGGGCCCGCTTAAACGTTTAAACGGGCCATAAATATCGTCGCGTTTAATGCCCGCAAAAGGCTCTATTTTGGTAATATGTCCCAAAAACGCCCTAGTTTCATAATTATTATTTTTTTTCGATTTATTTAGTTAAAAAAGCCGAAATAGTTCGTCATTAATAATAAAAACAGTACAAACGGAGTAAGTAGTCCACCAAATCCTCTGGTCTAATCATAAATGCCAGTAGGAAATACGCCTAATAGGTATACTCCTATAATGAAATAAAAAGTCGGAAAAAAAAGTTTCAAAACTACAACAAGAACCAAAGAAGCTGCTACAAGTGAGCCTAAAACTCTAAGGACAATTAAACAAAAGGGATTAGTTCCCCAATCAATTAAAAAAAAAAAAAAAAGCTCGGTTTTTTAAATAAAAAAGAATCACGTAATTAACAAATCATTAACTTTATAACCTACTTCAATTACTTTATAATTTATTTTTCGTTTTTTTTAATTATAATAGCTTCTAACGACCTTTTCAACAGATCAAACGTTAACAAACCAGATCGAAGGGGGAGAAAGCTTAGATCGAAGCTGTCAACAGCACACATACTCGACTACACAGTTGATCGCCCAACACAGATCCAATGCTTGAGTAAGTTGGATCTATGATTTATCTTATTATTCTTTGAGAGTCGATTTCTTATTTAACTAATAGTCAAGGTATTGACATACATGTCATATATATTGTGTAGTTTCTATCATGTGTAGATCTAAGTTACACTGGCATTGGCATGGCAGACGCAAGATTTAGAGAATTTTTTTATGTTGAAGTGTCGCTTTGAGTGCAAAGATTAACCGAGTTCGAATACTTTGTTATTCGAATTCGAATAACCTATTCGAACTCGAATAAGTTGTTATTCGAAACACGATATTCGAGTTTGGATATTTTGTTATTTGAACTCGAATATAATTTGAATTACATTTGGATAGAAATATAATTATCTCGAATAATATCTTTCTTTTTTTACAATTATAATATTATTAACCACTTTCATCTCCTTGCATGTCATGCCGCCGAGCATCTTTATTAAGTACGACGTAGAACGGGAACTCGGAGGTGATAACCATTATAGATTGAGTCCAAGGTCGTCTTCGCGTAGAAATATGCGCCCAATAGGCTTCAAATGATATTGTTGTTCGTAGGATGATTTCCTAGACGAAATATACGCATGTATTGATGCGAGCGGGAGACCGGAATTAAAATTGAGTTATCAATAATGCTTAACGGTTGTGGGACGTTGATCCATGGTATATAATGAATGATGGCAGATTGAAGGGGTATATTTATTTAGGGGGTCCAATGGATAGATCAATTCTCCACGTAGAAATCAGGCACCCAGTTAATCTTTGCACTCAAACTCTTGTTGCCCAAGGTATCTCTCAAGTTGAAAATATAATAGCTAGCCATGAAAACTATGATGAATATATTTATCGTATTATCAGCCATGAGGAGAATTGTGATGAAGAGAACTACAACGAACGTTGTTAGCGGACATCAAAACGTGGAAATCAATATTGAGAACGTCGATGAAGAAATCTTTTTGAGAATGAGGAGACTGATGAAAACAATGAGGAGGAAAATACAGTTATTCCAAGTGATAGGTATTCTTACACGGACGGTCTACAATGCGAGTCAGTGATGAATTTGAAACAAAAACGTCGCAAATAAAATTGAAAGAGTTGGCTTGGATGCATCCTTCCAGACCAGGAACTTCAATACTCGATCGGTATATGCAATTAAGTGCAAAGATGAGGGATGTACTTAGAGGATACAGACATTGCAAATTTTCGATTCGTACATATTGTAACACCAATACATGTGACCTGACAAACAAGAATGCAAGACTTACTGTGCCTCTTTATCGTCAATGAGCGAGATGTTGCATGAATTTTTTCAGGGATCTAAAAATACACTAATGCGTAAACTAATCCAAACTATGATGCGAAATCAAGGGATCAAGGAGGCACATCACGCTGAGATTACTCGGGCGGAGACTCCACATCACGATCTAAATGCTCAGGAGGAGGCGACGATGCACGTTCTGATGCCTCCGTCAGATGATTATTGACGCAGTAAACCACCCACTACGCGAAGATGGTCCAGTATTCTTTGAACGACGTCGTCCTTGTCGCCCTCCAAATTTTGATTGTGCCAAAGTGCGTTCACCCAAGTTCAACGTCGGATGGCGTGAGCCAACATCGCACATCTTGTGAAGTTTATTAGTTTTAAACCAACTTTACAATTCAATATTATAAATAAATATGTACTTACATTCATCGGAGCATTGTTAAAGGCATCCACTACCGCTTGTCATCTCGGGGCTTGACTCTTGCCATGATGATTCATGACCCAGTGGCATATCTGGAGCATCAGAAGCCCGTCATCCTCACTTTTCTTTCTTGCAAATTGTTCGCCGACACTCGGCCAACACTCGTAGGCAAAAATCTGATAAAGCAAGTTAAAAAATGTGAACATCAAATTGGAAAGTAAGTTAAGATATAGAGAATGACTTACTATCAGCGACAGACTTACGTTGAGCATTGGGGGGTCAGTTGACCCCCCGAATAAAACTAATTTAGACTTTTATACATGCAAATTGAATATGAAATACTCCCTAGTCCAGTGGTTATTTGTGTTACTTGTAGGCTTTTCATCTTTAAATGACCAAGGATCGACTCCTACATGTCCCATTTTTTTTTAGCTAGATTGGATTGGGCTCGGGTGAGAACCATTTTCCCTTCCCAACTTTAACCCCTCAGTCCAAGAAAGTTGGGTCCGCCACTGCTTACTATAAGCGGACAGACGAAGTCACTGATATCCAGTGTCCCATTTTCATTCTTCTTTCTGCTCAAGTCTTCATACTTGTCGTTGAGGTCTTTATTAAGACCTAGGACCACTTCTTGGACGCAATTCTCCCCCATGGGTACTTTTCGAAAGCATCTCAATAGTCAACCAGCCTCATTTATTCCTCGGAAACCTTAGTGAGCTTTCTTACTTTTCTCGGCCCCAAAATGCCGATGATAAAATAAAGCACCGCCATATTCAATTTATCTTTGCTCACCCGCCTATCAGTCCCCAAACCATCCTCGATCATCCTATCCATCTTCTTCTCCAAATCTTCTATATAAATGATTTTCTAATCTATAAACAATTTATTAACATTAAAATCATGAAAAGGAACTAAGCCACAAATGATTTACTATGTAAAAGTGAAGGGAAGCATACCATCAAAGTTTATCGCCGAAAACTCATTCGACGACTGAATCTTTAGTGAGCTATCAATGGATGAGCATCGAAGGGTCGTGAGCAAACAATATTCAACCATTGAGAAACGCAATAGTCGTCCACGTATAAACGAACCATAACTTTTCCGAGTCGGGCCAGTACTCGACTTGCTTGCTTATCAAATACCATAGCACTATATTAGATATGAATGGTCTTCACCCGCCTTGATTAGGTTATCAAACTGCATTCTTCCTACCATCTTGGATAACTCCTTTGTATTTAGAAAAAGCTAAATGCGCTCTGAAACCTCTGTGTAACGGGATAAGGCACTAAGAAAGCAATAGAAGTGATTTTTCGAAAGTAGTTTGGTCGGGAAGTAAATCTGAAATATAAACGTAAATAATAAAATTCAATTAAAAATTCTCCGGGTAGATTCATTCGAACACTAGATCGAAGCTTTTAAATCCGGGTTGGAATAATTTCGAAGCTTTAGAATATTATTCGAATATTATTTGGGTTCGAAGAAGCTTTCAAATATTATTCGAATACTATTTGAATATTATTTGGTAGATTCGAAGCTTTTAAAGTCCGGTTCAAATAAGTTTGAAACTTTAAATTCCAATACTATTACAATTTAGTTATATTTCGAATAACATTTGAATAAATCGAATACCAAGTCAATCGTTTCAAAATCGCGATTGATTAAGCCAAAAATCAAAATCGATCAATACATAAAGCATCATCTCATACCATAAAACCATAACTCCTAAATAATGATTTAACCTACTGTAACTTTATCTCCTTCAACGATCTATTCAACTGGCTCACGGCTTCTCCTCGGCTCTTCAATGAGCTATTCAACTGGCCGGCGACTTCTTCTTGGCTCCTCGGTGGTGTTCTTCTTTTATGTCATTTGTGTCGTTGTCTATTTTTCCGAGTTCGAATGGGGTTCTCGAGTTCAAATGGGTAATTCTCGACTCCCGACGGCTTTCGAGCTCGAATAGGATTTTCAAGTTTGATGATTTGGTGTTTTCAATCGATGAGTGGATAGATTATTGAGTTAAACAAGATTTTAAGTGAGGGTAGGATAGTCATTTTAACATCAATCCGTTCCATTTGATAAAATTATACGTCACTAATTTCCTTAAAACTCTATATCAATGGCTATTAAACTCATATTTGATGTACTCTTCACTTTCTTCCGTCTCCACTTCGAAGAGCTCGTTTTCTTCGGAAAGAACCTCCAATAAGGCGAGGACGAAAACTTCCACAAGATGAGACTAAACTCCCAACTCGGGAGACTCACGGACCAAAGAAACACTCATAACTCGACAGACTAAGGAAAGACACCCGGAAAACAAGGCACATAACATAGCAAAAACAGACGAACGAAAAGACGAAAACAGAGCAAAGACAAGGAACACACAAAGAAATTAAAGAAACAAACCCACTGAAACGAGGAAAAAAAGATACGATCCAATCGCAAAGAAACAAAAAAAAAACGTGTAAAATGAGAACTAAAATATTTTACCACTCCCACATCCTCCATCAATGAGGATTAGGGGTAACAGGGTGCTCTCGATGCTCTCGATGGTGGTTGCGAAGTTGGAGAACTGTGCTAAGTTATAGATGGATGAAGCGACCGGACACGAGAAGCACATGGTGGCGGACGAGCGACAGGCAAGCCAGAAACACAGACGAGTGCAGGCGAGCAATAAGGGGCGGGCTACCAGGGGCGGAGGACCTGCGACTTCGGATGAACATCAACGGACCACGTGAAAAGCCGACTAACATCGAGCTACAATCATGGATGGTAAGCTACACTCGCCGACAATCTATAATAGACGTCGAGTTGTATGAATTTGGGATTTTGAGCAGCGGCTAGGGTTTGGGCAGAGAGATTTTGGGGGATTTAAGCAGCGGTTAGGTTTCGGCGAGAAGCTCAATCCATAACAACAAATGATTTAACTGACAATTTTCATTAAAATTTTCTATGACATACAAATTAGTTAAAGCATCTTTAACGGTGCTCTAGTTTATTGTAAAACACAAAAATAAAGTAGATCTCTATTCCAGTGGGATTCTATATTTGACGCTTTTTGGAATATCATACATCTTTAGACTACAGTTGTCATTGGAGAAAGCTAAACAGAATAAAAGAGAAGCTTGGAGTAGACTACGATAGAAAGAGATGGTCGCCCGCGAGCAATAGAGTGTACTCTGTAAAACCAGGATTTGGATGACTTAACAAGAGATACCATTAAACCCTTAGGATGCTTTTGATATGCGAAAATTAAGATAGTGCATCAAATAATGGTACGTTGCGCTTTGACGGTGGTACCTCTCCACTTTCTTTTTTTTTCCTAACTATATTCTGCAAACCAAACGGAGAATAAATAATAGTACAATTAACCTAACACTCTTTTCTAATGTGGCTCACTCTGCAGAGGAAGGTGTTTGCTAAGGACAGACTCGCAAAATGGAAATTGTGCATATCTAACAATGAACGTAGATTTATGTCTTGAGAACGACGAAACCTTAGCTCATCTTTTCGTTGAATGTGCATTCAGTAAGCAAACAATTCTGAGGGTAATTAATTGGGTAAGCCTCCAGGACATGCCGATGAGATCCAGGATTGATGCTCATGGCTAATGACAGATGGCCGAAGGCGAAGTATGCGGTCTAAACTACTCCTAACCTGCATTGTATCTGCTGTTTATGTTAAAATTTGGTCCAATTGGATCATCTCAACTTGGTCTGAACATATTTTCTGGCCCAATAAGCATTTTAGGCCCAACTTAATTTATAAGTGGGACTGAATTTGCCTCGGATAGAAATCCATGAGCAAAATCAAAAACCGCTCGAAGGTTTGGATAACGTGTTAATATTCCTGGGATTAATTAGCAATTTCCAAAATTACCTATACATGACCTTCACGTGGCCTTTCGATGAATAACTTAGTTTTTGCCTTCCCTCTCTTGCGATCCAAACCCTAGCTATTTTTTCTCTCTAACATCCGATTTCTCCTTTGTTAGTCAATCTTCTTCTTCTCCCAATTTAGGGTTCTTCAGTGTGCGATAATCTGTTTTCCTGAACCAATATTCTTTTAAGCTTCGTGCTTATTCTTTGCTTTCATCATCTCGCGCTTCATCCTCTCTAGCCTCATACGAAGTCAACTAATTGCCGCATTCGTAAGCTAAGGATCCCGGGTTTACGAATGCAATATCTTCAAGCTACATTTCTTTGTTTGAAAGAGATAAATTTGTATTTCTATGACTTTAATCGATTGATTGTGATTTCCGCTGCAGGTGGCTGGATCACCTCCTTTTCAAGGAGAGATAATGCTTATCTTCTTTCTTTTATCACTTAGGAGCCGTGTGAAATCTCCTTCGTACAGGATTTCCCCACAATGGCCATGAACAGTTGCTCATGGAGTGACGATCAACTTCTCCCGTAATGATATCTATGCTACTTCTGTGTAAAATCTGTATATTTGCGAGTTACGCTTTTGCTGTTTTTTTCAAGTTGTATCAGACATTTCTTTTTAACAGTTTATTATTTGTGGCAGGAACGTAATCGAGAAGTGTGTGATAAAAAAGGATCAACAGTGCAAATGCTCACTCAACTCATATCGGCCTTAAGAGGCGGGTCAAGACTTGCTGCAACGTGAGATTAAACATAACAGCAAGAGAACTCTTTCATCGTATAATGTTAGCAAAGTGTAGGTTCAGACAAAAGCTTGTGTTTTGTGTTATAATTATTCTCTGAGGTTTTATAGTCTTTAAATAGTTTTCCTTTACAAGATGTTTCAAAACTTGGATTATGGTAATGAATGATTTCTTTTATCCAAAAAAAAAAAGAACGGTGATACTAAATCTATTACAGCTTATTATGGATATTTACTGTACCACGATGAAGTAGTTTTCCGCACCAAGATAAATAACGAAACTATACCTAGTTTATTACAACTTTCTGTGCGTGTCAGAATTTGTTAATACCGTTAAAAAATCATATATTAATAGTGCTGAATTTTTTCATTATATTGTCATCACTTTATTGCAATTATTAACATAACTTACCATATAGTTGGTGTTTGTTGTACCTTATACATACGGGTATCGTACTTGATCTAACATTGTTACCGTACAAAACAATTACAATCATAACAAACAACATTAGCCATAACACGATCTGTTGCCAGCGTACAACCAACATTATACCAGCATAAAAAACATGCTCGTAAACAAACGAATAGCGACAAATAACATCAACCAAAAAATATACACAAACCTATATGCCGCATATGGAAAAGAAAATGGAACACCATATGGTTAATATGGTCGAATACGCTATGTAGATGCAACACATCTACACGTATGGTGATTGTGCCGGTATTTTTCAAGGATCGCAAAGTACACACATTTCTAGGTCATAATTGATATCACCCTCCAATGGCTTTTTCGACATTCATTGAGTCAGAATAGGACTGATGATAGTTATGTATGCACTCTCTACTTCATGACTCGAAAGTAAGGGCCGTAACAATCATAAAACGAGTGTCACTTATCTACAATACATACCATGCTTACATGGTATTCCATACATGTCTCATACACCAAGCATGATCTTTAATCATTGATGAAGACTACGAGATAATAAAATAACATGATTAAATCATGCATGTGATACAAAAAAAGAGATTCATCGTACCATAAACCTACTATATTGTACTAATTTATACTATCACTTGTACCGCATATAGTGTAACAAAAATATACATATAAAGTATTAAAAACATGTGGATAGGGTACTAAAAAAACAAAAGTCACAATCCTATTTGATACAAAAAAAAAACGAAACTTGAAAAAAATCAGTTTAAACTTTCAATAGCCCTAATCGAGCAACACCTAACAAAAAGCTCCAAATCAAACCTGAAAAGCACCGAATTTGACATGAAAAATCTCGAATTAAACATACGATAGCCTTAATCGAAACTTAATAATAATAATAATAATAATAATAATAATAAATTGAATCTAATTATCCTAACTATCCACAATCTGTAATTATTAATCCAATTTATGAATTATTCCTTAGAAATCCCAACTGTTGAGATCTTTGTCTGTATTGATCCCATGACCTTATATCTATTTAAAAAAAAGTTACAAAATAAATCGAGATAAAAAAAATTGAGAAGAAAATAAAATATTTTAAAAAAAATTAAAATTCATTTGTAAATTCAAAATTTAACAATAAAATTTTATATCAATCAAGATAAAAAATATGAACAAAACACGAAAATGTAACAATAGCGAAAAATGACAAAAAAGTATGATAACAAATATAATAAATTCATCATTAAAAATAAAATAAAAAAGTCGGTCATCACCGTATATTTTCATTTATAGCCACCAAAGACGTTTCTGTGCACTCCTCCACTGATTTTTTTATTAATTTTGTAGCTTTAGACTCGTGGTCGAGCTCAATGAGCATTTGAGCTCACGATTTACAATTTTCTTTCACAGTATTTTTTCAGTTACAGCCACCATGGACGTTTTTGTGCACTCCTCCTTCATTGATTTTTAAATTTTTATTAATTTTTTAGTTGTAGGCTCGAGTTAGAGCTCGACGAGCTATCGAGCACGGGCCGAGTTCGAGCTTAACTGTTTAATATCAAGCTCGAGCTCAGTCGCGAGCTCGATACAAATAAGTCGAGCCCAAGCTCGCCTCGCTTACACCCCTAGTATTAGGCGGTTCAATAAGGGCCAGAGATTATGGTAGGCTAAGTTGTGTTGGCTATATGTTTTTTTATAATTATTTTTTTATTAAATTTTCGTCCATTTTTTTATTTGATTGATTAATTATATTTTCTATTATTATTTAAACAAAATTAATTTTTAGTTTAAGCTTTATTTCAATTTATTTCATTTTAAAAATGATTTAATTTTTTTAAGGTTTTACTTTCAAATTATATATTTTTCCTTAGTATTTTGTAATTTTGTTTAATTTTTAAAATGAAAGAATTTTTTTTTCAATTCTTTTGCCCGTATAACTAGTCACCAAGTCATCTTAGTCCAATTCGGGAATACATGTAAATAGTTGGAATTTTTAAGTGAGTAATTGGGATTTTTAGGGAATTAGTAATCCGGGCACCTGCGGTACCCGTGCATAGTTTTCAGCTTCAATTTATCTAGTTAAACATTAAGACAAATGAGCTCAAAAAAAGATTTAAAAAATATCAAAAACGATTAAAATGTTGTTAATAAAGAAGATAGAAAATATATATAAAACGTTGTTAATTAAAAGACAACATGGACTTGGAAAATAAGATAGCCAACACATAAAATAAAGTGAGTTAGGTTTGAATCTAACAAAGGAAATCAACCGAACAACACTTAGAATGAGGAAACAGACTAAACACTTAATCCCAACAAAGCAGAGAGATCAAGAGATTTGACGGGGCCAAGCAGGATCAACTTGTTCATATTACCTTTCATTGAACATGCGAATTAGTACACGATGAAGTAACTTCTCTTCTTGTGCGTCTTACTATAGTAAGAATGAAGTGTTGGTATCACGGTAGTGTCGGTGTATTTATCGGTGGCTAATTTATGCAGACTCAAACGGGATAAGTCGAGGCACGTACTACGTACGCTGTCCGTAAGTCGTATCGCCCCGATATTACGTGCTCAATCGGTTTAACGGCGAGTG
Organism: Linderniella brevidens; assembly: GCA_004919715.1. Classification (NCBI taxonomy): domain Eukaryota; kingdom Viridiplantae; phylum Streptophyta; class Magnoliopsida; order Lamiales; family Linderniaceae; genus Linderniella; species Linderniella brevidens. Next base: position 6,998,559 of record SWDC01000148.1, read on the forward strand.
TCCCCAAGATACAACGACTTCTAACTTCGGAATCGCAGCACTTTCGACTCAACGAAGTTTTTCGGCGAATCTTACTACGAGACTCGGTTCTTTCTTGCACTATGATCCTAGGACGTGATTTCTAATATGTGATGAATGCAACGTTGTTCTCTATTTCTCAATGTTGTTGGGGACTTTATTTATAGAAAGTCAAGGGTCTCAAGTACAAAAAGGTGTATCTCTTCAAGAGAAAACACCATTTCATTGGTACCTTTTGAAAATGTACCATTTCAAATATACCTTTTAGACTATTTCATTCAAAATATCTAACAATCCCCCACATGAATGAAACTAATGCATATGTATGCTGACTCTTGCAAGAAAGTCCCGACGATCCATCATTGCATCGGGATAGGTAGCTTGTGGCTTTGAACCTTCCGTAGTGAAATGCTATCGGATTTACTCACTGCTCAGTGAACGTGATGTCTTGAACTGACGGCTTTTTGTGTAAACCAAGACAACAACATACACACAATGGTGAATCTGATCTCTTTCGATTCTCACGCTGTGTCCGTTTCGGCCCTGGACCATATCTTGGATTCATAAGTGTTAACATTGAGTGGCCCCACTTCTCACTTATATAGGTGACCGACTATTAGGACTTAATCCTGGAGTAGCTCGAAATACTCCACCAATTTTGGTATAGTCATCATTAAAAGCGTAAACGTTTCCCCTTACCACACGTCATCGAATGATTACTTGGGCAACTCTCGAGAATGGACTTTTAGGATTTCCAAGTATACAACTGAAATAGCCACAACTTAGTTGCCTCATTGAACCAAGTTCGTGGGATCTCCACTCATCATGGTTGAGTTTCCACTGTGCCGTTTCTTTGTGTGTGGATTTTTAGTCCCATTCCCCTTACTGCAGTGTTTAACTGTTCTCTAGTGATGCCTTTCGTCAAATGATCTCTTATGTTCTCTTTAGACTTCACATAGTCAATTGAGATCATTCCACTAGAGATTAGTTGTCTTACGGTGTTATGTCTCCGACATATGTGTCGAGACTTACCGTTATATATACAACTCAGTGCCCTGCCGATAGCCGTCATGCTATCGCCGTGTAACTTTATTGCTGACACATTTTTGTTCCAACAAGGAATATCCTCCAGAAAATTCCGAAGTCATTCAGCTTCTTCGCCGGCTTTATCTAGTGCAATGAACTCCAATTCCATCGTTGATCGGGCTATGCATGTTTTCTTTGAGGATTTCCAAAAAACTGCTCCTCCACCGATGGTAAATACGTAACCACTCGTGGATTTGGAGTCTTTACTGTCAGATATCCAATTTGCGTCGCAATATCCTTCAAGAACTGCGGGATATCTCGAATAGAGTATGCCATAATTAATGGTGTGCTTCAGATATCGTAGCACTCTCTTTAGTGCTATCCAATGGCTATTACCCGGATTACTAGTAAACCTACTAAGTTTACTTACTGAATATGCTATGTCAGGTCGAGTGCAGTTAGACAGATACATCAGATTGCCAATCACTCGAGCATATTCGAGTTGCGACATAGACTCTCCTTTATTTTTGACCAAATGTAGATTAGCGTCTACAGGTGTCTTAGCCGGAGGATCATCGAAGGCTTCAAATTTCTTTAACACGTTCTCAACGTAGTGAGATTGTGTCAGAACAGTTCCTTCGGGTGTCTTATAGACATATCCCTAATATGACATCAGTCAAACCCATATCCTTCATGCTGAAATAATTTTTCAACATATTATTTGTATTCACGATTATTTTGTGATTGTTTCCCTTGATCAATATGTCGTCTACGTAAAGACATACAATCACAAACTCGTCGGGTGTGTCTTTACTTTAAACACATTTATCACACTCGTTTATTTTGAACCCATTCGATAGCATCATCATATCCAATTTCTCGTGCCACTGTTTCGGCGCTCGTTTAAGCCCGTAAAGTGATTTCACGAGACGGTATACTTTGTTTTCTTGCCCGTGTGCTACAAACCCTTCGGGTTGTTTCATATATATTTCTTCTTCTATTCTCCATTCAGGAATGCTGTCTTCACGTCCATTTGGTGTATCTCGAGATTATACAATGCTGCAATAGCAACGAGAACTCGAATGGACGTTATCCTTGTTACGGGCGAATAGGTATTAAAGAAGTCATAACATTCCTTATTTGGAAAGATATTTTCGAAGAATGCGGCGTTCCTCGACTCGATTATCATCCATACGTTCATGTCAGGGATTTCTAATTTGTGCACCAGAAATTTGTATGCACTATTGTTATTGGCATATTCGATGAAAATGCAATCAATAGTCTTGGGTCCTATCTTAACCAGCTTCGGTTTAGGTACTTCGACCTTTGCTAGGCACCCCCACACTTCGAAGTGTTTATAGGATATTTTCCTATTTTTTCCTTAACTCGTACAGACCCGCAGCGCCCCAACTTCTCGACCTTCTTCGGCCCGAGCAGTCCTTCGTTACTGTCCCATACCGCAGCCATGCATTAGAGCCTCACGTTGCAGCCCCGCACGAGAGCCTCATCGCGTAGAGGCGTTGCTACATGCAAAGCGGTGCATCCTGACGCGGACTCTAGAGCAGCAGCGGTCTCACTGTCTCATCATATAAGTCTCTTCGGCAGCGAGATCCACTCCTTTGTTCAACACCTCAAAATTGAACACCATTTGCGGGAGTTCAAGAACATGGCCTTCGCCTGAGATTCTTCTCAGTCAGCTTCTTTTGGTATTTCGTCGGCCCGAGAAGCCCCGACCAACACCTCCCTCGAACCTCGTTGGCGCCATCCTAGCAGCAGAGCTCTACAGGCTGAGCCGCAGCACCCCAGATCTCGCCAGCGTGCCGTTCGGCGCGGCCATCAGGAAGTTCTCTCCTATCTCCTCAGGCCATTAAGACAATCTCGTGTCATCGTTGAAATCTTCGGTGGGATCTTACTTGGCCCTTCAGTTTGGGACGTACCTAAGTGCATCTCATCGTCGATGTTGATTACTCGAAAAGTCGTGTGTTTTCAACGCATACTTTCAGTCCGAATTTTAATCCCAAGAGGCATGAGATTTAATCGCCAATCGATGATATCACCTCTTCGAACAGATATGTTGCTTGGCTCCAATTGCCGAGCAATCGTTTCAGCGAAAGGGTTTGAGCGAAAAACAAGCCTTCCTTTGACTTTCTTTGAACATGATTGTTGAGTCGGTGCTTCGATCCCGTCTGCTGCTTTCGAATTTATTTTTTCTACAATAAATATATAATATATTTTCGCAGCTTCAGAACAATAGCAAATCACAATCCATCTTGCAATCCCACATGCTTGCATAGCTTCTCACAAGGGAGAATGGTTTGGACAAAGTTCCGCGCGAGATTTCTTTTTCTTCTATGCATGTATGCTTTTGCGATAGTTACACCAAGGAATGTGAATCTCTTCAAGAGAAAATACTCTTACCTTTCTAAATTGTACCATTTCAAATATATCTTTTAGATTATTTTATTCAAAATATATAACATGAAGCATACTTAATGGATCAGCATAAACCTTCGCATCTGATAAAGGAGAATGGGGCCGTTATACTGGTTCTTTGGCTGTTTCTGAGTTGAGTTGCGGGTGTATATATATGCTCCTCAATCTCCACGCAACTTCAAGTATGTATTGGACAGAAAAGAAACGTGCATAAACTCTGCATTAGGGCCATCGAATATTGTTTTAAGATAGAACAAATAAAGTAACATGATGAAGGAAACATAGTTCAGATAAAAAAAAAAAAAAGGAAATATCAAAGCATCATTCGTCTATTTTAGATTAGGAAATAGTTTAGTTGTATCCTGCATACACACATATTGATTACGGCAAAAAATAACTTGAATTAACTATAAGCCACATATATACAAATTAAATAATAAAACACATGCTTACACATTTTTCCGCGAATCTTCCATTAATCGAAGTATTGCCCGGTGCAGTGGAAATATTGTGGCCATTGACCGATGTCCAATCTAAAACCCATATTGATTAAATATGCAGATCAAAAGCATTACATAAATCAATTATGCCATACCTCGTAGTAGTATTTGACATGAACAACATCGTATTGTTAAAAATACAACACGAAGTCCAGAGTTCACAGTGACTTTAAATCCGAACATAAATCGAATATAACAATCAAAGAAAACTTTAAACGAGAGATATAAGGCAGAAAACAACTTATCTCGTTCAAATACAAACGGAAATGTTGCTGCGAGTTCTTCGATCTTTAACCGGGGCTCACGAGCGCTCAAAGACGATCGAAGATCGGCTTTGAGCTTGAAGGAGGGAGAGAAGTGAGGATCGAAGGCTAAGGAGAGAGTATAGAATCGAAAAGGCTCAGATTATTCACGCTCAGATGATGAACGCGATGATGATGCTCAAGGCGATTTTTAGGGTTACGAAGAGAGAGAAGGGGCTCGTTTAGGGTTTTTTGAGTGAGAGAGTGAAAAATGATCGAATGAGGGATGATCTGTGAGGCATAAGGAATTATGTGTAAATGTGGAATTTTTTCGGAAATTGCAGAATGGCCCCGGATAAATTAGAACAGGCTTCACTAGAACTCGCAGCGTTTTGATTTTGCCCACAACATTTACGATTCAAAAATATTACGTCCCCGCCATTAATTAACGGTACGAAATATTTTGTTGGGCTCGGAAAACACATTCGGCCCACAATCGTGATAACCCAAATGGGTTATTTTGAACACGTATGTACATATTTTTGCTGTTATCTATAACGTCATTCCTGAAACATTTGAAACATAAAAATCACAAACTACATCAATATCCAATAGATTGTCTTTCTTTAGGCACGAGTTCAATATCGTGTATTGAAAACATCATGTGGCAGTTCTATTCATTAATCGTGGGTTCATTATCGTGGGTTGAAACAATGTCAGTTTTCATATATAATTTTTTTTCTATTATTTTAAAAAATATTTAATAATTGACACATCAAATATAATCGATGAACGTGGATTGTTTTGTTTAATAATTATTAATTTCTTAGTAAATACGATTAGTCATTTGGATGAAATCAATTTGTCATATCATTATGGTCTTTACCGATTCTATAAAGGTAGATAATTCATTGATGTAATTAATAATTGCATACATTGTCTAGTTGGGATTACTAGATTCAATTTTTCCTAATAAAAATCGAGACTACTAATCAAACGATTAACAGATAAATGATATAAGATAACAATGGACAAAAAATAAAAATGGAGAAACTTATTGGAGAGTGAGAGGAAAAATGAGAAACTTTAAGACCCGACAATGACAATGATTTCTCCGGCTTTTCTTCGTGGGAACAATTTACTGTGGGTCGATCGATTTGAGGTTCGATTGAGAGTGAAACTTTTGATTTGGAATGTGAATTTCTATTTAGTTGTTGCGTTGATCTTTTGATTATTTTTTTTTAATTAAAATTCCAGATACAATCCTAATAACTTAAGTGTTTCGGGGCAATTGATCATTATTTGTATGAAATGTTTTTTGTCCTTAAACGGAATTTTTTTGATGATATGAGTTAGGTGTTTTTTTGTCGTCATGGATTTTTGTGTAATTTGCCTAATATATTACAACACACTTAAAATACTAATTAAAATTATTAAACAGAATTAATGTGAAGCTCACTGCAACCAAAATGTTAACATTAATACATTTTCATCGGCATAATTCCACATTACCCGTTATGTATTTTTTTTTATCACACACGTGAAAACTCTTGAGCAAACAAAATCAAGGACTATTGCCAGTTTTCGCTTCGGAGGAGTGCTCCTTAGTACTCGCCATTGGAACTCCGGGAAACCCCGGCGCCGGCTGGAAAGGAAAAGTTGGAAATTTGGTAGGAGAGCCCGCCACCGGAGGAGGCGGCGGAGACAGCACCGGGACAAGAGTCGGAACAGCCGAAGCCTCCAGTGAGGGAAACGCAGGCGTGATCGCCGAGGGCGGCGCGTGAAATACATTCGGAAGAAACAGAGACGGTGAGAGCTGAAAAGGGTCTGTTACCGGAGAAAACTGTTCCGAAACTACCCTTTCGTCGTCCATCTCCGGAGCGCCGTCGTAGGCTCTGTGAATCGGGGGAAAAAATGGAAGTCTGGGTAGGGACGGTAACGCCGGGAGCTGAGGCAACGGAGGCAGAGTAGGCAGCTGCGGCAGCGGAGGCAGCAAGTAACGCCCTATCAGCGGCAGACTATCAACGCCGGAATTGGGATTCGTAATAACCGGTGAAAAATAATCCTTACTATCCCTGAAAAAGGAACTCGTCTTCTTGCTCGTGCTGCTTGGTTTCTGATCACACACGTAGGGTTGATTCAACGGCCTGAAGGAGAAAAAACCAGCAGAATAAACACGAACCCCCCTTTTTCTTCTGGAAATGAGGAGCAAAGAAGAGGACTTTGCTGTTGCAGCTATGGAGCAGAAGGGCTCGTTGCTTCGGATGAGATATACGGAGCAATTCTCGATCTTGCTGACGTGGTTGCCCACTGAAAACGGTAGGTTGAATTTGAACCGTCCCTTTGAGTTGGTTTTCGTTTCTTGTCTGAAAGTGGGAGTTGAACTCGTTGTGTTGTCTCTGCATTCCACTTCTACGGATGCTCCTGTGATTGTTACAAAAATGAATTGATTTTCGATTGTTGTTGTTTTTTTTCTTCAAATAATTTTTTGGCTTAATTATTTTTTTGGATTAAATATAATTGGACGATGGTGGCGTTATATGGACACCTAAAATAAAGATTGTAATTTGAAGACAATAGTTTCAAATAATTGAAGTGGGTTTCAGAACGTCTGAATCAAAGGTTGCAATTTTAGGACATATGTTTCGAAATTGAAGTAAACAATTTACGCCATAAATTTGAATTTTGTTCTGACGTAAATTGTCGTCAAATTACTTCATTTTTAAATTCAATTGTCATAAAACAGCCTCAATTTTTATATTTATTGTCCTCAAATTGCTTTCAATTTCAAACTTATTATCCTAAAATGTAACTTCCCAATTTAGGTATACTTAAAATGGCTACTCGTCCAAATATCAACAATTAATTAAGCCTAAAGTTTTTCAGGGCTGAAAAAGTGTGGTAAAATGTGAGACGAGGAACCTGGAATGAAGTGGCGGGTTGCCTTGGGAAAGTCTTGTTCGAAGCATGTGTCGCAGAGCACTGTTCCAACAACAACAGCAGCAGCAGATGAAGGCTTCTTCTCATGCTTTCTTGCTGCTTCTGATAACTTGCTATTACTACTACTAAAAGCGAAGAAGCAGAGGAAGGCTATTACTTTCCGAAACCAAGACATTTTTCTTTGAAAAAAGGCTGTGAAAAGGCTGCTTTATCTCCGATGGGCCTTTTCCTTTTTATAGTAGGAAGAAGGAGAGGAATGAAAATCATGCGGAAGCAAGTGAACTGCAAGCTAAGTTTGTTGTTGTGATGGCGTTACTCTTGGCTGGGTATTTTTGTTGGTTGGTTGAGAGTTGGAAGAGGTCTCAGTTGGTTCACGGGATGCATGAGTGCGTGCGTGCGTGCCTCTCTTCCCTTTTCTTACCTAAACTTTCCATGTGTAAGAAGAAAGAAAGTGCTTTTTTTGCATGCTGTCGCTCATCGATTCCTTGCCCGTTGACTGACTGACTCGTTCAACAAGAACTTTCAGCCGCGCCTTCTTTACAAATTACAAATTATCAATAAATACCTATGATTTCACATTCCTACGTAATTCATATGTATACCTATGATTTCGCAGCTTTTATTTCTATCTCAGAAACATGAAAAGAAAGAATGAAAACATATATCGGGTGTCATCACGCATCGGCTAAATAAAACAAGGCTAAATTAGGGTTCAAGCATACTTTCCGACAATGTTTTAAAATATAGTGAATGACCCAATTTAAACTTTCATTAAAGATAAAGACCCATTTGCGATGAAATGTCTAATATATCCTTAGTACTTCAGAAAATTACTTAAAATGTCATTGTAAATTACCCTTCATATACACGAATATTACGAGAGTATGCCATCGTCATTATCAAACGATCAAAACCAAGAATTTCATCTTCACTTTGATGATTAAATAAGGAGAATTCGATCTCAATTTGTATATGGATCTTAGTAACCGAGGAAAACCACGACATTAATGTTCGACGATGTAAGATCTAAGCTTTGTAATGAATTTTCGTCTAAAAATCATGTAGAAAATCGAAATGGGGGAAATCTCGATTTTAATGGCCGAATATGTTGGATTCGACTCAATTTGATCATGGGTCTTAGTAATCGAAGGGTATTATTGATGTTAATCATGGTATAACGAAGAATTTTGATGGGACATAAGATTGAGCCGTTTGCTAATTAAAAACGTTTAGCGGGTAACACTTCATGCTTTCTGGGTAACAATTCATGCAACAAAAATACCACGTGCCTTATAGTTTATAACAGATGTTGCCGCAAAACGAACACATAAGTAGAAAAAAATAACGACTCGTCACCAGTAAGTAACACATGTTGTACACAACTAAAGGCAAAGAGGAATAGATCGAAAACCGCCGGCAACACCCAAAAAGCACTGAAACCACTCGAATCTCTGACACAATTGACATGATAAGGTGAAATCGACGTCAATTTCTTATGTAATCAACGAAAAAATATGAAGCTTATCGTGGAATATTGCGTTAAATATAATTCGAAAATCTCATTGAAAAACGGGTGAAATCTCTAGTTTAATGGTCAAATAAGGTGGATTCGACTCAATTTGATCATGGGTCGTTGTAATCGAAGAAGATTATTAATGTTAATTACGGAATAGCAAAGAATTTTGATGAGACCTAAGATTGAAACGTTTATTAATTATAAAGCTGGTTGGTAACACTTCATTTATTCTGCATAACAGTTCATGCGTTCTGGGTAACATTTCCTGGATAACAAGCAAAAGGCTAAGAGGAATAGACAAAAGACAACCGACGACACCCAAAAATCAATGAAACCGTTGGAATCTCCGAATTTAGTGAACGAATAAAGTTAAATCGACCTCAATTTCTCATGGGTCTTCATTATCGACGAAAATTTTTAAATTTGATAATGAAATAATACTTCAAATCAATTCAAAAATCTCGAGGTGAAACCTCAACTTTAATGGTCGAAAATCGTGAAATCAACCCAACTTGATCACAAGTCTTGATAATGTAAGGAAATTATTGATGTTAATCATGAAATAATGCGAAAATTAGTTTTCCCCAAAATTGAAATGTTTTTAGCGTAATAACACTTTATGCACTGATTATAACACATACACATCAAAAGAAAACGCTTCAGTAAGAACGTTCTAGAATGTTCTAGATTGTCAGAGAATATTAACAGGATAATGACTGATATTACCACATTGCCTTCAAATAATACCACATGTCTGATAATAAATAACAATATGAACTCAATTTATAACACAATTGTAGATATTGGTACTACATAATATCTTCTCAGTACCACATTACTAATTTGATTAATTTTGTTCATAAATGCACTTTTTTTCGGATGTATAAGATTAACATTCATGGAAATAGATGATATGATAAAGCTAAACCACCAAATTCCTTTACAAATCATGTTATGCGAATGTTAATGTAAAAAGTATAATGTTGAAGTCATTAGTCATGTAAACATATACTCTTTCATTCCAAAACTTAGACTATATCAATCTCAATGAACATAACTTTACGAAATTCATCACAAACTTGTTCAAAGTTCAACATTAAATCGTGAATAACATTTTATAGACCATACTCCCTAAATCCTAAGCTCTGAACCCTATACCCTAGGCCTCGAACCCTAAACCCAAAATCCTAAAAAAATTTGTTGTTGCATCCTATAAATCACAAGTTCTACACCATATTACCAAATTTTTGTGTCGTAAATCCTTAATCTTAACCCCGAAACCCTAAATCCAAAAACAAGCCTATAGAAACCCTAGCATGTAAATTGCAATCTGTAACAGATCATTCGTTTCGAATAACACTTAAACAGTTACTGGTAACACTTAATCCTTTACTAGTACCGTTTTATGTATTTTAAGAGAATTTTTAAGATTCCACCAAATATCAAGTCGAAATCAATATGCATACCACACCACATATAAATCTCAAACCCCAAATATTCAAATTTAGAAATCACGAATAACATATATTATGATGCAAAAGAGATAGTAACATATGTTTGCCAACAAAGGACCATATGTTTACATGACTAATAACCTCAAAATTTGACTAATAACATTAACATTCGAATATTGTGTCTTTTAAAGAAATATAATGGTTTAACATCATCAAATCTTATATTTCCATGAATGACAATCGTATACATTTGAAAAAAGTACATTTATGAGAGAAATTAATCGAATTATTGTTGTGGTACTGGGAACCTATTATACGGTACAAGTATTTACATAATCGTTAAAACTAAGTTGGTATTGTTATTTACAATCAGACATGTGATATTATTTGTATGTGAGGTAATATTCCATGCTAATCCAGAACCTTCTAGAATGTTCTTAATAAATGTTTTTCTTGCGCGTACATGTGTTATATTTATTGTCGAAAGTGTTACTCAGTTCGAAATGGTTCAAGACTCGTCATATTTGTCAATAATTCTCGTTGATTTTTAAGGCTCGTGATAAATTTGAGTTGATTTAACATTATCCTGTCAATAATTTCGAGTTTCCCCCTGTTTTTTCAACGAGATTTTAGAATTGAGATTAATGCAATATTCCATTATTCTTCCTTGCTTATCAAGACCCAAATTGAGGTCGATTTAACCTTATTCGGTCACTAAAGTCGAGATGCCAGCAGTTTCAAGGTTTTTTTTGGTGTTATCGGCGGTTTTTGATCTAATCCTCTTGCTCGCATGCATTTTACTCAGGAAGTGTTACACAGACTATAAGAATTGTTACCCAGAATGCAAGAAGTGTTACCCAACAAGTGTGTTAATTCACCCTTTTTCGAATAATTTCGAAATTACGCCCAAACGACGAGCGATGAAGCCAACACGGTGGCAGAACGTAAAATTCAGACTATGGGTCACTCGAGTTTATATATAGAACCTGCAATTTTGGCCGAAAATATTATTCAATTCACAATTATTTTTCCGCGTTAAGAATTTCAAAAAATTCGCATCCCAAATAATACATTCGATGACGTTAAGATCAGAAAAAACCGTCGATTGCACATCGAATTTGATTTGTTGCAGGGACGATGCTCATGAGAATGAATATGAATTATACGAAAAATGTCAATCGTCGAAAGTCAATTTTAGTATATTGATACCACTTATTAACCATATAGGAACGCAACATTGACATATAGTAACACTTCACACATATATAAGTGATAACAAAATACCGTAAGATAATAACAAAAAAGTGGCTTTCGATACCTCTTCTTATAAAGTATTTAGTAAGGGTATTTTGGTCAGTTCAAAGTTTGGGTCCTTTATCCTAAACTTTCAGCTAAATGGGTCTTTAAAAAATATTTTTTCACTAATAGGGTCTGAAACCTATTTTGAAACTATAATAGGGTCTGAAACGAAATTGCCCCATAAAACAAATATGACATACGTATAAGTTTGTAACGCAGTGACGGAGCCACACAATAGTGTAGTGGGTCCAATTTTTTTTTATTGACAAATAATGGGGTCCAATTGCTATTAATAACATTTATACAAGGGTCCAAATCTTGAAAAAAAAATTCATTAGGGTTATTTTACTAATTTTGCTCATTCCAGGGTATGATTTTTAAATTATCATGAACAAATAATAAAGAAAAAAAATTCTAATGAGGCCCACCACCTACACCGGCTCCGCCAGTGGTTGTAAGCGAGACGAAAAATCCCGTATCTTAAATAACATTAAGAAATGTCTCACATATAGGGTTGTCAATGGGGCGGGGATTCCCCTTCCCCGCTGGGATCCTCGGTGTTTTTTATCCCCACCCCGTTCTCCGCCTTGTCCCCGATATATTAAAATATTTAAATTATATTTATTATATCCAATTCATATTTTATAATATAAATAATATTGAAATATAGTTTAAATAATAATAAGATAATAGAAATAATATTAAAATATAGTTTATAATATATTCTACCCCAAAAAATTATTAAATTTATGTATTATATTGTAAATAGTATATTAAAAAATATCGTGGGGCAGAGAATCTCTGTGAGTAATCAAGTCTGTCCACTCGCACCAAAAGTATTCAGTGCATACTCCGCTAAAGCAAAAGCGTATTACGTGTTTCTTTGTATCCTGAAGGTATTCGATTATTCTCTCGTTTGCTTTGTAGAGAGCGAACATCACCTTTAGGAAAGTGGCTTATAGATACACGCCTAGAAAAAGATTATCTCAAGTTTCTGCATCATTCGAGACTTGAAAGAAGACAACGTCCTTGATCGATACGCACAATTTTTGTACAACAATCTAAAGGTGATTCCGTGAATCTGTTTCCATGGCGTCACTCAAAGAATTAGCAAGTAATTTTATAAAGCTTGATCGCTTCGATGGTGGGAGCTTTATACGATGGCAGAAGAGAATTAAGTTTCTGTTCGTTTCGCTTCAAGTAAGTTACGTTCTCAACACTCCAAGACCACCTGAAATTCCAGAAGAAACTTTTGCTAAAACAAGGAGGAGGCAGAAATGGGATACATATGATGAGATATGTCGTGGACATATCTTGAATGCTATGAGCGATGCCCTCTTCGATGTATATCACTCGGTAGAACAACAAAGGAATTATGGGAAAAGTTAGAGACGAAATATTTTCAAGAAGACGTTACAATTTATTGTCTCGCACTTTAATAATTTTAAAATGGAGGATAATAGACCAACAATTGAGCAGCTCCATGAGATAGAACGAATGTTGAATAATTTTTAATCAACATAAAATGGTCATGGATGAGACTATTATTGTGTCTAATATTATCGACAAGTTGCCCCTTCGTGGAAAGACTTTAAAAGAAATTTGAAGCATACGAAGGAAGATATTTCCCTTGAGCAACTTGCAAATTCTCTTCGAATCGAAGAGGAATTTCGCAAGGAATTGAAAATCCTAGAAAGTGAGAAAGAACAACCCAATTCGAAAGTACTCGTGGTTGAGGATGGTAGTCGGAATAAACCTTCGATGAAAAGGAAATTCCAAGACAAGAATGCACAGAGATCAAATAGCAACAAACGGAAGAAATGAAGTTGTTATCGCTGTGGAAAACAAGGCCATTACAAAAACGAATGTCGTCTCTTAAAGAAGGAAAAAGCCGATGGCTCATCTTCTAAAGCAACAGATAATCTAGTTGTTGTCATATCTGAGATAAATATGATTGAAGATGACGATGAATGGTGGATCGATTCAGGAGCCACCCGCCATGTTTGTAAGAATCGAGAAATGTTCAAAAACATGGAATCAGTGCCTGAAGGAACCGTTCTCTACAGGGAAATGCTACGAAAGTTCCTGTCCTCGGAGTGGGAAGTGTCGAGATTGAGTTTACATCCAGGAAAAAGTTAACATTGAATAATGTATACTATGCACCAGAAGTAAGAAAAAACCTAGTATCGGTTAGTGTTCTTAATAAATTTGGCTTCAAACTTGTATTCGAAGAAAATAATTTTGTACTTTCGAAGGGAGGGTTATTTGTAGGAAAGGGCTACTTGTGTAACGGAATGTTCAAGATGAACATATCCAAAAATAATAATAATAAAATTATTTATGCATATATTGTTGATTCTCCTAATTTGTGGCATAATAGATTAGGGCATGTTCATTGTGGTAGAATTAAATGCATGTCGAAAATTAATCTGATTCCGCATTTAAAATTGAAAATAATATTTGTAGAACATGCACGTTAACGAAAATAACTCGAAGTTCCTTTTCGAAAGTTGATAGAACTTCCAATGTGTTACATTTAATTCATTCAGATGTATGTGATTTGCATAGCACTCCTACAATCGGAAATAAAAAGTATTTTGTAACTTTTGTAGACGATTGCAATAAATATTGTTCTGTTTGTTTATTGCATTATAAGGACGAAGCTCTTGAAAAATTTAAGATTTTCAAGAATGAATCTGAATTACATTGTCAAACGTTTATAAAACGTTTAAGGACTGATAGAGGTGGAGAATAGTACAATCCTTCATTTGAATCAACTGGAATAGTCCACGAAACTACTGCTTCATATACTCCACAGCAGAATGGAGTTGCAGAACGCAAAAACCGTGTACTAACTGAAATGATAAATTCTATGATTTCAGTTTCCGGATTAAGTTTGGGGAGAAGCATTGCTAACCGCATGTCATATCCTCAATCGGGTTCCTAATAAACGGAACAAGGTTGCTCCTTATGAAATCTGGAACAAAAGAAAACCAAACTTTTGTTATTTCAAGGTATGGGGTTGTCGAGCAATTGTCAAAGTTCCAGGACCTAAACGAAAGAAATTGAAAGAAAGAGGAATTGAGTGCATCTTTATTGGTTATGCACAAAATAGCAAAGCATATAGATTCTTTGAGATTTAACCAAATGATTACATATCGGTTAATACCGTAATTGAGTCATGTGATGCCGTGTTCGAAGAACAACGGTTCAAGTCAATACCTCAGATTAAGGACATGTGTGTAAATCAAAATATCTTGACAATGACATCATAGAACGAACCGATGAACACAAGATGTTGAAATTCGTAGAAGTAAACGAGCTCGAAAAGCTCATGATTTCGGTTTTGATTTCTTTATGTTCCTCGTCGAAGGAACACGAGAGAGAGTTACTCAACAAGTCCCATTTTGTTATAATACAGAAGATGATCATCAAACATTCGAGGAAGCCATGAAATCACGGGACGCCGCATTATGGAAAGAAGCGATAAATGATGAAATGGACTCGATTATGGGAAACCAGACGTGGATTTTGGTTGACCCACCACCGGGATCAAAACCTATAGGATGCAAATGGATATTCAAAAAGAAAACTAAACTCGATGGTACTATCGAGAAGTTCAAAGCTCGGTTAGTAGCTAAAGATTTTAGTCAGAAACCGAATATCGATTACTTCGATACTTATTCTCAAGTGGCGAGAATGACGACGATACGGTTGCTAATTGCAATGACATCCATATATAAACTTACTATCCACCAAATGGATGTTAAGACAGTTTTTCTGAAGGGAGAACTTGATGAAGAAGTTTACATGAAACAACCAGAAGGCTTTGTTATGTGTGGCCAAGAGCACAAAGTATGTAAACTTATAAAATCATTATACGGTCTCAAACAAGCGCCAAAACAATGGCATCAAAAGTTTGACCAAACGGTACTTGCTAACGGTTTTAAAATAAACCAAGCAGACAAATGTGTCTACAGTAAGTTCGATGGAAATAGAGGGGTTATTATATGTCTCTATGTTAATATTTTGTACTGATTTGGATCAAATCAGAGAAACCAAAGAATTTTTATCAAATAACTTTGCCATGAAAGACATGGGCGAAGCCGATGTTATTCATGGGATTAAAATCATACGAGGGGATGACGGAATGACACTTACGCAATCTCATTACATTGAGAAAGTGTTGACCAAATTCAATCACTCTGATTGTTTGCCCGCATCTAGTCCGTTTGATCCAAACATAAAGTTGATACATAAAGTTGATCAAACATACTGGAAAACCAATATCACAATTGATGTATTCCAAAGTGATTGGTTGTTTGGTGTATGCGATGACATACACAAGACCAGATATAGCTTTTGCTGTTAGAAAATTAAGCAGATACACAAGTAACCCGAGTGATGCGCATTGGCATGCAATCACGAGAGTTATTAAATATGTAAAGAAAACTATAAAATATTGTATATGTTATAGTGGATATCCTTCAGTTGTAGAAGGATATTCAGATGCTAGTTGGATAACTGACAATAATGATCATTCAAGTACTAGCGATTGGATCTTTATGCTTGGTGGAGGCACGATTTCTTGGGGATCCAAGAAACAGACCTGCATAACAGATTCAACTATGGCATCTGAATTTGTTGCTCTTGCTTCAGCAAGCAAAGAAGCAGAATGGCTACGTGACTTACTATTTGATATGTCATTATGGGAAAAATCGATAGCACCTATTTCGATTCATTGTGACAATGAAGCAACTCTTTCGAGAGCATACAATCATGTGTACAATGGAAAATCAAGACATGTCGGACTACGACATAGTTATGTAAGAGATTTAATATCTAATGGTTTGATTACCATTGATTATGTACGATCAAGCGACAATCTCGCAGATCCATTGACAAAAGCTTTGTCACGAGACACAGTAAATAAGACGTCAAAGGGGATGGGTTTCAAGCTCATTAAATCGAAGATACCCATGGTGGAACCTCAACTCGACACTTGATATACCGTCAAAGTCTCAGGTTCAATGAGTTAAAGTACATCATCAGCGTGATTTGAAGTGCTACAATATATTATGCATCCCAAGGTTAAGTAGCACTTGTTGCCCGTTAGTAAAAAAGTATTGGTTCAAATCCTTTGGAACACCATTACCTATGCATGAGATTTACAGGTTTGTTTATCGTTAAAGAAAGTTTCTTTTATATTGAAAATGGCGTGAGATTGTTGGATATTTTCAAAATAAAGAAAAATAAATAACGAAGTGTTGTACCACTTCGCTGAACAATCATAACCCTTAGTAGAAAACAAATATTGAAGCGTTGTAACACTTCATAAAAAGCCATATCTGTTCAAATGAACCACTTAGTGAAGTGGTGTAATAATTCAATGAAAAGAGATATCTTTTCAAGTTCATATCTCTTCAAAGAGACATGACTTTTAGAGATAGATTTTAAGCGAATAGATGCATCGATTCGAGGCAACTCTCTTGCAACTATAAATACTTCAATTCTGTCTTCTGCAGGGACACAATTACAAGTAATCAAGTCTGTCCACACACACCAAAAGTATTCAGTGCATACTCCGCTAAAGCAAAAGCGTAGTACATGTTTCTTTGTATCCTGAAGGTATTCGATTATTCTCTCGTTTGCTTTATAGAGAACGAACATCAACTTTAGGAAAGTGGCTTATAGATACACGCCTAGAAAAAGATTATCTCAAGTTTCTGCATCATTCGAGACTTTAAAAGACAACGTCTTTGATCGATACCCACAATTTTTGTACAACATTAGATCCCCGCCCCATCCCATTGACATCCCTACTCACATATGATATATTATGAATAATAAAAAAAAGGATCATAGGTCCAATTTAAGACCGACGTAGATGGACAAGGAGATCGTTCCCATGTAATTAGTTAAGAGTGCATGACGTCTCGGGGTGGAGTTAAGTTTTTGGATTTGAATTCACTTAAAATATTGTATTATCGTAGTCTATTTGGAATCAAGACTAAATCTAGATGAAAGTGGGATTAGTCCCTCACAAAAATGTTGCGATTTTTGTTTCTTAACGAGTATTTCTACAACAATACCGAAAACGCACAATCGGCTAGAGCACCTCTCAACGAGACTAATCTCCATGGTCCTATAACTTTCTAAGAATAGCGTTACTTTCTTGCTTCAATATTAAGAATTAAAAAAAATTTCAGAATAAACCAAAACTAAAGCACTCATTGACTACACTTTTTTTAATGGTTTCTTGATCGTTATATCTATTTTGTTACGGGTACTGTCACAACCTTGAGTGTCACGTCATCGGCTCGATCATTGCCGAGCCAAACTCGAGCTATGATTCACGGTTCAAGGTGTACGAATTGGAACGGTTCAACACTTGAAGAGGCGGGCCCTAATCATCGTCATGTTGGCGGGCGTCGTAGGCGGCATTGGGCAGCAAGGGCGGCATGAGGCAGGCATGGGGTGCGCGGCATCGGGACATGCCAGGCACGCGCGCGACACAATGGCCCGCCCCAAGTGCGCAGCAATATGAGCACGTGCTACCGAGGCAGGGCGCGAGGTACTGCCACATACTCGACACTTAGCGGGCGGCACTTGGCGAGGTGGTCTGGGCTTCTGACTGGCGGTGATTCGGCGAGGGTCCGGTCGAGCACGAAGGTGATCGGCCGCGCACACCGACGGTCCGATGGCGGTGAAAACGGCATGCGGCGGTGGCGTCGGAGGGAAAGCGTAGGCCAAGCGGTGGCTCGACCAAGGCGGGATTATGCGGCAGCGCGCAAGGCAGGACCAAGTCACACGAAGCGTGACACGGATCGAAGACTTGGTCAAGGAGACAATTTAGGAGGCGAGAAAATCGCGGAACTTTATTCAAATTTGAACTCGTCTTTGGTTGTTAGAGATTTTCGAGGGGGGTCTTCAAAATTCAAAGTGTCGCGCCATCTCTGTATAGCCGAGATTGGGTTCAACACAATCCACCTTAGACGAGAATTTCGCACACACGAGAGAGAGAGTTCGAGCATCACACTTCGAGCGAGTCACGTCTTCGAGCTAGGGTCTTTTAAAAAAATGGCCCTTGACTGGGTCAATTTTAAAAAAATGGCCTCGTTGACGATTTTTTTTGGTCAATAGCCCTCACTTTGTTTAAACGTTAACCATATTAACTAATTCTCATACTTAACTCATTAAAATTAAAAAGAAAAAAGAAAAACGAAAATATGGCCGCCGTACAGATGCAATAACTGACTGAACATGGGTCCATCTCCCTCTTTAACCATAACCATACAATCGATATGAATGCATTATCTTCTCCATTTTAAAGAACAAAGGGTAACCACACACACCTCTCTCACAAACCTAAAGCGGCGCGAGCTGTTCTCTTCGTTTAGTGCCGAAAAACAACTTCTCAAACCAAGAAAACAGTAAGCATTTCAGCATATTTACCAGTAAGCATTCGTTACATGAAAACTGCAATTTTAACGTCGAAAATGGTGAATTTCTAGTCCATTACCCCCTAAAATGTATGGGTTATTTAGTATATCATGTGTACTAGCCAGAATAGCGATATTTCAGTGGTTATTACGAGAATTCGGACATGAAAATACATATTTTGAGGTCCAGTTTTTGTGCATGGGACCCCTGCATGCGGGTACCATGCGATATAGGTGCGGGTACCATGCGCAATACGCGCGGGTCCCCTGCGCATGGACCCATGCGTTTATGCGTGGGTCCCATGCGTTTATGCGCGGGTCCCCCGCGCATGGACCCATGCGTTTATACATAAGCATGATATATGACGACAATCGTTTTCTAAACAATAACATTGCAAAATATTGTAGGTGCTCAATATAACAATTACCAACATTGTATTTCAATTCGATGGTCGGTGGTTAATCGCCGAGGACAATACCTCGACTTGGTCCCCTGCGTCAAATTGTAGCTGACATTCAATTTTGGTGGATGAGGACGCATGCATGTTACAAGACGTAAAGGAGCAAATTGTAGCGGTGTTGGCGTTTCGCAACGACAATGCGAGGCTAACACTAAGCTATATGCCAAATGTACCCTACATTTATCCCAGGCCCATATACATCGATAACGACTATGCTCTACGTGCGTACTTGGGTTTTGGTGGCCCTCAATCGAGACCCGTGATTCATGTCGAGGTGGTGGAATGTGCGCATGTGGCTCCGTCGGACGCATTTGCTGGTTCTTCTGGTAATAATATCGGGCTCATAGCCGATTGCGATGAAAATGCGCAAATCGAACCGTTTGAGGGGTACGGTTGCAGCCCTTCTAACCAAAATGAAGATGAGGGTCTTGAAGATATCGATGGACCATCTGAGGGTATGGATTACTCGGGTTGGCATTCGAACGAAAATGAAGATGAGCCAATTGAAAACACTGACGAGTCGGAGGAGGAATTTGTAGCACGTGATCACAATGACGATGAAGATGACGATGTAGATCGTAACCCGGTAGAAGAGGCTGCTGATGGTACTTTTGCATTTCCGGACGGTTCAAGCCTACACGTTGGGCAGCAGTTTCGTGACAAGGCGGAAGTTATCGAGGAAATATCTAAAATCGCCTTGGCTGCGTCGTTCGAGTGCAAATTAGTAAAGTCGAACAAGACTTTGTATGTAGTAAGATGTGCGATGGAGCAATGTTCGTGGTGCTTTCGAGCTGCAAAAGATAGGGATTCTCTTTTTTTCTCGATACGGACATATTGCGGCACACACACATGCGGCGTGTCTCATCGACGTCGAAGTCATCGTCAAGGAACTTCATCGGTTGTGTCTAGGATGCTCCTTGACAATTTTAGCGGGCCTAAAGACATTCCTGCGCCAAAGGTTATCATGTCTATGATGCAAAGTAGGGGGTGAATGTTTCTTATTACAAGGCATGGAAGGGGAAGAATATCGCTACGGAGGAGTTGGTCGGTAACGGGGACGATTGTTACACGTTGATCCCGGCGTACTTGGAGGCTGTGAAGCAAATGAACGTCGGAAGTGTCACGGATTGGGAGATGGACGAGGAAAACAGATTTAAATATCTGTTTTTGGCATACGGTGCATGCATAGCGGGATTTGCTTTCATGCGTAAGGTAATTTCTATAGACGTCACCTTTTTAAAGGGAAAGTATAAAGGGGTGATGCTTGTTGCTACGGCGCAAGACGGCGATTACCACCAATATCCTATCGCATGGGGTATTGCGAGCACCGAATCTACCGAATCTTGGTCATGGTTCTTAACGAGATTAAAACGGATCGTGGCCGATTCAAATGACCTCGTCATAATTTTTGACATACATGGCGGGATAAAGACAGGTGCGTGTGCGTGGCATATTCACGGGTTCTGTGCATGGCATAGTTTTCCCAAATGCGTTTCACGGGTTCTGTGCGTGGCATATTCAACAAAATATAAAGACCCGTATGAAGGAGAAAGGTGCGTGTGCGTTATTCCTTAATATTGCGTACGCCTACAAGACGAGCGATTGCGGTCGATTGTTGGAAACGCTAAAGGAACGGTACTTAAACGTGCATACGTATCTTGATGAGGGTACGAAGGCAAAATGGACAAGATTGTATTGCCCGAGAACAAGGTATAACATCATGACCACCAACGGCTCGGAATCGATAAATGCCGATCTACGTGCGGATAGAGAGCTTCTACTCATAGGATTGTTGGATCCGATACAACGTTGGACGACAAGTTGGTTTAGTAAGCATCGAAGAACTTGCGAAGCTTCGATGGCAGCCAATGTCACGTCATTTACGCCGAAGGTCGAGTCAATCCTAAGGTCTCACTACATAAATTCACAAAATCTACACGTCTCGGAAATTGGCATTCAACGGTATAATGTATACGGGCATGGAGTCAACGAGGTGGTCGATATCGAGACTAAGTCATGTAGTTGTAAGATGTTTGATATCGATCGTATCCCATGTGCGCACGCCATTGCGGCTTATGGACACGCTAATGTAGGGGTATATTCGCTAGTCCATGCGTATTACAGCTTGGAGACATGAAAATTAGCGTACGAGGGTACCATATGGCCTGTCACCGAGCGCGTTGAAGGAATTGTGAATATGTTACCACCACTAGTTGACCCAAAACGCGGAAGAGCACAAAAAAATAGAATGCCATCCGTCGGAGAATTCGGTAGGAGGGGTTAAATCATATGAGTTTGATTTGTACATGTGTAATTTTTATGGAAATTCGGTATGTTGTATTGTTTGATACGTATAATGTAATAGACATGGAAATTTAGTGGTTAAATGGATGTTTGGTTAGTTGGCCTTAGTGTGCGGGTACAATGCGATATAGGTGCGAGTACCGTGCGCCTTGTGTGGGGTACCGTGCGCCATTTGTGCGGGTATCGTGCCTTAGTGTGCGGGTACCATGCGATAGAGGTGCGGGTACCGTGCGCCTTGTGTGCGGGTACCGTGCGCCTTGTGTGCGGGTACCGTGCCTTAGTGTGCGGGTACCCCTCAGTTGTCAAATGCTTTCAATAAGTTACATCAATCACGTCAGCGCTTTACGTCAGTCGTTGTCTGTACGTTAAATCATTAAATAATTTTATCAGTCAAATCAAATGATCGGGATAATCATTAACCATTTATTATGATCAGGGCAATCATTAACCAATTATTCGGATAATCATAAAATAAATATTTATCTTTTTAAAATAACGGTGATGTAGTGTGCGGGTACCGTGCCTTAGCATGCAGGTACCGTGCGCCATGTGTGCGGGTACCGTGCTTCAGTGTGCGGGTACCGTGCGTGTAGTGTGCGGGTACCGTGCTTGTAGTGTCGAGTCAATCCTACGGTCTCACTACATAAATTCTCAAAATCTACACGTCTTGTGAATATGTTACCACCACTCGTTAACACAAAAAAATAGAATGCCATCAGTCGGAGAATTCGGTAGGAGGGGGTAAATCCTATGAGTTTGATTTGTACATGTGGTTATGTATAATTGATATGGATATTCGGTATGTTGTAATGTTTGGTAAGTATAATGTAATGTATTAGACATGGTGTAATTGATATGTATATTCGGTATGTTGTCAAATGTTTGGTAAGTATAATTGATATGGATATTCGGTTTGTTGTACTATTTATCAGTCAAATCAAATGATCGGGGCAATCATTAACCAATTATTCTGATAATCTAGTGTGCGGGTGTACCCTGCGCTAGTGTGCGGGTACCGTGCGCTAGTGTGCGGGTACCCTGTGCCATGTGTGCGGGTACCGTGTGCTACTGTGCGGGTACCATGTGCCATGTGTGCGGGTACCGTGCGCTTGTGTACGGGTACCGTGCGCTTGTGTACGGGTACCGTGCGCCTTGTGTGCGGTTACCGTGCATATACAACTCGAAATCCAACTCGAAATCCAACTCGAAATATACAACTTGAAATTCCATTATTACATAAATTGTTCCAGATTTACAAAATTTCCGAATACAAAATTATTAAAATACATATAAATTATTGATACCAAGAAGCCCAATCGTTAAGGCGAATGGAAATACATAGAAATTCCCGAAATTGCGTCATTTGCCGCCCGGTAAGCTCCGCGATGTTATCACCCCGGAATAGCATAGAAATGCGGCCCGCAACACGTGAACCCCACAATCGCCGCTGAAAACACCAAATATTTAATAATGAGATATGATGTACTAAAATCAACTTCATATCGAAATATGATACACTTACGAATTTTCTTGCTTCTTGAAGTTGGGGATCCTCTCGACCTTCCACCTCCTAAACGCGTTTGCAATCAGACCAAGCTTTTTGAGCACGATCGGGACAGCTGATTGTAGACCGGCGAGGGCTGCGATGTTGCGCATGTCGACATCGCATGACGGATCGGAGTCGAATACCCGTATCGTCTTGTTCTTCCAGTCAAGGACTGCAAGAACCCAATGCGCGATGGTCTGCACCGGCACCACGATATAGTCCGCAACTTTCCATGACACGGACGACCAGTCCTGATCCCGTCCCTCTGCGTAGTGAGTCAAAAAGGCCATCATGCCCTTGACAAATTTCCCGTCCTCTATGCAGTCCCGATCGATGCTCTCCTTCATCGCAACACTCATGAAGGAGATGGCACGAGAGCAGAAGGTATGAATCCTCTGCATCTCGAGGAACTCTCTAATGCTTTCGTCAATGTGCTATAAAATAAAAGGAAACAAGTTAATTAATAAAACGTATTAATGCATTTATACGTATTTAAGTTATCAATCCTTCTTACCGCGTCGTCGAGCCAAAACGAAGGCGTGTACAGCTGCTGAAACCACGTCTTGGTTCGGTAAGATTTGGACAAGCAAAGGAGCCGCTCGGTATCTTCCATCGTATCGATCCTCTGTTTTTGCCGAGGCCATAACTTCAGCTTTCTCTTCATGTGCCGTTCCAGAATTGGGTTTATGTTGTTCCGCACACGGTTATGGTTCGGGTCGGTCAATGGGGTCACCTGATACTTGGAAGGCCTGGATTCCCGAGGCGGCGTCGACTCCACCGCGGCCTCGGGCTCGACCGCGGCTTCGGTTTCGGGTTCCCCCGCGGCCTCGAGTTCCTCCGCAGCCTCGGGTTCTACTCGTGCGGCCTCGGCTTCCACCGGGACCTCGGCCTCTCGGGCTGCCTTGGGTTCCGAAGGATAGAACGCCTGGTTGGAGCCACCGGCCTCATAATCTAACAAGATAAAACTCCAACGTCAGAAAATTATCGATATTGCAACAAATTATTTATACGGGCGTATCGTGCGACGTGTGCGTCGGAAAGTCTCGGTTGCCCCTGTACCACCCCTGCTGCAAGTTATGCTGCAATTCAGTCATCGACTGCTGCAAGTCGAAAATACTCGCGCCCCACTCTTGAGCCGTGGACCATCGTTCATCATACGAGTCCCGTAACTGCGAGATACTCGTAGAAACGTCGTCGAACCGATTATTCACCGTCTCGAAATTTTGGTCCACGCATCTTCTGAACTCATCGAATTGCTCCCAGCTGGGGCCCGAGTACTGCTGTGGAGGAGGGGACGCGTACCGTGAGTGTAAAGGGCCCGAGTATTGATGTGGAGGAGGGCTCGGGTACCGTGGAGGTGAGGGGGGACGAAATTGGTCCGCCTCTTCATCGTAAAATGACCGCTGCGATAGTTGCGGCATGGTTGGCGAATGATGCGTTGGTGCGACGTCCTCCGCGGCCGGCAAATGCCGTACGCACTTAAGCTCGACACCATCCTCGAGGAGCCTCGTTATATGGTCGAGGACTTCATGCCGCTCCTCCACTTCGAACCGACTATATCGGAAATACGGCTCGTTCATCTCCGATACTGTTGGGCTCAGCATCCCCGATACGGGTGACCCCTTTACGGCATTGAGGATCGTCTCCATCTTCGGAGAACCCTTCGTCGACCAATCATTGGTGACGTACCGGCATATCCGCGGGGTCACCACATCCGCCTCGTTTCTACGATAGGTGAACACGTACCGAATGCCCAATATGCACTCGTACGCCAAAACCTAGAATGCAAAGAAACCAAATTAGCAAATATATAATCACAATTAAATTTATATTTATAAGGATTTTAAATAATGAACGACCTGAAGCGGATGTACGAAGCCACTAATCAGTAGCCCGCAGTGTTCGCTGCCCCCGTTGCGGGCTCGTTCCCGCACAAATCCCTCTTCTCCCTTAGGTTTATCTTCAGCGAGCGTATCACCTCTTTGAACGCTACGCTGCCCCAAGGATAGTTGGCGAATGCGACTTCGTCTTCGACCATGAAAGCAGCCACGACCGAAGAACCGTGTCCTTCTTCGACGGTCGAGGCAGCAACACAGATGCGGCAAAGAGAATGTCCGCCAACTTCACTTATCGAAGTTGACGTTTCCGTCATCGTTGGCTCCCAACTCTCGCAGTCGATCCTCGACGTACGACATACGGATTGTGGATCTTCCCGGAAAGTTTCTCTGGGCGAAATCACCATTGGGGTTTACTTCCGGGATATCGTCGGAGAACCTTAGCCCGGTAATCAAGCAATACTCCGCTTTAGAAAATCGGAGAGGTCGGTTGTTTATGACCATCCACAACTCCTCGCGCTCGTAAAGCGTAGTCTGCCTCCTCGTCAAAAACGTAATGAGCTGGGCGGATATATTGAAATCGGCGGCAGCCTCGACGAGTCTACCAAATGGACTCCCGCCCCTGTAACTCTCCCACTCATTTTCATTTAGATTGTTCCTGATCTTCGCACTTGCCTCCGTATACATCCCGATCATTGTCAATCGGAACTCGAAGTCGTCGTCTCGGGATGACAATTGCTTATTCAGCACAACCTGGGAATCATAAGAGTAAATAACCAATTAGTACTCGCATGGTACCCGCACAGGAAAGCATGGTACTCGCGCATGCGCGCATGGTACCCGCACATGAAAGCATGGTACCCGCGTACAATAGCATGGTACCCGCACAGGAAAGCATGGTACCCGCACTTGCAAGCATGGTACCCGCACAGGAAAGCATGGTATCCGCGCACAAGAGCATGGTACCCGCACAGAAAAGCATGGTACCCGCGCTTACGAGTATGGTACCCGTGCATGCGTGCATGGTACCCGCGCTTGCGAGCATGGTACCCGCGCATGCGCGCATGGTACTCGCACACAAGAGCATGGTACCCGCGCACAAGAGCATGGTACCCGTGCATGCGCACAGGATACCCGCAAGCACGGTACCCGCGCGCACTATCGCATGGTACCCGCACGCAATCGCATGGTACCCGCACTCAATCGCATGGTACCCGCACACAATTGCAAGGGGCCGCGCGTATGGGTACCGTGCGACTGTGCTCGGGTCCCAAGCATGCAATCACGGGTCCCCTGATTTGCGCGACTGTTTGGGTCCCAATTGGTTCGACGCACGGTTCCCTTGCGAACAAGTGTCTAAATTGCACAATTGGGAAACCATGCGCCGGACCCAACCAATTCGACGCACGAGACCTGCTCCTGGGGAAGACGAAATCACAGTGAAATTACCGGCACTCTTTTGGGACGCGCGTTCATTGCCATTGTAGTCGGTTTGGAGAATTTTCTGCTTCGGGTAAAGGTTGTTTCGTAGATCTGGAAATTTACTGCTTCGTTTCCGTTATGTGTCTTTCTTCAGTTTTAACTGTCAATTATTGTACTCGGTTATGAAGAAGAAGAAGAAGAAGACCCGTGACGCTACAGTGGGTGGAATCTATAAAACCAAATTAATTTTACTTTGGGTAGTTGAATGTGTTAAATAAGGGTAAAGACGTCTTTTTCCCTGAGTTAGTAAGGGTAGAATAGACTTCAAACATTATGGAGGCCATTTTTTTAAAATTGACCCAGTCAAAGGCCATTTACTTAAATAATCCCTTCGAGTTAGGGGCGCCGAGTTCGAAAGGGATCCCAGGAGGATTTCGCGAGCGATTAAGATCCCGATAGGAGACATTAGGAGATCATCGTGTTAGGTCATTTCGAGGTTAGGCGATGGTGAGGCTTGTTCGGACCCCCGAGTTTGAATATTCTCCTTCGTTGTAAATTTTGTGTTAATAAAGATTACAAGCCAGGTTGGCCCGAAAATTAAATGTGTCCTTGTTTTTATGTTTCCGCGTTACAAAGAAGGATTAAGGTGCGAGAAACTTATCACGGGTAACTCGAGGATCGGGCGAGCGAGGAACAACTTAGACGCAAGCCGGTTGTGAAGCACGCGAGGTGAAAAATTTCGAAAAAAAAAATTCAAAGTCCCCAATTTGCAACAACTACTTGTGCACTGTTCATATCAATTCAGGAGTGAGTGGAGTGATCTTTTTCCTTCCCTTTTTTTGTTGTGGATTGTTTTATTTTCGTATAAACCTTACTATCCGCGCTCTTACTTGGGTCGGCTAGAGTTAACAAGAGCTTCTTGTAATGGGACTTCTTTACAGCTGTCTAATTTTGTGATCATTTTCCGAAATCCTCCGAATATTGATGATCTGTTAGGTGAGTTGTTCTTGCTTGATACTGAAGGATCCGCGATTGAACTTTTATTGACTGGTTGTTTACTTCCTTAATACCTCTTTTCATTTGAGGTTTACGCAATGTATGTTCCCTTTTCTACATCAGCGCGTTATTGAACATTGGGGAATCCAATTGAATTTTCCATGTAAGGGAATTTATTATCGTTTTCCTTCCTCGTCGTATAACTATGACGTTGCAGGTGAACGCATGTATCTCTGCTAATCTTTTGGGGGACATTACTAATTTTTTTCCTTTTTTTGTTTGTCTCTGGAGTTGAATTTGATTATCTGGAGAATCGGATTCGATCTATTTACCGTTCGATGATCAAATGGGTTCAAGTTTGTTGCTGTTTGAGAGATGATTGGGAAGATTCGGCTAATCCCAACAGCCTCGTACATCAAAGTAACTGTGTTTGCTTCCGTTGCTTTCTCCAGCACTTGTTACACGTGGTAACCTTTCGAATTTTTTGCATTCGAATCGAAATCCCGTGATTTCAAACTTAACATGGCATCATCATCATTTCGGACTAGATTTCTTGCATCACGAGCCTTACAACTTCCATCGTATCGTTTCCTGTTCGTTAATGCAGATTATTACATATGTAATGCAGACAATTCGACCACCAAATATCCTTTTTTTTTCCTTCCTCGATCTACAATACACTTTACTATTTCGTAGAGGAGACCAACGAGCCCTAACTTCCCCCACCCGAGGCCTTTGCCTTATGATGCCGAAAATACTAAATTCTTCAGGTTGCAGCGCGATGGCCTTGTCTCGAGGAGAGAGAAAGCTGACGAGGATCCTGAACCCCTAACCAGCAACAAGAAATGGAACGAGGAAGAAGAATCGAAGGAGCACAGTATGAAGCTATCGAGTAAGCTCTCGTCTGCTAAGATGGCTACTGGGTTTGCTCACATTCGTATTTCTTCGGAGGATGATGATGATGTGTGCCCCACTTATCTCCAAGGTAATATGAACGAAGACAGAACGTTTTCTCTGATTCACTCTATTTTGGACGATTTGTACGATGCCCGTTGACTATAACAATTGGTTCTTATTGGTATCAAACTCAAGTCCCGCCCGCATCGGTTAGAAATAAGTTGAGAGCTGCTTATAAGCATCTGGGCTACTCGCTCTATTTTTAATTTGTTTTAGAGTGAACCCCATGGGCTTATGCGTTTGGCATAAAGGGGAATTTTCCAGTTTCTGGAAGGAATGCTCCAAATATGAATCATAGGAGAAGGAATGTGACTGTGTTACTGCAATGTGTTCTTGAGTTGACTAATTGTTATATCATGTCATATGGTTGATTTTGTTTAGTAAATAGGCTACATAGAGTATATATATTATATGTATATATATATATAGGGATAATTTAAAGAAAGGGAGTGAAAAGGAAGGAAATTAAAAAGGAGGGAGCTTGACTTTTTCAATTCAATAAGAGGGACTCACTTAGTTAAATAAGTAATTAATCAATATATCCATTTAAAATTATCTTTTCGTTTTTTAGGTTTTAGAATGCAGATTTCGTCGCTTTTTTCTTCGCCATTTCTCTTAAAATCGTCTTCAAATTAGCACATATCTTAACTGATTTTCTGAAAAATTAATACAAATTTGCATGGGTCTTGAGTTTTCGTTATGATTAAATGTAGATTTAGGCGAAATAATTGAAAATATTAAAGATACACTCGAAATCGAATAAGATTGACAGACTTATTCGAATTCGAATAAGTCTTATTCGAGTTCGAATAAGCTTTATTCGGATTCGAGTAAGTCTTATTCGGGTTCAAATAAGGCTTATTCGGATTCGAATAAGCCTTTTTCGAGTTCGAATAAGCTTTATTCGAGTTCGAATAAGTCCTATTCGAGTTCAAATAACCCTATTCGAGTTCAAATAAATCTTATTAGAACTCGAATAAGTCCATTTGAACTCGGACAAGCGTTATTAGAATCCAAAAGACCATGATTCGAATTCAAATAAGAGTATAATTAATACTTGTAATTTTATGATAATAATATCAAGTCATTAATATCAAATAATAGTCAATGAAATACTATAATTAGTTATGACAATGTTTAATGAAGATGTCTAATGAGTTGGGTAAATGTAATGAAAATTCAATGAGTTTTGTTTGAATTGCTATAATGTTACAACTTGTATTTATGTGAATTACTATAATATGATATCTAAACATGTGCTCTACATGATGGCAACTAAAATGAGTTGTGTCAATGTGATATACAAACGTCGATGAACTTATTGAATAAGGTTTATTAATTATATTGTGATACACAAAACTTTCATAAGCTTCTTCGTATAATGTTCCTCTTCAATCGAGTTTAATCTTTATCTTGAGTTAAAATTGATTATTTTTATCATAACTGATTAATTCTTGAAATTTGTAATATTCGAATACAAATAAGCTTATATGAATTCAAATAAGACATTAAAATTCAAATAAGTGTAACTTTAATTAGTCATTTTCTTGATAAGAGTTTAGAGAGAAGTGGGAGCAAAATACGAAAAGCGAATTCAAATATTAGTTTTTATAGATTTCACCGTTCAGTTAAGCCTTATTCGGGTTCGAATAACTCAGATTATTCGAACTCGAATAAGGGTTATTTGAAATCGAATATATCTTATTTGAACCCGAATAAAGCTTATTCGAATTCGAATAAGACTTAACTGAAACGATGGATTCATTTAAGTGACAAAACTAATATTAATGACTTTTTACTCGAGGGTATTTTTGACTTTTTTCCATACAATTTCTCCAGCTTAAATAAAATATGTTTCGATCCCTTTTATCAAAATATCCCATATATATACCCCTTTTGATCATCAGAATTCGTATTGAAATAATTGTTCTGATACCATTTACCTTTGCCTATTATGCAGAATACACAACAGAGAACCCTAAAATAGTTACCAAGTGCCGTCACCATTTCCATCTCGGATGCATTTACGAGTGGATGGAAAGAAGCGATAACTGCCCAGTCTGCGGAAAGGTAACCAAAAAAAAAACTCGAAATTCATATATTTCATCTTTTAGAAAAAAGATTCGTTAATTCGCACAAAACGTTCTATTCATCGTCATAGAAGTAAAAGTTTCACATAACATTGGTAAATCATATTAACTATTAGAAGGGTTCATTGATCCGCATGGCTCTTATTCGAACCAAAAGTTTTGTATTCTGAAACAATGCGTAAAGTCATTGGCTATAAGTATGTATATAAATGTTGAATGCCACTTTCACCTGAAAGCATAACCTTGAAGGGAGTTATCATATTTAATCTTATATACTTTATTTCCAACTCCCCCGTCGGGAAATGCTGATTTCTTCTTATCTAGTTTTCGACGTGAAACTTTCAATTAATGGGCGGTCGTGAGGATTCGTGCCACGACCTGAAATAATGAGCTATGATTACCGTGTTGGCTAATAACTTAAACTCGATTGAATGGAGCGTATCATATTTTAAATTTATGTATTCCGTTTCCGACGGTAAATGGCTCTTTTTTTGATAACGTAATCTTGTGATTGATGTATAATGGGGCAAAACCGGCCTTCGACCTCTTTTAAATACTTTAAACACAAGATGTGATCTGCTGTTAGTAAATATTCTTCGGTCTATGAAACATTTGCAAGCATATATTACTGTTAGAACAAAGTGAATAAACCATACGAAACTAACCGAATCAGAGTTTTCTTTCAAAGAAGTCTCTTTTTTAAGTAGCTATGGATTAGAGAAGCACAGAATATTTACCATACAAATGACCTCCACCAGATTTAAAAAGGTTTTTTGCATCTCTACAACCAGACCAGAAATATCCCCTTCACACTATAATGTCTTTGTGACTGGGAAATTAAAACATTTCATCAGTTCACTTAATATATACTTTGATAGAGAGATTATTTCAGATAGAGTAATATAATTTATTTCAGAGCATCCAGCCGGGGATCAATCCATTGACATTGTTCACCACATCTGCAGCTGCTGTCATTTGGCTTGAAGAAGTCACTGGAGCATTATTATTGTACCTATTTATCACATATTCGATTTTGAATAAAATTTCGATTCAAATTATATCAGCAGACAATAAAAAAATTCAAAATAAAAAAAATTATATATGCTTATTACCCAATCTGCAGGCTTGAGTTGCAGTCTAGGGGTTGAAAGAAGCCCTGCTGAGGATGATGAAGAACATGCTGCTGCTGTTGATGATGGCCATATGCGTTGTTGTCTTGTTCTTCTCCAGCAATCCAATATTGTTGAATGTTATGACTCGTAGCATAAATCTCTTGCAGCTGACAATGAGATAAATAAGAAAGAAAAAAAAACATGATTAATTTGTAAATAGGCCAAATTATTAAATTAGGCCACTAACTATGTCTATCATGTTTTTCGGGTCACTAAGTTTCATAATTGCAAACTTAGGTCACTAAGTAACATATCTTTTTTATTTTGGGTCACTGGTGAATTTTCCGGCGATTGTCCACGGAAAAATTCACCGACGACCCAAAAAAAATCAGATACGTTACTTAGTGACCTAAGTTTGCAATTATGAAACTTGGTGATCCGAAAAACACGAGAGGCATAGTTAGTGATCTAATATAGCAATTTGGCCTTTGTAAATATGACAATTTGTTACTATATTACAAAAATACAAACACACACACTCAAACACACTAACCTTTCCCTCTAATGCCTTGTTAGCATCCATCATTATCTTCTCCTGACCAAGTAGACACAAAAGCAACGCCAAGCAATAACCCAATACACGTTTTAATTTTAAATATATATATATATATATATATATATTTTTTTTCTTGCATTGCTCATGATCTATATCATATACCTTTGCCTGAAGATCAGACAGCTGATCTAACATAGCCTGTGTCTGCGAAGATATTGAGCATGAATTTGATTCAAATGCTTATTGGTATGATGCATGCGAGAAAAATAAATAAATATCTACAATTATAGGGGAAAATGAATGATGGCTTATTACCCTTGTAGACCTTATAAGCTTTAGGGAATTGTCGAGCTGATGCTCCAAGTGCTCGATGTCGTTTATGTTCAAGTTCCCTAGTTCATCTCCAAGGAGCTGCCTGAAATTCAGCAAAATCAAGTAATTAAAGAACCTTTATCGTAATAAATGAGAAAAATCCCCTACGAACAGACAAATAAATCTAGATACGACATACCTTTGATAGCGCTGAAGGGACTCGTATTTGGATTTTATTTTGAGGTATTCCCTGTAGCTGCTTTGCTGCAAAGATTAATTACATTTTTTTAGGTTAAATGAATTAGCCCACCAGCAGCCATATATCACATCCCATGACGTGTCATGAATTTATAATGAAATATTACTTCAATATCCTTGGACGGATTATTGACTTCCATGGAACCGTAGCTGCATTTTTGGTACCTTTCAAGAGTCTTCACCATGCTGTGAAACAATGGACACAAAGTTCAAATAACTAAAAAAACATGGCAGCTAATAAGTCCCTTTGTCTTTATAAGATAAGATGCATATTCATGTATAATAGAGGATTTAATACCCTCATCTTATTATGAGTTATTACCAACTATATGTGTGTGTGTGTGTAACAGTCTTTTATTTAACATGTTTTAGGCCATTCAAAATGCCATATTTTGTGAAATTTCAAGTCTTAATGGAGAACATGAGGGAGAGATTTGTTCACAAGCCCTAGTTTTATGTCAGTGTTTAGCATCCATAAAAAGCAGAAGCAGGAACACAAAACTCGATTCTGTAACAATAAATAATGGATTTTTATTGATACAACTACAAACCCCAGAAAGATGCGATTTTTATTTATTGATTTATCTAATTTTTTTACATTAAGATCTTTATGCAATATGAACAACCAATCAATCAATCAGCACAGACCGTTGCTGAAAAAGAAAATGTGATGTTAAAGAAATGAAGAAAGAAGACGAAGATTGCTTCATTAGACCGGTCAATACGCAGAAGACATGCCTCGGACCCAAAAATAATTACCTAAGTTCAAGCAAAAAATATAAATACTGAGAAGATTTTCTGAAGATCTTGCAGAACAGATACATCTATTCGAAATAAAAGTGTTTTAAAAAAGAGGGATCAAGATATGCCAACAAAATCATGAGATTATTGCAAAGGGCCCTTCTTGAGAAAATAAAATAAAAGGCCTGCTGCAACCTTCCAAAAATAAAGTTCAATTTTAGAAAGAAAAAAAAAAAAAAAAGAGGAATTCACAAGAAACAAACTTCTAAATCATCCATGAAAAGCCAGGTAACCAAATCAAACATGATGAAGCAAATAATAAGAAAAACTATTTCTTCCTTTACTTGGATGAACTGCAGAACTCATAGAGCTTCCCACGGTTAGAGAAGATGATAAGTGCAACCTCAGCATCACACAGCACAGAAAGCTCATAAGCCTTCTTGAGGAGACCATTTCTCCTCTTTGCAAAAGTCACCTGCCTATTTATCTTGTTTTCTATCCTCTTCAGCTCCACTCTTCCCCTTCCCATGATTATATTTATATCTTCTTATTACATATATAGCTTTGGGATTTGATTTCCTATCGACCCTTTTCCCCTAAATTCGAGCAAGGCTTTCTAAGAAGGAGATAACATGGAAACCCTAAGGAGAAAGGAATGATGGGAGGAGGGAACACGAGGTGGCTGATTCTTTTTTATTGAAGAAGACAAGATTGGTGAATAGGACTTTGGCTTTTGCTTTATTTTTTTCACAATTATTGATATTCTTTTTACCAGGGCATTCTTGAATGTAACTGTAAGAATTAAACCGCAGGATATAAAACAATCTTGGATCAGCAGATTATGTGAAGATATCTAGGGTTTAGGAAAATAATGTACGATGTTCTAACGCCTGTTTTATTACTGTAGGATCGAAGCTTTGGGTCGTTTAAGTGTTTTTTTTATTATTATTAACAATCCGTACATAGTTGAAAACTTGATAGCGTGTGTTGGGAATTAGAGCGCGTAAGCGAACGCGTCTTGGTTATTCTTGGACGTGACCTACCGTAGCCGAATCAGCGCGTGAGAAGGAAACATCAGTAGCCGTCATCAGGGAATTAAAGATGAGAAACGTGTTTGATAAAGAGTGGATGGAATTTTCTTTTTCTTTTTAATTTCTCTGCTATTGCTGTGATTTTAAGTTTTGGTAGTGCCGTCCGTGTATTTTCTTATAGATTCGGTGGTTCGCCTGCCCTAGGATTTCATTAGGTTTACAAAAAATTAATATTGGTCAATCATAAAAATGCAATAACTAAAACAAATATCGATTGACAAAGCTCTAATTTGCATACAACTAAAAATGTAGTGTCTCTAATCGCTCAAACCAATAACCAAATTCAAAGCACGAGAGGCCATTTATTAGTTATTGCTACAATAAAGACAAAAGAAAATTATAAATTTGAATCCCTCGGTATGGTAATTTTCGATTTTGAATATTTATTTTTGATAACACCAAAATAGGTAACTCTATTGGAATAATTTGAATTTTCGAATGTTTTCTCAACACAATAAGTCGAAAAAATGGACTCCGAATATGATTTTCCGACTTACTTAGCTGGAAAAAATGGTCGGAAGTCCAAATTTGTTCAGACATATGAAGCTAGTAAATTATTTTGTTTAGCGATTTCTCATGATAATAATATCTCATGATAATAGCATTTGTTGTGAACCCTAATTTATGATTTTGATCCGTAAAAATATCT
This sequence comes from Linderniella brevidens, assembly GCA_004919715.1. Taxonomy (NCBI): domain Eukaryota; kingdom Viridiplantae; phylum Streptophyta; class Magnoliopsida; order Lamiales; family Linderniaceae; genus Linderniella; species Linderniella brevidens. The sequence continues at coordinate 7,033,759 of SWDC01000148.1, forward strand.
CATGATAATAAACCGAAATATCCCATTCGGATATCAAGTAACAGTATTAATCACCACGCACAAAAAACCAGTTTGAATGCGCATTTAAATACAAGCAAACACACACACACATATATATATATATATTATAGTATTTTTGTTAATATTTTACAAGAAATGCTATTGCTTTCCCAGTTGTGCCAGTGACTTGCTGCTAGTAGCTTTGCTTCGAGTGACATCTGACGATGACAAAGCCAGCAAAGTTGTAGGGTTTGCTTTCATTTTTATCGTACATTATTCGTCATTTGATCGATTGGGTCCACTTAAAACAGTGATACTGCAACATCATACGTTGGCCTACCTCGCATATAGTCATATCCCATTATTATTTTTCCATACGTCACAGCCAATTCACAAGTAAGTAAAATTAAAAGTGTAAACTACTCTATAGCCAAATGTGGTTAAACTGAAAATCACGTTCCTACCATGTGGTTTGTAAATGTCGCACACTCCCTTATTTTTTGTTGTTTTAGTCCTTGAACTTTCAAAATTTGTCAAATCAGATTCTTGAAAATTATGTTTTGATCTTCTTCATTTTCAGTTGATCCAATTTTTATCTTCTCGTCTTCCAGAATCTTCATTATCAATATGTTAAGCTTCTCTTTGAATTTCCTTGCTCGATGCACTGTCACGGGTCTAATCAATACTTGAATTATCAGCGTTGTTTGCTTATGATTGAGCTCGTTCACATCAATTTCCCGCGGGAATCTGCCCTGTATTGGCCATGGATTCCCCGCTTTTCACTCCCCGTGGGATAGCGATGGAAAAATATTTCTCCCCGTTAACGAGGATGAGGCAAGGATGGGGATTATACTCCCCGCCCCATTCCACATGGGAATCCGATATATTTAATTACTAAATCACCTTTACTAACCTCTACTACCTAATATTTATTAAATGTGGTCCTAGAAGTAATGATGAGAAGACTAAATTAGCTTGTTATTTGGAAGATGGTGATATGATCCTCGTTTATGTTAGTTTTATCGAAAGTCTTATTTTCATTAATTTTTAAGTTGTATCAAAAACATAAAAATATTATACATTAAAAAACATGGAGTCGGGATTCTCTGCCGGGAAGAACCCCGCCAAATCTCCGCAGGGATAGTGATGGGGATAATAATTCTCTGTTTGTTTTACGGGATGAGGCGGAGATTCCCTGATAAGTGTTGGGGCGGGATGGGGAATAGGCCCCAACCCCATCGAGCCGTTGCCAAGCATAGTAGAAAATGTCTATTTTTTGCCGTTGGAAGAAAAATAAAAATTGTACGACAGTAATTTTAAAACTATTAAACTTACAAGCATAGTAAAAATTGTGTCCTAGTTTTTTTTGTTGTTGTTCCGAGGTACCTCCATTCGATCTGGCTATGAGCTAGCCCCCAAAATACCGGCGTGGGCTTGCACCACACAGATCTGGCGGAGGCTTACTTGCGCCACACACTCCAGTGGTAGGACTAATCGACGGAGCTGTGTCCTAGTTTTTTTTTTTTGTTGTCACGCGGTATTCTCATTAAATTTGGGTATGAGCTAGCCCCAAAATACCGGTGTGGGCTTGCGCCACACAGACCTGGCGGATGCTTAATTGCGCCACACACTCCAATGGTAGGACTAATCCACGGGGCCGTGTGTCCTAATTTTATTTTTGCTGTCCCGAGGTATCCTCATTCAGTGACGTACGCATGATCTTATGATTGTGGGGGCTCGAAAATACTTCTTCACGTACATGATAAAGAAAAGATAGCATCATAAATTTATAAAACCATATATCCATATTGCTTCCTATACAACGAATAAAAGTACTGATAAATTTTTATGTTAAAGAAAATTGCGCTCAGAATTTTGAATTAAAAAATATTTAATAAAAGATACATGCTTGTTTCTAGTGTCTTTGGTTCCTGCGTGTGGTGACTGGTGGCTAAAGGAAGAAGAAGCAACAATAATAAAAAATTAACGAGTGTTCTAATCACTTTCAATTGCAAAATAAAAGACTATTTAAAAAAAATGTGTGTGGTGGTTGGCTTTGGCATGCAGTTTCATTTATTTATCTTTTTAATTTAATATTACTTGTAGTTATTTTTTTTTATTGCTTAATTTAATTTATGCCAAATTGGCTCAATTAACTTCATTTCTTATTTTACTTTTGGGCCGTGAGTCTTTTAAGAAAAATAAAAAAGCCCACTTAGGTCATCGTCGTCTTCCTCTCCACTTAGGTCATCGTCTTCCTCCACTCCATTAGACGAATTGCAGAAAAAAATGAACCATACCAAGCCAAATCTAGAATCTCGGGGGGTCAAACCGAGCCCTTCCATGGCAAAACCCGGCAGCTCGGGGGGGTCAGTTGACCCCCTGAGCCTCCCCTTTGTCCATCGTTGTTCCCATTCGGTCTGGGTATGAGCTATCCCCTAAAATACCGGCGTGGGTTGCGCCACACAGATCTGGTGGAGGCTTAATTGCGTCACACACTCCAGTGGTAGGACTAATCCACGGGGCCATATGAATACGTCTCAAACCCACCTGACAACGATAATCATGAGCTACAAAGCTCATGATGACTACTCAATGAATTGTGGGAGGGAGATTCGATCCCACGATCTAACCCACAAATCCTTAAGGTTTCCTCCTTGATTACTAGACGAATGACTCATTGGTGTGTCCTAGTTAGCGAAGGCAATTACCACACACGTCGTCGGAGTTCACGACAAAGACCTATCATGTGAAAACTGCCAAGTAATGCCCTACACACATCATATAAATAACTATATGTATACATGTACATACATAACAGTATATATTTGTGATATTTAAATTGCCATCAGGGAAGAATATGACGATGACATATCATAATTCATGTAAGGAGTACCCGTGCATGCACCTCGAATTATAATATAAAAAGGAAAAATAGGATACTTTTCTATTCCCTCGAATGCCTAATTAAGTATCAATTCACGCCTAAACTATTCAAACAATTCATTAATTCAGGTTATATCGTACATAAAACCCCTCTTTACACGGCCATTTTTCGCCAGAAAAAAAATGGGAAAGGAAAAGAAAAAGGAAAAGGAAAAGGTAACCTTTTAATTCCGTTATTAAATGGGCGGAGAAAAGGGCTGAAACGTCTTTTCCGAACTTTTTAGCGAATCTCCGTCAAGTCCCCTGAGTAATCTCGGTCCCTCGCATAGTACTGCTATACCGATACGCGTCACGTTCTGCTGGAGTAGCTCAAACAACGTGGACAGGTGTTAGAATGTGATCGGTTCATTCCATTGGGACAATTTTTGGCCGGCGCGTGTCGTGTAAACCTCTGAGGGCCGCCGTGTATTTTACAATGCAGTGATTTTTATGAGTGGGACAATAATAAAAAATATATATAATAAATATTAAGTTGGTTATAGAAAGATACTCGGATTAGTCCAATCAAGGTTTCTGCAATTTGAGGGCAATACCAATGATGCGAAGCGACATCCATGTCCTGCTGTTCGTTACTTTTTCATGTCGACCTAAAGAATTAATTTTTTCTTTTTGCTTTCTTTAACCCGTAACCCTATTTTTTTTCAATACCAAGTGTTATCACTAATAAGCTATGTATACGTCGAAATGTTACGGACTTATCTGCTAGGTCGTGCCCCCGGCAACAACCACGAACCCTAACTCGAGATCAGCCTCGTGGCGGAAGAAGTTGGAGCCTAAAAGTGAATCTCGAAATTCGTGCCCAGGACTCTTCTAAAGTGAAATTTTTCATTGTGTCACCCGCTTGACTTTAACTTAATGCCTTCTCGGTTTTTTCTCTTATACGATCCCAGTGTCAACAACAAAAGAAATGATAAGAAACTCGACACATAAGACCATTAATATATCGAGTCAAAACAATCTATTTGTGAATGAAACAATGTTAAAGTTAAAAGAAAAAAAATGATGAAGTTTAGTTTTAGTTTCATTCAGGCACTCCATCGAACACAATAGACGTTTAGAATGCAAAGAAATGTAAAAGTAAATAAAAATGCATGAAAAAGACAACCGCTTGCAATTAATGAAAATCAAGAGATTATATTGAACCTAAATTGTTTCGCTTATGACGAGAATCAAGAAAAGCTGATTTGAAAAAAAAAATGTGCAAAATTAGTTAAAATTGTGTGATGCTTGTGAGAGTTTCTTTTACTTTAATTTTCTTTGAAGTTTAACATATATTTGATTAAAAAATAAAAATATTCTCACCTCACCTAATTGGTTATGGGAGAAGAGGAGAGAATACTCATTGTCGTAATGGGTTTCAAATTCATTGGAAAATCATATAGAGGAAAGGGACTCATAATCAAATTAATTGAAAATAAACATTAACTATTCAAAAAAGAGCACTCCGGTGAAGGCGAAATGGCCACAGGCTCGATAGGTCGTGCACGGAGAGTATCTTGATTTTATAGATTTCTCATCAGTGGGGAATGAAGTATAACGTACACCTAGGGAGAAATAATGATAGTTTGTTGTGTTGTAATTTTAAAAGGTTTTGTGGTAAAAAAATAAAAATAAAGATAGTTAGAATTAAAAACTTGGTTAGTTTTGTAATATGGTGACAAAGTTACCTATATTTTTAACATGGTTTTAAAAATAAGTCTAGTTATGTTATTCTTTCATTTATTTCACAATGGATGGTCATCATTGTAGACAATTAAATTTAATTGTCAATTAAAATTATGTTTTTTGGAATTTACTTAATTAATTCGAATAAATAAAATATAATTCAATTAATTAAATTGTTATTTTTAAGATTTATAAAATTAATCTTAAATAAACAAATACCTAATTTAATATTAATAAATCATACCAATAAATGATGATATTATATTCCTTCTATACAAAACTCTATATAAAGTAACCATTGTAGAGATTTGTTAATTATGTTAAGGGAATCATCAAATATGGTAAAATTAAATCAAATCAAATCAGAGAGGGAAAGAATCAAGTCAAATATGAAGAGATTCGGCAAAAAGGGAAATAATCAAAATCAAAATAAATATGTAAAAAAAATCAAATCAAATCAAATCATATATATATATATATTATAATTTCCATTTTTCTCAAATCTATATGCCTATAAATATGGAGCTTAAGAAGTTCAGAAAAACACAACGACAACGAAACGAATACAAAACTTCGACAGACGATATAAGACTTTTAAAGCATTTGAATTCTCTCAACGAAGATCTTTGTATTCAAGTCTATTATTTGAAGATTTGAAGATTGACGACGAAGATTAGAAGATCAATGGCGAAGATTCGAAGATTCGGCGACAAAGATTTGCAGATTCGAAGACGAAGCTCGAATATTTGAAGATTCGAAGACGAAGCTTGAAAATTCGAAGCTCGAAGATTTGAAGATCAAGCCCAAAAATTCAAAGACTCGAAGATTTGAAGATCAAGCTTGAAGATTCGAAGACTCAAAGATCAAGCTCAAAGACTGAAGATCGAGACTTGAAGATTGAAATTCAAGACCAAGACCGAAGATCCGAGATCTAAACTCAAGCTCAAGACTCGAAGATCGAAGATCGAAGATCAAGAACCGAAGACTGAAGATCGAGACTTGAAGATCGAAGATTCAAGACCAAGACCAAGACCGAAGATTCGAGATCCAAACTCAAGCTCGAGGACCGAAGATCACTACTCAGAGATCAAATATCAAGCTCAAGACTCAAGTTCAAGACTCAATATCAAGACTCTAGCTCAAGACTTGAAGCCCGAAGATCAAGACTCAAAGATCAAGACTTGAGGATTGAGATCAAGAAGTCTGTACACCGAATCTCAATTCGTGATAAAGCCCAAAGGCCCACGAAGAAACGTCGAGAAGGCATCTTAAAACATATCTCTGAACATTGAATCTGTGATCAAGCCCAAAGGCCCACGAAGAAACAATCGATCAGATCTCTCTACCAAATCTCATCGAGATTCGTGATTAAGCTCAAAGGCCCACGAAGAAACGTTTAAGGTCTAAACTATAATTTTAAAGAATCAAAGGAACAAATAGAGATATAATTGACTATATTCTAGTCAAATTTGTACTATTTATGTTGAATATTCGATTTTTGAATTAAAGAAAATACGCTACAATCATACAAAGACAATTCCTTGAATTCGATTACATTATTTCGTTAACGTGGACATGATGCTCATAGGTTATATTGGTTGGTATGATAGCTTTGAATAACAATCGTTCTCGGTAAGAGTCGTTCAAGTAAAAAAACATAATGTTCAATGTAAATATCCACTAGTGATTCGCTAGTCGATTGAGCCTGTTTTTATTTTTCTTTCGTAAATAGTTAAAATAAAAATGATGAAATGCACCACAACTTTTTATAACTTGAAAAGCATGCATAATACAAAACCTTGTGGAATCGAAGACAAAACCAAAACGTTTGCTAAGTAATCATTGTCACAACTCAATTCAGTTCAAAACACGTTTATCTAATCTATCTTTCCATTAAGTTATAGAAGTTAAAATGATATCACAAACACTTTCCTCAAATAATATTCTTCGAACTTTATGTTTTGGCTTATCCACGTGTTCCGTGTAATAAGGATCGAATACTATCAGTTAGGGATGTCGGCGGAGTGAGTTGGGACGAGTATGGTTGGACTCGGACTCATCCCAGTTTTCATGGACCCGAGATCCTCTCCGATTCAGATCAAACCCGAACAAACCGGCAGACCTGGTTCATGTAATGCTTTCTTTTTTTTTTGTTTGTTCTACTTTTATAAAATTAAGTTAAGATAAATAATGCATCAATTAGTGATAGAACCACAACCTCATCTACGATAAACCAAAGCCCTTAAAGTAGGCAATTGAGTCCTTTATTATGGTATTAATACATATATATATATATTAAATGTATATACAAATACTTTATATATTAAATGTATATACAAATAAATTTATATATTAATGTATATATTTTTGGGGCGAGTTTTAGGGTGGAATACTAAACCCAAGCATGTCGGACCCGATCGGGTTAAGTCCCTCGAGACCCATAGTTCGCCTCGAAACTTAAATAGTGGGGAAAAATCCGATTCATTAGGGATGGGTCCAGTCGCGTTCGGGTCTAGACCCGCCCAATTTTCATCCATACTATCAGCCATCAAAAAGGATAATGATGCAGAAAGAAATTGAATTAAATGATACAATTAATTACGTTTGAGCCAAAAAAGTCTCCATGTACCGTGATTGGTCGGTTCCACGCGGTTTGGGATTTTCCCAAACCGCAAACCGCCGTTGGCCGGTTCAACCAGCGGTTGGGAACATAATATATATAAAATATTTAATATATAAAATATATAATATATCCGTTAAAAAATAAAATAAAATATAAAATAAAATCTGACAGTGTCTGTAGCCGTTAGATTAGAATAAATAAAAAATAAAAAATAAAAAAGAGAGTCGTTGGAAATAAAATAAAATAAAAAGAAAATAGCCGTTGCAACCGGCGGTTGACCGGGAACCGGCGGTTGCAACGATTGAAAGCCAAAAAAAATTATAAATACTCCCCACCCCTCTTCAAAAAATCACAACTCAATTTTATCTATTTCTCTCAATTATTCACTCTCAAGTTTCAATCTTCAACCTCGTTCTAGTCCACGAATTAAAAATAAACTAATTAAAATACTAATCCCTCAATCATCGGCCCTCACCTCGCCTCGGCTCGCTACTACACGCATCAATCCCCGCCCGGCTCTACTACACGGCGCTCCGAATTTTACATGCCTCGTTTCTCGTAAGTTTACACACATTTTATCTAACGTTTTTTTCTAATATTTTATTTTAGATATGGATAGCCGTCGTCGATGATCGAGTTCGAGATCGAGATCGAGGGGAAAACAGATTGTTGGTAGTTCATCGCAAGATGACTACCAATATGATGACTCCCCCGAAATTATGCTCGATCATAGTGACGTCTTCGGCTCGAACATGGATGGAACGGAGAGCAACACGCAGCGGGACCAACCGGAAGAGATTCCGAGGCCGCCGCCGCCGCCGACTGAGACCCAAGCACGGGCCGCAGCAGCTGCGCTACGCTCGGATATTTTCGCGGTACACTTCAAGAAAGTACCGACCGAAAATAAAGATTTTTTCAAAGTTATATGTAATTATTGTGGTAAGGAGTACTCTTTTAAGAAGGGTGGCGGATATGGCAATTTCACCGGCCATATCCGGTCAAAACATCCAACTAAGATAGGAATTAGTCAAAGTCAAACCCAAATGCACGGGGCTATGGGTACGGGTTCGTCCGCTACCTGACAAGGACCCAGTGCGAGTCCGACGTCTTTGTTCATGTACAACGAAGACGTCGCGCGCAAACAACTTGCAAAATTTGTTTGCGCGAAACATCTTCCTTTTCGATTTGCCGACGATCCAATATACGAAGAGTGGATCAGAAAGTCGTATAACCCCCAAGCGAAGAAAGTTTCACGTAGCACCCTTACGCGAGACATTAGGAAGACCGTACTCGCGTATAAACGCGAGTTAATAGACCAATTAGGAAATTTAGAGTGTAAAATGTCCATTGCCTCCGATATATGGAGCGATCACTAGAAAGATCATCATTACATGGGCGTTACATGCCATTGGATTGATGACTCTTGGACAGTACAGAAACGCTTAATTGCATATAGGGAATTTGACACAGCATACACAACTCAAAACATCGCATCCAAGATTATGAGTATCTTATCGGAATAGAGGATACTCGAGAAGATTTTCTCGGTATCCTTTGAAAATGCTAGCGCTAATAACGCGAGCATTGAAGATTTGATTAAGCATTGTCGACCATCATTTGGCGGTCGATTCTTCCATGTCCGATGCTTTTGTCACATACTTAACATATGTGTTCAGAACGCACTCACGCATCTAAAGGCACACGTTATGCCGATACGAACGACAATTACATGATGCGACACTATTATGTACTGAAGAAGTAGAAGAGTCATTGTAGAAGTGTGACAATCACGCCCAAGAAGTTTGCCTTAGATGTACTCAACAGGTGGAATTCCACCTACAAGATGTTGGATACGTCTTACGAATATCGACACGCCTTGTGCGAATTCTACGACGAAAACGTCGAATTCGACGTAACGGTACATCCTACGATGTGGGATGGGTGCAACAGCATATGTAAAATACTTCAAGTATTTCACGATGCCACGAAGGAGATGTCGGGAACATATTACCCGACATCAATCTTAGCCTTAGATCATTGCGTTAAAGTCGCATACATTCTATCGGCTTTTGTGGAGGACAAGTTTGCGGGCCCGGCCGTTTTAGTCATGAAGGCTAAATGGCTGAAATACTTTTGGGAACTACCCGATATCTTCATCATTGCGAAGATATTTGACCTCAGAATGCGCCTGGAGGGGACAAATAGTTTTCTGGCACTATATTACGAGTCCATTGCGTCGAATTCTAGTGCTCTCCCCGAGAACTATCATATTCAAGTTAGGAATATATGGTATGACGCTCTAAAGGCAGTATTTACAGCCTATAAGACTGATATTGATAAAGACCCAACTCAATTGAGTTCGGGTCAATCCACTAGTAGTAGTAGTGCTACCAGTAGTGAGAGTGATCGCTTAGCCTCCTACTACAACCTCATCAACACGAGCAAACGCCACAGGTCGACGAACCCGTTCGTAGAAATAGATAACTACTTGTCGACCACGTTTGAGTTCGCCGAGGATGAGGATTAGTTCAACGTCCTCATATGGTGGTCGAAGATGTCGCCAACGTATCCAACGTTGGCGAAGATCGCTCGGAAAATCTTTGTCGTCCCAATTTCAACCGTCGCGGTTGAAAATGCTTTTAGCATGAGCGACTTAACTTTAAGTGAAAGGCGTTCGAGGTTGATGGTAGAAAACGTCGAATACCAATGCTTTCTCGATGATTGGATGAGAGCCGAACATCGAACACAAGATTTCCCAAATGCTGATCCGGACGACGACGTGTACGACGACACCACCGGCACAGAGACTAGTGGTGGCGGCAATGACGGCGACTGCGAGTAGAGAGAGTAAAGAGTCTCCGAACGGCGAAAGATTCAAGCCCGAAAAAAGATAAGTACCACTCTATCTCATTGTATTAATTTTTTTATTTTATATTTTTAAATAACTACTTACTCATACAATCTTATTTTTCAGCCAACGTCTCTAGCAACCGCTCGCGTGACAGCCAAGCCGACGACAAAGCCCGAAAAAGATAAGTCCTTAATACTAATTTCATTTGTTATTTATTGATTAATTTTTTTATGTTCCAAAAAAATATCTAACTTCTATTGTACATTTTTTCACAGAAATCGAGCACCGACTGGCGTTGGCGAATGACGTTTCAACGAACGACGAATAATTTATTTTTTTCCTTACTTTGTATTTTTTAATTTGTAAATATTAATTGTAACTTCATTTTTGTAATGAAATTTACGTTGATTAAAATTTTTAAACCGAAAACCCTTGTTATATTCCGAAAAAACCATAATTGTGTATCGAAAACTATCGAAATATACACCAAAAAATAAAAATAAAAAATCCGACGGTTAAAATCGCCTGATCAACCTTGACCGCCGGTTGACTCAACCGCCGGTTGATCAACCGGCATCCATCTCCGGCTGGTTGTGGACGGTTGGTCATTTCAACCAACCGGCAACCGCCGGTTAACCGAAACCGGCGGTTGGGCATGACTATAACCACCCACTTTAAGATTCGAAACGATTATTTTATAATACATAATGTTGAGGAGGTTGAATCATGATGGTTGGATTTTGCTATCTGATTGATATTCTGATTTTTTTTCTTTGGTAAAGCTGAGAAGCTTTCATCTCAATATCTACAAGAGGATCAAATAATGTCGAATATAGATAAATCACAATATCATGTATAATCATGCCCAAAGAATGCATTATCTATTGATTTTATAGTATAAACTATTACCTTTTTTAGTTTATTTCGCAATGAAGGTTCACATTCATCCATTGTAGACATGTGTCAATATACTTCTTTTCGAACGGTGAAGAAGGATAATCAAAAAAGTCAAGGCCATTTGTGTCTTTCAGAGGACAATTCTTTGAATTCGATTAGATTTGATTAGATCATTCTGTTTAACATGGACATGAACTCCTCAAAGGTTAAAATTGATTGGTTAACATATCATTGAATAACAATCGTTCTTGACAAGAGTTTTTTCAGTCAAGAAAAATAATGTTCCACATAAATATCCATTATCAATTCGTTTAGAGCCTATGTGGACCGAATGTGTCTGTTGTTATTTTTCGTTATGATCAGAGCAACTTTTTATAACTGAATGTCCAACATGCATAAAACAAAACCTTATGGATTCGAAGGCAAAACCTAAACATTTTTTCCTAATGTATTGTCACCTTTTCAGTTCAAAACATAGGTCATTATATTTATATAATCTACCTTTTCATTAGATACAGAAGTTAAAATGTTAGCACCAAACGTTTTCGTTAAATTATATTCGTCAAACCTTATGGTATGAGTTATCCATTCCGTGTTATAAGGATCGAATCATATCAACAATCCGAGAGAATGATGGTGCAGAAAGATTGTTGAATTAAAGTATCCGATTAATTACAGTTGCGTCTAAATAATCATTTTCTTGTTCGTGGCATGGTCTGACTAGCGTTGTGAATCTATTGACACAACAAGCCAACTCATACAAAAAACAATTGTCAAGAACTCAAACAACAGACCATTTATTTGGTTCACTTAAGATCCAAAACATTTATCTTAATAGTGTGGCGTGCACAACAAGCCACATGGAGTCGTGTTGACACTTGCATGGACTCCGCGCGCCATGAGGGCGTGCAATTTTGCGAGGGGCTGTGCTCCGTGTGGCACGATGCCGGAGCCCGGGGGTGGTCCGGCCGTTGTGCGCGAGCTCCACGCATCGTGGTGAGGCCGCGGCTGTGTAATGCCTTGAGGCGTACCGTGGTCGAGCCACTCACGTGGCCAACCACCGTTGATTAGGCATATTCGATCCGATCTTTTTCATGCCACGTTCGTGATCCGAGCCTTCGGTCTGATGCCATTATTGGAGATCATTCGGTGGATTCACGGTCGTGTTCCCCAGGAACATTTGGAACCTAAATTTTTCCGACGCTTTTATGTTTCCAAGGACCGCTCTGATGTACACGCAACAAAGATAACTTTTAACAGCCTCAAACCTCAAATTTTAGGGATGCATCCATTATACTGAAATTGTTAGCGATCAACGGCTTATGATCGATCACGAAGATGATGGCAAGAGTGATCACACCGACCCGACGGAGTGTCTAGTAGACGAACTCCCTCTGATGGCTTGTGGAGAACTTTATCGAGAGAGATTGCTTCAAAAGCTTGTGTTATTCGAAAATCTTTAAGATTTAAGTTAGAATTCCCGAAACCCTAGCCTATGGTATATATAAATTTCGACACTTACAACCCAAGGGCCCTTAAGGTGGTAGAGAATTTTATTTCCTTGAGATATTCTCTCCTTATTTAAAACTATTCAAATCTTTTTGAAAATATTTGATTCGTAAATCCTATTTTTCATGATATTTTATTTTCGAAAATCATATCTAATATTTTATTTATTAATTTCAATATTTATGTAATCTCTAATATTAATAATTTTGAAATATATATTCAGGTAAATGCCCAATTTACCCCTCCAAATAAGTTATGGTACAATACCAATTTTACCCTCGAATATTTAAACTTATTTATCTAATAATAAATAAACATTCCACCACCTAAATAATAAATTTTTAACAAGCCCCAAATTAATTAATATTCAATACAAACCGAAAAGGCCCTAAGTATGATATTTCTTTTAATTGAAACTACCTTAAGAATCATTTTTAAGCCCGACCCTCTATGTTCGTCTCAACCGGCACTGACAGGAATCCAATGGTTCGGTAAGCACCTAGTCATTCTTGCAGTACTGAACTGATCTTGAGTTGGTCCCAATTTAGATCGAATCTTTAAATTCACGAGCCAACTACATATTATCGCATCTACGTATAAACTCTTCATTGTCAGTGCGTTAATTAGTTTAATAATTTGGCCAAAGACTTAGTAATTTCCTGTTTTCCAAAATTCCCAGAGGACATATACCTCGATTTACTTGAGGGCATGAATCATGCTCGACGGTCAAGCTGTACTACGTTGTCAAGATCGCAGTTCGTCGCCGACCCATGCGCTTGGCGAATTGAGTCTAGCAAACTGGTGACAAGTCAAGACCCGAAGCCAACTTCGTGTTGACCCATTTGGTCTAAGGTTCACGCAAACTACTATAATCAGTCGATCGATCAATTGACTTTCCAAGTATGTGATTGATCAAGACTACGAGTCAGACTCCAAATAAAGACAGTTCCCTGATTCATCATGTATCAATCTCACGAACTCCCGCTTCTCATGTGAATGACTGACACAGTCACTTAAGCCACGTCGACAAACAAGTCGTATCAATCGTTCCGATCACCGTACCGGAGATTTAGACTTGTGGACGTATTCAACGCTAGAGACTAATAGTACATCGGTGTCCCCTCTTTGCTCAGTATAATCGATGACTAAACTTCCACATTGTGGGTTTTATTTATTTATCTTCTTATAGAATGCATCATATAAGAATTATACGATAAATAAGCAACACGCTTCAATATTGAGCAAACTAGAAAACTCGATAATTTTTATTTAAAAATAAATACAATATTGCGGAATCGAACTTGCATCGGTCGTAAACCTAATTCATCTAATTGTCGAAACGGCATTCCGAGGACACATTCCCAACACCCTGCAATAAAAATCACCTAAAAAAAACCTATAAGAACGATGGGATCCATAAGGTCAAGTGGTACACACGGTATTTCGCGGTAAAATAAATTCACAGTATCACAAGGACACCAGGATTTTGACGTGGAAAACCTTTCTGTTAACGAAGAGGAAAAACCACGATCGAGTCGGCAAAAATTTCGTTATAATACGAAATTACAACACTTTATTTCTTACTACCTTACAATTTTACCACTTATATTTTATCCCACACATCTCCGTGGATGTGGAACCTATCAGTTTCTATCTTAACTGATAGCCTACCAGCTCACCGAGTCAATAGCCTCACAACATCTCTCTCTTTCGAAAACAACATTGCTCTATAATTCTCGAATGAGTTGGTGATGAAAATGATGAAGATCTTCGATGCTATTTATGAAAGTCTCCAGCAATTCTGAGCCACTCGAATCTCGTGTTTACGAACTCACCACTTAGCATGCTCTAGGGCTACTCATTATTTTATTAACAAAATAACATCATTAATACGATGGATCTCATCACCAAATAGGCGTTTGTCCATTAATTCTCCACCTCTAGCCTCATTTACCGCCACAAAAAACGATCTTCACATCTTCCACTACCATGATCCACCATCCATCGTAGTTATTGTATGGGTCACACATCTCCCGATCGCCGTACGGATCCAATCCCACACCAAATTTCGGTGTGATCCCACTGACCACCGGGGCCACCAACGTTCCCACACAAATGATATTTTAGGTTTTATGTATGGCTTGATGTCAATGTTATTCTTATTTTATTTTATATGTTTGCGGGGACGCGGACTTAGTTGTAGTCGTTTTTCTTTTTCTTGTGACTTGAATGCATGAGGACGAGTAAAAAACTCAACACCCGCCAAATATAATTATTTCCTAGTACTATATTTGTTATTACGAGAAATTATTAACATGACAATACACTTGTGGACGCTCCCACTCTCTCTATCCCTTTATCTCCCCTTCTTTCTAAAAAAATCCATAAATCTTCAAGCTTCCTCCTCCCCCTTCCTCCATTAATGGAGATTGGGAGAGATCATTGTATATTCTTTTGCTCTCTTTTCCTTTACGTCATTTTTTTACTTTTCCTGCTTTCTTCCTTCGTGAAAGCTTCAATCTCCTCATTCGAAATCGAAGATCGAAGAAAGTGAAGAGTACTTTGGATTTGTGCTTAGCCAATTTCATAGAGTTTTAGGTTGTTTCGTAATAGGTTCTTCAGTTTATTGTTGTTAGAAAAATAAATAATTAATATAATTTATTAGAGTTTCTTCTTGACTTAACGAGGTCAAATAGGAAGATCAAAAGGCTAAGTACCCCAAAGGCCAAAAGACAAGAATCGAAACGCCAAAAGAAATAAAGGAACTGAACGGTCAAGAGTCATAGAAGAATAACTAATATTCAAATGTATTTTGAGTTGCATGCACTTTCGTAAATTACTGAGGTTTACATTCTATAAATATTCATCAACTCCTATTTCAATGGAATATATGCGATATACTCTCGAATTGAAATTCTTGTTTACCCTGAGACGCTACTTGATTAATCTCTTTAAATAGTTTTTTAGGACAATGCTTCATGGATATTTCTAAATTATTTTGCGTTCTCAAGCTTGTTTGTTTTCTTCACTTGTATTTATCGACAATCGTGTTTAAAGACTTTGTTTCTAGTTTTCTTTACAGTTTCTTTTATTTTGTTTTTTATTTGCCATTTGTGAGTTTTTTCTTTTCAGTATATTTATGTTACATGACTGAGAGACTTGATTGATCTATTTAACCTTTGTATCTTTCAATTTGTGAAATGAAAATTGATGTGGGAAAAAAAATACAGTCATGAAAGTCTCTTGATTAGAACCCGTTTTTTACAATATATGCTTTAAAATTTTTGATGTTGAAACATAAGATAATTGATAATAATTTTTTAACCGATCAATTTATTTTTACAATCATTCGTAAACTAGCATTCCAAAACCGAACATTTACCACAAGTAGGGTTTCGTTCAAACATCTGCCGCAATTCCACAGCCACTCAGCAAATTAACACTCAAGCATAACCGTCGGTTGAAGAAATGAGCGGTTTGGAAGAAGAAAAGCCCTCTGAGGCACCCATCGACCTCGATGATTTTAAAGTGATTAAAGAAGGCGAGGCAGAGATTCTGATGCACGCGAAAAACCAAGTCTTTTTTAACAAAGCGCAGGTTCGTTTTTTTGTTTTCGTTTATTTTTGGTGCGTCGTTCCCCTCTTTTTTGTGCGTTAAGGAATTCGTTTTATGGGATTGTAGATCATGTGATGTTTATTTTGCTATGTGAATTTGAGTCTAGATTAGCGTGTTCGTTGTTTATGAAGTGCTTCGTTTGTGTTTTCTAGTTTGGGGATGTCGTTGGCTTGAATTGATAATCTTGGGAAGTCGATTTTAGAATCCTTTTTCTTCTGTCATTGGATTGATATAATGCAAATTGGTTTTGTCATTTTCAAAGATTTTGCTTCGTGGTGAAACGTTTGATAATGGTGATATGTTGTCAGGTCAACAACAGAGACATGTCTATTGCTGTTTTGAGAACATTTATCTCAAAACGTAAACAAGAGCATGAGGCCATGTTGTCTAATAGAAAGAAAAGTGGACACAAGGTTAGTCATGAAAATGGTGACCGTAAACAAGTTCAAGATACTATGGATTCTTCAATTCCATGTAAAGAAAAAATAAATGGAGAATGTCATGTCTCCGATGAGAATTCTAACGGTGATGAGCCATGTGCCACTTCTGAAGATCCATTGAAAATCAATGAGGGAAAAAACCGGGAATTGAAGCCACCACGTGTCTTGGAGGTTATCATTGATTTCATGTGATTAATGTTGGTTTACTATGAGGTTATCATTGATTTCATGCTGCTAACGTGGTTTACGTGGGATGAAATTAACAGGCACTGTCAGCCTCTGGTCTCAGAGCTTTAAGATATGCTCGTGAAATAGATGAAATCGGTCAAGTTGTTGCCCTAGACAATGACCAAGGTTGCTCTACATGTCTTAATGATGGGATGTTTCTTTCTTATGTTAAGCCTACGCTGGATTAAGGTATAATAATTCTTGAATTTGTTCTAATAACACTTTCTTGTTTGGCAGCATCTGTTGAATCTTGCAGGAGAAATATCAAATTCAACGGTCCTGTGGCACGATCGAAGGTTGAATCAATCCTCACAGATGCTAGAGTTTATATGCTCACTCACCCGAAAGAATTTGATGTGGTATGCACTTTCTTATCCTCATCCCTGATAAAAAAAAAGTATTTTTACTATTCTTAAGATGAAGATTAACGTTTAGATTTTGTATGTAATCGGGTCAGGGCGATAAGCATATTTAGGCAGGCACAATAATATACTCATTTTAGTGCTAGAGTAGTTTAGGACAATTTCTTGCGCATGGTTGGTAATTATGAAGGATTTAAGATAAATGAAGATTCTTTGTTAACACCAACGAATATTTTGTTCATATAGAAAATACATATTTATTGTATATGTATGATATGTATTCTCTCATTTGGTTCGAGACATCACATATTATATTAGGAACTATATTACTTTTGCGAATAGCTTTAAATCTTCTTAATGTGCAGACAATACGCGTTTCAAACACCTTAACAACTTTTTTTTACCTTCATGTCCTATATTGTGACTTCAGGTTGACCTTGATCCTTACGGTGCACCATCTGTTTTTTTGGACTCTGCTGTTCAATCGGTTGCTGATGGAGGCATGCTAATGTGCACAGCAACTGATATGGCTGTACTTTGTGGTGGAAATGGTGAGGTCTGCTATTCCAAGTAAGGATTTATCCATTATTTATGTTTCACTTCATTTTTTTTTGTTGCGAACATTTTAATTGTGTTCTAATCAACTATATTCTTGTAATCTAGATATGGATCTTATCCCGTGAGAGGAAAATATTGCCATGAGATTGCATTGAGGATTCTTCTTGGTTGTATTGAGGTAAGTTGTACCGAGTGTAAAACGAACTCGTTGCCTCAAGTATTTTGTATATTGTTTTTTCCATGGTCTCATTTCTTATATTGATCTCTACAAAATATTTCAAATAAAATGCAGAGCCATGCTAACCGTTACAAGCGCTACATTGTTCCAGTGCTCTCAGTTCAGATGGATTTCTACGTACGAGTGTTTGTTCGTGTCTACAGGTAAGAGTTGAGTTTCATGTTCAAGTTTATATTTCTTACGTAACTTTATGATTGGCTGTTATTAAATTTCCACCTCTGATGTTACGTTATTTAACGCTATGAAGCTCTGCGAGTGCGATGAAGAACACTCCTTTAAAACTCTCGTATGTCTATCAATGTACCGGATGTGACTCATTTCATCTACAGCCACTTGGAAGAACTGTCTCCAAGGTAGCACGTTATTATTTTTTTTTTTTTTGGCACGTCAATGTGTGACTTTATTTTTTTTCCCCTAAATGTATGGCCGTAATGTATATAAAATATATATATATATATATATAATACCTGCAGAATAATACAAGTGTAAGGTATCTCCCTGGATTCGGACCCACGGTTTCCCAAGAATGCACCGACTGTGGCAAAAAGTTCAACATGGGCGGACCCATATGGTCCGCTCCGATTCATGACATGGAATGGGTTAACCCAATTCTAGCTGATGTGAAAGCTCACAAAGACAAGTTCCCTGCTTTCGACCGCATATCTGCTGTCTTAACGACAATTTCGGAGGTAACATAAAAAATCAATAATCTTGTAAATTTATATTGGTGAAAATGAAGAACACAACTTTGATGTTTTTCATCTTCTAACTTTTTTACGTAAGGAATTACCCGATGTTCCTCTGTTCCTGAGCTTGCACAACCTATGCGCGACTCTAAAATGCACGTCTCCTTCTGCTGTTGTGTTTCGATCTGCTGTGATAAATGCTGGTTATCGTATCTCTGGAACCCATGTGAACCCCCTCGGGTTAAAGACTGATGCTCCCATGGACGTGATTTGGGATATCATGCGTTGCTGGGTAAATTAATTCCATTGTTTGCTAAACAAATTAACCCATTATTATATTCCTTACGGAGCATAATTTTCGGAAAATCTTGCCAGGTCTCAAGCCATCCTGTTAAAGCGCAGCCACCAGAACTGCCCGGTAGTGTAATTCTTTCCAAGAAACCGGTTCTTCAGGTAATATGAGATTGATTGATTGAAGATATTAACATCAACTTCTATTCGTGCAAAATAAATTATTTTGGTCAAATATGCATGTATTATCACAGGCTAATTTTGCTAGAGCTGTGGCTTCACTCAGCAAGGCACAGGCTAAGAAAGTTGCACGGTTTCTGCCGAACCCGGAAAGGCATTGGGGGCCTAAAGTTAGAGCGGGTCGTCAGATAACGAAGAAGCATATATCTCTTATGGGGGCAGAGGCCATTAATGGTATACTTGAACAGGAAGAAAAGGATTCTGAGCGCGAGGCAAAGCGTATGAAGACGGAAAATGATGAGTCTACTTCTGATTTATGAACTGCGTCTTTGTTCTGCTGCCTTTGTCATCGCAGAGAGGAACTTACTATTGTAAGAGATGGATGCAAAGGGAGCAGCAGAGCGTAAAAATCTTGTTTTTTTTTTTTTTATGTTTATTTTGAGTGTTTTTATGAGTATTTTGAGTGTTATTTTATGTTGTGAGAGTTTATAGTAGAGAATATTATAGTATTCTTTTTCATGTCTTGTTTGCTGCTATTCAGTTCTCGTATCTGTTTTTTGATATTAATATGACTGAATGTGGACTTCGTGATAAAGGGAACTGAAGCAAAGCTTTTGTCCTTTATATCTAGTCATATATATTTTGATTCGTGATAAAGGTTGTATCATAGTATCATATTAATATGCAGCAAATGAGTCTTTGTGTAGTCCGTTGTGGTTTGTTTTTTTTCCATATGATTTACTGTATATCATACATTCCATTTTTACTGCAAATTTTCATTTTAATATTACTGTTAGAAACTCGATAAATTAATATAGTTGGGACCGGCAAAATGTATTAATTAAAAGAGTTATTAATTAATCGATAATAATATTGTATAATGAACGTTCAATTTTCAAACACCTTCCAAACGTATACTTAATTACCATATCGTGTGCATATATCAAATGAATGGCTCGATTTGACAAAAGCATTCAATTCTTTATCTTATTAGAGACGAGATTCGAAGTTGAATTCATTTAAACAAAAATAAAAGACAATTGAATATTTTTCAAGACTTCTTAAAAAAATATGGAAATTTCGTTAGGTAACCCTGCATTTAAGGCTTTTTCAACTGGTGTTCAAAATATTTTCGGTTTCAGTAGGTACCCCATGCGTTTATAGCTTTTTCAAGCGGTGTCAAACTATTTTTCATTTCGATAGTAATCCCGTTGTTTAAATCTTTTTCATTAAATGTCAAAATAAATTTAGCAGTTACTATGCGATGGTCACGCTTTATATATCGTATAATTGTAGTACAAAACTCATCATCCACCATTTTTTGATCGCTATATAAATCATGAGCACCACATATTAAGTGCTCAATTTATTTGGACACCAACTGGAAAAGCCTTAAAAATAGAGGTAATTACTGGAATTAAAATAGTTAGGGCAACAATTGGAAAAACCTTTAACACATGAATACCAACTTAGAAAATAGTTTGGGCACTAACTGTAAAAGCCTTAAACATAGAGTTACCAGCCGTAATTTTCCTAAAAACATTGTGTATAGTATATAGGAAATATTAATTTATATTTTATATGGGACCTATAGAAAATTTAAAAAATATATTCTTATAATTTTAGAGAGTTTATTAATTTAGCACGTTATCTCCGAGTCAAGACCGGACAAAAATATTATCTTAAAGAATTTACTAAATAATCGAGTATCAATTTATCGACCTTCTATTGTACGTCGCACACGCAGAGTAGCAACCGAATATACGATGCAATACGGTCATTCCGTGAACAGTGTTGCCCCCTTTATTAACGTGGAATTACAACGTTTAATCAAAACTAAATTCCAAGAACTCTAAACCAATAGAAAAAGAGGTGTAGTCTCTAACCATCAACTCACTGCTAAGTATCAATTAACAAATAAAATAACAGAAGCTTGATTACAAAGTATATATCTAAGACAACTACTTCCATGGAAGGGTAGGGTAACACATTAACTAACTAACCCCTTGCTACAAAGTGACTTCACTTGCTCTGTGGCGGATTAAGGTCGTCCCAAGCTTGAATCCACGTCTCCATGGCATCGGCTAGCTTCACAAAGTACTCGTCTACTTTCCCGAGCTTATCCCTAACCGCCACCGCGAGCTCGTTGTAACACTTCTGCACGGTGGTCGAATCCTTCGAGAGGCTCACCCCTTGGAAGAAGGGGATGATCTCTTCTTGCCAAAAGATCCCTTTGTACTCTTTCCTCAAGTTCACAAACGGGTTGCTCGCCTTGCTGTGCCATATGTACGGTAGCCCCGTTTTCACCCCCAATCCCAAATGATCACAAATCACCTAAGCACATGTACAGTCTTATTATCATAATTGAGAGCTCCATCCTAAAAACGACTCATATTAACTAGAGTAGTCATCTTTGAAGGATTGCACTTTAAATATAATGTCCGCTATAGGATTAACAATCTAGGCCTCCCGGATAAAACTTAGAATGTGGGCATATCAAAACAGGCGTCATTGAACAAAAGAAACGTAAGTAAATCTGATTGAACTTGCTCTCATACTATATTAGAATTGACTATGTTGAATGACAACTTTATCAAAAAGCTTAAGCTTGAACCAAACAAATATGTTTCTATTTTTAATACTCTCCCTCACATTTGGACTGATTTTTTTCTTATCTAGACTTAGACATAAAATTTTCTTTTGATGCGCACCCATGACCTTGTGATCGAAACTCTGATATCATGTTAAGGGACTACTTCACCTAAAAGTTGAAAGATTGAATATAATGTATAATTTTTTAAAAATTGTAGGTTTTTTACTTCCCACTATATGTACGCACCTTGATGCACCAACCGGCCCACATATCGTCGTAGCGTCCAATGGGCTGGCCATCGCCCATGAGGCCAAAGTACATTGCCGGCCCAATAAGGTCTCGATCGAAGCCCAAGTTCATCCCACACATGGGGAAGAGAGTACCCTTCGGTATAGTCAACACCGCATCCACATAGCTATAACACATCAATAAATAACATACGTTACTCTTACATCGAGAAAAAAATAAAGAAAACAATATCAACGAGGACATGTACTATAAACATCCTTACATCTTATTCCTCTCGAGTGGCTTGACGAGCTGAGTTGGGGCGTCGTAATCCGGTATGTTAAGCCACAGCCCGTGAGACACGGCCGTGGGCACGCCCTCACGGAGGCTAAAAGGGTACCCGCGGACAAAGTCCGCCCCGTCCCGAAACGGGTCGTACAGCGTGTTGAAGAAGAGGGGAGTCGACGGGCTGAGGAGGTTCTTGATGTGCTGCTCGAGGGCGTTTATGTCTTTTCCCGACGGATCTTTCGCAACCTATTCGAATCAAATATTATTACACGCACAAAAAGATAAGAAATTTCACAAGAAAGTCCATGCACTTACGAAGCAATCATCGTCAATTGTGTAGATGTACTTCTTCTTGGACACCATGTACCCGAAGCACCTGCAAGCAGAGTCCTTGAAAGAAATGCATGAGGCCTTCGGGCCCAAAATTCGATTGATATCGTTTCGATTGTAGAGCTCATAATCGAACCCTTCGGGGACTTCGATGGTCTTGGTTGGGTCTCCGTCTTGCACGATTATGAGATGGTAGGGCTCGAAGAAGGGCCTCCACATTTCTAGGAAATCGAGGTTTCGTATGGTCGGTATTACGATGTCGAGCTCGTCTTTGAGCAATGGTGTCGATGCAGCCATTAGAATTGACGACGGAAAATAAGTGTGTGAGAGTGTTGTTTGTGCGTGTGTGCGGTTTTCTGTCAGAGAAACTATTGTGTTTAAAGAAAGTGTAAAACGTTATTAATAGAAGTAGTTGTTCGAGTATAGTTAGAGTTTAAGGCTGAGCTAAATCAGAGTTGGATTTGAAGGTGAGGAATGGTTCTAAAGGTCGTCATCCCGCTCTTTGTGGTGCGCCTTTGTGCTATTTTTGTATTCAACCTTTTTATTTCTACGGGGAAATGATTTGTTTCATATGTTATTAATATTTTTTCTTCGAATATGAGTTCTTTTCAAGTGATAAACTATGGAAAAATATAGGGTCGATGGTCGCACGCGTTTGATTCCACTTGGTGTGATCTTTGGACACGAAACATAGGAGAATAATCTTACTAGAAAGTTGCGTCGTTTTACAATCGATAATGAGATCGAAATTCGATTTAGCATAAAGTTCACGGTTTGCAACAATTTTTGGACTGTGGTATTGTGACTACATTATCGTCGTATGAGATACCTTTTTTTTTTCAAACGATAGCTTGCCATAAATTTTAATGCAGTACAAATGAGCTAAATAGTCCACGGAACTCTCTGTTCACATCACAATTGTCAGTAAAAAAAAACACATTATAAAGAGAACACAACACTCTTTTAGAGACTAACACGACAAAATTAATAGATCAAATTACAAAAGAGACCGAAAAATATCGGTGTGGAACACCTTTTTGACCGGCAATAAAAAATGAACAAGGAAACTATTAAAATTTTGGGATTTTAACCGGTAAGCATGTTCCTTCTCTCTCTAGTGTTTAAAACACTCCCACCTCTCTCAACCCCATCAGCCGCCTCCTTCCCCAAGAGACACGCCCTCCTCCCCCTCCTTCATTAATGGAGGATGGGGGAGCTCTGCCGGTTATTTTCTTATTTTCATTCTTTGCTTTTGTTGCTTGATTAAAAATAAAAAAAAATCATCCCCCTGCCGCCACCTGCGTGTCTCCCGTTTTGGGAGTATGTGTCTCCCGGATCGGGAGTTTTGTCTACTTTATGGAGTGTCATTCTCCCTTGTGGAGCCCTTTTCGAAGAAGATGAGATTTTGAAGTCGACGACCGAAGAAAGTGAAGAGTATTATAGATCTGGCTTAACAGCCGTTTTGGTGATATGTTCTTTAGTTCTTGGTTGTTCATGACCATTAATCTTATTTCATGTAGGCTTTTTTTTTCTTTTTCTTATTGTCATTCTAGTTGTTCGTCTATGAGTCTTTAATTCTTTATCGGAATTTCGATGATACCATAGACTCAGTTGGGCTATTTAACTTTTGTATTTTTCTATTTATGAATTAAAGCTGCAGTTTCGAAAAAAAAAAAAACAATTAAGCCCGTTTATCTATTTAATGAGGCCCAACAAGCGAAAGGTCGGTCCATTTAATTAAACACATATGTAAGGGGACTACGTTGCGCCGTTTCCACTCTCATCAGCGGGCATTCACGAACCCTAGCTTGACATCTCGAAGATCTCTCTCAACGATGGTATGCTAACCAAGCTCTCTCGATTTTATCCTATATTCTTCTATATAAAGATCAACGAATCGCGTTTGTAATTCTCTTGATTGAGTGCTTTGATTATTACTTCTAATGATTCGCTGCAGCCGTCGCACAAGACATTCATGATTAAGAAGAAGCTCGCGAAGAAGCAGAGACAAAACAGGCCTATACCTTACTGGATCCGCATGCGTACGGACAACACCATCCGCTACAACGCCAAGCGTCGCCACTGGCGCCGCACCAAGCTCGGGTTTTGAGGTTTTGGCTTTAAGTGTTTTCTTTCAATATCATCGCTTGTTGATGGATAAAACCAAAAGTGTTATTCTGTGTATGTTTTGACTCTGTTATTTCGGTTTAAATTGAATGATGTTTGAAGGTGATTTATGATTTGAGTGAACTGTTTTAGTTTTTTTTTTTTTTTTGTTAATGGGTTCACAGCTTTAGGTTTTCACAACATTTTCCATATGGTTATTACACGATCGTCTTGTTCCTGCATTATCCTATTCCTCGTTGATGCGAAAAATGGAGATTGTATGAGGCTGAGACTGTCTTGAAGAACGTCGTGTTCCCGTCGGGAATTGCTTGTCGTCGTGAAGCTGAGTTAGTCCTTGATTTGCCTGTTTTTATAACATATTCCTATCTCGTTTAAGTAGCTTTTAATTCGTTGAGGCTTTTTCGGGATGTCGATAGTATTGTTCAACTCCGGTTGGTATGCTTGTGTTGAAGGCCTTTTCCATTTGATTATCAAAATAGTTTTCAACTCTTATTGGTATCTTTGTCTTTAAACTTCTCCAGTTGGATTCGTATTCCCTTAAGAGTTCTTCAAATTGGCTAGCCGAAAGGCAACGTAGTATGAAATTAGAGCTCAAAAATGTTCTCGATGTGGAATTAAGCTATGGTTAGTGATGGAGTAGTAGAGTCGAGAATGAAAATTGAATTTGTCAGTGTATTTTTTTTATTAGTGTATTAAATGAAAGGCAAAGTTGGAGATGTGAGAATGTTTTGAAGATATGAAAAATTTGTGCACCAAATAAAAAAGCATTGAATATAGGAATATTAATCGGAATTGAAAATACCTAGGCACCACCACAAACTCAAAAAACCGTAGACATAGATGCACTATGAAGAATGGAAATATACTTTCAGATAATTTAGATACCAAACTTAATAAACCTCAAACACGGGGACACTTATCAGAATTTTCCAACGATAGTTTAGGTACATACATCTCAAAAACACTTTGACGTCTTACATAGTTATGATTTTTAAAAATGAGCCCATAGATAAAACAATTATTAAGAAGTAGCATCCATTCAAACAAATAGGCTGTGACAGAAAACAGTATATCATTTGCCATCGCCACCAAAGAGGTAATTCAACTGAGAGCCGCCTCCTGGAGCTGCGTGGACCTTTGTTGATGGCCTCTCCTACAAGGATAACGCAACAATGATGATATAAATAAGCAAATGAGCTTCAAAGTGAATCAAATGCTTCTTTTTAACCAAATACATAATCAATTATAAGCAGCAAGGGTTAGAGAGCCCAGCAAAACAAAGCAAGTAGTAGCGCTAATTGCCGGATTATTTAAGTAAATGGCCTTTGACTGGGTCAATTTTAAAAAAATAACCTCCATAATGTTTGAAGTCTATTCTACCCTTACTAACTCAGGGAAAAAGACGTCTTTACCCTTATTTAACCCATTCAACTACCCAAAGTAAAATTAATTAGGTTTAATCGATTCCATTCACTGTAGCGTCACGGGTCTTCTTCTTCTTCATAACAGAGTACAATAATTGACAGTTAAAACTGAAGAAAGACACATAACGGAAACGAAACAGTAATTTCCAGATCTACGAAATAACCTTTATCCGAAGAAGAAAATTCTCCAAACCGACTACAATGGCAATAAACGCGCGTTCCGAAAGAGTGTCGGTAATTTCATTGTGATTTCGTCTTCCTCAGGAGCAGGTTGGGTCCGGCGCATGGTTTCCCAATTGTGCAATTTGGACACTTGTTCGCAAGGGAACCGTGCGTCGAACCAATTGGGACCAAAACAGTCGCGCACACAAGGGGCACGATACCCGCACACAAGGGCATGGTACCCGCACACAAGGGGCATGGTACCCGCACACAAAGGGCATGGTACAAGGGGCATGGTACCCGCACATAAGGGCATGGTACCCGCACACAAGGGGCATGGTACAAGGGGCATGGTACCCGCACACAAGGGCATGATACCCGCACACAAGGGGCATGGTACTCCCACACAAGGGCATGGTACCCGCACACAAGGGGCATGGTACAAGGGGCATGGTACGCGCACACAAGGGCATGGTACCCGCACACAAGGGGCTTGGTACAAGGGGCATGGTACAAGGGGCATGATACCCGCACACAAGGGCATGGTACCCGCACACAAGGAGCATGATACCCGCACACAAGGGGCATGGTACCAGGGGCATGGTGCAAGGGGCAAGGTACCCGGACACAAGGGGCATGGTACCCGCACACAAGGGCATGGTACCCGCACACAAGGGGCTTGGTACAAGGGGCATGGTACAAGGGGCATGATACCCGCACACAAGGGCATGGTACCCGCACACAAGGAGCATGATACCCGCACACAAGGGGCA
Source organism: Linderniella brevidens (assembly GCA_004919715.1). Taxonomy (NCBI): domain Eukaryota; kingdom Viridiplantae; phylum Streptophyta; class Magnoliopsida; order Lamiales; family Linderniaceae; genus Linderniella; species Linderniella brevidens. The sequence goes on from SWDC01000148.1 coordinate 7,060,773, forward strand.
TGGTACAAGGGACATGGTGCAAGGGGCATGGTACCCGCACACAAGGGCATGGTACCCGCACAAAAGGGCATGGTACCCACACACAAGGGGCTTGGTACCCGCACACAAGGGGCTTGGTACAAGGGGCATGATACCCGCACACAAGGGCATGGTACCCGCACACAAGGAGCATGGTACAAGGGGCATGGTGCAAGGGGCATGGTACCCGCACACAAGGGCATGGTACCCGCACACAAGGGGCATGGTACCCGCACACAAAGGGCATGAAAAAAGGGGCATGGGGCCCGCGCATAAGGGGCGTGGTACAAGGGGCAAGAAACCCGCACAAAAGGGCATGGTACCCGCACACAAGGAGCATGGTACAAGGGGCATGGTGCAAGGGGCATGGTACCCGCACACAAGGGCATGATACCCGCACAAAAGGAGCATGGTACAAGGGGCATGGTGCAAGGGGCATGGTACCCGCACACAAGGGCATGGTACCCGCACATAAGGGGCATGGTACCCGCACACAAGGGCATGGTACCCGCACACAAGGGGCTTGGTACAAGGGGCATGGTACCCGCACATAAGGGCATGGTACCCGCACACAAGGGGCATGGTACCCGCACACAAGGGCATGATACCCGCACACTAAATTTCCATTTAACCAATAAATTTCCATGTCTATTACATTATACGTACCAATACAACATGCAACATACCGAATTTTCATATCAATTACACATAACCACATGTACATTTTCAAGAGATATATATATATATATATATATAAATATATATATATATCGTAACATATATAACACATAAATTGAGGTGTACGCGTGATTGCTTTTGCCCAAAGAACACAATATTTATCGTATATTTGTCGTGACAGAGAGCATCGTTGATTGCAATTATCATGACTCATAACCACATTAAAATTGCATGACACATACAAAACCTTAAGAAGCCACTATTAATAATCCTCTTGAGCTCTTTATTAGTAAAGCCACCGCCTAAAGCACAAGAGAAGTAAAGTTTGGCATCGGCTGTTGGACTTCATTTTCTTAAATAACATATGCAAGTCTTAATATTTGTCATAGAATAATAATATATGATTCCTAAAACAACGTGATCTATATAGCCTTTGCTGTAATTTAAAAATGATACGCTATTATTATCTTTGTTATGCTTCAATTGGAATTTTTTTTTTATAAAACTTATTCCCTTGCTCGTAAGATTAGTGTGAAGCATAAACACATTTAACGCATGATCTTTAATCATCTAACATTTACCTTCTTTTGTTCCTTCCATGTCTTTTCTCCTACTTGACCCTTTAGCTCTCTTGATCGATTAGGATACGCTAACACCGCTACACTTATATAATTACTATTATTATCACAATAATGGTAAGGAAAATTTGTCCTCCCATAATATGTTAAAAGATCAATGTCACGTAGATCCAAGATACAAGCACAACACAGACGAGAGAACCACACAATTATCAAGACATTCGTTAAGTAACTGTTTCCTGACATAAATGCATGCAATGAGCAGCTAATCTCACAAACATAAATGTATGATCTTCAGCGCATGGATCCCGAACATGGAATCACGGTACCCGCACACAACGTAGGAGTCCCGCGCATAAACGCAGGGGACCCGCGCATAAAAGCAGGGGCCCATGCGCATGGGACCGACACGTATTGCGCATGGCACCCGCACCTATATCTCATGGTACCCACACCTATATTGCATGGTACCCGCACGCAGGGGTCCCATTTTTATGTCCGAATTCTCGTAATAACCACCGAAATATCGCTACTCTGGCTAGTACACGTGATCTAATAAATAACACATACATTTTAGGGGGTAATGGACTGAAAATTCACCATTTTCGACGTTAAAATTGCAGTTTTCATGTAACAAATGCTTATTGGTAAATATGCTGAAATGCTTGCTGTTTTCTTGGTTTGAGAAGTTGTTTTCCGGCACTAAACGAAGAGAACAGCTCGCGTCGCATTAAGTTTGTGAGAGAGATGTGTGTGGTTACCCTTTGTTCTTTAAAATGGAGAAAATAATGCATTCATATCGATTGTAAGGTTATGGTTAAAGAGGGATATGGACCCATGTTCAGTCAGTTATTGCATCTGTACAGCGACCATTTTTTTGTTTTTCTTTTTTCTTTTTACTTTAATGAGTTAAGTATGAGAATTAGTTAATATGGTTAACATTTAAACAAAGTGAGGGCTATTGACAAAAAAAAATCGTCAACGAGGCCATTTTTTTAAAATTGACCCAGTCAAAGGCCATTTTTTTAAAAGACCCCTAATTGCCTCATATACCGTTAAGAAGTTGCCACAGTTTTGCCCATCGGCTCTGAAGTAGTTGTTCGTGGCACTTCCCGGGGCGCCAGCTGGCGTCTTCTTTCCGTCATCAACGGGAGGGGAAGTAGCACATGGCGTAGGGTCCGTATTGGGACCCGCTGCTGGTGGTGGTGCTACAGCTGCTTGAGAGTTGTTTGGTGCCTCACCACCGCCACCCAAGAGGTAACCCAGGGAGCTCTGTCCACCACCGGCACTAACTCCACGGCCCATTTTCTTGGCTAACACAAGGTTAAGAAGACAGGGGCTATAAATGGATTGCAAATACACAAACAAAGAAACGAAAAGAAACTATTATTAATTGAGTCGGAGAGTTGAATTATTCGATTCGAATAGAAATCTCAATGGGAACACCCGTCTATCTGTTTCTCAATTTAATAATATATCAAAGCAAGTTTGATCTCATGTTTGTTTGACTCACCGACACCCGATTTGATATATTCACCAAGTGTATGGCTTTGAATTATGCCACACGTGAGTGGGCGCGTTGAGATTATTTGTCCCACATTGAGAAACTAACTTCACCTAACTCAATATATAAATATAAAAAGTCTCTCTTCCTACACCCAATTAATTTCTTATGAAGGAACCATCAATTAAACAGTTCTTGTGCAAACATAAGCCATTCCGCCATAGATCTTTCCACAAAACAAACCCAAGCAATCGATCGGCAATCGAACAGATCCATCAGTTATCAAGAAAAATTCAAGAATCCAAATAATATGTTACAGGAGGAATAAACTACAAAAATCAACATGACAGCGCCGAACCTACACATTAAATTTGAGGAAAATTGGGCATAATGAATCAAAATCCGATGGCTAGCAATCATATCTACGGCGTGCAGATCATTGGGATACGGATGATTAGGAATACGAAAATGCGAAATAAAACTCGAAATCGGCGTACCCTATCTATCTCTGGTTCTTAGCGTCAGATCCAAGCTCGTCAGATGCGCGAATGAATGGTCAGCGTGGGGCCGCACTCCAGATATTTAAAGGATGCTGCAATAATGGGGTCTTTTCGATTTTCAAATTAACTAACCGTTTTAACAAATGAAAATTACATCATCTTAATTTTGTTTAATCCTAAAAGAAAGTGATGACACGGCATTCGGGTTTATTATTAATTGGGTAAATAGCGTAAATCTCTAGTGTTTAGACAACATGTACCAATACTCATTTTGTCTTTTTATTACGCGAAATTTCCTTGTCGTTTTGACAAAACCAGCATCGAACCATTCGGGCTGTAGATTCTACCTTGAAATTGCATTACAAGCTCTTGTAATGCGCATGGGTTAGACTAGTTCCAAGTTTTTGGTGCGAAATGATCCTCTAGTTGTCATGAGGATGTTTGATTAATTATGTAAAAGAAAGATTTTCCACACAAACGTACCTTCGCTTTTTTTCTTGCAAGAAGGGTTTTCTTTTTTAGAAGAGTGCTCGCGGGATTTCCTTCCTTACTTGTCGTTCACACGCTCCCTCTTGCTCGCAATCTCCTGTATTTTGCCCAAGCTCGGATTCCAGTGGTGGCGGTGGTGCGAGGCTTGGCCAAGTCGGATTCGGCGATAGATGGGTTAGTTATGGATTTGGGCTGTGGTGCGAGGGGCTTCGCGGCTTCGAAGGGGGGTTTTGTGGTTGCTTGGCTTCGAGGGTGACGACAGATTCCGACGAGAGGTGGCTGCGAGAAGCTGAAGCTGCAAGGGAGCTGCGGGATCGAGATTTCAGATATGGTGCAAGGGAGCAGTGTGACGGGATCCCAGCGACAAGGTGTAGACGGTGACAGGCGGCCAGGTAATGAGGCTATGGCGCGCAGTGGCGAGGAGCAGGATGCTGGGTGCGGTATGGGGGTCTGCTCCTCGCTGTTTAGGCTTGACAATGGGGGTGGGGGTATAGGGATTCCCCGTCCCCGTGGGGATCTGCCCCGTACGGGGCGGGGATTCCCCGTTTTTCATTCCCGTGGGAGGGGACGGGGAAAATTTTCTCCCAGACGGCGGGGATGGGGACTATACTCCCCACCCCATTCCCCGCTGGGATCCATATATATAAGTACATACATTATCTTTAGTTATATCTAAATCCTAATATTTCCTTCGTTTTTCCAATAAGCCATCACCGAATTTTGTTATTAATTCGTTCGACACATAATATTTTTTTTTTAATTTTATTAGCGCAAATGAAGGAGGTGCGTTTTTCATTAATTTGAATAACAAGAGGATGCCCGATTTATAATTAAGAATATTGATCGCGATGGCGTGTGCTCTTAAATATGGTATAGAGATTCGTGCATATACGTCAAGTAATAATTAAAACGAATACGTTAAACTAGCACCACACGCGATAGGCAGTGTACCTATCGTTTGTAGAATAGCTTAGCGAGTATCCGAGTATCGAACACGAGGAATAACATTGATTACTAGTAATTGCCTATCAATTCGATATTTAGCCTAACAAGTAGTTTGTGATTTTTTTATGTTTGAACTAGATCACGACAACTCAAACTACATGATGAAAGAACTTGAGACACAACCGAAGATTTAAAAGTAACTTTTCAAGTAAAGAAGAATGTGCTCGGGATTTCGAATCCCGCTAGCTATCGTCGACTAGGCCGTAAACCACCGTATCCACGCAGATAATGACTAAATCGCAGTAATTTCTTTTCACTTCCGAATTTGTTGTTGCCTAAACGGTCACGAGGATTTATATTGGTTTACCTATAGCGAGGGTCGACTTTTGCTTTCGCCCTATAGTCGACTCCTAACGTTTACGAAAGGACTAACCGTTCTTTAGCTTTCGCCCTCAACGGTATACAAAACGTCACACCAATACATAGACATATCAAATGTGACCTTCAAAACAACACATAGACATATTAAATCGAAGAAACAATGTCGTAAACGATAAATAAACAATGTCACGTGTTCACAGTGTTATAACGCCCAAACGACAACTCTACCTAGCGTTCATCTCATCTCGAGCACATCAGAAGCTTAGCTACTCATGCTTAAGAGAGATCTACGAATTGTATATAAAATAAAGCATAGAGAATACACAGATCTTCCTTATTTTACGAGCCCACGCAGATCCAGCGTCCTTTGTGCTAGATCTTGGATAAAACGAGCTTCGGATCTTCACTTTAGCACCTAGGAATCGTTTTGATTGATTCCTATGGGTCTTGAGACGTCCCTTAGATGTATTTTATCTTTTGGAAGTGAGTATGTCCATCTAGATCCAGATCTGGGTTGAGAAGTGCGACTTATATAGAAAGTAATATGTAACACGGCTTAACCCACCGACAGACACGGCCGTGTACGAAGGCCGATGCCACGCGTTTGCGATGCTGAATAACAACACGGCCGTGTATACCAACGCAACAAACCGTGTAAACATGCCGAGGCTTCCTCTTTCACTGATGAACCACACACGGCCGTGTAAAATGTCGCTCCAGACCGTGTGAAAATGCCGAAGCTTACCTTGAATAATGATGAAGTTAGCACGGCCGTGTTGGTTTCTTGAAGTGGCTGTGTTGTCTGTGAACATGGCCGTGTAGTTGGTTGGTTGGAACCGTGTTAACTTGCCAAGGCTGCATTGTGCCTGAAACTACCTACACGGCCGTGTTCCCATTAGTACGAAGCCGTGTTGGATCGCCGAGGCCTAGATATCCTTTTTTGCGTGACCAGACACGGCCGTGTTGGTTCATAGTGAAGCCGTGTTTCTGGTGAACTTGGTCATTTTTGCCCCATATTATCTCAATTGGTCCCGATTGTTATCTTATGTTCCTTCAATATCAAAACATAGGTATAATCTTTAATATAAGTACAAGATAACTCTAATAAACCAAGTCACGACTGAAATATGATAGAGATAAACGTATAAAAATACGTTTATCAAACCTCCCCATACTTAAGCTTTTGCTTGTGCTTAAGCAAATTAGAATTGAGAAATGACACAAAAATGTGAGACAACTTCTTTGCAACTCCTCATTTAAGATAGAAAACATGAAATGGAATAGTGCACGAAATTTGAAACACTACACTAATGCTTAACTTGTAACAACACGAATTCCCTTAGCAACATTACTCAAGACTCGTACCTCGCTGGAATTCACTCAAATCACTCGGTGTATGGGCTAATGCGGTAAATTCACTCAATTCATGCAAAAGTTTAGTCCTTACCAAAACTGTAATACCCGTAAAATTAATACGGGAATAATGCGCAATTAGCGTGAAAATTATTCTGTAAGTTTCGGAAAATTATGAAGTTAATTTTCGGACAAAGCGAATTTTCGGGAAATTGAACCGAAAATAAGAAAAATACTCTTTGAGTAAAATAAATAGATATGGGCCCAAATTAATTTAAAGTAGGCCCAATAAGAGATTTCCTTAAGAGAAAGGAAACGTAACTTTCCTTTTAAAGGTTTATCTCAAAAGGTGATAAGGACAAACGAAAATATCAAACGAAAGAAAACAAACGAAGAAAAGCAGAGAAGAACTAAGCAATTTCGGCTAACTTGGAAGTGAGGTAGGTGGTTTTTAACCCCTACAAACTGTTTTTAAGTTTGATTTATTTAGTTTAACGAATTTGGATGAAAGGTCATCCGAATTCATGAATTTCGGGAGCTTTGAATGATTATGTGTTGTATTTGCTGTGTTGAGATGTTAAGTTTGAGCTCAATATATGAGTTCTGTGAATCCTTACGTGTTTATGTGAAATCTGGAACGGATTCATGTGATGAAGTTCTGGAAAATATGAATTTCGATGAGATGAAGAAAGTTTCAGCTCATGAGAAATTCGCGGGTTGAAAAGAATTCGCGGGCCAAAAAGGTTCGTGAAGTGTGAGAGAGGAAAGAAAATCGCGGGCTGCGATAAAATTCGCGGGCCGAAAGATTTGTAAAGATGTGAGTGAGAAAAGAAGGTCGCGGGCCAAATTTTAAATTTCGCCAAATTTGAAAGGTTGAAATTCGGGCAGGTTTTCGATAGTTCGCCGAAGTTTAGTTCGCGAATTATATTCGGGTCGCGAAAAGTTCTTCGCGGACTCAAATGGATTTTATTGTGTGAGTAAATGGGTTTTTCGCGGGTCAGAATTAATTTCGCGGGTCGACCACAGGGTGATTCCTGTGAGAGAAGTAGCGGGTCGGACTAAAGTTTCGCGGGTCAACTTGAATTTCGCGGGGTGATTCCTGTGAGTGAATTTCGGGTGACACGCGAACTAAATCAGACTTCGCAAATTCGATCAAATGACGCGCGAAATCCAAATTCGGGCAATACCGCTAACACTGTGAAGAGTCCCGAATTTTGACTCCAAATGTCGGGTTGACCATATGCTTTTAAAAAAAAAAAAAAAGTCTGAAGTTGACCGAACTTCACGATTCGACCAGTCTAATTATTTTTGTTCTTTTGTTTTAAATTAGGCCCAAATATTCATAAAATTATTTTAAGTTCATTTTATCTTTAAATCAAAGTATATTCATACTTTGACTAGAATTTTCGGGTCAACCCTTATTTTAAGATACGAGAGTATTTTGGGGTATTATTTGTAAGAAATAATACGTGATATATGTGACGAATGTGATATGCATTTCACGACATGCATAAGAGAGGTGAAGGTACCGTAATGATACGGTGACACGATATTGTGTCGAATGTGAGAAGGGTAGAGTTGCCGATTTTGGCAGTCAGGTTCAGACTCGATTATGCACTTGGTGGGAGAGGGTTTGCGACACCCATCTACTCGGGATTGAGCCACCCGAGGTGTAAACCACCGGATATTATTTGGCTCAGGGACGGCAGACAGATGTGAGATTCCTGTCTACCCGAACTTGTGGTATAACATTTGGGGAAAAAGCCGTCGGGTTGAGATTGTGTGCGGAAGGAGCGACCCGGCGCGGCCGGTGTGGGCTACCGCATGGTTGATGGTGTACTTTGCCATTGCGCGCGTGGGTGCCGAGTCTGACCTAGGGCCCTGTTGAGAATTGAGAATTGATAGATGAGATTTGTCGAGTGTGCATTATATTATATTGTGAGGAACCGGGATTGGGTGGAGTGCACGCACGTATTGCATGTTATGTAATCACCTACTGGGCAATAGCTCAGGGTTCTATCCTATTTTTGTTTGTAGGTAAGAATGAACCCGACACCGACTAGTGTCAGGGTTGAGATTCATGGCGAGCTGGCGGCGGTGACTCCACGGACTTTTGAGGGTGGCGCAGTACATGGGACGCGACCTGTGGAGTGGCATAGTGTTTGATATTGGGTTTGAAATTTGGGGCTTCGGCCCAAAGTATTAATAGTAGATATTTTTGTAAACCCGATATAATACTATGTAGGTTATTTAAATTAAAAAAAAAAAAAAAAAAGAAAATTTTATCGGGTCTTCCGCGTGTTCTGTTGCGGGGAAATCCGCCAATTAACTTAATTAGGAAGTAGGGTCGCCACAGGTGGTATCAGAGCTTAGGCTTTAGATTCTGAAGACTGTCCATGTACTGCCACTCAAAAGCCGGGAGAACCAGCCTCGCCTGTAAGTTAAGTGTAATACTTTGATATGATTATGTGATCTCATGTATATTTGTTACATGAATTATCTAGTATTTGGAAAATGCCAAGAGGAAGACCGAGGAACGTGTTCGTTGGAGAGTCCAGTCGGAGGGGCGAATCTGAATCCCCACCCCCGACTCGTGAGCATGACACGATAAATAGGCTGACTGAACTTATCCAAAGACAGTCAGACCAAATTCATGATTTGATAAATCACCAGAGCTCATCTGAGCACCGTCCATCCCCACAGCCTGATCGCGTAGAGATCATAGGGGAGCGATTTCGTAAGTTAAATCCACCAGTTTTCGCCGAAGCTACTAATCCTGCGGCAGCTGAGGACTGGATCGACACAATAGAAGACTTATTTATATACAGTCGTGTGCCGAACAATGAGAAGGTGTTGTGTGCCGTTTCCCTATTTCGGGGAAGCGCGCGTTTTTGGTGGAACACCATGAAGGTGTTAGAAGATCCGGCGACGATGACATGGGAACGCTTCAGGGAACTGTTTTATGATAAGTACTTCACTGCTCACGATCAGGAGCAGCGAATGTATGAATTCATGAACCTGAAACAAGGGCGAATGCCAGTTGCGGAATACATCCGCAAATTTGAAGAATTATCTCGTTTTGCACCTCATCTCGTGGCAACCAATACTCTAAAGGTGACGAGATTTCTTCGAGGGCTGAAGCCCGAATTTTATCGAGATTTAAGTGTGGCGGGAGTACGCCAATTAGAGTTCCGTCAGGCGACGGAGCGAGCGTTGATCGCAGAACAAGCGGAAGGAGTAGTAAGGGAAGCCCAAGAGGCAAGTAGGAAAAGAGAGAGTCAGCAACAGCAAGGAGGAAGCGGCCAAAAGCGACAATTCTTCGGCAAGGACCCGAAGAATAAAGGAAATCGACCGAGTCAACAGATGTGGCGCCCGAATGCTTATCAGAGACCGGCCAATGTTCCCAACCGACCCCCGGTACCAGCGCCCCAATGCCAACAGTGTGGACGAAATCACTTTGGCATATGCTACGGACCACGACCGGTGCAGACTCTGCAATGTTTCCGGTGCGGTGAGGCCGGACACATCGCACGGAATTGCCCGAGAGGTCAGCCTCCAGTGCAGACTCAACCGCGTAACCTCATTCGACCTCCACCTGTGCCTGCAAGAGTTTTTACTCTGACTAATGAGGAGGCGGAGGCAAACCCGAATGTAGTTACGGGTACGTTGAGTATATTTCACGTGCCCTCTTCGATCTTGATTGACTCGGGAGCCACACATTCGTTTGTATCGGCTAACTTTGTGGCCAGGGCAGGAATCTATCCCTCCCGTTCATTATGTGATTTCGTGGTATCTTTACCACATGGGGATCCAACTCGATCAAATTTGGTGGTTGAGAAATGTCCCGTAAGAATTGAGGGTAGAGAGTTAGATGTGAACCTAATAGTAATCCCGATGAATGATTACGATATTATATTCGGGATGGATTGGCTTTCGAAATACGGAGCCATTATTGATTGTTCAAAAAGGGTAGTTAGGTTTCGATCGCCAGAGGGAGAGGAGTTTGAATTTTCGGGAAGAAAGAATAGAAACTCAATCCCTCGGATTTCTGCTTTAAAAGCTCAGCGACTCGTAAATACGGGTTGCGAATCGTTCCTAGTTTTTGCGGTGAATGCTGAGGAATCTTCCCAGCTTAAACTTGAGGAGGTTCCGATAGTGAACGAATATTCCGATGTATTTCCCGAGGATCTTCCGGGATTACCCCCAGATCGGGAGATTAAATTTGCAATCGATCTTGTACCTGGAGCTGCCCCGATCTCTAAATCCCCGTATCGGTTAGCACCGAACGAATTACGAGAATTGAAGGAGCAATTGGAAGATTTGTTGCAGAAGGGTTTTATTCAACCCAGTTTCTCACCATGGGGAGCCCCGGTTTTATTTGTGAAGAAAAAGGACGGGTCGATGAGAATGTGTATCGATTATCGTGAACTCAACAAGATCACGATTAAGAATAAATACCCATTGCCAAGGATTGACGATTTATTCGATCAACTCCAAGGAGCAACAGTATTTTCTAAGATCGACCTGCGCTCCGGTTATCATCAGCTGAAGATCCGGGAAGCGGACATTCCAAAAACCGCATTCAGTACGAGGTACGGCCACTATGAATTTTTGGTCATGCCTTTCGGATTGACGAATGCTCCGGCAGCCTTCATGGATTTGATGAACCGAGTATTCAAAAAATTGCTGGACCGATGTGTTATCGTCTTTATCGACGATATTCTCATTTATTCCAAGACAAAAGAAGAACATGAGGAACATTTGAGAGCGGTCCTAGGAATTCTTCGGGAGAAACAATTATTCGCCAAATTTAAAAAGTGCGAATTTTGGTTGGATCGAGTAATCTTTCTGGGGCATGTTATTTCGGGAAGCGGAATTTCAGTAGATCCCAGCAAGATAGAAGCTATAGAAAATTGGCCAAGACCAACCACTCCCACGGAGATAAGAAGTTTTCTCGGGCTAGCTGGGTATTATCGAAAGTTCATTAAGGACTTTTCCAGCATCGCCTCGACGCTCACCAATTTGACAAAGAAAAATGTTCCGTTCAAATGGACGGATGAATGTGAGCAAAGTTTCCAGGAATTAAAGAAAAGGCTAACAACTGCTCCAGTGTTAGCAATACCTTCGGGTACTGGAAATTTTTCTGTTTATAGTGATGCCTCTAATATGGGTTGGGGTGTGTTTTAATGCAAAACGGGAAGGTGATCGCTTATGCCTCCCGACAATTAAAGCCATATGAGAAAAATTACCCCACTCATGATCTCGAACTCGCAGCCGTAGTGTTTGCTCTTAAAACATGGCGACACTATCTTTACGGAGAAAGATGCGAGATCTTCACGGATCACAAGAGTTTGAAGTACTTCTTCACCCAGAAGGAGTTAAATATGAGGCAAAGAAGATGGCTCGAGTTAGTCAAAGACTACGACTGTGTGATAAATTATCATCCAGGAAAAGCGAACGTAGTCGCAGATGCATTGAGCCGCAAAACTGTAAACACTGAATTACGCCAATTCGGAGTTGAAGTAATCAATTTCGGAGAGATTGAAGAAAAGTTGGCAGTGTTGACACTTAAGCCAACACTATTAGACCGAATCATTGAAGTACAAAAGAAAGATGAGTTGTACTTGAAGAAACAAAGAGAACAAGATAAAGAAGTCTCATCGGAATTTGAATTCCGAGAAGACGGGAGTTTACGATTTAAAAGTCGCTTATATGTGCCGGAAGATGAAGAGATTCGTCGAACTTTAATGACGGAGGCACATACGACAATATATTCGGTGCATCCCGGTGCAACGAAAATGTATCGTGATTTGCGACTAAATTATTGGTGGCCGGGAATGAAAAAGGATGTTGCTGCATTTGTACATAGATGCCTGACTTGTCAGCAGATCAAAGCAGAACATCAAAGACCGGCAGGAATGTTACAACCTTTGACGATTCCCGAGTGGAAGTGGGACCATATAACAATGGATTTTGTCGTCGGGTTGCCAAGAACGGTGAAAGGTTATGATGCAATTTGGGTGATTGTTGACAGACTGACTAAGTCCGCCCATTTCTTGCCTATTCACCAGACCTATCCCATGGAGAAGTTCGCTGAACTCTACATTCAAGAGATAGTGAGACTCCATGGAATTCCGATATCGATCGTATCAGATCGAGATTCAAGATTTCTGTCCCAGTTCTGGAAAAGCTTACAGAAAGCTCTGGGAACTAAATTATCATTTAGTTCAGCTTATCATCCCCAGACTGACGGACAATCGGAAAGGACGATCCAGACACTCGAAGACATGTTGAGAGCATGTGTCTTGGATTTTCAAGGGAGTTGGAGTAAATATCTCCCGTTAATAGAATTTTCATATAACAACAGCTATCAAGCAACGATCGGAATGGCGCCTTACGAAGCCTTATACGGACGTAAATGTCGATCCCCAGTTCATTGGGATGAAATCGGCGAGAAGGCGCTATTAGGTCCCGAGATGGTACGCGAAATGACTGAAGTTGTTAAGAAAATTCGGGAGAAAATGCAAACGGCCCAAAGTCGCCAGAAGAGTTATGCAGACAAGAGGCGAAGGTCGTTAGAATTTGAAGAAGGTGATAAAGTATTTTTGAAAGTATCACCTATGAAGGGTGTCAAACGGTTCGGACAAAAAGGAAAGTTGAGTCCGAGATATATAGGACCTTTCAAAATTTTGAAAAGAGTCGGTGAAGTAGCATATCAGCTAGAATTACCGACGTCGTTAGCACAAGTCCATGACGTATTCCACGTGTCTACACTGCGAAAGTATGTGTTGGACCCGTATCATGTGCTAAGAGACAAAAGACTTCACCAACAATTGAAGCCGGACTTGAGTTACGAAGAAAAGCCGGTAGAGATTCTAATGTATGAGGTGAAGCAATTACGAAATAAGAATATTCCCCTCGTGAAGGTCTTATGGCGAAACCAGATATTGGAAGAAGCCACTTGGGAGCGAGAAGACGAAATGAGAGAGAAATACCCTGAGTTGTTTCAGACAACTTAAATTTCGGGGACGAAATTTCTTTTAGGGGGGGAGGATGTAATACCCGTAAAATTAATACGGGAATAATGCGCAATTAGCGTGAAAATTATTCTGTAAGTTTCGGAAAATTATGAAGTTAATTTTCGGACAAAGCGAATTTTCGGGAAATTGAACCGAAAATAAGAAAAATACTCTTTGAGTAAAATAAATAGATATGGGCCCAAATTAATTTAAAGTAGGCCCAATAAGAGATTTCCTTAAGAGAAAGGAAACGTAACTTTCCTTTTAAAGGTTTATCTCAAAAGGTGATAAGGACAAACGAAAATATCAAACGAAAGAAAACAAACGAAGAAAAGCAGAGAAGAACTAAGCAATTTCGGCTAACTTGGAAGTGAGGTAGGTGGTTTTTAACCCCTACAAACTGTTTTTAAGTTTGATTTATTTAGTTTAACGAATTTGGATGAAAGGTCATCCGAATTCATGAATTTCGGGAGCTTTGAATGATTATGTGTTGTATTTGCTGTGTTGAGATGTTAAGTTTGAGCTCAATATATGAGTTCTGTGAATTCTTACATGTTTATGTGAAATCTGGAACGGATTCATGTGATGAAGTTCTGGAAAATATGAATTTCGATGAGATGAAGAAAGTTTCAGCTCATGAGAAATTCGCGGGTTGAAAAGAATTCGCGGGCCAAAAAGGTTCGTGAAGTGTGAGAGAGGAAAGAAAATCGCGGGCTGCGATAAAATTCGCGGGCCGAAAGATTTGTAAAGATGTGAGTGAGAAAAGAAGGTCGCGGGCCAAATTTTAAATTTCGCCAAATTTGAAAGGTTGAAATTCGGGCAGATTTTCGATAGTTCGCCGAAGTTTAGTTCGCGAATTATATTCGGGTCGCGAAAAGTTCTTCGCGGACTCAAATGGATTTTATTGTGTGAGTAAATGGGTTTTTCGCGGGTCAGAATTAATTTCGCGGGTCGACCACAGGGTGATTCCTGTGAGAGAAGTAGCGGGTCGGACTAAAGTTTCGCGGGTCAACTTGAATTTCGCGGGGTGATTCCTGTGAGTGAATTTCGGGTGACACGCGAACTAAATCAGACTTCGCAAATTCGATCAAATGACGCGCGAAATCCAAATTCGGGCAATACCGCTAACACTGTGAAGAGTCCCGAATTTTGACTCCAAATGTCGGGTTGACCATATGCTTTTAAAAAGTCTGAAGTTGACCGAACTTCACGATTCGACCAGTCTAATATTTTTGGACTTTTGTCTTAAATTAGGCCCAAATATTCAAATAAAATTATTTTAAGTTCATTTTATCTTTAAATCAAAGTATATTCATACTTTGACTAGAATTTTCGGGTCAACCCTTATTTTAAGATACGAGAGTATTTTGGGGTATTATTTGTAAGAAATAATACGTGATAGATGTGACGAATGTGATATGCATTTCACGACATGCATAAGAGAGGTGAAGGTACCGTAATGATACGGTGACACGATATTGTGTCGAATGTGAGAAGGGTAGAGTTGCCGATTTTGGCAGTCAGGTTCAGACTCGATTATGCACTTGGTGGGAGAGGGGGTTTGCGACACCCATCTACTCGGGATTGAGCCACCCGAGGTGTAAACCACCGGATATTATTTGGCTCAGGGACGGCAGACAGATGTGAGATTCCTGTCTACCCGAACTTGTGGTATAACATTCGGGGAAAAAGCCGTCGGGTTGAGATTGTGTGCGGAAGGAGCGACCCGGCGCGGCCGGTGTGGGCTACCGCATGGTTGATGGTGTACTTTGCCATTGCGCGCGTGGGTGCCGAGTCTGACCTAGGGCCCTGTTGAGAATTGAGAATTGATAGATGAGATTTGTCGAGTGTGCATTATATTATATTGTGAGGAACCGGGATTGGGTGGAGTGCACGCACGTATTGCATGTTATGTAATCACCTACTGGGCAATAGCTCAGGGTTCTATCCTATTTTTGTTTGTAGGTAAGAATGAACCCGACACCGACTAGTGTCAGGGTTGAGATTCATGGCGAGCTGGCGGCGGTGACTCCACGGACTTTTGAGGGTGGCGCAGTACATGGGACGCGACCTGTGGAGTGGCATAGTGTTTGATATTGGGTTTGAAAATTTGGGGCTTCGGCCCAAAGTATTAATAGTAGATATTTTTGTAAACCCGATATAATACTATGTAGGTTATTTAAATTAAAAAAAAAAAAAAAAAAAAGAAAATTTTATCGGGTCTTCCGCGTGTTCTGTTGCGGGGAAACCCGCCAATTAACTTAATTAGGAAGTAGGGTCGCCACAAAAACCTTGCGAGTGGATTGTAAATCTACTACTCTCGGTGCTAGGTCGTGAATCAGAAGGTCTTCTCCGGGTTTTGTTTAGGTTCAGCTGACACAAGTGAGAAGTCAACTTTTATCGAATAAGTCATAGAGGTAGTGTTGGTCTTGTGTCGTTGTACGATAGCGCGCCGCATACATCGTGGCTAGCTCTTGCCATCCGAATTCTCTTCACATGATAATTTTTTTTTGTAATTAAACTCCTCTTTTCTTGTGCCACTAAGCTTCTCTTCTCTTAGTCCCTTTGCGGGATAAAGATTATCGAGGGAGGAGTTCTTAGCGAGAGATTATCGTCAAGGAGACTCTCTCTTTTCTTTCTTTTTTTTTTCCGATGGCCGGGCTGCGCTTTTCCACTTGGGCACTCGACTTCCACTTTCGATGTCTCTTAAGTCAGTAGTTTATAATTTCGGGCGCAAATAAACAGGTCCAGGCTCAAAGTGGCTTACTACGGTGATCAGTCGTGGTCAGTAACTTTGGCTATGGACTTACTTCCTATTGCCTTCCTCATTTTCACACAACAACACCTTAAGCAATATCAACACGAATCACACAAGAAAGTTCAACGTAGAATAAACTACGCACTACTCGCACAACCAAAGAAGTGAGCAAAAAGCTCAATTAGCTCAAAAATCTCACAAAATGGGTCATGAGTACGGATCTTTTATAATATCACTAAAGTCATTCGTGTCGAAAGAAATCAAGCATAAGTGCATGTCCTAATTACTCACAAAATTCCTTAACATGCAGACTATCTATATGACGAGAAGCTAATAATCTTGTCAAGGACTAAAAGAACATGCATTTTCCAATGATTCATGCACACTAAAAAAAATTTTTTGTTCACGCATATAAATTCCTCCTCCCCACACTTGAGAAATACGTCGCCCCCGACGTATTAATTAAAAGAACAAATGGAAATATGAATTTATTTAAATGCGTGAAGTCCCCTGAATTGATGTATCCATGACCATGGTGTGTTGTTTGAGTTTTAGCAGCAAGTCCTCCTCCCCACACGTGATGGTTTGATTGGGTTCAACATATTGCTTCACGTAGGTATCGCCTGGACGTTCACTCGTGACATTTTCCTGACATGGAAATTGGAAAGAAATAAAAAGACGTCAAAACAAATATTACCAAACCGTAAGGATCTAGCAAGTGATAGTATGCATTAAAGAAAAGTACATTCAAGCATGTAAAGTTCACAAAAGAAACAACATAAAGATAAAATGAAACTAGGACTCGGGCTCCGGCGATGACTCGTGGGAATCATCGTAGTTGGACGATGATTCATCTCCTTGGTCAACGAGCTTACGGGACTCCGCAAGCAACTTCAAGGTATCTTGCACCTTTTTCATCGCCTTCTCCTGACGGTCCTGCCTCTTTTGGAGCTTTCGTTGCTCCTTCACGCAGTCGGCGACGAGCAAATACCGAACCAACCGAAGATTTGCTTGCGGCCATGACCAACTTCTCCGATGATCTCCGAGAGCAACGTTACGAGAAGCTAAAGGGAATGACATTCATGCAGACCGATCGACTTCACCGAGAGACGCTCGACCACCTCCACATCGTCCAACAAGTCGATAACTACCTCTCCAATAGTAGTTGAGACGCCCTCTTCAGCATCGACGAAGAGGCTTACGAAGAGCTCACTCTCGATTCCTCACCACTTTCTCCTTTAACGAACACGCCTATAGACACGGAGTCAAATTCCGTGCATTCAATAGAGAGAGGGTGACGGATGTCGACTCTCTTTGTGAAGCCTTGAGATGTGAAGTTCCAAGAATCCAGAACGCCAATGACCCCCATCCAAAAGATCACTACAAGCATGTTCTCGACAAGAAAGCCGAGAGGAACGCGCGTTGGCACGCAATGATACGCCCGTGGGGACCAAACGAAGTTGCGCCCGAGTATAAAAGCACACAATCGAAGGCCTCCTCATTGCAAGCACCGGGACTAAGGTACATTCATCAACTCTTTTCTACCTCTGTCACCCCACGAGGAGAGTCCAACGGCGTCGTCACCCTCTGGATCTCTTCTACCTTTCCCGGATGTTCAACGGGCATAAAGTCCACCTTGGGATCGCCATGGCCCTCGGCTTTATGAAGCAGTCCGAGGCACACAAGAACGGGATGATTGTCGTGGGTCCGTTCATCACTAAGGTGGTGAAAGGTTTGGGGTATTGGCCGGCGAATGCTCCAGAAATTACGAAAGTTGGCGGGTGGAAGTCATTGAACGCCGCGATGTTGTGTAGGATGAGGATGATCTCGAAGCTACCGGGATGGGTCAAGGAGAACTACTTCTATCAATGGCACGAGAATTATCGCCACCACACCGACATCCCACAGCCCTTTGCCATCGAAGGTCCGATACCGGCGCCAATCGACCCCACATTCGGCGGACCTTCACACTCGGCCGACCCTTCCTCATTCGCCCCCGGAGGATCATCGGGCGTCGACCCCTACATGAGAGCTACAGACTTCGACTACCGTTTCAATGCCTTCCGCGAAGATATAGCCCAGCAGCGATCAGGATCGACAGTACTACGAGGAGACACGAATAACGCTAGATCTGCGTGGGCTCGGAAAATAGGGAAGATCTATGTATTCTCTATGCTATATTTTATATACGATTCATAGATCTCTCTTAAGCATGAGTAGCTAAGTTTCTTATGTGCTCGGGATGAGATGAACGCTAGGTAGAGTTGTCGTTTGGGCGTTATAACACTCGTGAAGACGTGACATTGTTTATTTATCGTTTACGACATTGTTTCTTCGATTCAATATGTCTATGTGTTGTTTTGAAGGTCACATTTGATATGTCTATGTATTGGTGTGACGTTTGGTATACCGTTGAGGGCGAAAGCTAAAGAACGATTAGTCCATTCGTAAACGTTAGGAGTCGACTATAGGGCGAAAGCAAATAGTCGACCCTCGCTATATGTAAACCAATATAAATCCTTGCAACCGTTTAGGGCGACAACAAATTCGGGAGTAAAAAGAAATTACTGCGATTTAGTCATTATCTGCGTGGATACGGTGGTTTACGGCCGAGTCGACGATATCTAGTGGGATTCGAAATCCCGAGCACATTCTTCTTTACTTGAAAAGTTACTTTTAAATCTTCAGTCGTGTCTTAAGTTCTTTCATCGTGTTAGTTTGAGTTGTCGTGATCTAGTTCAAACATAAAAAAATCACAAACTACTTGTTAGGCTAAATATCGAATTGATAGGCAATTACTAGTAATCAATGTTATTCCTCGTGTTCGATACTCGGATATTCACTAAGCTATTCTACAAACGATAAGTACACTTCCTATCGCGCGTAAAGTGAAGATCCGAAGCTCGTTACGAGATGAGCTAGCACGAGAGGGATTTCTACGAGACATTTTACCTGCAAAATCTATGATTTTCGTGTGCGTTGTGGGAGTGGGATGTGGTATGCACGCGGTTGTGTATATGTGTGTGTCAAATGAGCTCGATCGACCCCATTTTTATGTTGAATTCGCGACAAACACGGCCGTGTAGGACACTACCGAAGCCGTGTTTAAATTGCGAGGCTTCTTCGATTGCCATATTTGTGTCCAACACGGCCGTGTAGTCGTCTGCCCGGGCCGTGTTAAATATGGGCTTTTTGTTTTTTTTCAGCGGATATACATGGCAAATGAGCTTTTTGTTTTTTTTTTTTTAAGTTTTATAGTTTTAATTAATAATTTTTTTTTTAAATATGGTACCTAACACGGCCGTGCGTTATGCCATGTATATCCGCTGAGGCTTTGAGATCGTCAGGTATATCCTTCCACGGCCATGTATCGTACTACATAGGCCGTGTTAAAAACGCGCGGTATTATTATTATTATTATTATATATATATTTTTTAAAATTTAAATTTATTTATTTTTATTATTATTTTTTTAATTTTTATATTTTTTTGTCTTTTTTTATATTTTATTATATATTTTTTAATAAGAACACGGCCGTGTATGTCGCCTTACAGCCGTCTTCGTCCATCGTGGGCGAACAGTTACACGGCCGTGTCACTGGACATTATGCCGTGTGAGCTTCTGGACACGGCTGTGTTGTGAAATTATTACGCTGTGTTTTTGTTTTTGTTTTTTTTTTAACGAGGCTCCCAATCCTTACACGGTCGTGTTTCTTTGGCTATAGCCGTGTTGTGCCTAACTAATTATTGCAAAAAAAAACTTGGCATGTAAAACATTGCCGTTTTATATTAGATAGAGGTTGTGCTTAAGTTTCATCGTACCGTGCTCTATCGTCGTTACAACGTTAAGCCAACCTTGACGTAGGTCTATAGTTGGGCACGTAAATATGGTACTGACATCAACTTGAGTGGAACTATTGTTAGGTGTGACATAACGCAGGAACAACAGAATCTTTTATAGGGATTATGGATATGATTTTGTAACGAAAAAGACAAATTCGATTTTGTTCATAATGGCGCCGTTTTCCACAAATCAAAAGACGGCGTTTTGAAGAAAAATTCGGATTGCGAAATTAATGATGTCTTATCATTTCGTTGCACTCATGCCTATAAATAGGATGTGTAGTTGTAGGCTTTACTGCACTACAACATAAATCTTCTCCGATTATATCTTTTAAGCTTCGCAATGTATAATTTCGGAGAAGATGCGGAACGTGAGAACATCCCTCAAGAAACCTTCAGGATGGAAAGTCTAGAAACGCTCAAGCTTGAGTTATTCATCCTTTTGGGTTTGCTCGGGGTTGCCATCGCCGCTTTTGTGGCGTGGGTCGTTACGTATTGTGCTTGCATATAATCACTATGTAATCGTGCTTACTAAAGCAAGGAAGGTTTAGCTTCCATGATTTTATGTATTGAGTTGTAACACGATGTTCATCGATGTAATCGTTATGTCACCACGCTCATTTCGCATCTCTATCATTCAACTCCATTATTATTATTATTGTTATTGTTATTATTATTATTATTGTTATTATTATTTTCGATAATGATAAATAAACGCGAAATGCAACTAATCTTAAGTTATAAAGTAAAGTAAACGCGAATGCAAATACCTGTGTTACCTCCCAAGAAGCGCTTCTTTAACGTTGTAAGACGGACGTACCTTTTCACGCTTTACCCTAGATTGAAGTCGAGGTACATGACCTCGTTATCACTTGGTGCCTTCTCGCATCCAAAATAGTGCTTCAAACGTTGGCCATTAACCTTAAAAGTTCCCTGTTCATCATTATAAATCTCGACAGTACCGTATGGGAAAACACGAGTAATAATGAATGGTCCAGACCAACGTGATCTCAACTTTCCAGGAAAGAGCCTAAGTCGAGAATTAAAGAGGAGTACTTGATCCCCTTCTCGAAATTCTCTCCGTTGCTTAATCTTTTTATCATGATAAGCCTTTGAGCGCTCTTTATACATTCTTGCGTTATCGTATGCCGATAAACGCCACTCATCAAGCTCATTGACTTGGAGCTTACGTTTTTCACCGGCTCGCTCCAAATCAAGATTTACTGACTTAATTGCCCAATAGGCTTTATAGTCTAATTCGACGGGAAGGTGACACGTCTTTCCGTAAACTAGTTTATACGGTGTAGTACCTATGGGTGTCTTGTATGCCGTTCTATAAGCCCAAAGTGCGTCATTCAATTTACTCGCCCATTTTCGTCGGTTCCCGTCTATGGTTTTCACTAGGATGCATTTCAGCTCCCGATTTACAACCTTTACTTGGCCACTAGCTTGAGGATGATAGGGGGTAGAGACACTATGCTTAACACCATACTTTTCTAAGGTTCGTTCAAATTGGGTGTTACAAAAATGAGTACCCCTACCACTAATGATGCATTTAGGTGTCCCGAACCGTGAGAACAACGCTCGTAAGAATTTAACAACGACTCTCGCATCGTTAGTGGGTAGGGCTTGGGCCTCGGCCCACTTAGACACGTAATCAACAGCCACAATAATATACTTGTTATTGTACGAGCTAGGAAAAGGGCCCAAAAAATCTATGCCCCAAACATCAAATACTTCGCATACTAAAATAAAGTTCTGGGGCATTTCATCGCGTTTTGAGATATTACCTGCTCGTTGACATTGATTACACGTGTCAACGTACCTATGAGCACCTTAAATATCGTCGGCCAGTAGAATCCACATTCTAACACCTTTTGTGCAGTGCGATTGGCTGCATAGTGTCCTCCGGCAGGCCCGCTGTGGCAATGCTCGATAATCTTCATTGTTTCCGGGAAAGAAACACAACGTCGAATACTTGGTCTGCACATCTCCTGAAAAGAAAAGAGTCTTCCCAAAAGTAGTAATTCAGGTCGGAAAAGAATTTCTTCTTTTGTTGACTTGTATACTCTTTTGGTAGGATCCTCGCAACAAGATAATTAGCAAAATCTGAAAACCACGGGACGTCTTCATTTACCATTTTTATGGCGTATAGATGTTCATCTGGGAACGTGTCGGGGATCGTTTTGTTGTCGGGGTTCAGTATCTCAAATTCCTCTAGTCGAGAGAGGTGATCTGCTACCACGTTCTCGGCACCCTTCTTGTCGCGGATTTCGATATCAAATTCTTGAAGGAGCAAGATCCATCGAATAAGCCGCGGCTTGGCGTCTGGCTTCGCTAGCAAGTACTTCAATGCAGAATGGTCAGTAAAAACAACAAATTTAGTCAAAATAAGGTATGACCTGAATTTGTAGAAGGCGAATACGACAACGAGAAGCTCCTTTTCGGTGGTGGTGTAGTTGCATTGGGCTGAGTCCAATGTCTTACTCGCATAGTAGATCGGCCGAAATTGTTTATCCTTCCTATGTCCCAGTACAGCTCCAACTACGTAGTCACTAGCATCGCACATAAGTTCAAAGGGTAACCCCCAATCGGGAGCAACCATAATAGGTGCAGAGATCAACTTTTCCTTAAGCAAATTGAAAGCATTCATCATTAAAGTCAAAATGGAGCATCTTTTTCTAGCAGCTTAGACATAGGTCGTGTAATTTTCGAAAAGTCTTTAATGAATCTTCGATAAAATCCTGCATGACCTAGGAAAAACCTAACAGATTTCACGTTCGAGGGAACATGTAGCTTTTCTATCGTCTCTACCTTAGCCCGATCCACTTCGATTCCTTTAGAAGAAATCTTGTGTCCCAAGACTATACCCTCTCGAACCATGAAATGACATTTTTCCCAATTAAGTGCTAGATTCGTCTCTTCACAGCGTGCTAACACACATTTAAGGTTAATTAGACAAGCATCGAAAGAGGTACCAAAAACTGAGAAATCATCCATGAACACCTCCATGATTTCGCCCACCAATTCGTCGAAAATCGTCATCATGCATCGCTGAAATGTGGCTGGGGCATTGCAAAGACCAAATAGCATTCGTCGATAAGAAAACGTACCAAACGGACATGTGAATGTCGTCTTCTCTTGGTCCTCCGGAGCTATTGGAATCTGCAAGTAACCTGACAGGTCATGAGGAAAACAGTAAAATGCATGTCCCGATAACTTTTCAAGCATTTGATCAATAAAAGATAGAGGAAAATGATTCGTGACATCGTTCAATTTTCTGTAGTCGATGCACACACACCATCCAGTTACGGTTCTCATCGGAACCAACTCGTTCGTTTCGTTGGGAACGACCGTCATGCCTCCCTTCTTTAGAACCCCTTGGAGGGGACTCACCCATGTACTATCTGAGATCGGGTAGATCACTCCGGCATCCAGTAGCTTAATGACCTCCTTCTTCACGACATCCTTCATGTTGGGGTTTAGCCTCATTTGCCGTTGGGCGACATGTTTGAAGTCATCATTCATGAGAATCTTATGTGTGCAGAAGCTTGGGCTAATCCCCCGAATATCGGATATCTTCCATGCTAAGGCCTTTTTGTGCTCTCGTAGCACCTTCAACAGCTGGTCTTTTTGCCTGCCGTCGAGACTTGAAGATATTATCACTGGTAGCTTCGGCTCGCCTTCTAGAAATGCATATTCGAGATGTCCGGGCAATTGTTTCAACTCTAGGACACGTGGCTCTTCGATCGAGCTATTTTCTTTGTCCTCCTCTTTACTTTCGTGGACTTTCATCATAATCTTCTTCACACTCATCGGTGGCCACCATCATGGATGATTGTGTATCGCCCCCGCCAAAAACCTGCGACAGACCTTGCACAGAAAAGAGAAAATCATGTTCAAAGATATCCAAGTAATAACACTTACCGTCAAGTGAGCTAGGACTTTTCATAGAATCTGCCATGTTGAAAGTCAAATTCTCGCCATCAACCGTCAAGGTCAAAGTACCATTTCTAACATCTATCATGGTTTCACCAGTGGCCAAGAATGGTCGACCTAAGATAAGAGGAATATTTTCATCTTCCTCCATATCCAAAATGACGAAATCGGCGGAAATTATGAACTTGTCCACTTTCACTAGGACATCCTCGATAACACGCGAGGGTATTTTAAGGATCTATCAGCCAATTGAAGGCTCATCCTAGTGGGTTTTGGTTCACCTAAACATAATCTCTTAAACATAGAATAATGCATCAAATTTATACTAGCTCCTAGGTTGGCTAATGCACGTTCAACAACAACATCTCCTATAAGACAAGGAATAGTAAAACTTCCTGGATCCTTAAGCTTCTTCGGTATTTTACTTTGTAAAATGGCTGAACATTCTCCTCGTAGGCACACAGTAGAAACGTCTTCGAGCTTCCTTCGGTTGGTGAGCAAGTCCTTGAGGAACTTCGTAAAACGAGGCATCTGCGTAATAGCTTCAACAAACGGTAAGTTTATATGCATTTGTTTACACATACCCATAAATTTTCCAAATTGCTCCTCGTCTCGATCCTTCTTCAACCTAGCCGGATATGGGATCTTCGGTTGATATGGCTTCACAGGTGGTCGACGGGTCTCCTTCTCCATTCCTCTTTCACCTTCAGCCTTTTCGAGTTTCTCACCTTCGATTTTCTCAACGTCTTGCTCTTTGTGGACCTCGATATCAACCTTTTCTGTGGGTTGCTTCATCGTGGGCTGCTCTCACTCCTGCAATTCCTTCCCACTCCTTAAAGTGACGGCCTTGCAATGTCCCCTTGGATTCGTCTCAGTATAGCTCGGGAGCGAACCTTGAAGTCGTTCCGCCAATTATTTCGCTATTTGGCCCACTTGTTGCTCCAATTTCCGTACTGAAGAATCCGTGTTTTGAGCTCGTAATCGATGGTTTGGAAATGTTCTTCCATCTTAATCGGCTCTCATGGGCTTGAGTGGTCTTTTTGAAGTTCGAGAGGAGAATCTCCATCATACCCTTCATCTCCTTCATGTCATTAGATCCCGACCCTTGAGCAGTATCTTGATAATGATTGCTCGAGCCTCCAGATTGAAATCCTGGTGGTGGCCCTTGCTGGAATCCGGATTGCCTCTGCATCTGCTGGCCTTGGTAATTGCCCATGTAGTCAACATGCTCTAAGGGTGGTATGGCTTGACATTCCGAAGTCTCGTGAGCTGCACCACAATTACCGCAGTGAGGTATGTATGGTATTTGTTGAGGTGGTGTTGCGGCCATCGGGGTTATCACAGCGTTGACGGCTTGCGGTTGAGCGGCCTTTGGTATAAGAGCATTTAAAACCGTCTGAAGTTGAGTTTGCGTCGTGGCCATTTGCTGTTGAAGAGCATCAAACTTAGCATTCATCGTTGTATCGTTGCTTACTTCGAACATTCCAGGCGCCCTCATTCTTGTGTTGCCTCGCATGAAGCTATTTCTCGTATATTCTTCGATTAGATTCCATGCTTCAGTGGCACTAAGCTTCACAAGTCCTCCGTTTGCGGCACCGTCTAGCATATGAGCCATTTGATCGTTGAGTGCCTCGTGGAATCTATTGATGATTGCTGTCTTCGTCATTCCATGCTGCGGACATTTCTTCAACAATGCTTTGTACCTCTCCCATACTTCGTAAAGATTCTCCGTGTCCTTCTGATGAAAGAGTGAAATTTCAGTCTTTAACCTAAGAACCTTCAATTGCGGGAAAAAGTAGCCAAGAAAAGCCCCGCGCAGCTCGTCCCAAGTAGTGATAGATTTCGGTGGTAATAGCTTCAACCACTCCTTTGCCTTATCTTTGAGAAAGAATGGAAACAACATAAGCTTGATTGCATCATTCGACACCCCATTGATTTTGATGATGTCCGTAATCGCCAAGAATGCTTTGATGTGTTTGTACGGATCATCTTAAGAGTTGCCCTCAAATTGAGCCGTCTGGAATATCATTTGAAGCCATGAGTTCTTCAGCTCAAAGTTGTTGATTGCGATCGGTGGTATGACAATTGCCGACTCTGTACCACCGAGTGTATTGTTCTTGAGCAAATCTTGCAGTGATTGCTCCTCGTTATTAGCTTCTTGATCTGCCATCTCCTTCGGTGTTCCCGAACTATCGACTGACGTCTCTCGGTGAGAGGTGCTGCGGTGTCATGAGAGTAATCAACTAGCTGAATTGATTCGTCTGATGAATGACTTACGGAAGTTTCTTGTCTCAGCCTTCGTTGCAATGTACGCTCAAAATTTGGAGATCCTTCAACAAGTGGATACGATGGATGGCTTCGGGTCATTCACCGTACCTGAAAAAGTCAATAAACCACGTTAGCTAGTAACGAAACACAAACCAAAAGACAGATGCAGATAAGAAACGTTGATTAACTAGAATTAATAACAAATAAGTAAATGGCTAAATTATGAACTCGGGTTTTCCTAATATCAATCTAATCCCCGGCAACGGCGCCAAAAACTTGATCGCGATGGCGTATGCTCTTAAATATGGTATAGAGATTCGTGCATATACGTCAAGTAATAATTAAAACGAATACATTAAACTAGCACCACGCGCGATAGGCAGTGTACATATCGTTTGTAGAATAGCTTAGCGAGTATCCGAGTATCGAACACGAGGAATAACATTGATTACTAGTCATTGCCTATCAATTCGATATTTAGCATAACTAGTAGTTTGCGATTTTTTTATGTTTGAACTAGATCATGACAACTCAAACTAACACGATGAAAGAACTTAAGACACGACTGAAGATTTAAAAGTAACTTTTCAAGTAAAGAAGAATGTGCTCGGGATTTTGAATCCCGCTAGTTATCGTCGACTAGACCGTAAACCACCGTATCCACACAGATAATGACTAAATCGCAGTAATTTCTTTTCACTCCCGAATTTGCTGTCGCCCTAAACGGTCGCGAGGATTTATATTGGTTTACATATAGCGAGGGTCGACTATTTCCTTTCGCCCTATAGTCGACTCCTAACGTTTACGAAAGGACTAACCGTTCTTTAGCTTTCGCCCTCAACGGTATACCAAACGTCACACCAATACCATAGACATATCAAATGTGACCTTCAAAACAACACATAGACATATTGAATCGAAGAAACAATATCGTAGACGATAAATAAACAATGCCACGTGTTCACGAGTGTTATAACGCCCAAACGACAACTCTACCTAGCGTTCATCTCATCTCGAGCACATAAGAAGCTTAGCTACTCATGCTTAAGAGAGATCTACGAATCGTATATAACATAGAGCATAGAGAATACATAGATCTTCCCTATTTTACGAGCCCACGCAGATCCAGCGTCCTTTGTGCTAGATCTTGGATAAAATGAGCTTCGGATCATCACTTTAGCACCTAGAGAATCATTTTGATTGATTCCTATGGGTCTTGAGACGTCCCTTAGATGTATTTTATCTTTTGGAAGTGAGTTATGTCCATCTAGATCCAGATCTGGGTTGAGAAGTGCGGCTTATATAGAAAGTAATATGCAACACGGCTTAACCCACCGACAAACACGGCCGTGTACGAAGGTCGATGCCACGCGTTTGCGATGCTGAATAACAACACGGCCGTGTATACCAACGCAACAAACCGTGTAAACATGCCGAGGCTTCCTCTTTCACTGATGAACCACACACGATCGTGTAAAATGTCGCTGCAGGCCGTGTGAAAATGCCGAAGCTTACCTTGAATAATGATGAAGTTAGCACGACCGTGTTGGTTTCTTGAAGTGGCCGTGTTGTCTGTGAACATGGCCGAGGCTGACATTGTGCCTGAACTACCTACACGGTCGTGTTCTCATTAGTACGAAGCCGTATTGGATCGTCGAGGCCTAAATATCCTTTTTTGCGTGACCAGACACGGCTGTGTTGGTTCATAGTGAAGCCGTGTTTCTGGTGAACTTGGTCATTTTTGCCCCTTATTATCTCGATTGGTCCCGATTGTTATCTTATGTTCCTTCAATATCAAAACATATGTATAATCTTTAATATAAGTACAAGATAACTTAAATAAACCAAGTTACGACCTAAATATGATAGAGATAAACGTATAAAAATACGTTTATCAAATATTTTTTTAGAAAAAATTACATATTATTTTACAAAAAGAACGCATGGTGCAGATTTTATGTGGGGAAAATAACTCCGACTAATCCCCATGGGGATGGGAATGTGGAGATTTTTTTTCCCGTTTGCTTTGCGGGGACAGGGCAAGGATTCCCCGATAAGTGGCGGCGGGGATGAGGATTGATTCCCCGCCCCTGCCCCGTTAAAATTGCCAAGCCTATCGTTGTTTACTTTTTATTTTTATTTTTTTTATTCATTTGTTGCGTCGGATTATCTGTCGCAACTTTTTTTTTTTACGTTTTTTCACAATGGGTAATCTATCACAAAATTTGCGATGACACCGCCGCAATCTTTTGAAACGAATATAGGCAATCTTCAATCCACGACACAAAAATACAGTTAATTTCATACAAAAATATAGTTTCTACAATGTTTTACTCCAATCTACTAACTTTATTTTCTACATTAATTTTAACTCCAACCCATTAACTCTATTTTTTGCACTAAACGTAAAATTTCATGCATATTCTTACTTATTATTATTGTAATTTATTTATAAAAACGAAAACATTATATAAATTAAATTCAAATTAGGTCGCGAAATTATTTTTATTTTTATTTTAAAAAAGTTAATAATAATTTTTAAATATATAACGTATTAATTGTATAATTGACATGTTAATTTAAAAGCAAATATACTCATATTTTCTATGTAAAAATAAAATATTCATTTTTATTTTAAAAAAATGAAACATCTAGAATATTAAAAATGACCCTTATAGAATTTAATTTTGTTATTTTAATGATATATAATATTTTAAACATAATTATTAAATTATATTTAAAAAAACTAAAAATAAAATTATAACTCTATTTTGGAGTTGAGAAATAGAGTTACTCTAAATATACTTATTATTAAATATAATACTCATTGGAGAAAATGTGTACTCTATTTTACTGTTTTACAGTAAAATTGAGCACTCATTGGAGATGCTCTAAATGACTAGTTTCTTCTTGCTACGAGAATTTTACCACGTTGCCAAAGCGGATAGCCGGGTTTAGTGACGGTTTCTATTGCTATTTCGACTCTTTTTATAGTGTCTTTACAAAGGTAAAATGAGAATTTCAACTTTTTACTGACCGTTTGACCAAATTTCACCGGACCGGGATCGTGTGCAGAATTAATAAAACCACGAGGGTGTATGCCGCTATTTTATAACCATATGAGTTTTGGTGCTTAATTTGGGAACCACGGCTGGATTATGCAAACATAGTTACGGACTTCGAATTCTCGTGAGTAAATAGTACATAATATCTTCGATGTATAATGCTCGGCACCCACAAAACCCCTTTGGTATGCTTGTTATTTACACAATTTTACCCTTTATTTAGTCAAATTAGACAAATAAAATTTTCATTATATATATATATATATATATATATTTCTCGGGATATTTACATTTTTGGTCTCCACAGTTTGGCCTATGAACATTTCTGGTCTTTCATTTTTTCGAGTTACAGTTTAAGTCTCCAATGTTTTGATTAGGGGCATTTTTGGTCTCTCGGTTAGTTGTTAGATGGAAATACGGGCCAGGCCAACCCAAATTTACGTGTCGGCAGGGCCAGCTAATCATAATACGAGGTCTAAAGCGAATATTTAAAAGGGGGTCTTTTTTTGCCTGCCAACCTACCACAACTCTTCTCATTTATTGAAGCAAGACCATGATCGAAGTATTGAAGGAATCAAAAGAGAGCTTGATGCGGATGAAGAAAAGAGCCAAAATGAAGAAAAAACGTGGATGAAGGAAAAGTCGTGTCCTGCTAAAATGAAAACGACGCTTATAACATCGTTATTCTCATAGGCTTTTATAAGTTAGTTGAATGAGGGAATTTTAAAAGAAGAGTAGCGCATAGTGAATGTGTGTGTGTGTGCTTTCTTCTTTGTTTTTCGTATTGCATACATCTTTGATCATCTCTCTTTAATCAGTTCCCATTTTTCATCAATAAGAATTATCTTGTTGATTGTGGATGTTGGATTAATTTATAATATGAACCACGTTAAAAGATTTGATTTCAATCGTATAACAATTCTTAGTGTTGATGTTGAGTATTCAACTTTGACAATGTTGGGGCAACATTCTGGTCAACATTTGTTGACAGAGAATGTCGCCTTTTTCAGTTTTATCTTTCATACCCAAAACATGTTTAAACCGTGTCTAGACTAATTTTAGTATTTTGCAGGAGTTAGATAAGAGCTGGAATGAATCAAATACAAGTGGAATAAGTATGGATAAGATGGAGCTAAATTAGGAATGGATGCTTACTAAAGATAGGAAGATTTGAGCCGATATTTGTGGAGCGATTCAAGGAAGGTGATCAAATCTATTTTGGGAGTGGATACTTACTAAAAGATAGGGAGATTTGAGCACAAGATAAAGACCAAGTTCGTGGAGATATTCAAGGAAGGTGACCAAGTCTTTTGGGAAGTCGGTTAGAGTCGAAGATCTATATAAGGGACTTCCCGTGACCATTCGGATTAACGCTTCCATAGAGAGAGCTTATTTGTGATTGTCGTGATGATGTGCTATTGAGAGATCTGTGAGCTTACTTTACACGAGAGTCTTTTCAAAAGTCTTAGGACTTTGTAGTTTTGAGGATTGTTTAGATCCGTAGTTTAGACTATCTTCGGGTAGTTGTTTTTGCCATCCATTGCTGCTAGTGGAATTTCGCCTTGAGGCACGCAGCAAGTTTATTTGAACTTGATGCACAAAAAAATTCTCATCTCGTGTCTTTTAGTTTTCGTCACTAAAATTTATTTATTCCGCTGTGCGTTTAAATGTTGGACTGAGTGTTGACCCAACATCTCACCCAACATTTAGTTACTGTTCAAATTTTTTTTTTACATCCATTTCAAGCGGGGCCGACTTCAAAGTGGTATCAGAGCCTACGCTTGACGTTACTAAGCGCAAAGATTCATCTACAATGGATGTTACGAGTTCAAATTACATCGTGATTTGCGACTAAATTATTGGTGGCCGGGAATGAAAAAGGATGTTGCTGCATTTGTACATAGATGCCTGACTTGTCAGCAGATCAAAGCAGAACATCAAAGACCGGCAGGAATGTTACAACCTTTGACGATTCCCGAGTGGAAGTGGGACCATATAACAATGGATTTTGTCGTCGGGTTGCCAAGAACGGTGAAAGGTTATGATGCAATTTGGGTGATTGTTGACAGACTGACTAAGTCCGCCCATTTCTTGCCTATTCACCAGACCTATCCCATGGAGAAGTTCGCTGAACTCTACATTCAAGAGATAGTGAGACTCCATGGAATTCCGATATCGATCGTATCAGATCGAGATTCAAGATTTCTGTCCCAGTTCTGGAAAAGCTTACAGAAAGCTCTGGGAACTAAATTATCATTTAGTTCAGCTTATCATCCCCAGACTGACGGACAATCGGAAAGGACGATCCAGACACTCGAAGACATGTTGAGAGCATGTGTCTTGGATTTTCAAGGGAGTTGGAGTAAATACCTCCCGTTAATAGAATTTTCATATAACAACAGCTATCAAGCAACGATCGGAATGGCGCCTTACGAAGCCTTATACGGACGTAAATGTCGATCCCCAGTTCATTGGGATGAAATCGGCGAGAAGGCGCTATTAGGTCCCGAGATGGTACGCGAAATGACTGAAGTTGTTAAGAAAATTCGGGAGAAAATGCAAACGGCCCAAAGTCGCCAGAAGAGTTATGCAGACAAGAGACGAAGGTTGTTAGAATTTGAAGAAGGTGATAAAGTATTTTTGAAAATATCACCTATGAAGGGTGTCAAACGGTTCGGACAAAAAGGAAAGTTGAGTCCAAGATATATAGGACCTTTCAAAATTTTGAAAAGAGTCGGTGAAGTAGCATATCAGCTAGAATTACCGACGTCGTTAGCACAAGTCCATGACGTATTCCACGTGTCTACACTGCGAAAGTATGTGTTGGACCCGTATCATGTGCTAAGAGACAAAAGACTTCACCAACAATTGAAGCCGGACTTGAGTTACGAAGAAAAGCCGGTAGAGATTCTAATGTATGAGGTGAAGCAATTACGAAATAAGAATATTCCCCTCGTGAAGGTTTTATGGCGAAACCAGATATTGGAAGAAGCCACTTGGGAGCGAGAAGACGAAATGAGAGAGAAATACCCTGAGTTGTTTCAGACAACTTAAATTTCGGGGACGAAATTTCTTTTAGGGGGGAGGATGTAATACCCGTAAAATTAATACGGGAATAATGCGCAATTAGCGTGAAAATTATTCTGTAATTTTCGGAAAATTATGAAGTTAATTTTCGGACAAAGCGAATTTTCGGGAAATTGAACCGAAAATAAGAAAAATACTCTTTGAGTAAAATAAATAGATATGGGCCCAAATTAATTTAAAGTAGGCCCAATAAGAGATTTCCTTAAGAGAAAGGAAACGTAACTTTCCTTTTAAAGGTTTATCTCAAAAGGTGATAAGGACAAACGAAAATATCAAACGAAAGAAAAAGAGAAAGAGAAAGAGGAGAAAACAAACGAAGAAAAGCAGAAAAGAATTAAGCAATTTCGGCTAACTTGGAAGTGAGGTAGGTGTTTTTTTTTAACCCCTACAAACATTTCTTATGTTGATTTTTATAGTTAAACGAATTTGGATGAAAGGTCATCCGAATTTATGAATTTCGGGTATTTTGATATGTTATTTGACGTTTTTGATGAATTATGTGAAGTTCGAACTCAATATGAGTTCTGTAAAGTTATTACATGTTTGATTTAAATTTCGCCGAATTTAAAAGGTTAAATTCGGGCATTATATTTCGCCGAATTTAATATTTCAAATTCGGGCAGAATTTCGATATCTAAGCGAAATATTTAAAATTTTCGCCGAATTTAAAAGGTTAAATTCGGGCATTTTATTTCGCCGAATTTAATATTTCAAATTCGGGCAGAATTTCGATATCTAAGCGAAATATTTAAATTTCGCCGAATTTAATATTTCAAATTCGGGTAGACTTTCGATATCTAAGCGAAATATTTAAATTTCGCCGAATTTAAAAGGTTAAATTCGGGTAATAGCCCACATCTTTGAATAAAATTATTTTAAGTTCATTTTATCTTTAAATCAAAGTATATTCATACTTTGACTAGAACTTTCGGGTCAACCCTTATTTTAAGATACGAGAGTATTTTGGGATATTATTTGTAAGAAATAATACGTGATATATGTGACGAATGTGATATGCATTTCACGACATGCATAAGAGAGGTGAAGGTACCGTAATGATACGGTGACACGATATTGTGTCGAATGTGAGAAGGGTAGAGTTGCCGATTTTGGCAGTCAGGTTCAGACTCGATTATGCACTTGGTGGGAGAGGGGGTTTGCGACACCCATCTACTCGGGATTGAGCCACCCGAGGTGTAAACCACCGGATATTATTTGGCTCAGGGACGGCAGACAGATGTGAGATTCCTGTCTACCCGAACTTGTGGTATAACATTCGGGGAAAAAGCCGTCGGGTTGAGATTGTGTGCGGAAGGAGCGACCCGGCGCGGCCGGTGTGGGCTACCGCATGGTTGATGGTGTACTTTGCCATTGCGCGCGTGGGTGCCGAGTCTGACCTAGGGCCCTGTTGAGAATTGAGAATTGATAGATGAGATTTGTCGAGTGTGCATTATATTATATTGTGAGGAACCGGGATTGGGTGGAGTGCACGCACATATTGCATGTTATGTAATCACCTACTGGGCAATAGCTCAGGGTTCTATCCTATTTTTGTTTGTAGGTAAGAATGAACCCGACACCGATTAGTGTCAGGGTTGAGATTCATGGCGAGCTGGCGGCGGTGACTCCACGGACTTTTGAGGGTGGCGCAGTACATGGGACGCGACCTGTGGAGTGGCATAGTGTTTGATATTGGGTTTGAAATTTTGGGGCTTCGGCCCAAAGTATTAATAGTAGATATTTTTGTAAACCCGATATAATACTATGTAGGTTATTTTAAAAAAAAAAAAAAAAAAATTTTATCGGGTCTTCCGCGTGTGCATTATATTATATTATGAGGAACCGGGATTGGGTGGAGTGTACGCACATATTGCATGTTATGTAATCACCTACTGGGCAATAGCTCAGGGTTCTATCCTATTTTTGTTTGTAGGTAAGAATGAACCCGACACCGATTAGTGTCAGGGTTGAGATTCATGGCGAGCTGGCGGCGGTGACTCCACGGACTTTTGAGGGTGGCGCAGTACATGGGACGCGACCTGTGGAGTGGCATAGTGTTTGATATTGGGTTTGAAATTTTGGGGCTTCGGCCCAAAGTATTAATAGTAGATATTTTTGTAAACCCGATATAATACTATGTAGGTTGTTTTAAAAAAAAAAAAAAAGAAAATTTTATCGGGTCTTCCGCGTGTTCTGTTGCGGGGAAATCCGCCAATTAACTTAATTAGGAAGTAGGGTCGCCACAGGTGGTATCAGAGCTTAGGCTTTAGATTCTGAAGACTGTCCATGTACTGCCACTCAAAAGCCGGGAGAACCAGCCTCGCCTGTAAGTTAAGTGTAATACTTTGATATGATTATGTGATCTCATGTATATTTGTTACATGAATTATCTAGTATTTGGAAAATGCCAAGAGGAAGACCGAGGAACGTGTTCGTTGGAGAGTCCAGTCGGAGGGGCGAATCTGAATCCCCACCCCCGACTCGTGAGCATGACACGATAAATAGGCTGACTGAACTTATCCAAAGACAGTCAGACCAAATTCATGATTTGATAAATCACCAGAGCTCATCTGAGCACCGTCCATCCCCACAGCCTGATCGCGTAGAGATCATAGGGGAGCGATTTCGTAAGTTAAATCCACCAGTTTTCGCCGAAGCTACTAATCCTGCGGCAGCTGAGGACTGGATCGACACAATAGAAGACTTATTTATATACAGTCATGTGCCGAACAATGAGAAGGTGTTGTGTGTCGTTTCCCTATTTCGGGGAAGCGCGCGTTTTTGGTGGAACACCATAAAGGTGTTAGAAGATCCGGCGACGATGACATGGGAACGCTTCAGGGAACTGTTTTATGATAAGTACTTCACTGCTCACGATCAGGAGCAGCGAATGTATGAATTCATGAACCTGAAACAAGGGCGAATGCCAGTTGCGGAATACATCCGCAAATTTGAAGAATTATCTCGTTTTGCACCTCATCTCGTGGCAACCAATACTCTAAAGTGACGAGATTTCTTCGAGGGCTGAAGCCCGAATTTTATCGAGATTTAAGTGTGGCGGGAGTACGCCAATTAGAGTTCCGTCAGGCGACGGAGCGAGCGTTGATCGCAGAACAAGCGGAAGGAGTAGTAAGGGAAGCCCAAGAGGCAAGTAGGAAAAGAGAGAGTCAGCAACAGCAAGAAGGAAGCGGCCAAAAGCGACAATTCTTCGGCAAGGACCCGAAGAATAAAGGAAATCGACCGAGTCAACAGATGTGGCGCCCGAATGCTTATCAGAGACCGGCCAATGTTCCCAACCGACCCCCGGTACCAGCGCCCCAATGCCAACAGTGTGGACGAAGTCACTTTGGCATATGCTACGGACCACGACCGGTGCAGACTCTGCAATGTTTCCGGTGCGGTGAGGCCGGACACATCGCACGGAATTGCCCGAGAGGTCAGCCTCCAGTGCAGACTCAACCGCGTAACCTCATTCGACCTCCACCTGTGCCTGCAAGAGTTTTTACTCTGACTAATGAGGAGGCGGAGGCAAACCCGAATGTAGTTACGGGTACGTTGAGTATATTTCACGTGCCCTCTTCGATCTTGATTGACTCGGGAGCCACACATTCGTTTGTATCGGCTAACTTTGTGGCCAGGGCAGGAATCTATCCCTCCCGTTCATTATGTGATTTCGTGGTATCTTTACCACATGGGGATCCAACTCGATCAAATTTGGTGGTTGAGAAATGTCCCGTAAGAATTGAGGGTAGAGAGTTAGATGTGAACCTAATAGTAATCCCGATGAATGATTACGATATTATATTCGGGATGGATTGGCTTTCGAAATACGGAGCCATTATTGATTGTTCAAAAAGGGTAGTTAGGTTTCGATCGCCAGAGGGAGAGGAGTTTGAATTTTCGGGAAGAAAGAATAGAAACTCAATCCCTCGGATTTCTGCTTTAAAAGCTCAGCGACTCGTAAATACGGGTTGCGAATCGTTCCTAGTTTTTGCGGTAAATGCTGAGGAATCTTCCCAGCTTAAACTTGAGGAGGTTCCGATAGTGAACGAATATTCCGATGTATTTCCCGAGGATCTTCCGGGATTACCCCCTGATCGGGAGATTAAATTTGCAATCGATCTTGTACCTGGAGCTGCCCCGATCTCTAAATCCCCGTATCGGTTAGCACCGAACGAATTACGAGAATTGAAGGAGCAATTGGAAGATTTGTTGCAGAAGGGTTTTATTCAACCCAGTTTCTCACCATGGGGAGCCCCGGTTTTATTTGTGAAGAAAAAGGACGGGTCGATGAGAATGTGTATCGATTATCGTGAACTCAACAAGATCACGATTAAGAATAAATACCCATTGCCAAGGATTGACGATTTATTCGATCAACTCCAAGGAGCAACAGTATTTTCTAAGATCGACCTGCGCTCCGGTTATCATCAGCTGAAGATCCGGGAAGCGGACATTCCAAAAACCGCATTCAGTACGAGGTACGGCCACTATGAATTTTTGGTCATGCCTTTCGGATTGACGAATGCTCCGGCAGCCTTCATGGATTTGATGAACCGAGTATTCAAAAAATTGCTGGACCGATGTGTTATCGTCTTTATCGACGATATTCTCATTTATTCCAAGACAAAAGAAGAACATGAGGAACATTTGAGAGCGGTCCTAGGAATTCTTCGGGAGAAACAATTATTCGCCAAATTTAAAAAGTGCGAATTTTGGTTGGATCGAGTAATCTTTCTGGGGCATGTTATTTCGGGAAGCGGAATTTCAGTAGATCCCAGCAAGATAGAAGCTATAGAAAATTGGCCAAGACCAACCACTCCCACGGAGATAAGAAGTTTTCTCGGGCTAGCTGGGTATTATCGAAAGTTCATTAAGGACTTTTCCAGCATCGCCTCGACGCTCACCAATTTGACAAAGAAAAATGTTCCGTTCAAATGGACGGATGAATGTGAGCAAAGTTTCCAAGAATTAAAGAAAAGGCTAACAACTGCTCCAGTGTTAGCAATACCTTCGGGTACTGGAAATTTTTCTGTTTATAGTGATGCCTCTAAATATGGGTTGGGGTGTGTTTTAATGCAAAACGGGAAGGTGATCGCTTATGCCTCCCGACAATTAAAGCCATATGAGAAAAATTACCCCACTCATGATCTCGAACTCGCAGCCGTAGTGTTTGCTCTTAAAACATGGCGACACTATCTTTACGGAGAAAGATGCGAGATCTTCACGGATCACAAGAGTTTGAAGTACTTCTTCACCCATAAGGAGTTAAATATGAGGCAAAGAAGATGGCTCGAGTTAGTCAAAGACTACGACTGTGTGATAAATTATCATCCAGGAAAAGCGAACGTAGTCGCAGATGCATTGAGCCGCAAAACTGTAAACACTGAATTACGCCAATTCGGAGTTGAAGTAATCAATTTCGGAGAGATTGAAGAAAAGTTGGCAGTGTTGACACTTAAGCCAACACTATTAGACCGAATCATTGAAGTACAAAAGAAAGATGAGTTGTACTTGAAGAAACAAAGAGAACAAGATAAAGAAGTCTCATCGGAATTTGAATTCCGAGAAGACGGGAGTTTACGATTTAAAAGTCGCTTATATGTGCCGGAAGATGAAGAGATTCGTCGAACTTTAATAACGGAGGCACATATGACAATATATTCGGTGCATCCCGGTGCAACGAAAATGTATCGTGATTTGCGACTAAATTATTGGTGGCCGGGAATGAAAAAGGATGTTGCTGCATTTGTACATAGATGCCTGACTTGTCAGCAGATCAAAGCAGAACATCAAAGACCGGCAGGAATGTTACAACCTTTGACGATTCCCGAGTGGAAGTGGGACCATATAACAATGGATTTTGTCGTCGGGTTGCCAAGAACGGTGAAAGGTTATGATGCAATTTGGGTGATTGTTGACAGACTGACTAAGTCCGCCCATTTCTTGCCTATTCACCAGACCTATCCCATGGAGAAGTTCGCTGAACTCTACATTCAAGAGATAGTGAGACTCCATGGAATTCCGATATCGATCGTATCAGATCGAGATTCAAGATTTCTGTCCCAGTTCTGGAAAAGCTTACAGAAAGCTCTGGGAACTAAATTATCATTTAGTTCAGCTTATCATCCCCAGACTGACGGACAATCGGAAAGGACGATCCAGACACTCGAAGACATGTTGAGAGCATGTGTCTTGGATTTTCAAGGGAGTTGGAGTAAATACCTCCCGTTAATAGAATTTTCATATAACAACAGCTATCAAGCAACGATCGGAATGGCGCCTTACGAAGCCTTATACGGACGTAAATGTCGATCCCCAGTTCATTGGGATGAAATCGGCGAGAAGGCGCTATTAGGTCCCGAGATGGTACGCGAAATGACTGAAGTTGTTAAGAAAATTCGGGAGAAAATGCAAACGGCCCAAAGTCGCCAGAAGAGTTATGCAGACAAGAGACGAAGGTGTTAGAATTTGAAGAAGGTGATAAAGTATTTTTGAAAATATCACCTATGAAGGGTGTCAAACGGTTCGGACAAAAAGGAAAGTTGAGTCCAAGATATATAGGACCTTTCAAAATTTTGAAAAGAGTCGGTGAAGTAGCATATCAGCTAGAATTACCGACGTCGTTAGCACAAGTCCATGACGTATTCCACGTGTCTACACTGCGAAAGTATGTGTTGGACCCGTATCATGTGCTAAGAGACAAAAGACTTCACCAACAATTGAAGCCGGACTTGAGTTACGAAGAAAAGCCGGTAGAGATTCTAATGTATGAGGTGAAGCAATTACGAAATAAGAATATTCCCCTCGTGAAGGTTTTATGGCGAAACCAGATATTGGAAGAAGCCACTTGGGAGCGAGAAGACGAAATGAGAGAGAAATACCCTGAGTTGTTTCAGACAACTTAAATTTCGGGGACGAAATTTCTTTTAGGGGGGGAGGATGTAATACCCGTAAAATTAATACGGGAATAATGCGCAATTAGCGTGAAAATTATTCTGTAATTTTCGGAAAATTATGAAGTTAATTTTCGGACAAAGCGAATTTTCGGGAAATTGAACCGAAAATAAGAAAAATACTCTTTGAGTAAAATAAATAGATATGGGCCCAAATTAATTTAAAGTAGGCCCAATAAGAGATTTCCTTAAGAGAAAGGAAACGTAACTTTCCTTTTAAAGGTTTATCTCAAAAGGTGATAAGGACAAACGAAAATATCAAACGAAAGAAAAAGAGAAAGAGAAAGAGGAGAAAACAAACGAAGAAAAGCAGAAAAGAATTAAGCAATTTCGGCTAACTTGGAAGTGAGGTAGGTGTTTTTTTTAACCCCTACAAACATTTCTTATGTTGATTTTTATAGTTAAACGAATTTGGATGAAAGGTCATCCGAATTTATGAATTTCGGGTATTTTGATATGTTATTTGACGTTTTTGATGAATTATGTGAAGTTCGAACTCAATATGAGTTCTGTAAAGTTATTACATGTTTGATTTAAATTTCGCCGAATTTAAAAGGTTAAATTCGGGCATTATATTTCGCCGAATTTAATATTTCAAATTCGGGCAGAATTTCGATATCTAAGCGAAATATTTAAAATTTTCGCCGAATTTAAAAGGTTAAATTCGGGCATTTTATTTCGCCGAATTTAATATTTCAAATTCGGGCAGAATTTCGATATCTAAGCGAAATATTTAAATTTCGCCGAATTTAATATTTCAAATTCGGGTAGACTTTCGATATCTAAGCGAAATATTTAAATTTCGCCGAATTTAAAAGGTTAAATTCGGGTAATAGCCCACATCTTTGAATAAAATTATTTTAAGTTCATTTTATCTTTAAATCAAAGTATATTCATACTTTGACTAGAACTTTCGGGTCAACCCTTATTTTAAGATACGAGAGTATTTTGGGATATTATTTGTAAGAAATAATACGTGATATATGTGACGAATGTGATATGCATTTCACGACATGCATAAGAGAGGTGAAGGTACCGTAATGATACGGTGACACGATATTGTGTCTAATGTGAGAAGGGTAGAGTTGCCGATTTTGGCAGTCAGGTTCAGACTCGATTATGCACTTGGTGGGAGAGGGGGTTTGCGACACCCATCTACTCGGGATTGAGCCACCCGAGGTGTAAACCACCGGATATTATTTGGCTCAGGGACGGCAGACAGATGTGAGATTCCTGTCTACCCGAACTTGTGGTATAACATTCGGGGAAAAAGCCGTCGGGTTGAGATTGTGTGCGGAAGGAGCGACCCGGCGCGGCCGGTGTGGGCACCGAACTTGTGGTATAACATTCGGGGAAAAAGCCGTCGGGTTGAGATTGTGTGCGGAAGGAGCGACCCGGCGCGGCCGGTGTGGGCTACCGCATGGTTGATGGTGTACTTTGCCATTGCGCGCGTGGGTGCCGAGTCTGACCTAGGGCCCTGTTGAGAATTGAGAATTGATAGATGAGATTTGTCGAGTGTGCATTATATTTATTGTGAGGAACCGGGATTGGGTGGAGTGCACGCACATATTGCATGTTATGTAATCACCTACTGGGCAATAGCTCAGGGTTCTATCCTATTTTTGTTTGTAGGTAAGAATGAACCCGACACCGATTAGTGTCAGGGTTGAGATTCATGGCGAGCTGGCGGCGGTGACTCCACGGACTTTTGAGGGTGGCGCAGTACATGGGACGCGACCTGTGGAGTGGCATAGTGTTTGATATTGGGTTTGAAATTTTGGGGCTTCGGCCCAAAGTATTAATAGTAGATATTTTGTAAACCCGATATAATACTATGTAGGTTATTTTAAAAAAAAAAAAAAGAAAATTTTATCGGGTCTTCCGCGTGTTCTGTTGCGGGGAAATCCGCCAATTAACTTAATTAGGAAGTAGGGTCGCCACATTGGCTGAAATGTCATCCAACATTTCGCTCAACATTGAGAAATCAGTGTTGAAAGGAGTGTTTGGAGTGAGTTCAGCTGGCGCTTCTTCAAGTTCTGGTGAAACAAAAGCTGTTGTGTCTATTAAGAAAGTTTGGGTGAAGAAATCTGTTCATAAATGCCATGTAGTTTATACCTCTTTGCGAGCTAACGTGACAGGTGCTTGGTACTTCGATAGCGGGTGTTCCCGACATATGACAGGTACCAAAGAATATCTATGTGATTACGTGACTTTAAAGAATGGATCTGTGACGTTCGGAGGAGGTGCTAAAGGACGAATTCTAGGTCGAGGCAGATTGAACGTGCCCGATTTTCCAAAGCTTAGCAATGTTCTTCATGTTGACAGTCTCGTGGCTAATCTGATCAGTATA
Organism: Linderniella brevidens; assembly: GCA_004919715.1. Lineage (NCBI taxonomy): Eukaryota > Viridiplantae > Streptophyta > Magnoliopsida > Lamiales > Linderniaceae > Linderniella > Linderniella brevidens. Next base: position 7,102,504 of record SWDC01000148.1, read on the forward strand.
AGTCAGCTTTGCGACGATAACCTTGAGGTAAGATTTAATAAGGAATGTTGTGAAGTTTTTAACAGCCATTCTGTTCGAGTAATGGCAGGTAAAAGATCGAGTGACAACTGTTATTTAGTCGAAGACAAATCCGGTGTGAAGGACGTGTGCCAACTCTCAAAAGCCCAGGACGATGCGGTACTTTGGCATTTCAAATTGGGCCATGTCAACTACAGAACTTTGGAACAACTTATCAAGCACGATGCAATCAGAGGCATTCCGAAATTGAAGGAGTTTGGTAAGGTTGTATGTGAGTCATGTCTTAGGGGTAAGCAAGTGCATGTTAGTCGTAATGTTGACCAACATTCTGCCCAACATTTTAAAACTGCTCACTGTTTTCAACTTATGCACATGGATTTGATGGGTCCAATGGAAGTAGACATTATTGGTGGTAAGAAATATGCATATGTGCTCGTCGATGATTACTCTAGATATGCATGGATATTTTTTCTTCGCGAAAAATCTGAATCATTTGATTACTTCAAAATTTTTTGTGCTATTGTGAAGAATAATTTCAGTGCTACTATCTTTCGTATTAGGTCTGATCATGGTAGAGAATTTGAGAATCAATATTTTAATGAATTTTGTGATAAGAAAGGTATCATCCATGAGTTTTCATCTCCTAAGACGCCCCAACAAAATGGGGTGGCCGAAAGGGAGAATAGGACTTTACAAGAAATGGCTCGTGTGATGTTACATTCTAGGAATATTTCTAAGCGTTTTTGGGCTGAAGCATTGCATACCGCATGTCATATTTCGAATCGTGTGTTCTTTAGACATGGTACTAAGAAAACATCTTATGAGCTGTTGAATGGAAGAAAGCCTACGGTTAAGTATTTTCATGTTTTTGGGTGCTACTGTTACATGTTGAATGATCGTGAGTACTTGAGCAAGTTTGATTCGAAAAGTGATAAGTGTATTTTCCTTGGGTACTCGTCTAATAGTCGCGCTTATCGAGTCTATAACTTGCGCTTGAAATCAGTCCAGGAGTCTGTGAATATTGTGTTTGATGATGCTACTGATCTTAGCAAAATGTCTCCACAAGTTGATATTTCAGACGTTATACAAGCTGTTGATGAAGCAGAGGAGAATGTTGTGGACGATGTTGAGCCAACATCTGACCCAACATCTGTGCCAGAACAGAACACTGAGGCTGGACCCAGCGAAATCCGTAGAGACCCTCCAGCTAAGATTCAAAAGGATCATCCCACAGACCTTATCATTGGAAATGTGAACGAAGAAAGGAAAACCAGAGACAAACCGCGCAAGGATTACAAGTCTATGGTAAGGAACGTATGCTTGAGTTCGGTATACGCTGAGGTACGTTTTATTTGTTTTGTTTCTGAGATAGAACCTAAGAATGCCCTTGAAGCTCTCAAGGATAATTTCTGGATAAATGCAATGCAAGAGGAACTCTTGCAGTTTGAGAAAAACCAAGTTTGGACTTTAGTACCACGGCCGAAAGACATTAATGTCATAGGCACAAAATGGATCTTTAAGAACAAATCAGATGAACTTGGTAAAGTTGTTAGGAACAAAGCACGTTTAGTAGCTCAGGGTTATACACAAGTCGAGGGCATAGATTTTGATGAGACTTTTGCTCCTGTGGCTAGGTTAGAATCTATTAGGTTGTTGCTAGCGATTGCATGTTGGCTTAACATTACATTACACCAAATCGATGTTAAGGGCGCATTCTTAAATGGGTACATTGATAAAGAAATATATGTCGAACAACCTAAGGGATTTGAGAATCCACATTTTCCTAACCATGTTTATAAGTTGCAGAAAGCTCTCTATGGATTGAAGCAAGCACCTCGAGCTTGGTATGGTAGGTTAGCTACATTTTTACTTGAATTTGGGTTCGTACGAGGTGAGGCAGACCGCACTCTTTTTGTAAAAAGGGTCGGTTCTGATATTTTGATAGCCCAAGTTTATGTTGATGATATTGTTTTTGGCTCAAGCTCACAATCAATGCTAGATCAGTTTATACATGCCATGAACTCTACTTTTGAAATGAGCATGATTGGGGAACTAACTTTTTTCCTAGGCATACAGATTAAGCAAAGCAGCGAAGGCATTTTTATGTTTCAGGAGAAGTACGCGAAGAACACAGTCAAGAAGTTCGGGTTGGACACGGCTAAGGTAATGAAAACTCCTATGGGATCTACGCAAAAGGTAAGTAAAGACAATGTTGGACAAAATGTTGACCCAACATTGTATCGATCTATGATAGGCAGTTTGTTGTACCTTTCCGCGAGTAGACCTGACATAATGTATAGTGTATGTGTGTGTGCTAGATATCAATCTGAGCCTAAGGTTTCCCATCTAAATGATGTTAAACGTATTCTTCGTTATGTGAGTGGAACGTGTGGCCTAGGATTATGGTTCTCGAAAGATACTAATATGAATCTTGTAGGCTACAGCGATGCTGATTGGGCAGGTGACGAGGATGATCGCAAGAGCACAAGTGGCGGCTGTTTCTTCTTAGGTAACAATTTAGTAGCGTGGCATAGTAAGAAGCAAAATTGTGTGTCTTTATCTACTGCTGAGTCTGAGTATGTTGCGGCGGGTAATTGCTGTACGCAATTGATGTGGTTAAATAGCATGTTATGTGACTATGGGTTAGAGTGCAAGTCAGTCCTCATGTATTGTGATAACCTTAGTGCCATCAACATATCTAAGAACCCTATTCAGCATTCACGTACGAAGCATATAGATATAAGACATCATTTTCTGAGAGATATGGTAGAGAAAGAGTTAATTCACATTGAGCATATTGACACGAAGCATCAGTTAGCAGACATATTCACGAAAGCATTGGATTCTGAAAGGTTTTCGGACCTGAAGAAATCCATAGGTTTGCACATGTTAGTCTGAATGTTGGTCCAACATTTGGATCAACATAGTATATGTCAAATTTGATAGTTACTGTTCTGATATTTGATTTAGCTTTCTGCTCTGTTTTCCGGTGAAATGACTCGATCCGACTTGACTGTTTTCTGAAATGACTCAATCCCTTACGAATATGCCTGCTCATAAATAATTTTTTTTAGCTCTTGGTAATAAGTTCCCTAGGTACACGGCATTCGCGGTGACGATGTACTCTTTGTGACAAAAAGCCAATCCTTTACGCATATAAGCCTGCTCATAAGCCCTTAACAAGATATAGGTATTTGGTAAAAAGTTTCCTTAGGTACACGGCATTCGCTGTGACGATGTACTCTATTGCGACAAAAAGCTAAACCTTGATGCTTGGGGTATAAGGGCAGTGCACAATCAATAAAAAAGGAGAGTGAGCAGAAAATGAAAGAGAACAAGTTTGAGAGGGTCGAGCAGAAAAGTCTAGGACTATGGAGTTAGAATGTTGAGTCAAATGTTGGGTCAACATGTGTGACTGTCAGTTTGATCAGGCTATATTTTTGTGCTTTTAATTATTTGCACATCGTATTTGGTCTGCATTTGGTAGAGTCATATGTCTGGTTTAGATATCTCTCAGAATTGCATTAGAATTCCTTGAAGAACAGCTCGTTACGCGTGACTCAAGTGATCCTCATTGTCGCCTAAATCGGTTAGTATTACTTGATCCTATATTGATTTTTGACTTGGTATTTTCTTTTCCTGAACCATAATTTGATAAGCTCCTACGTTTTGCACTTTCAATTTATGAGTTTACTATATTTAGGATCACACGTAATCAATCTTTGAACTAGTACAAGCAAATCTTTACCAACGGCTATATCAACGTAAGCTTCCAACGGTTTTTTTTTTAAATTTACTGAGCAAAATTTTTTTACCGTTGGAATAATATATATATATGCCGTGGCTTAGATTGATCAAACGTATTTACTCACAAACTCTATTAGGTCAAATCGAAATTTCCCAGATCATTCATAATATTCCTCTCTGTTTTTCGATTCGTTTCAATCTCGATTTTCCAGATTTCATTGATAATATGTCGAACTTTTCTTCTCAACCAAATGTTGATCCAACATTCGTATCTAACATTGAATCTCAAGTTCCATTAGAAGTCACATCAGGTTCGAGAGAAATCGTTATCTACACTGGACCTTTTCAACCGCTTCGATTCACACAGGCTGCTCCCCAGATCTCTGAAACTTCAAGATTTCAGATGTCGGAACCAGCAGCTTCGAAGATTGGTTTATTGTGCGTTCAAAGTGAAGATGACGATGATGTACCGCTCAGAGCTCTGTTCCAGTCTCTCAGAGAAAGAAAAGGTCGAAGTGATGACGCCCCTCCGATGACCTCAAGAACGATCCAAGAAGAGGCGACTTCAACTCCAAACCAAGAAACTCAAACCCTGGCACCGCAAAAGAAACGAAGAAAACCTGCTGCTGAAACCAAGAATCCTGCTATCAAGAAACGTCGAAGCAACCGTATTCGACGCTCCCTGAATCCCACTTCCAATGCTGATGCCCCAATTGACTTGTCCAGTGACAAGAGTGCCGACTCCACCACCTTAGACAGCCTCGATTCTGAAAGCTCCGATCAAGAATTCACCACTTTAGGGGGAGAAACTTCATCCTCTGTGCCCGAGTCTCTCACCTCCTCTGACGGTTCCAAGGAAGAAGAAGACAACGAGTCTAGCTTGGCCGAGATTTTGGAGACTTTGAAGAAAAGATTAAGCAAGAAAGCTGGAAAGAGACCAATTGGAAGCGATACCAGGTCTTCCAAGCGAAGGCGTACTGAAGAATCATCGCAACCTCACACCAGCCAGGGTCCTCTTTCTACAGTCCAAACAGATGTTGGAGAAGATGTTGGCCCAACATTTGATGACCCACTGCCCAATCGCAAGTTCTACCGCACAACCAATGAAGAACTGTGGACTTCTCTGAGTCATAGACTCATACGGGTGGAGAGAGTTGTAGATGTGGCGAGCTTCAGGAAGTATGGCGTTATGCAATTCCTGGAGTCACGACATCTCGGGCAAATGGTGAGGAATTTAGGGACGTACTGTGACTCAGTCGTCCGCGAGGTATACGCTAATCTTTTCTCAAATGTGGCTGATGTGAACTCTAGAATGTATGGGAAAGTTTTTGTGAGGGGGAAGTTATATGATATTTCATCTCAAGCGATTAATCGCTTTTTGGGTACACCTGAGGTAGAAATGGGGTATGAGGTTGATAATGATGAGGTAGTACGATTCATTACGGCGGGTAGAGTGAGTGTTTGGTCGGGGAATTGTGCATGTAGTCTGTTGACATCATTGTACTCTGTGCTATTCAAGATTGGAGTATGTAGTTGGTTGCCTACTCTAAACGAGACAAGGGTGACTGAGGGCATGGCTCGTTTGCTATATGCTCTTGGTCACAACTTGCCTCTGAACTGGGGAGAGTTGATTCTTAATCATATGTCGAACCAAGCGGAGAAAGTAGGGAAATGAATTCTTCAATATCCCTCTATCATCTACGGAGTTCTGGTTCAAGATAGGTTTCAACCAACAAGGAGAGACAATGTTGTCACCCAAAGGCTTCCCTATGCGATTCAACCAAGTCATCTCTCGGGTCCAGACAGACTGGTCGATCTTCCTCTGCAAATGCCAGAACTACTCAGGCCAAATGTTGATCAGGATGTTGGGTCAACATCTGCATTGGAGCTAGCTATTAAAGGCCTCAATGAGTCCATCGCAGCTTTGGTGGCTCAAAGGGATGAATTGCAAAGGCTTCTTTCTTCCCAAAAAGGGGGAGATAGGGCAGAGGAGGCAGAAGGAGCTAGCGTTACAGAAAAAACTGGACCAAGCGGACTTAAAGGAACTGTGGAGGCCAAACAGTCAGGGGGAGATCAAGAAGGAGAGCGAGCTGAAGCTGAGGAAGGAGTTGGAGCAGGTGGTGCTGAAGAAGAAATGGCAGAGGAGGCAGAGGACTCAATTGAGAGTCTACAATTTTAGACTTCGGTCTAAAGTGTTTTGCATGCGTATCCTTGTGTGCTTTTATTAATTTATGCCTTGCATGCTTGCCTGCCTATCTGTCTGCATTTATGTGCTATGGATTAGTTCACCGTGTATTTGCAGATGTTTAATCATAAGACCTCTTATTGGCATGTACTAATTCTTGGCTATTCTCTTCATGTTTACACTAACCATATTTTGTGTTTTGTGGTTGAGTAGATTTTTGCCTTGAGGGGGAGTAGTAGATTTTGTCTTGAGGGGGAGTTTCAACAATTCTAACGTCTGCTTTGGTTTTGGGAAGAAAGATAAAAAGGGGGAGATTGTTGATGTTGAGTATTCAACTTTGACAATGTTGGGGCAACATTCTGGTCAACATTTGTTGACAGAGAATGTCGCCTTTTTCAGTTTTATCTTTCATACCCAAAACATGTTTAAACCGTGTCTAGGCTATTTTTAGTATTTTGCAGGAGTTAGATAAGAGCTGGAATGAATCAAATACAAGTGGAATAAGTATGGATAAGATGGAGCTAAATTAGGAATGGATGCTTACTAAAGATAGGAAGATTTGAGCCGATATTTGTGGAGCGATTCAAGGAAGGTGATCAAATCTATTTTGGGAGTGGATACTTACTAAAAGATAGGGAGATTTGAGCACAAGATAAAGACCAAGTTCGTGGAGATATTCAAGGAAGGTGACCAAGTCTTTTGGGAAGTCGGTTAGAGTCGAAGATCTATATAAAGGGACTTCCCGTGACCATTCGGATTAACGCTTCCATAGAGAGAGAGCTTATTTGTGATTTTCGTGATGATGTGCTATTGAGAGATCTGTGAGTTTACTTTACACGAGAGTCTTTTCAAAAGTCTTAGGACTTTGTAGTTTTCAGGATTGTTTAGATCCGTAGTTTAGACTATCTTCGGGTAGTTGTTTTTGCCATCCATTGCTGTTAGTGGAATTTCGCCTTGAGGCACGCAGCAAGTTTATTTGAACTTGCTGCACAGAAAAATTCTCATCTCGTGTCTTTTAGTTTTCGTCACTAAAATTTATTTATTCCGCTGTGGGTTTAAATGTTGGACTGAGTGTTGACTCAACATCTCACCCAACATTTAGTTACTGTTCAAATTTTTTTTTTACATCCATTTCAAGCGGGGCCGACTTCACTTAGTTTCAATATGGTATCACAGCCTTACCGTGCTCAACTCTAAACATTCTTCAAACACCATGGCTACAAGCTCGTTCTCAATGGTCTCCGCGTCCACAAGTTCAGGGGCGCTAGTCAACGATCCGTATTTCTTGAACAACAATGATACCTCTGGGAAAGTGCTGGCTCACGAACAATTGAATGAGATAATTGCGCATATTGGAAATTACCTAGAGTGACTGATGATAAAATTTGGCTAGTAGACACAGGGGCCACGAGGCACATTTGTGGTAATCAGAAACTATTATCAGACTTGCATGAAATAGAAGAATCCAATGTCATTTTACCAGATAATTCTGTGATAAAAGTCAATAAAGCAGGTTTTGTAATGATAAATTATTCTATTATGTTGACAGATGTATTTTTGGTCCCTCAATTTCGTTTCAACTTAATATCAGTTAGTTGCTTAGATGACAAGAGAAATTGTAAGTTCTCTTTTGGTCCTACAGGTTTTGTGGTGCATGATCTTTCCCAACGAGTGATTGGCAAGGGTGATCAAGTAGCTGGATTATACATAATGCAAAATGCTCCTGGTTCTATCTCATTAAGTGGTGATAATGTTGTTTTCTTAATAACTTGTCCATTGATATTTGGCATAGTATATTGGGACATCCCTCTGATAGGGTGTTAAGCATAATTAGGAGCTCATTAAAGCATGATGATGACAATGTAAGCAACTACGGTAAGATTTGTTCTATCGCCAAATAGAAAAGAACTTCATTCCCTAATGGCAATAAGAGTGCATGTTCAACTTTTGATTTTGTGCAATGTGATGTTTAGGGACCATTTCATGTAATCTCTCATGTAGGACATCAATATTTGTTACCATAGTATATGACTATTCAAGATTTACATGGATTTTTATGATAAAGTACAAGTCTGAAGTGAAGACAGTTTTGTCTTATTTCCTAGCACTGGTCGAGACACAATTTAGATGCAAAGTTAAAACAATTAGATCTGATAATGCAAATGAATTCAATATAGTATAGTTAATTAAAGATAAAGGTCTTGTACATCACCTTTCGTGTGTTCAAACTCCTCAACAAAATTCTATTGTTGAAAGAAAACATCAACATCTCTTGAATGTGGCCCGTTCATTATTGTTTCAATCATGAATACCAATTAAATATTGGTCTGAATGTGTTTTCGCGACCACATTTCTTATAAATAGAACTTCTTCTGTCTCTTTAAGGAATAGAAGTCCTTATGAATTACTGTTTCAAAGACCAGTTGATTATAACATGTTTCGAGTTTTTGGTTCTTTGTGATGTCGTTCTACTCTTGCAGCAGCTAGGAGAAAATTTAATGCAAGGGCTAGAGAGTATGTCTTTCTTGGTTATCCAAATGGAATAAAGGGTTACAAGGTGATGGATTTGAAGACAAGAAATATTTTTCACTAGGGATGTAAGGTTCAAGGAAGATGAGTTCCCTTTCAAAGACAAAGATGCTTGTTTGATCTCAGAGGATCCATTTCCAACACTTGTGTTGCCCAAATCTTATTCAGTTGATTCAGTGGTTGAATGGGAGCAATCTCAGCAAATTTATTCTGAAGAAGAACAAGTTCATTCTGAAGAAGGACATGCACAATTAGTTCCTGAGCAGAATGAACTTAGCTACTTAGAACATGACACTATTTCGTTTCACGGTTCTGCAAGTTCCCCAAAGAAGCAGAAGCAACTAAGGAACTAGAGAATAAAAAAGGCAAACATATCTGAGGGACTTCCACTGCACAAACTATCAGATGAGAAGAGTCTTTATCCTTTGTCAAACCATCTATCACAGAAGTTTTCTTCCAAACATCAGGTTTTGATCAGCAATATTTCCGTAGTTCAAGTTCCTAAAAGTTATGTAGCGGCATCAATATCTGAAAAATGGATGAAGGCTATGATGAAGACTTTAATGCATTGGAAGAGAACAAGACATGGTCTATTGTTAGATGGGTGTACAAGACAAAATTCAACTCGAATGGTGAGATAGAAAAAGATAAGGTAAGGCTAGTAGCTAAGGGATATGACTAAAGAGAAGGAGTAGACTTTATAGATACATTTGCTCCTGTAGCCAAGCCAAATACCATCAAAATCATCTTGTCATTAGTAGCAACGGTAAAGTGGAATTTGGTACAAATGAATATGAACAACGCCTTTTTGAACGGAGATTTAGCAGAAGAACTATATATATGGACCTACCTCAAGGATTATATAAGATCTATAGAATCAAGGAGAATGGTGTGTAAGATTCATAAATCCATATATGGCTTATAACAAGCCTCCAAGGAATCGAACAGAAAATTTACAGAATCTGTGAAAAAATTTGGCTTTAGGCAGACAAATTCTGATCACACATTATTAGTGTATGTTGATGATATTATTCTGGCAGGATCTTCATTGGAAGCAATACAACATGTAAAGGAATTTCTGAGCACTTGCTTCAAGATTAAAGATCTAGGAGAGTTTAACTGTTATAGCCGATTTCTATATTTGTATTATACATAGTATATAATAGTTATGCATTATGGGTTAGTACATGTATATCAACTTGCGGACTTTATTGCCAATTCTACGTTAAATTTTGAAATCAAAAATCTATTCTATTATATTAATGGTGAGGGGTGGATAAAAACTGTCCAATTTGGTATATCAAAATATATTTCAATTTGACCCCTCTTTTTATAATTTATTTGATATGTATTTAGACCTCAATCTTTTATTTATTACAATCACATCCTCACAAATAATTCTTTTAAAAATATTATTTCATCTGTTAAATATTATAAATTAAAAATAACTTAAACTATAAATTATTATTAAATATTTATATTTAGGCACACACACCGAGTGTGCAAGAAATACTAGTATCTATAAAGTAGGAGCAAATCTCGGAGGGGCGTTCCTGTTAAGAAACTGTTATAGGATGCCATGTGTAATAGTTTGCCGTTACAATTAGTATGTTAATTAATTAGGCCATCTCGAACTGAAAAACTCATTTTCAAATTGAAATTCATTCTCAAACTCAAAATACAGTAATTCTTCTCCAACCATTAAACTCATTCTCAAACTCAAAAGAAGATATTGTAATATTCTCTTTTACATTAACTTTTGCACACATATTTTACATTTTTTCAACTTAGACCAATGAATTATTTTAAAGTCGAGTAAGAAAATATTTAATATTGTTGATAATAAAATATTATTGTACATATAAAAAATTTGATTAAATCTGCGGAAATTACACTACGCGAGAAAAAAAAAATTATTTAGTTATCTAAAAATATTAGTTTTTTTTTTCTAAAAGATAATTCAACCAAGTCTCGAATTAGTGTGTCCCTCTAACAAATGATCAATTAGCACATTCGGAAGTGTAATGTGATAATAGTTGTCTCTAATTATTTTGAATTTTGTAGTTCTAGTAAAAACAATATTTAACTATTTATTACATATAAATAAATATAAAATAATCAATAATAAGTTATAAAAAAGTACTAAAAATAAACACTAAATGTTAAATAATAAATCATTTTGCCAATTTTATATCATAATTATAAATACAATTTCCTTTTTGTATTTCTCTTTGTTTTTTATTTTTGTATATGAGTGTTTTAATAAGACAATATAAACAAAGGGAATTGTTTGCAGTTTTGAAGCATCAAACCTATTTTTTGCGTTCGAACGAAAATTTGGGTTTGAAAGAGGAGAGAGAAACAAAAAAAAAGCATTTTGAGTTTGCGTTTGGAGTATGATTGGAATGCTTTTACTCTATATTTTGAGTTTTGGGTATTTGTTGGAGATAAATCTTAGGATAAGTATTAACGGTTGCTGTGTTGGTTATTTAGGATAAGCATTAGTGGGTAGTTCCTACTTTTATTAATATATTGTGTACGAAACTTATTAGTTGTATTGTATGGTGTTTACGTATAATAAAATTACAGTTCCTCACCTCTCTGTTATTCCAATATCTTTGCTGCTAAAATAAATCAACAGTTCCAATACATTATCTACGATTTTCCTTTTTGGCTTGATATTATTGGCTTAGTTATAAAGGTTGAGATTCTAGTTGCCATCGCACATTCCATGGTGTAGTACGTACAGTAAGCGCCAAGAAAACATTATTACGCCACCCACCATTCTTCATTTCTGTTTTTTTTTTTTAAAATTAAAGAAAAAGAAAGAATCATTGCAACTATTGACGAAGCAATAGCCCAAAGAACCCAAGGGGCCTATGCCTGGGTTGTATTTTACTTGATCCATGGAACTCTAGTTAACAACTTTTACAAATTGAACGAATAAAGGTAATCATTTTTTTATTGCGTATGTATCCTCTTAGATTATTTGAGTCTTTTATTTCTTGTTCTTCAACAGAACATGTTGGGATCGATCAATATTAGATGATTCAAAAAATGAGGATATTGGAGAAATAGGACTACGTCAATAAAAAAGTTTCGTCCTTGGTTATGCTTAGATTTGTCCAAATAAGAGAAATACGTTATCTTGTAATAAGATGTTGATATTACATGTCAGCCACGAACAAAAGAGTACGTACCTTAATGGCTGATTAAGCCTTCAGCTATCAGACAACTTCTTGTACTAATCAAAACAAAGGATATCCGTCTCCTCAATGAAGAAAACCCTTAATCCAAGCACTAAGTCGCTACACTTATGTAATAAAAGACAAGTACATATTAATGTCGAATTGGACCATTTACTTAACTTAGCAATCCCATCCCATTATTTTGAAATATTTCATATCATCTTATAAATTGGGCTTACGTACTTTTATTACGAATATTGCATGTGACCCTTTGTACTTCTGTGTTTCCTTTTTTCACTTCTTGATTAGTATATAATAATCGTATATTGACCATTCATTATCCATGAATGAGACCTGTGACTGATGAACAAAATGATAGCAACTTCTCCTAAATGTATTTTAATGAGATGGCAATGATTCATGTATGTTCTTATGCATGCGTATGATTAATGAGTCGTGACAGAACCTAATATATATATATATATATATTATATATATATATGTTGTATGTATATATCAATGCAGAATAAAGGATGAATATTTAAGTGTTTCTCTTGTATTTTTCCTTCGAGTCAAATATGAATGATAAGTGATTTTCAGACGTATACGTATAATTGTTGATGTATGATAGATGATCGAGGCATGTTTTTTTAAATAGTTCGATGGTTCAACTTCAAATTATTATGAGCTTTCGTAATCATTTACGAAATTCTTGTACGGATACCCGATGCCTACCGAACCACGCAATGTTTTTTCTTTTCTTTTCTTTTGTTAAATTTAAGAAAGCTTTTTTTATTCAATTTATTCTTAATTCAAACTGTTGAAAATAATTATGTAAAAGTCATGGTTTTGTAGGGGGGTGCCATATTGAAAGTTATATATTTAATTTCTAACACCATTTTTTTCTTATCTAACTTTAATAGTCGGTTTTCTTTTGCTTTTGACCTCGTCTGGACTAAGGTCGCATTTCACAGTTTCTTAATATGAGAATGGCACACAGATGATATACTCGATGGTTTGGAAGATTGAAACCCAGTAATTAGAAAATAGTAATTACAATATAAATAGACTGAAAATTTGTTTTAAAATACCAACAACAAAAAAAAAATTAACAATTGAATGTGAAATCATTAACTCCTACAACTCCAGAACTAAAAAACATGTAAATAGTACTAATGATCCTATTCACACGTTGATGATCTTGGGAATGAATATTCACGAACCTATTCTTAGGCTTTAATTTCCACCCTTTAAGAATGTAAAGCCATATCATGTTCCTATGTAGATATTTTTATTTTTTTTAAAGCGCACCACATTGCTGCAATTTCTTGGCTATTACACACAGATCCCTATGCATCCCAATTCCCACTGATTGAAAACAATGACAGTGGATTGAAATCCAACCACTTGACATGTGCTCTCTCTCTCTCCTGCAAATTATATTTCATAAACTTCACCCATTCTTTGAATATTAAGTGGCTTGAATTACAATTTTTTCCTAGTTTGCTAAATAACAATAATATGAACAACGTATTCCAATGCTAACAAGCAAAGAGATTCGCACTCAATATGGATACACTTTCCATCCTTTACTTATGCCATCAATTTCTCACTTAAAAAAAAAAATGATAAAAGTGTGGGTAAATGACTTTCATAGTAAAAAAAAAAAGAGAGATCCCTTTTACTAATGTACACGCTATCTTAAAAGAGAGACTTTAAAAATTGTTTATTATTTTCTTTTTCATTTTTTTCTATTTTTATTCTATTCTCTGTGGATGATCATGCGGCCATCAATCTGAGTGGAGACTAACTAATAAGCTATAGTTTTTTGGAAGATAGCATCAGGCTATTATTATTATCCAGGAACAACCCTCATGAGTCATTAGACTTGTTCACTTCATCCACGTGATCATGCAATTGCATAAGAATGTCAATTCATTAAAATTTTTTCTATAATTGATATTGCTTAAAGTCAAATAATTTGAAAATAATACGCACTGTATCGTGAAAAGGTCATTCTCTTTGTTTACTCAATCGTTCAATTATTATTTATTAGGAGACGATCATTTAAGCAATTGAAGAACTTCAAAGAAACTTCACCTCGTGTTCTTACAGATATACCAAGTAATTAGTGTTAAGTGCAGAAGATTATAGAATAATAATAATAATACTAATAATAATAATAATAAGTTATTAGCTGGAGAAAACTGGCTATATTAGCATTTAATGTAAAATTTTTTGTTCTATTTCTTTTCCATGGCACATGTACCCCACGTTACTGCAAATTTTGGTTGAGCTGCCAAACAATCAAAGATGCTAACTGTTGACAATTGTAACACATTGAAAAAACTATCACATTTGAAAACCAAATTATAAGAGAATAAAATTAGACATTCGTGAGGAGCAAAAAATATCCATAGCCATAACATCGTAGACAAGCAAAAAAATTATAACTCAAAGAATCATGACATTTATGTCTTGTTCAACCATGTTCGTTGCTTTCGCACGAATCATCACTACATTAGCCTTCATTCAATCTTACAACAACATTGAATAAGAAAGCTATCAAAGATAGATATGATACATCTATTGGGACTTCTATCAAAACGGTGATCGATTATGCCCTATTAAGAGACATTATTAGTTTGTGAGATGATTGGAATTTCATCAAGTAAAAAAAAATCACCAATCCACCCAAAAAAAAATATGATTGATTTTAGGCTGAAACTTCAAATTTATTAGGTATGACATACAAGCAAATTCCCAACAATCGGGAGAAGTGTGGCCAATGTGCTCCCAAATCCAAGACATAACCATAACATTACATTAATTGGCAACATGCAAGAGGAAGAAAGCTTATAATCCTCATTGTTAGAATATAAGTTCAATGGTGTATTTATTGTATATATATTAAGTAAACTTCCTGAAGAAATCAAGCAAGGCATATCTGAGAACTACTTTGAGCAGAAACTGTCCATCCCCTTTTTGTGGCAGACGAAGAATACATATTTCAAATACAAAAAAGTTCAACCACAGCCATGTGAGAAAGGATCATCTTTTACCAGAAACATGGTATAGTGAAAGTGAAGTTAAAATCATATTGAATGAAAAAAATTACCAGATAGTGTAATGAAATGATCCCTAATAGATAGATAGCTTCATTCAGTAGTATCTCACAACTATACTATATTACTCAATTTATTCCGTTTCATCTCTCTGTTTAGTTTAGGTAATGATTGGACAAGGAAAACCAAGTTAGAAAAGTGGTTTGGACCCAAAGGGGGGTTTTGCCCTTTGCCGCTACACAACACCCAACCAATCCCACTTTTCTGACACACACCACATGCCCCCCAACTAGAGAGGAGAGGTCTCCAAAGGCTCCACAGGCACATTATTACATTGGCCACATGGAATGTAAGAATAATTACTAATTAAAAGGAAATAATAATAATAAAAAGATATTGACTATTGAAAAATATGGCCCACATATTCACACTAGATCTGACCCACATTCTCTCATGGAAATAACAAATACATAGTAAAGCGCATACCTCTATATATATATATATATATATATGTAGCTTCAATTTCCCTCATAAAGATCACATCTTTATCAGAGCAGTAGTCTTTTCTTTTTTGTTTCTCCCTGAAGATAGCCGAGTTAAATTTCCTCAGTGAATTTATATGTGTACAGAAAACGCAGAGAACCTAATTAATGTCTTCAATTGTTGTTTTCTTACCAAGAGCCACAGTATATAGATAACATGTGTTTATGGGAACGTGGTAATGAATGATTTTCTGGGTCCATATTCAGTCATTTCTTGCGACAGTATCATTGCCAGAAAGCTGTTTGTGTCTAACCTTAGATGCATGGAAGCAGTGGTTCTCTAGTCATCGGATGTAAATGGTTTCACCATCCCATGTAAGTTCTCTGCCTCCTGTAGTACCAAAGTAATTTTATCACATTGGCATAAATATGATTCAACTCTTTCTTCGCAAAATATATATATACAACTACCTAAGTTATAGCTATGAAATCACGTTCTGAAGACTCTTTCATTTGTCTGTGTGTAAAATCTTCATTCAGGTAGTGTTTATCAGTTTATGATGGAAATGAAGGCCAAGCTAAATAAAGCACAATTTTTTTTTCTCTCTTTATTACATTCTCCATTTTTCTGAAATCCAAAGAAATAAGACGTACCGTACCTTCTTGCAAAGATAATGTCGCCACAAGCAGCGGATTACAGAGATTTGCACAAGCAGGTCGGCTGCATGAAAGGAATACTTCAAATCTTCGACCGTCAACATTTCCTAACAAGCAGGCGTAAGAAGAACATTCATGATCAGAAAATGAAACTACTCCAAGGTAATTTACTAAATTGTGATGAGTTCAAGTTTTGACAGTCTATGTTAAGCATCCACCGTAAGTTATTGCATGAAACTTGAAACCTAATGTAAGCATTCAGACATGACTTTACAAAATTGAGTCTTACTTCATGTTTCTTTCCAAGGCGTGCACTACCAAATGGATCCCGGGTATGCAAAGAAAGCTATCAAGGTACAAGTTCAGTTTTTTCTTTTCTCAAGAAGATGAGCAACATTACTTCTGCTTAAACTTGATGAAACTCAAGTTACTCTCATTTGCAGGAACAAGATCTCCGAAGACAGGAAAAGTCGAGAATCTCCAGCGAATCATCCCAAGCCTCGTATTTGTCTTCCTCGTCATCTACGTTCTCATTACGGGATTATAACACCGAAAGAACTTCACAGATCAAACCCAGAAAAGAACAGCAGCCTTCATCCCAATATCTTCAAAGTGCAGAGAAAGTCTCAAAAATTGGATTTCTTGAATTGTCTGTTAATCCCAAATCCCTAGCTGACGATGGCATGAGGATCAACAAGATAAAGCACGTTGATTCTCCAAGGCCCGTGCATTCATTTCAACCCAAAAAACACAAAACAACTGCCCACGAGAGATCCGATCGAACCCTCCTTAAGGTGCAAGGACATAGAACCAAAGAGGAGAGGGTTTTATTACCAGCCCGTTTCTCTTACGATGGAATAGAATTGCAGAAGCCGCCGAGGTTGATACCGCGGCTGTCATTAGACAGTAAAGTCAGCTCCGAGAAGTGTTCATCACCGGGAACTCGCTCTCGATCATCTAGTATTGTGACGAAGCTGATGGGCTTGGATGTTTTTCCCGATTATTCGATCCCAGTAGAAATTAGCACCCCGACAGTGAGATCGTGGTACAAAGAAGCTCTTCTCTCGCAATTCATCTCAAAGAATGAGGGGAGCAAGCAGAATCAAGTCACGGGCTCGCCCCGTGTCCTGAAAAATGGTCCCACAACACCATCAAGAAAGTTCCTTGATGCCAATTCTCAGAAGAAAACAACTCAAGATATACCAAAAACGTGTTTACAGACTAAGAACGACCAAGAAAATCTCCGGGATAAATCTTTTTCGATTTATGGAGAGATTGAAAAGAGGGTCACCGAGCTTGAACTCAGGAAACCTGATAAGAATCTCAGGGCTCTTAAACAGATACTAGACGCGATGCACAAGACAAAAGAGACAACAGAAAAACATGGAGATACTGGTGAGTCTAAGCTGCAGATGAGAAGTAGGCGAGAACAGAGACATTTTGATCAAAATGCCAACATATCTGCATTGAAGAACAGTAAGAGCAATTATCTTCCTAAGAAACAAAGTGAAACTCGGGATCCTAAATCACGCAGAGTGAGTGGACCTTCGTATCTTGCACGAAATGGTAAGAATAATCCTCCAACCTCAAACAAGAAGGCCGATCAGAGAAGTTCAGAACCGGGGAGAACATTGGCAATTCCACAGCAAATGAAGGCAGCACCAGAGAAGCATCCCCGTAAGAAACTCGTGGAAGCAAATCACTCAAACATGAAACACCAGTTGAAGAACACAAGTTTGCAGCTAAAGGATGACAGATTAAGGGAGGTCGCTAGTGATACAAAGTACTCGAGTTATCAAGGGGACACAACATCCTTGAAGTCAGTAAGTAACAGTAGCGTGGTATCAGAGACAGAAACACAGATCCTAAATGTCAAACAAAAAAGGGTAATGCAAAAGTTTATAATTCCCCTGTTTGGTTTGCTGTCTTACTCTTACCTTAGTAGTTGACACGGTTTCCACTTATGCCCACAGGATTCAGAATCAGCTGATGAACACAGGCCTGCAGTGGAAATAACAAACACGCACGAACAGCCAAGTCCGGTTTCGGTGCTTGATGACACGTTCTACAGTGAAGATACACCATCACCGGTGAAAATGACATCAAGAAGTTTCAGAGGTATTGTTCTATGATATGCAAAACTTATAAAACCAACAGGTGATCAATGATCATTATTTAAAAAAACATGTGTGGGTCAAAAAATTTAAATAGATGGAATGATTGGGCAATGAAGTTTATTGAGTGCATAACTCTTTCTAGGCTGCTAAAAAACCCAGTTACGGTAGAACACTGAAACAGATACTTGCAATATATAGTTACAAGATAGCAGACACCATAAAACATCCTCAACCCATTTATTGTCACCAACAATAACTATAGTTCTTAAACTAGAACAGATCTGTGCATCCTTAACTGAAATCACTTGATTCTCACACTACTACAGCCACCGTTCAAAAGGCAAAATAACAAAGGCCATATACTTACAGTACGAGAAAAAACGAACTAGTCATCGAACAGTTTTGTTCATTTCTATATTACGATCCAAAAGAACAATGGATCAACTAACAGATATTTGTTTTCTTGCATCTAGCAGAGGATGAAATTCCAATGTCCGCTGAAGCAGATTGGGGTCACAATGATCTAACAAGCTGCAGAAGATCCAATGGTGAATACATGAGCGGTCAAAAGTTAGACTTTAAAAGCTCAGCTTCGCAGCAGAGACTCTCAATTATGGAAACACGTGAAACTGTTGGAAGACAAAAAGCTCTACCATATGATACAATGAATCCTGATCACACATATGTTAACAAGATACTTTCAGCAATAGGAGTTGTGAAAGAATCAAGCTTCATTCCAACAACGGATCACCTCCACTCCTCAATCCATGTGATCAACCCCGAGATGTTCCATATTCTAGAGCAAACAGAGGACAAGATGGTGAAAGAGATAGTCCATCGAAAGATAATCTTCGATGTTGTAAATGAAATAATGGTCCGCAAAATATATTCCGAAGTACTTACAGGGGAGAAGAGAAGCATGAGAAAACAAAGTTTTCTGACAGAAGTATATCTGGAGATAGATCGAATCTGTGGAGTACACAAGAGCAACTGCACTGATGAAAGGGATCAAACAACCGAACTCTTAACTGCAGATTTTATGCATAAATCTGAAGATTGGGCAAATGATAGCAGTGACATTGAAGATCTCATCTTGGATATTGAGCGCCTCATTTTTAAGGACCTTATCAACGAGATAGTCATAGGTGAAATAGCGCTTCACGATATGTCAAAGCACTGCAGAAAGCTGTTGAGATATTAGCTACCTTTCCTTCGATGTGCAACTTTCCTTAACAAGTATGATTAATAACGTGTAAAATGTAGTACCTGGGGGTCTTTATTAATAATTGAAGATTTTGAGATAAATGCTAACAACTCCCTGATACCAAAATATGATTAGCAAACACGCAAATGCCAGTATAACCCGAGTTACTGGAAAAATAGAAGCAAACCTGTATCTCGCGCGAAACAGTTTTTTGGTAAATCACTTAATATTAAGGTAACGTTAAACTGTATAACGACTTATGTAATAACTATGTATAGACTGCTTCGGAAGAGCATAGTGTAGATTGAAAGAGCATCAAAGAAACCAATTAGCAGGCACAAGTTTGTTTTTTCTGGAAAAGAGATAACTCAAGAATTTGAACAAAGTCTATGGTAAGATAGTTAACAGAGAAAAATACACCAAAAGCCATCGATTCTGTGAGACATATCACATTAATAAGGCTAAGTTTCTGATAAACAAAAACCTATGTCCTCAAATCTTCTGTATTTCGCGCAAGCTTTTTCAGTAATTTGAATTATACATAATCCGGAAAACATACCAAATTTACAATTGCGCTGCTTCTTGCAAACATTCCAATTTATCCACGCATATTCGATCATTTCTTTCCTCACAATTCTTTTCAACTCGATCGTTCCCGAACCAATCAGTGGTTTTCTCAACGGCCCCATTACAAGTGCCTGTGCCCGATCCCACAGATTTCTTACGATTCCGGAACTTAAATTGCACATTTTGCCTCCCATGCAACAAGCTATTTCCCTTACCCTCTTGTCCGTTGGGGACGGCTTCTGCAGCAGCAGCGTCTCGTATGGGCATAACCGGACTAGCATGTGTAGGATCGTTTTCCACATCATCCCAAGTTTGATGACACCTTGAAGCCTCTCCCAAAAGTTTTTCCTGAAAAGTAGGCAATAAGATCTCTTTCTCCCCAAATTGAAGAGGCGGTGCAAGAAACGGGTTTTTTCGTGTCGCTGGTGGCTCTTTTGATCCATTCATTGGCTCCGTGGTTATTACATCAACCTCAGACACATTACAAACCGTTTCCTGATGCAATTGACCCTCAATTGGAAACATAGGCAACCAATCAGGTATATGTTCATCGGGCGTACCAAAGTCCCCCTGGGAAAAACTAATGTTTGCTCTCCTCTCTTTAATGAATGGAAAATTGGGAATCAAATACGCAAAAGGGATCTCCTCGTTTTCCCCAACGTATCGTATAATATCCTTAACTACCCCAGAGCATAACAACGAAGGCCTAGGATCGGAAGCACCTGGAAACCCCTCAACAGACCACAAATCCTCTATCCCGTGAATAACATCAAATATATTACACTCGCTTCTATTACCCAAGTTGCTGCAAGAAACAGCTCGTTTTCCGATCTCCTCAATGCACCTAACCCCCACATCAGCTAGCGTCTCTAGAGCAGACTGATGGAAGCTCTGAAACCCTAATCCCTCGCAAACCTGCGCCACGGCTATCCTCGCAATTGCATTAGCAAACTCGTTGTCTCCAGAGTTCTTCATACTATCATACGGTTGACGAATTTCTTTGTCACTCGAGGGGAAGCTCGAACCTTCGCTCCCATCCCCAGCGTTCATGTTCATAAAAAGCTCAACAGCCCGCACCATAAAATCCTAGTCAATTCGCTAAAATTGGAAGTAAATCTTCAAGAAAACGTGAACTTTCCAGCTCAAAAAGCTGGGCGTATAGATTGTTCCGACTTCAGAAACAAACAAAAAAAAAAGAAAATAGAATCAGAACTCAAAACGTCGAATTTGGGGGAAAATGAAGTCGACTAAGGTTGGGGAGTAGGAGTAATGGAGCGGATCGAAATCAAATACAGTGCTAGAGAAAATGGGAGGTACCGAGGAATGGAGAAACCAAGAAAGATCGAATTGGAAGAACTTAAACCTCAATTAACCCTCTGCTGTCGTGTACCGTGCCCGTGCGTTGAGCTGCAGAGTGATTTACTGCTGCTCATTTTATAGAGCAAAGTTTGGGAAGTTGGCAGTCTTAGCGCTTTTAGGCATTCTTATAAGCGAATTCAGTCAGCGACTCTTTCTAATTCCTATGATGTTCTCTGCCTCAACCTTATTCGTTCAAGATGCATGTAATAATTTCCTGTAATTTCATAAACAAAATTATATATGTCCGACTAAAACAATATTATCCATTAGTCCTAACCTCTTTTCGTACAACAAAATAAGAGTGACGAGTGTATTCCCTCTTCTATGCAATTATTCTCAGCTTTCTACGCACTTTTTATTAAGAGTGATGCAATGAATTTGTAGCGAGGATGATTGTATAGTTTTATTTGAATTGTTAGGTAGCTTATGTAATTTTAATGAAAAAGAAATATAGAAATATATATATATATATATATATATATAAATAGGTGAGGAATTGGAGAATGAGCGTGTAATTCAATTTTGTAATTTCTCTATTGAATGAATGAATTTACAGTTTTTTTTGCCGATCTTGACATGGTGTCGAAGCGCTTTAGGTTTTCGTAAGTGAATTGAGAGCGAATCGGAAAAGAGGAATAATTCTCAAATGGAAGAACCAGGAAAGATGGCGACAATCAAGATTCAAGATCGTCGAATCAGGGTTCAAGCAAGCCACCGATGACTGATTTCTGTGATTCTCTATACCTACATTGTTCAGACACGTTGAATTTGGATATGATAACGGAAGTCTTGAAAGGAACAGAAAATTATAAGATTTGGAGTTGCGACATCGTTATAGCTCTTGATGAGAACAATAAATTATGATTTATCAATGGCACTTGCAAGCAACCTGAGAAAGATGACACTATGAATCAATAATGAAAAAGGTGTAATGCACTGGTGAGGTCCTTGAATCACCGTTCTTTGTCAAGAGATATAGTGTAGGGAGTAATATATTGCGAGTCTGCATTTGAAATCTGGAAGGGTATGAAAGAGCATTTGATAAGGTAACTGGAGCAAGGTTTTTGCATTACACAGACATATTAATGCAATGGTCGAAGGTGCTAATTCAGTTTCAGAATATTACTCAAAGTTAAGGTAATTATGGGATGAATTATGATAGTTTGATTCCCGCACCAGCTGCAAATGTCTCGAAAGAGTACAATGATTATTGTGACCAGTTAAAAATGATGCAATTTATAATGGGACTTAATGAAAGATACAATAATATGAGGTCCCAAATATTGTTGATGACTCCTTTACCTATCCAAAGACAAGTTTATTCCATGGTGTGCAATGAGAAAGCTCAGATAAATATTAATATGCAAGGAGATCATCTAGATTCTTCAATAGCCTTGCAGAGTTCAAATGTTCAAAATATGCAATGAAATCAACTGATAGACAAATCAAGCTTATGGTGTGACCATTGTAGCATGACATGACATTCAAAAGATAATTGTTTTAGGATTCATGGTTAACCACATGGATACAATAGAGGAGGTCGAAGAAGTTTTAGAGGTCGAGGGCAAAGAGGAAGATTAGACAACCAAGGCCAAGGAAGATCACAAGTACAGTGGAATGAGAATCTGTACAAAGAAAATTCTACCTCAATAGTCACAAATCAAGTAGAGAACAAAATTTTGAACACTGTTAAAATCCCTCGGAACTCTAATCAGTTATTGAGCAATATTGGTCCTAATATGCAAGGAGCATGAATGGTAGACACTTCCGAAACTACAATTACGTAGATAACTCCACATCAATATCAGCAAATTCTGTCCATACTTGGAGGAAGCCAAAGGCCAGAATCCTCTACTACTGCCACAATGTCATTTGCAAACCAAGCAGGTAATATGACATGTATTATCTGCCCTAATCTATGTGATAAATACAATTGGATAATATATACGGGAGCTAATAAACATATGATTTCAAATAGGCAGTTGTTTGATGAATTGTTTATATGTGATAACTATGAAACATATGTGAAATTACCAAATGATATCCTTAACCGTGTGATGAGTACTGAAACAGTCACACTAGCAGATGATTTAAAGCTTACAAATGTACTTTATGTGCCAACTTTCAAGCATAACTTGTCTGTATCAAGACTATCAAGTGATGCTAATGCATGTTCTATTCTATCCTGATATTGCCTGATCCAGGAAATCTGGAGTGGCAGGATCATGTGGATTGGCAAAGTTTGGAATGGACTCTACTATCTAAGAATAATATAGAATATGCTAGTATTAATTCTAGTGTGAATGTGAATTAATGTAATGAGCAGGCATATCAGAATGTATCAAATAAAGCAGATTGTAGTAAAATCTCTTTGTGGCATAAGAGATTTGGACATGTATCATTTAAGGGATAAGAAATATTACATGGATTAAACATGAAAGTGCATGATAATTACAATTACTGTCACATTTGTCCTCTTTGTAAACATAGCAGAGCTATGTTTCCTAATAGGACAAGTAATACAACTTATGTAATGGAGTTGTTACATATGAATGTGTGGGTTCCATTTAGGGAACTAACCTATAAGGGAGAGAGATATTTTTTAACCATTGTTGATTTTTCTAGAGCAACGTGGGGTTTCCTTTTGATACATAAATCTGAAGTACTTGGTGTTCTTAACAGTTTTTTGTTATATGCTGGAAATCAATTTCAACCTAGTTCTGACCGTGAGAAACTTTTTGAATCAAGGGGGATCATCCATCAAAGCTCATGTTCCTATACACCACAACAAAATGGTGTGGTGGAAATGAAACATAGTCACATTTTAAATGTGACAAGCTTTGAGATTTCAGTCTAATGTCCCAATAAATTATTGGAGAGAATGCATTAAGACTGCCCTATATTTGATAAATCGAACTCCAATACCATTGCTCAAAGGCAAATCACCTTTTTTTGGTGCTCTATGGAAAAGCACTCAATATACAACCAGAGTTTTCAGAACTGGACCAGACCGGTTGGTTCCAACCGGAAAACCGCGAAACGGTCGGAATTTCGGTTCGAGTCCGGTCCGGTTCAGCTTTATTTAAAGAAAAAAGAAAAAATCGACAAAAAAAGAAATAAAACCAATTTTAAAAAAAGACTAAATATATTGTTGGCCCTAGTGGTCAGTGCTTTAAACTTAGTTTCTCAAGGTTGTGGGTTCAAATAATTTCTTGTGCATATTAAATTTTACTTTTAATTAATTTTTGACACCTCATTTTACATTTTATTTTTTTTTATCTCCTCATTATATAGTACTTTAATTAACTAAATCCCCAATTTATAAATTTAACTCTTGACACCCCATTTTACAATTACTTTAAATTTTCCAATACATATTATTTGATTGATATATTCATAAAATATAATTTTAGTATATTTAGAGGCACCGGTTCTATACTAGTTAAACCACTAAAATTTCCTAACCGGTTCGAAAAATCAGTTCCAGAATCATGTATACAACATCTCAAGTTTTTTGGGTGTTTATGCCCTGCAAAGGTTATACCACAAAATGATAAGTTCTAGCATAGGTCCAAACCTTGTGTGCTTATGGGCTATGACGTGAACCAAAAGACTTACGAATTACTTGGTCTTGATCAATAGTTGCAAAAGCGTTGCGCGCCTTATAGCGCGCTTTAGCGGGTTATTAATCAAAAACACATCATAACATATCAATTATTATGTCTTTCCTGTTGGAATTGGGACTATAGGCCTAAATGGGTTTTAGACCTAGTAAATAAGAGCTTAACCGATCTTAATTAATCTCAATTGATTATGTGAAGTCTAAAGAGAACATAGCAGATCCTTTGACGAAAGGCATCACTAGAGAACAATTAAACACTACAGTAAGGGGAATGGGACTAAAAATCCACACACCAAGAAAAGGCACAGTGGAAACTCAACCATGATGAGTGGAGATCCCACGAACTTGGTTCAATGAGACAACTATGTTGTGTCTATTTCAGTTGTATACTTTGAAATCCTAAAAGTCCATTCTCGAGAGATGCCCAAGTAAATCTCTCGATGACGTGTGGTAAGGGTAAGCGTTTACGCTTAAATGATGACTATACCAAATTGGTGGAGTATTTCGAGCTACTCCGGGATTAAGTCCTAATAGTCAGTCGCCTATATAAGTGTGAAGTGGGGCCGCTTCAAAGCAAACACTTATGAATGGAGATACGGTCCAAGGCCGAAACGGACACAACGTGAGAATCGAAAGAGATCAGATTCATCTTTGTGTGTATGATGTTGTCTTGGTTTACACAAAAAGCCGACAGTTCAAGATCACGTTCACTGAGCATCGAATAAATCCGATAGCATTTCACTTAGGGAAGGTTCAAAGCCACAAGCTATCTATCTCGATGCACTGATGGATCGTCGGACTTTCTTGCTAGAGTCAACATGCATTGCATTTGCATTAATTTCCATTCATGTGAGGGATTGTTGGAGGCCCAAATGGGTTTTAGACCCAATAAATAAGAGCTTAATCGATTTTAATTAAATCGACAAGCCGTTGTTCGTCGAAACCCAAAATTGATGAAAGATTCAATTCTAAGGGGAATCTATCGAATGTTACTTGCTCAAAACCGATGTCGGGTGAATGAGAAATTGAAGTTGGTCCAATAAAGAGATGAAATATATTTAACGTATATAAATGGATTTTTTGTTGTTCCACATTGGAAAGTTCATCATTTTTTAACTTGTTTATAAGGAATCTCCCTACATGGGCTATTAAAAGGACTTGTCCAAGTGGTTGGTGGGTTATGGACTTATGGGCTTGTGTGGGAGGTTTTGGACCTAATTATAGCCCAAGTGCGGGCAGTGCCCCGCACCGCCGAGCCCGAGCCCGCGCCCGCGCCGAGGCCGACACCGACCAGAGCCGTGCCAAGTGCGCAATGGGCGTAATGGCGCTTTGAGGCGCACTTTGCACTTAGCATCGGAGCGAAGAGCTTTGAGGAGCCCTTAATTTTATGCTCCGGTGACGTGACAAGTAATGTTGACGTGTCATAGGACACATGTACAAGTGAAGCTGTCGTGGCGCTTATACAAGCGCCGCGTGGACGACGATTGGGATAGGAGGACGTGTAGCGGACCGGTTAAGGTCCGGTGGGGTGCGATGGGTTGCGCCGGTTCCACTCGGGTCGAACCGCTGGGATGAATAGGTACCTATTCCGAAGAGGCCCGAAAGTTGTGACTATTCTCACTTTGGCAAAAGTTCAAAATAGCCCAATAAGATGCAACCATTCGCAGAATCGCCCCAAACCTATTCAGAAGCTATAAATAGACACCTGCTGAAGTTGGAAAAATCATTCAATCGAACCCCAACATTCTAGAGTTAGTGCATACACAATCCGAAGTAAAATAAAAGCAACAAAGGCTCTAGTCTTTGAGTATATTCGCCAATAATTTTGTATCGTTGTGCAACGTGAAAAATTCCGAAGTCGTTGTATCTTCGGGACGGATTGCGATAACCCGAGGCACTGAAATACGGGGTAATAACGTCTTACGGACAAAGTACATTGTACGAGCCCCGACTTCGACACTAACGAGTTTCTGTTCGAGTTTCTGCAACCACCGACCAGACGAAATACACCGGAACCAACATTTCCTAAAAATGCAAGTGATATATGACGTGTCACGCAATTTACGCGATAATTTGTGTTTTACGCGATATCGTAAAATACCAACGCTAATTAGGAAATACAATTATTTTTTGATAAAAGTAAGACATGTAAGATAATTTGCTAAAATTAAAGGACTTATGTATACAATAACTTTTGTGTAAGTAACTTTGGCTAATCAGAACATATGTTACATTTCGTAAAAAAGAAAAATAGAACAGAGCCACGTCAATTAGGGTTCTCAAGCAAGCACCATTTCAAGATTTGGAGAATATTCAAATTTGTGCTTCAGTTCTGCCACATTTTTCGTTCGTCGATCTTGGAGTGGGGCATGCAGGTTCTTTCGTTCAAACCTAGTTTTTCAATTGTCTTGTTTCCGTAATCTTGAATCAATTCTTTTGAATGTTATGTGCGTAAGTTTCTCTGGTTTTTTGGCATTCTGTTAATGCTTTTTTAAGTCGATTATGTTAGTATTGTTTTATTAATGTCAGATGCTTTTTCACTAATAATCGATTATTATCAATGTTAAGAGTTTCTCTTTTGGATGTTATTTCACTAATTTCTGGGTTTCGCTAATTAATGTCTTTAAAGTTGAATGATATTCGAGTTTTCATTTTTCACTTTTGTGTATTCTGCAATCTGTTAATGCTTATTTATTATTAATTTCCGTTTGAATGGCGTCAAGTAGCAAAAACGATATTGGCTGAAAATACGTATTTAAAGTAGACAGGGTGAAGAGCATTGAATGCAGATTTTGTCACCACAAATCAAACGGAGGTATTTCTCATCTAAAAGAACATTTAGCTCAATCGTGCAAAGGTGTTGCAGCTTGTGATAAAGTTCCGGGTGGTGTAAAAAGGGGAATTATTGATAGTCTACAAACTTACAAGTAAGCAAGAGGAACGAATTGCTCCGTGAGATCGGTGAGGGTCCAAGTGTAAACTGTCCACTTTTGATGGGAACGGGGTTTCACAAGGAGGTAGTAATAGCCATTCACGAGGCACCGGTACATTGGATAAGTTTGTTAGTTCCGAAAGAAGGGAGACAACTACTAATTCCGCATACAAGAACAATTGAAAAACATATATTGATCGTAGAGTTGCTCGTTTCATCTACTCTGTTGGACTTTCTTTCAATGTCGTCAACGGTCCTCATTGGTTACCAATGGTTGAGGCCAATTACAAAATATGGTAAAGGGCAAGTTCCGAGGTGAATGACATTAGCATTATCTATGAGTAGCATAAAAAGGCTTGGAAAACCTATGGGTGTACGGTGATGTCCGTGGGTGGACTGATGGGAATAATAAAGCTTTGCTAAATTTTCTCGTTAATAGTCATGCTGGCACTTTCTTTCTGAAATCCCTTGATGTTTCCGACTATATCAAGAACGGTGACTTTTTTTGAAGTATCTTGATGATATTGTTAACGAGGTAGGAGAGGAGAATGCTATCCAAGTCATCACGAATAATGCTAGTAATTGTGTAAAGGCGGGGAAAAGTTGATAACCACACGGAAGGCTCTACGGTGGACACCTTGTGCGGTACATTGCAATGATCTCATGTTGGAGTTAATTGCCAAATTGATTATATTTTCAGATACAATTGAAAAGGCTAAAAGGGTTGTGAAGTTCTTTATGGTCATGGCACTATCCTTTCGTTGATGAGAAAACATACGAATGGAAAAGAACTTCTTCGTCCGCAAATAACTCACTTTGCCACATTATTCTAAACTCTTCAAAATTGTATAAGCAGAACACTTGAAATCATGTTTGCTTCTAAAGATTGGGTTAGTTCTGCTCAGGCCAAAAAGGCTGAAGGAAAGTTAATTAAAAGGATAGTCGTCTATGATCTCGATCTTTGGCCGCATGTAGCATTTTGCATTAAAAGCATCATGCCCCTTGTTAGTGTCTTCAAGGAGGTTGACTCTAAAGAGAGGCCGGCCATGAGATATATTTATGAACTTATGAGAAGGGCAAAGGAGACAAACTGTGTCGGAATTCAAAAAAGATATGCTTATTTGGAGGAAAATAGATGAGAGATGGGCTCCAAAACTTCACCATCCCCTACACGCATCCGGATATTATTTGAATTCAAAATTGCATTATGAAGATTCATTTTGCAATAGTATGGAAGTCAAAGACAGTTTGTATGCGTGTATGGACAGAATGTTGTCACCCGATGATCGTCTACGTGCCGATATCCAATTGGATTATTATGACAAAGTAGAAGGGGAATTCGGATTGCAAAAACATCAAGAATGTTGAGATCATCGGGTATGACATTTTCATTTAAGAGTTAATTCTTTTCATACATTGGTTCCAACTTTTAAGTAATTATGAAATTTCTTATTTGTTTCTATTCTAGCAAAATGGTGGGAACGATTTGGAAGCAAAACACCCGAGCTTATGAGATTTGTTATACAAGTTCTTAGTCTTACTTGTAGCGCTTCGGGGTGTGAAAGACATTGGAGCACCTTTGAGTCGGTAATCATTTTATTTTTTGGGATGCTTACAAGCTGAATATCGTGTTATTATTCTGCTGCCTCGGTGTTAAAAACCCATGTTGTGTTATTATTATTCTTGTGCTTCAGATGATCCAAGTTACAATTTTCTGTTGTGTTGTTAAAATGTTGAATGCAATTTATTATTACTATGATGCTTCGATTTTAACATGATGCATGTATTATCTCGTTTTCTTTTGTGTATTATTATTAGCATGCTTTACAATTCATGTTATGTTTAACATGCTTGATGCCAAATTTGTTCAACATGTTGCTAACCCCCTTCTTTTTATCATAATTATTATTCTTAGATACATATAAAGAAGTGGAATAGACTTAGACATTCAAGATTGAATGTTTTTCTCTTTGTGAAGTATAACACAAATCAAGGGAGAGAAGTATTAGAAGGAGAGCAAAATGGATCCAATTATAGTTGATGAAATTGATTCAAATGATAAATGGATAGATGAGCTAGAAGATCCGACCCTCCCTAACAATATTGATTGACTTCGTGATGATGATTTATTTGAAGGGGATCCTATTGTAAGTGTGCCACCAAGCCAGTTTGATAGCCTTCTGGATTTGGATAAGCGAGTCGAAGTTGATGCTGAAAATGAAGATCGAGATCATTCTCTCATTTTAAAGAAGAAAAGAGTTAGTGAAAGCTCAAGCAAGTACATGATCTTTTTTCAATTTGATAAATATAATTTACTTCTGATTTTTAAATCGACAGGTGCAAACAAGGATCTCAACAATATTCACGATGGTGATAAGATGCAAGTATTTGGTGAAATTGCTCTAAGGATCTTCGATAGTGGAAATCTCACGAACTTTAATAGTATCGACGATGATAGTCATATACAGTTGGATGACACCGATTATTTTTAGTTTTGAGTCTATGTTTTGAATTATGACTTTTGAATTGTTTGTAACAAGTAATATTCAAATGATATTTCTTAGTCTTAATGTGCACTTTCATGATTGAATAACCATTTCAAGTTAGTTTGTTTGTTAATGTTGTCATACATTATGTTTTTTCTCGCATTATAAGTGATTTGCCCGAAAAAATTCATGCAATACGATACGCTATTTACGCTACGCAATATCGGAACTAAAACGCGACACGCGTTTTCAAACATTGATCTTGATATAATGAATTTCATTATATCAAGAGATGTTATGTTTTATGAAGATAAACTTCTTTTTAATATTAAGTACATAGATGAAATCCATCACATGTTGTTTCCAGAGGAGTTGGTATTTGACGGAGGGCGGGCGGGTCCAACTTCAAAACCCTTTGCGGGTTGGTCAGAAGTCAGATCGTAGAACTGATATATTTGATTTTGAAGAACCCGTCAATAACAGAACTGTAGGAACCGGTTTTGATGTGTTTATAAATATTGATAATAATGGAATGGATAATAGTAAAGTGAATGATAATATTATGAATGACCATGGAAGTGGATACAATGGGGATGAACATTCGGCTGAAGAGGATGAAAGATAAAGCGTTGAACCAAGCCAAGTCGCACATTTGAGAAGATCAACCCGAGCAAGTAAACCGTCAAATTGGTTGAAGGAGTTTATTTCACCTTATAATTCTAACACTAACAATGCATTTACTGTGAAATATCCTATGCCTCTTTATTTGCAGTATAAGAGAATTAAGCCACAATATTATGCATACCTGAGAGCATTAGCAAATGAAAAGATACCAAGGAATTATAAAGAAGCAATGAGATTTGAACATGGGTATGAGATTTCAACGTTGAAACCAAATCACACTTGAACTTTGTTGATCTTCCAAAAGGAAAAACACCAATAGGATGTAAATGGGTTATTCATTTAAATATAAAGCATATATATATATATATATATATATATATATAAAGAAAGACTAGTATCTAAGGGTTTATAGTCAAGTAGAATGTGTAGATTATACATAAACATTTACCCCAATAGCCAAGTATGTTACAATTTGGCTAGTTATATCCCTTGCATCTACTCATAAATTGTCACTTTGGCAAATGGATGTCACCAATGCCTTCTTACAAGGAGATCTATATGAGGGTGTTTATATGAATTTGCCCTTAGGATTGTATTCAAATAGAATAGATAATAGTATTAAACTATGTAAGCTTGAAAAATCCTTGTATGGATTAAAGCAAGCCTCAAGACAATGGAATATACCACGGTCATGTATCAAAGAATGACTATGCTTTGTTTGTCAAATCAAGGGGAAGAAATCTTGTTATTATATTAATCTATGTTGATGATATAATCCTGATAGGGAATAATGATACTATAATTAATGAGACCAAGCATTATTTGCGTCAATCGCTTCACATGAAAGATCCATGCGGATTAAGATATTTTTTGGGAATCTAAGTGGCAAGATCACAAGAAGGTATTATACTTAATCAAAGGAAATATGTGTTAGAACTTCTTGGAGAAACTGGTATGTTAGGTGCTAAACCATTATCAATACCTGCTGAGCAAAATATCAAGTTTGCAGATTATGATCCAAGAAGTAAGAGATCAAGTTAGGGTTCTGATGAGGGAGGATCAGGTGAATTTACTGAAACTGCACACAATTTGCCTAATTGTGAAGACTAAACATTTATTATTAGTGATAAATGTACTGAGATGAATGTGCAAATGTATCAAAAGATTGTTGGTAATTTGATATATTTGTACTTGACAAGGCCAGATATATGTTACCCAGTTCAAATCCTCCCCCGTTATATGCATAATACAAATAAATCACACTTTGATGCAATGTTCTGAGTCCTTAAGTATTTAAAAGGTCAACCAGGACTGAGCATTCTACTTAGTGCAAATAACAACTTATTTTTAAAAGCATTTTCTGATGCAGAGTGGGCATCTTGTCCACAATCAAGGAGGTCTTTAACATGCTACATGGTTTGCTTAAGAGATTCATTGATATCTTGGAAATCAAAGAAGCAATGCACGGTTCAAGAAGCGCAGTTGAAGTTGAGTACATGGCATGAGTCACAGTCACTGCAGAGATTTGGCTTATCAGCGTGATGAAAGATATTGGATTTGAGAATCAAGGGCCATTGACAATATACTCATATAGTAATTCTGCTATCCAAATTGCCTCGAATCCAGTTTTTCACAAGAAAACAAAACATATAGAAGTATGTTGCCATTTTATACGAAACAAAATTAAAAAAAAAGGTGGTGAATACATCAAGTCTCGGAATTTACCAGCTGATTTGTTGACAAAAGCATTGGAAAAACAACAGTTTGAATATTTACTTTTCAAGATTGGTGTTTTTGATTTGTTTGAACACCAAACTTGAGGGGAGTATCAAGAGTGATGAATTATTTGTAGTGAGGATGATTATGTAATTTTATTTGTATTGTTAGAGGTTTATGTAATTTACTTATGTGCATGGACTGAAATGAAATATAGAAATATTTATATAAATAGGTGAGGAATTGGAGAGTGAACGATGTAATTAATTCATTTTTGTAATCCCTCTATCGAATGAATGAAATTATAGAGTTTTTCTTTTCCTGATCTTGACACTTTCAATCCGCTATTTTTACTTTTTTTTTTTTATTATTTAACTAAACATCTTGATCATGATGCGATCATCACCAATTGAAGCGACGTATAATATGTTTCTTTCGGATTTTAATATTCGTATTCAAAAAGAAACTGAAGGTTATTCGCAGCGAAGATAGAAAGTAAAACCATTATAATATAACAAAAATAAGCTCATTGAAAGTATATGTAGAGGTTAGAAATCTGAATTAACATATTTCAATCATCAACACCATTACAATCAGAATACTATTTTGTCGTCTAGTAATTGTTTAATAGCACGTAAAAAATGCTTCCGTGGCATAGTGGTGGTAGTGCGTTCGCTTCGTAAGCGAAAGGTCGCGAGTTCGATCCTCGCCGGGAGCTTCCTATTTAAGTATTAATAATACCCCAATATTAAGCACTTTTTCCAGCTTAATTATTATTTGTCTTATATAATGGACGAGAGGAATGCTGAGGATCTGAATCGTTCGCGTCAACCGCTAAATGGGTTTTTACTATATTTTATTCTGGTTGTCCGTCTTCATCTCCCAAATTCCGATGTCACCAACGAAAATGTTTTTTGCTGAACATATCGTAAATTTCATAATCGTGCTTCAAAATTGAGATTTGTGCCATTCTATTCAAAATCAAATTCTACAATATCTGACAAAATTTTATCCTCAGAAACGAATAAATTTTCATAGACAAATAAAGATGGTAATGGACGATTAACCAAGCCAATAAGCATAGCAAATATCAGTTGACAATCGAACAGCAAAGTTCACATTCAAGCCCCATCCTGATATGCTATTCAAGCATCAACAAATTATTCATCGAATGCAACTGTTGACAAATTACAACATTTAAAAAAAAAATTTCCCGTCTTAGCAATTATTGTCTGAATACATAAGAGATCAAGATAAAGAAAAGAGCTGCAGCGCAGAAAACCTGCTGAACTTGCAAATACCAAGGACCTTCGATGAACGTTTTGGGAGCCTGTAATAAAGATAATACGATTAAGATCTGCAAAATCGGAAACAATATGGCTGCGAAGAGTGTTCACCACTGATCGAATGAAGTTACCCAGTACCAGATGATGATTCCATAAGCTAAAAGAGATATTTACATCAAATTGAGTATCATCATCAAGGGCTGTTTTTTTTCCTTGAAGGTGGCTATAGTACCATACATTTCAATGCATAAACACAAATTGTGTTAGAAGATGAACCGAAGACATCAATATCAGGGGCTACTATGCATAGCAGGTATGAAGGAAAATAAAAACCTAGACAGCTATGGATTGGAAAATTGAATGATGCCAAGGTCTGTAAGGAAGAGGGTAAGATTAGAAACCAATTGGTAAAATTTATCAAGATTCAGAGAGAGCTAACAAGTGAAAATCGCCACCAAATGCCTGAATTGCCAACAATTAATGATAACAGGAAAACCAAATTCCCCCAATTTTTCAGGGCACGCAAAAGAAGTAATATCCATAACACAAAAGAAAAAAAAATCATTGAAATCTAAAAGACGGTGATAAGATCATCGTACCGATCAAGGAATTTCACTACTGGTACCCTCCGCCGATGGCGTTGTCGTCCTCCACCACCGTATTAGCCAAATAAACCCTAGGAAAATCACCCACGTCGAACGTCTTCTCCTTCATCGCCTTTTCCACGTCGGCCTTCTTCAGGATCGTCCTCTTAATCGGAGGCCTGTTGCGCCTCTGGTCCCTAGAGAAGTACTTGATGTCGTACACCGTCTCGGGCAGCGACGTCGGCACGATCGCCTTGTCCGGAACCGTCGCGGGAGAAAAGATCCTATACTCGGTGGCTTTAGGCAGCGCCAATCTGAACTCCGGGCCGGATTGAGGACCCGTGAACTCCCATGGCTTCTTGATGTAGCGTCGTAAGGTTTGGAATACGGATTTCACAGTGTTCGA
The DNA here is from genome assembly GCA_004919715.1 of Linderniella brevidens. NCBI lineage: Eukaryota > Viridiplantae > Streptophyta > Magnoliopsida > Lamiales > Linderniaceae > Linderniella > Linderniella brevidens. The sequence continues at coordinate 7,137,278 of SWDC01000148.1, forward strand.
CATCGATTTGGGAAATTTGGGTGTTTCAGTTTTCTCTCAGCACTGCGTTTTCGCTTTCTAATTTACTTCGCATTTTAGCTTTTCGACTTCTTCAATGGGCCGTTATCAGATCAGCCCAATTAGAACAACTATGGCCCAATAACTCAGGGTTCTTTCTTAGTACTATTTTAAAAAATAGACTATGACCAAAGAAACATTAAAAAACTAGACACTTTAACTTTTTTTTTTTGTCAATAGTCTCCACTTTAATTACCTTTTAATTATCTTTTCATAATCATTTTTTATAAGAAAAGAAAAGAAAAAAAGGAAAGAACGTTGCAAAAAAGAAAAGAAGAAAGAAATGATATTTCAGAAAAATAAAAAAATAAAATTACGAAAATTACATAAATTGCATTAACGCCATGAACAACAACCTGCATCTACCATGAGTGCATCATATCTTTAAATCTTGAAGAAGAAAATAATATGAAAACACCTATATTCGCATTCACTGAGCCAATCGACGATTTATGCTCGAGATATGTAAAAATAACCAAGAATTAAGCACATTAAAGCTACATTTCGCGCCAAGTTTTTTTTTTTTTTTGGGTTTATGATTTTTCACTTGAATGCCACGACTTAATTAGCTGCGAAATGGAATGGGTTTCGATGGATACGATGAGGGACTGTGATTCTGGCAAAATTCGAGCTCAATCGATGCTTTTTTCTGATCTTCTGCATATTAAATATGGATTACCTGCGCCGGGGACCCACACATATGCACGGTCCCCTGCATATGCGCACGGGTCCCCTGCATATATGCTCAGGGGACCCGTGCATACGAGCAGGGGACCCATGCATACGAGCAGGGGACTCGTGCACACGAGCAGGGGACCCGTTCATACGAGCAGGGGACCCGTTTATACGAGCAGGGGACCCGTTCATACGAGCAGGGGACCCGTGCATACGAGCAGAGGATCCAATATCTGTAATCTATATAATGTTGAATTTCTTATGTAATATAATTTTTGAAACTCATTTTTACATATGGTGCATGTATTAGGGAAAAGCACAACCAATAGTTCTATTCATAATTTTCTAGATGCAAATGGATTACAATTCCACAACCCACTATTTTTATTAACAATCAAGAGACTCAATTTCTAAAAAGAGTTGTAAAATGCGGTCATGGAGTTTGCCAAATAAGTTATCTAGATGTTGCTCGAGAAGAAATTTATGTGAAAAAGGTTGCCAAAAGAGTAGAACTTTTGCAATAAGAGAATGCACAAATGATGGAAAAGATTCGTACATTTAGAGCTGGTAAGAAATGTTGTTAATTTGAATATTAAAAAAGCAAATTCGAAGAAAAAAAGGTGACTAAACAAGCAAATGCGGAAAATGCTTTAGTTTTTGTTCTAGTTGCATCATGGATTTTGTTTGGAGTATTTATTTGTATGATAAGTATTTGAATAAGTAAATTATAGTTTGTTAAGTGTTGAAATAAGGAGTGAGTAAATTATATGCAATTAAGAAAGCTTTATAATACATGAGATGTATGTACATATTAACTTTGTGTTTGAAGTTTGAAACATTGCCGAATGGTTTTGAACTTTGATTATACTTGAAATACTAACCAATTTTTATCATATATTTACTAAAAATATATAAATACTAATCAAATTAAGTTATAAATTTACTAATCGATTTATATTACATACTTGAAATGTTTTGAAATACTTATATTGACTTTACACTTGAAGTACTATCCAAGTTGGTATTATGAGTAAAAATCTATGTTTTGAAATACTTACATTGACTTTACACTTGAAGTACTATCCAAGTTGGTATTATGAGTAAAAATTCTCTTAATGATGATAAATATACATACGTTTATATATGCTAGAGTATGATTTTTTGTGTTTCTGGAATATGGAAATTCAATCAATCTCTTCCATCAACATATTTGATTCCGATCAATAGATATGCTAGTAATGTATTGATGTTTGCGTAATGTGTTATCTGTCACATACCACTTAGTCGGCTAAGATTTATGGACATTAGCAGTTTCAGATTAAAGGTTTATGGTCTATGATTTAGGGTTTTATGGTATAATATTTATGATTTAGGGTATAAGGCTTAAGGTACACTAAAGTTAATGCAATTCTATCAATTGCATATATGCATGGGTCCATTGCATATGTGCATGGGTCCCATGCACATATGTACACGGGTTCCCTGCGCTTGTTCAATTGGTTGGAGAGGTTAAAGTTGTTCGCTAATACTACGAGATATCTGAACGAACTGTTCTCGATAAATTCGGACAGCTCAACATTATTCACAAAAGCAATAATTGTTTCGCTTGCTTCGACATACTTGGCCGTCAGAATTAATATGCATACGAAATTCCGATCTTGATTGGTCATTTGTGTCCTCAACACAACCTGTAAAACCATTATATTAAAATTCAGGACAATGATATATTCACGGGTCCCCTGGGCAACGTGTGTAGGTCCCAAACACGGCGCTCAAGGGACCCAAACACGAGCGCTCATGGGACCAAAACACGAGTGCTCAGGTGACCAAACACGAAATCTCAGGGGACCTAAACACGAACTCTCTTAGGGGACCTAAACATGAATTCTCAGGGAATCTAAACATGAATTCTTAGGGGACCCAAACATGAACGCCCAGGGGACCCAAACATGAATGCTCAGGGGACCCAAACACGAACGCCCAGGGGACCCAGGGGACCTAAACACCAATACTCAGGGGACCCAGATGTGACATAGAGACCCATTCACGTTCCTCACTGAGCGCAGAATACCCTGTGTATGAGTCTCCTACAGCCCATACGACCGTGCATACAACCCCATAAAATGAAATGCTAAAAGCACTGCAAAAAATCAAAGTAATGAATTTGCCGAGCAGACAAAACTCACATTCTCGACCATCGCACTGCTTGCCATCGATATTCTTGTGTGATTCCGGGTCTGGGTCTCTGAGAAATTGAGTCGCGCTCCAATGAATTGCAGTAAAATCGACGATGAAACTGACGAGTGAATTTGGAGAAGAACAGTTAAGGTGGAATGAATAGTCACGCTGACACGTTTTTACTGGTTTTCCATTAAAAAAAATAAAAAATAGATATTTATTATTTGTAAAAGGTTAACAGTTGGGACTGCACTAAATAAGGGCAATATTGTCTTTTACGTTACATTAGTAAGGGTATAGTTGTACTTTTAGAAGGAGGAGTCTATTTTTTTAAAATTTGTGTTTGAGAAGTCTATATACTCAATTAATCCTTCTTTCTTATCACTTTGCCACGTGTCGTTAGCCTTCAGCAAATTGACTAGAATCTGCATCGTAAACCGTACGCTCAGATCAACGGCTCTCGATGAATATAACCAGCAACTTCGTCTCGATTTTGCGGCCCACAATAGATTTAAATTCCGTTTTTGTGTTGGTAATTTTATTTTGACCTATTGTACATGGCCATATATTCACTCATAATTAATGGTCATGTCTGATCATTCAATTTAAGATTATATGGTTCATCAATTTTATTTTTTATTTATTTTTTATTTTTTGATTACATATTCTACCAAATAATGAAATCGTTGTTATTTAATGTGGTTTATATGATAAAAACAAATAAACATATCTAATTTATTTTTTCTGTCATGATGATCAAATCGATATTCATATCTTATATTTTTCGATATTCATAAGAATCATTTTTCTCTTAAATTTTACAACGTGGGACATGAAGTGGAACATTAATTGTGGGACAGACGATTTCAACCGTATATTCACCCTTAAGCACCCTACTGAAATCACATGTCTCACTATTTGTGTTTACACAGTGTCACATCCATCATTACCATTTGGATCACGTGGTTAATAAATTTTCTTATTATTTTTAAATTATCTTTAACTTTTTGATTCCATATTCAACCAATCATAAAATCACTGTTATTTTATATGATTCATTGATAAAAATAAATAAACATATCTCGAGAATTATGGGAGTCAACGCAGTTCTTTGTGTTGCGGCGTGTTCCAGAAGTTCATTCATACTTGGAGGAGCATATGGCAACCTTAAGACGCAAAGATCCAACAAAAATCGAGCTTGGTTCATAAAAGAGCATAACCGATCATCTTTAGGTTGGTTCAAAACGAGGGCAGTTAATTAGTGTAGTGAAATGATTAAGTGGCTTGCTTGGGAACCGAAATGGAATGCCGCGACATATGAAGGGTACGATATAAATGGTATAATTTCTACACCCAGAAGAGAGACGACAGAAGCTCATCGCAGAATAGTGGGTTACATTAGTTGCATTGTCTAGAGAAGTATCTCGTGGAAGAGATGCCCAAGTTACGAGTATCGAAAGTTCATACTATGGGTTTATCGAAAAAATATGAGAACTAGCTTACAAAAACGATGCGGAATTTATTTTACTTTGATGTCAATATGTAAATAACCGACGAGGCGTTCGGTTTGATCCTGAGTTGGGCTTTACGATGGTTGACATAGAAAAAATGGGCTATGTCGACGACCCTTTCATTCTCGCTATCCAAGCCAAACAAGTATTTACGTTCAAGATCCAGCTAATAGCAGATGGAATATTGTTCTTCAAGGGAAGAAAAGTGTCGTCAGAATTGGTGAGGTGGACGATGAAGAAGAATATGACAAAAGCGATGATACATTCCTATTTTCCACCGGCGTGCTTCATGCCCCTATTGAAGAAACGACACAACGTGTCGTAGGTACACTATTTTAAACACACTGAAGGACTTTATTGTTGACAAGCGGTGAACAAGTGTAATTTTATTAATTATTTATGACTTAAAAACGTAATATAATACCTTTTTAAATTTTTCGTTATCTAATATCATTTATTGTCAATTTCAGGTACATATAATCTTATTATGTCTTCAGAAAAGTCGGGTTCGAGTGGTACAAAATCGACGAGACGTACGAGAGGCCCGTAAAAGGCAAAGTCATTAAGGAGATGAATAGAATTTGAGCCATCGAAGGGCTGTTGATTACAGCTCGACGAGGATGGCCAATGTATTGGCCCATGCTCGACTTCTAGGGCGTCATTCAACAATTATATCGTCTATGGGACACGAGCACATGTGCTCGACTTCATCACGGATTGACGACATATCGATATGGGATTGAAGGATACGTTGTGGGAGGACGTCAAGGTATTAATTAATTAAATAATTAATAGTATGACTTATTTTAAGTATTCGGTGTATTATATGAATCACACATATATTATATACTTTCAGGGTACATGGCATCTACTGGAGGTTCCTGCATTAAGGTAAGAGTGCTGAAAAAGGCCGGGGAATTGTAGAAAAATTGGAAGAATAAGTTCAATCTAAGGAAAGAGGTGAAGGTGCAATCTTTTATCGATGATTACGAACACATCAATCAACAGAGATTGACATCATGGAGGGAATATAAGTCGACTTCCGAGATCGACAACAATGATGCTTCTCTATTTTATACCAAATTGATTATATATATATAATATTTTCTAATATTTCGTTTTAATTCTTGTAGAAAATTAGTGAGAAGGCTAGAAGAAGCCAGTTACACAAGATTTATCCACACCACCTCGGCACGTCCGGGTACAGAGGATGCCTGAATGGGCGACAGAGGACTCATTACAGAACATTGTCGTTTTTTCGGAGAATTTGGTCCCTCTGTTGTCCAATGGTAATGAAAGCACCAGAAACTTCATCCGAGCCATGGCCAAGAAAAGAGATTGATGCTACGGGAATTCCCTACGATAGAATGTTCAGTAGAACTACCCATGAGAGAACCGCTCAAAGATCAACTAGCAAATCTTGGAGGACGTCCGACAGAGGAGGTCGACAAAGGATAAAGCACGAAGAAAAATAGCCCACTCGACACCGACCAACCGGAACCAAACCCAAGCCGGATAAAAGCTCGCCGATGCCGAGGCGGCCACGGCCGAAGTCGGGGCCAAAGCCGAGGCCGAAGAGCCACGGCCAAAGCCGGGGCCAAAAAAGAAGCCAAAGCGGTCGCGGCCGAAGCCGAGGCCAAAGAAAGAGTCGAGGCGGCCACGGTCAAGGCCGAGGCCAAAGAAGGAGTCGAGGCGGCCACGGCTGAAGCTGAGGCCGAAGTAGCCGAACGTATGCCGAGGCCATGGCCAAGGCGGCCGAATGCCTGCCGAGGCCGAGGCGGTTGAACGCATGCCAAGGCCGAGGCCGGAGCGGCTGAGCACCTGCCAAAGCGGCCACTTCTGAAGTAGGATCCGAGGCGGCCACGGCTGAGCACCTGCCAAGGCCGAGGCTGAGGCCGAAGTGCCCGAGCACCTGCCGAAGCCGAGGCGGCCGAATGCCTGCCGACGCCAAGGCCAAGGCCGAGGTGACCGAAGGCGAAACATCCGAAGTCACGACATGGTCAATGTCTAGTATTCTAGGAAGTATTCAAACTCGAAGACCCGACTTGGTCAAGGTCCGATATTCTCGAAAGCCTTGAAATCCGAAAGGCCAACGAAAGGGGAGATATTCCAGGAACCTCAACCGAATGAGATATTCTTGGATGGCAATTCAAATGAAGGGCCCGAATCCTGGCGGTCCAACCAAGTAGGTCGGCTCCTCCTATAAATACCTTAGTTCATTCGTCATTCAAGGTATGTTCTCTACACACCCAATCTATACTCAAACATCTATATTTCTCTAAAACCTCGGAGAGAGAAATACCCTCCCGACTAAGACAAGAGAAATAATGCCCTAACCCCCTCAATCCAGGTATTGCCGGCATCGATCCCTAGACGTCCACGGACGTTCGCGGATTACCAACAAAGGACACAGAGGAAAGACGTAGGAAGAGTGAACGGATTTTTTTGGCATTATCATTGGCGACATCTGTGGGAAATCGTTAGATAAAATATTTTGGTGAATACCAGATTAAATCTGGGATCAACGAGAAAGGACGATTATGACACGAGGGATATTCAAATGATAGCTACAGAGATGATGACAACATTCTCGACACGACCTTGTTTCGGGGAACATGAAAAAATCAGGAAGGAGCTAAATACCTTAAGAAAGGCGCGGTGGGCAATGGAAGCGGCCATGTTTCGGTCTCTTGCTGAGAGGTATCTCGTGGTAATGGAGGACCTACTTCCACCGGCAAAGACATTGGTAGAGGCGGAGGAGGCGTTGGGTCGTCACCAGATAAAGAGACAAGGAAAGTGGAGAAGGAAAAGATCATTTCTCCGAGGAATGGAATGTGGAAGTCTTGGAGGGTGTACGAAGAGATAGACAATAGAAGAAGGAAGTGCCCCGAAGAGCTAAGATGTTGGGAAAATCCTCACAGGGAAAGACACTATTTTTCTAGAAGACGCTTTCATCACAATAAAGAAACAAGAGAAGCTCCGACCAGTGGCCTCAATACAAGGTCAAGGAGAGCTGGAGCTCCTTTTTTTCCTCGGGGATGGAGGGTATGTCCATGGGACCTTCCTGGACTAATCTTTTCCACAGAGGAGCCGAGATTCCTCCGTCGGCATTCTCGAACGATGCAGGACCAAGCCGTCATAAAGCGCCCCGAGAACACTGCGATCTAAAGGAGGGGCACAGATCATCGTCAGAGGGAGCCAAATAAGCACTTAGAAGATTTCTATTTGCTTTTACTTTTATTATGCCGAAGTAATTAATAAAAGTATTTCTTTACATACGAAAAAATGTTAAACATCATGGGGTACAACAATTTCGCAGAATAGGTCACAAAGGACCTTTGAAGAATGGAATGGAGGCAAAATCCCTCGAAAGAGGCCAAAGCCCTCATGAGAGGCAAAAGCCTTAAACTTAGGCCAAAGCCCTTGCAAGAGGCTAAAGCCCTCATAAGAGGCCAAAGCTCTCCAAGACGAAGAGAAGACCTTTGAAGAATGGAAGGGACGCAAAAGCCCTTGAAAAAGGCCAAAGCCCTCCAGGACGAAGAGAAGACCTTTGAATATTGGAATGGAGGAGAGTCATAAGCCCTCGAAAGATGCCAAAACACTTAAGAGAGGTAAAAGCCCTAAACTTAGGCCAAAGCCCTCCAAGAAGAAGAAAGGACTTTTCAAGAATAGAAGAGAGGCAAAGGCTCTCGAAAGATGTCAAAGTCCTCACGAGATGCAAAATCCCTAAACTTAGGCCAAAGGCCTCGCAAGAAGCCAAAGCCCTCCAAGAAGAAGAAAGGACTTTTCAAGAATGGAAGAGAGGCCAAAGCTCTCGAAAGATGCCAAAGTCCTCAGGAGAGGCAAAATTCCTAAACTTAGGCCAAAGCCCTCGCAAGAAGCCAAAGCCCTCCAAGAAGAAGAAAAGACTTTCCAAGAATGGAAAAGATGCAAAAGCCCTGGAAAGAGGCCAAAGCCCTCTGAGAAGAAGAGAAAACTTTCGAAGAATAGAAAGTACGCCTTGAAGAAAAATGACTCGATTGTCCTTCGGCCGAGACCGTGGTCAAGGCCGAACTAGCCGAGAAAGAGCCTCAATCCCCGACACAAGGCCGAGATGAAAACGAGACGATCAAAGCATTCGAGGCCAACTATCAAGACCAACCTCATTAAGGCTAAGACACATCTAGCCCAAGCCTAACCGTTCATGGACAAAATTCACGCTAGGACAAAACGACCAAGGCACTCGGGATTGAAGCCTAGGTAAACTCGGGATGAAATGGCTTAATCTACAAATCAAAGCCAACAATTAACAACGAAGAAATACGGAATAAAACACATCAAGCATACGAGTAGAAGTCATAACGGTGTTTGAGGCACGAGCTTTACTCAAAATAACAGCATCATACAAAAGGAAAAGACTAGGTAAAGAGCACTAGGAATCGACACTATCCTCCCGTCCCGGTTCCGCCATGTCATCCTTGTCTGCCTCGGGTTGCAGAGGCTCGGTGCTCTCATGCTCCGATAATATGTTACCCTCCCCGACATCCGGGGGAGTAATATTGGGGGCATCCTGGAAGGCTTGGGCGAGATCAAGGAAGGCGAAGGGATGCTCCTCGGAGGTATATCCCTGAAACAAAACTGGGAGAGACAACCATCGAATCAACGGTCAAACCATTGCGAACCGGTAAGGGTAATGTGCTCCTAAGGAGCATACTCTTCAACGAGCTTTCTCTTTAGAGAAGCAAGCGCTTCTCGCACCTTCTCAACCTCGCGACGAAGATGCATGATCTCCAACCTCATACGCTCCATCTCTTCTCTTGGGCGCTCGCTTGTTGGGCCTTGCAATTTATCCGACTCTTTAAGGTGGCGGCCGAACTCTTGGCTAGCTCCAACTCCCGTTGTTGGGCTAAGGCGTGGTGGATGCTCGCGCAAGACATGGCGATGGCCTGCCGATCACCATCGCATAAAAATAACTGATTGAAAGAGAAAGTTCGGTAATAAAAAAGCAGAATGAGAATACCTGGGTATATGACATGGCCAACTTATGGAGGAACTCCATACCCCATAGATCGGACAAGAGCCGGTGATCGAACTCCATACCCCGTAGAAGTTGCTCCATGAACACGTATCGAGCTTCCTCACCCACCTCTTCGTCAAGAAGGGAGAGACGGTCAACAGAGGTAGCAGCAACCGAGGGAACGGGGGAAGGAGTTCGCTTATCGACCACCACCCGGGCTCTCTTGGAGGGCTGTTCCTCCGATGCAACCGAGTGGATGGCGGTCGCCGGCCGCATAGGAGACCTCTTCAAAGAAGGTCCAGCGGAAGCCATGGCCTTTTTCTCTCGTGATGCCATAAGGGCGGCCTTGCTCATTTTGGCGTCTGTAGATAAAGCGAAATACTTATCATAAAAACGACAAGGTAACAAAGGAAAAATAAGTGATGTCTCCACAAGGCATACCTAGGTCCATAATCCCAAGATGATTCTTCGGGCTAAAGCCAAAGTAGCACAACACGGACTCCCTAATGAGGTATGGTGCCGAGAAACATTTCCTCGAACAAAATTGAGAAAATCTTCAACCAACGTCGGAGGATCGGACGAGGGAAATTAATTGGAAGAAGCTTCTTCGGCCCAAAATGAATAAGGGAAGCGGACATCTCGGGAGGAGGTTTTACGAAGAAGTACTTGCTCATCCACCCCTTATGAGTCTACAGATGACCCACGATTAACTTCCCTGGATCCAATTTTCTAATCTTAAGAAGAGGATCCAACAAGGAAAGAGACGGCGAGAATCCAAAGTATCGTATGATGGTGGCCAAAGAAAGAAGCAAGTTATACGAATTCAGAGCAAGTTGGCTTGGACTAACTCGGTAGTAATGGCAAAGATCGAGAATGAAACGAGGAATGGAAAAATGGAGACCCATGTCAATTTGATCGACAAAAAAGGTGCTAAAGACTTCGGGACGCAAGTTAATTCTATCCCCGGAATGAGATGCCCGGATCTTAAACTCCCTAGAAATGCCCGCTATCGCTTGAAGGTAGGGAATATCGGATGAGGAGATGGTCAAAATCTTCGCTCGATGCCACACGGGACAATTGGCGTTCGACCGAGTTTTCTTAGGCCGGCGAGTGGCGGCCGGGACATGCCCCTCCGAGCCCTCGGATTCACCACCCTCGGGTAGTTTGGCCGAGACCTCAAGCGGCCTAGGTAAGGAATGGAGGGTAGCCCTTGTAGGATATGATCGAACATAGCCAAACTTCTCTTGGGCAATTTCACAAACACATTGTAGGGGTTCTACAAGCACTATCCCCTTTATGCTTGAAGAAGATTGCGCAACCAAAGGTGTGCCCCCATCAACATTTAAACCACCTTCACCACCCCCAATCTCGCTAAAGAAGACATTATACGCAAGGAATGGAGAGACCGCTTACAAAATCAAGTGTTAACGCGACAGAGGTGGCCGGCCGGCGACGATAAGAGCGGTGGTGCTCGGTAGTCGGAGCGGCAGCCGGAATGTGGGGGTTGTGGCAATATAGGAAGGAAAAAGTTAGGGTTTGGATAATAAATAATTTTTCCTTTTTGGGAGAGAGAATTTTAGGGTTTTGACTAAAGAAAATTGACGTTTACTAAAGGCCTTTAGACTCAATTCTAGCCCTAGGATCTTTTTGCTCATCAAGGGTGGATAGATTGCCACGTCATCAATCCAAGTGAAAGAGAGCTTAGGGGATTATTTGAGAAAAGGCATGGAAAGAAGGGCACAGGAACGAGACACCCAAAAAACTAAAGACCCGAACATTCTACCTTCGACTATACGTCTAAAAAATTCAGTACACTTTTTTTAGACTATTTAGGGGGGGGGGACTATTGATGCTACCGGAAGTTTCCACGGTAGACTGGTTAGTAGAATTACCCATGAGAACCGCTCAAAGACCAACTAGCAAAGCTTGGAGGACTTCCGACACCGAAGGTGGACAAAGGATAAAACACGAAGAAAAATCGCCTGACTCGGCGCCGACCAACGGGAACCAAACCCGAGCTGGCTAAAAGCCCGCCGATGTCGAGGCGGTCACGGCCGATGCCGAGGCCAAAAAAGAAGCCGAAGCGGCACGGCCGAATCTGAGGCCAAAGAAGGAGCCGAGGTGGCCACGGTCGAGGCCGAGGCCGAAGTGGCCAAACGCCTACCGAGGTCGTGGCTGAGGCGGCCGAATGCCTTCCGAGGCCGAGGCAGCCAGACGCGTGCCGAGGCGGAGGAGGCGGCGGCCGAATGCCTGCCAAGGCCGAGCCCGGATTGGTTGAGCACCTACCTAAGCGACCCGAAGCCAAGGTCTAAGAAGGATCCGAGGCGGCCACGGTCGAGGCCGAGGCCGAGGCCGAAGTGGCTGAACGCTGCCGAGGCCAAGACGGATGTGCCCGAGCGCCTGCCGAGGCCGAGGCCGCCGAACACCGCGGAGGTGTCCGAATGAGATATTCTCGTTGGTGACCTTGACCAAGTCGAGACTTTGAGTTTCAATACTCCCGAGAATACCGAAGGAGATATTCCAGGAACCTCAACCGAATGAGATATTCTCGGAGGCCGATTCAAACGAAGGGCCCGAATCCTGTCGCCCCAACCAAGTAGGTCGGTCCTCCTATAAATACCTTAGTTCATTCGTCATTCAAGGTATGTTCTCTACACACCCAATCTATACTCAAAAATCTATATTTCTCTAAAACTTTGGAGAGAGAAATACTCTCCTGGCTGAGGCAGGAGGAATAACGCCCTAACCCCCTCAATCCGGGTATCGCCGGCATCGACCCCCGGAGGTTCGCGGAAGACCGATGAAGGACACGGCGGAAAGACGACGGAATGGTGAACAAATTTTTTCTGGTATCATCAGAGATGATGGGGGGTATGTCATTGATGGTGGTGCCACTCAGGATTTCGTCGAGAAAGCTGTAAGTGTTACATAAATTATTAGTATTGGTAGAAAAATAAGTTGTTACTAATATTATAAGATCTTTTGAAAGGCACATGTGCATGAACAACAAAGTCTAAGAGAATTTGTTCATGATAAGAACCGCGATGCGTTGTCCAATGCTATCGGCAAACCCGATCATTCCGGGCGGGTTAGAAGTGTCAGAAAGTACGAGACAGTAAGGAGCATGTTCGACAATCCATCTGAAGGATCGAGAGGCTATTCGACTAACATCTCCACGGATCAGATGAGAGCCGAGGTCGCAGCTCAGGTGAGGGAGGAGATGAGGGCCAAGATGAGGATCGAGACGAGGGCAGTGTTTGTATTCGATCCGTTGGCGCCAAACATCGGTGTTGTCCGTGGACGACTAGACACGTAAGTTTTATAAAATATACTTCATATTCGAAATTTTATTCTATAAAATCATCTATAAACATACTTTTAATTTTCAGGGCAATAAAGACGGCGACATTCAGGGGTGTTGTTCAAATGAAGAAGAAAGCATCCGCTGTTAGTTGGAAAAGATGCAAGGTTCGTACTCTTTTAATGATTTTGCAAGCTGATGTGTATTTATGTATCCGTTGATATTGAATTAACATGTTATATTTTATTCTTTTCTAAACTTAGTGTCCACGACAACCTTCCGTGAGTGAATTGTGTGGCTATTACGTCATGCGATATATGTACGATATTATCGGACGTATCGGAAGTGGGACTTGCAATTTGCATAAGGTATGAAAATAAAACTATCTCGTCGAACTTTCAATTATGTTTTACTATGTGTTGATTGTATTATCCTTTTCTTTTATTATAGATATTAGAAGGCGTATCGTACGATGATGCGGCAATTAATGAAGTGCGGGAGATATGGGCCGAGCACTTTAATAGCGTTTGCCTTGCGGAGTGATTAAGAAGATTACTTTTATTGTTGACTTTTAATTGTTGAATTGAGATAATTGTGCACTACGAACTATCAATGGACTTTTGTTGATTGTTATTTGTTGTTGGGTTGTATTGGTTTGTATTGGTTGTTGAGTGTTGGAAGTAGAAAAATTAAAAATATATTTTAGAAAAAAAAATGCGACGATTGTTTAAAAACCGTCCCCCATAATCTGAACATACGACATCGGTTATGGTAACGTCGACTAAAGTTAAGAGTATAGGCGGCGATTTTCAGAACAACTGACGCCCATACCTACACTTCGACACCGGTTAATAACCGATGCATATTCCCGTGTTATGGGCGTCAGGGCTCTGGGCGACGCCGAGAAACCGTCGTCCATATACCATAATAACCTGCGCCTATAACATATTTTGTACTAGTGGTTCATCTTAAAATCTCCAAAATTTGTATTCTTCCTCCTTTAATTGAATTTTAAATATCGAACCTATAAAAATCAAGATTGTGTAATGAACGAGACAATGAAAAATGATTATAAAAGTTTTAAAAAACTAAACTCCCTGAAAATAACTTGTCACGTTGGGCACCTATTGTACTAGCTACACGTGGCACAGCCAGTCATTAAGTGGGCCCGTGTGATGAACGTTTTTCGTCCGACTAAACCACGTGGGTAGACGACCCTACAAATTACAATGCAACATCGACTGTTGAGCCTCTTCAGCAAACACGTGTCAGTTTTTTTTTGTATTCTTCAAACACCACCTTCTGTTTTGCTATCATGTTTCTATTTCTTTTTCATGTTTCCGCTGGCCGTTTCATTCAACGGTCTTCAACTTCAATTCTCATCGCAATTTCAATCCGTGAAAGAATAATAATAAAAACAAAATGAAGGTAGCTGAAGAAAGCACGAAGATCTTCAACCTCTCTCAGAAGGCGAACATCTTTTCCGGCGATTTGATCCACCAACGCTTAAAATCAACAACCCGTAGGCCAAATTCGGAGGACGCCGTCAATGATGATGAGCTCGAGCTCACCTTAGGCCTCTCAACGGGCGGGAGATTTGGGGTGGACCAAGAAATAAGAAGCTCAAGCGCTCGTCTTTAGTATCAGACTTTCCCCTCGCCGCCACCGGTAACGATGCCTGGGAACACAACGGGGCGAACAAAGCGTTTGAAGGCCACGCGCAGCTGCTCCCGAGGACGAGGTCCCTGCCCACCGAGGCCGAGGAGGAGCTGAGGAAGAGGAAGGCGTACCAGAGCATGAGGAGATCGGAGGCGAGGAGGAAGAGGCTGGAGAAGATGAGGAGCGGCTCGGGAGACGTAAGGTTTTAGTGTAAGCGTCGAGGATGTTGGCGGTAATAATAATCAGCTCTGTGCCGTCGGCGGTTTAGCTGACGGAGACGACGATCGACAAAAACGAACCTGCGCATCTAAAGAGCTGCTCAGGAACACATCAATGTCGGAGATGCCTTACGTCACCACAAAAGAAACGTGGCCAAACGGTCGCAAAACCGAAAGGTTCTTGTACGGATACGAGAAGGGCGAAGATGTTAGGATCGTCTGCGTCTGCCATGGTCTGTTTCTTTCTCCGGCGGAGTTCGTCAGGCACGGAGGCGGGGCCACCGCCGCCGACGAGGTGGAGCACCCTCTGAAGCAAATAGTGGTCACCCCTTTTCCCTTACTGTAATCTATCTAAATGTGGTTTTTTTTTTTTTTGTGGGAAAGAGTCGATGCAATTACACACATTGTAACGGCTTCGTGATTAGGAGAGGGGATGAAGTAGAAGGATCCGTTGTTTAATTTCGAGAAAAAACAATGGGTCTCGATAATTGCCCTATGGATAATTTTGTTATGTTTTCATTGGAATCAATTTTGATCATCGGTTTTAGATTAAACAAGCGTAAATTTAGACATAATATTTTTCATTTGAGTCGCACGTAATACCTTATAACCCGCCAAAATATAGTGATACACGCTCGTTCATTCTAAAATCACCTAATCTCCTTCACCACACTATCTAGTTCGTTATGGTTTCGATTTTGAGGGTTCGATTATGCTCTGAAGGACACGAATTTAAGGAATTTTAAGATGAACGGACGTATAAACAGCACTTTGGAAGATTTTAATACAATGCGATTTACATGTCGATTCCGTTCAAGACGACGATTAATCAAATTGAGGGATCAAAATTGGTTCAAATCCGACAACTAAGGGGACTAAATGTGGTAAACGGAAACCTCGGGCAAACATAAGGGATCAAAACTGATTTTCTTTCCTTTAATTTCATCAAGCCTCTGTTACTATTCTTCCAACAGCAGCTTACAAACAAAGATGAAGCTAATGCGGCGTTATTATTACAAGAAAAAAGGAATCATCAGCAACTGTAACTATCCCTAAGGCCCTCCAAGCTCCGAGGCCTAATCTCATGCAGCCTTCTAAAGACGGTCCTCATCTTGGGCCTACCGGAGAGCGTCTCATCCGTACAACTCACAGCCAAATCCAAAACCCTCACCAGATCCTCCCGCGGGCCCGAGCCCCACAACGTAGGATGAAAAACCCTCTCGCCGCACCCTTCCCTCATCATCATCGCAGCCCACGAAACGATATTAAAACCGTGCCCGTAAGAACCAAATGAAGGGTCCAAAGCCTTCTTGTCCGATATCATCTCGAGCAGCACAATCCCGTAGCTGTAAACGTCGGCCTTCTCCGAAACCTTGCACGTGATCGCATACTCGGGAGCCACGTACCCGTACGTCCCCGTGGGCCCCGTCGTGGTGTGGGTCCTCGAGTTCCCCATTATTCGGGCCAGCCCGAAATCTGATAAATACGCGTTGCACTCTCCGTCCAGCAAAATGTTGCTCGGCTTCACGTCCCGATGGAGAATACGAGGGTGGCACTGCTCGTGCAGATATGCCAGTGCGGAAGCAATGTTCAGTGCAATGTTGTGTAAGATTTTCCAATCCAGGGACATTTCGGTCCTTTCTTGCAAGAACTTTTCGAGGTTTCCTCCGGGCAAGAAGTTATATATCAGAAACATCTCCGATTTGCCGGAGTAATAGCCTATCAAGGTAACGAGGTTCGGGTGTTTGAGCCTACCGAGGGTTTTCACCTCCGCATCGAACTGCTGTGCTCCTTGTAGGTGTCCAATGGAAAGCTGCTTTATGGCGATTAGAAAACCTGGGGAGATTTCGGCCTTGTACGTGGCCCCGAAGCCTCCGCTGCCTATGCAGTTGGTCGCCTTAAAACAGGAGACTATGTTGTCATAATTCACGGGAAAGCCCGGGTCTTGAAACAGGACCACTTCTTTCCTCACGGTTGTCACGCTGACTTTGGACCTCGATCGCAGCCTTCGCGTATAGAAGAACGCGAAGATTAGGGCAAGAACGAGGCATGAAATCGCCGCTGAGGATGCGATCGAGGCGATTAAAATCTTGCTCGAGCCGCGTTTTCGTGAACGATCCGACGGTGGAGATTGATCACCCGGTGACGATGAGGTTGACGAAGAGCAACGAATCAGGGGATTTTCGAGGAAGCTGCTGCATTCTTTGCTTTGTGGGAACGAGCCCGATAGGTTGTTGCTCGAAAAGTTGAACGTGGAGAACGTGGACAAATTAGGCGGTAATGGGCCGGTGAGGTTATTGCTGTTGAGGAGGAGGATTTTTAACTCCTTGAGGTCCGAGAGGGTGTTCGGGATTTCGCCGGTTAACGAGTTCGAAGACAGATCGAGGACTCGAAGGGAGCTCATCTCCCCGAGGCTCGAAGGGATCGAACCGTTGAGGTTATTACCGGCCAGGGAGAGAAACCTCAGATCCTTAAACTCGCCGAGGATGTTCGGTATCGCACCGTGCAAGGAATTCGAGCTCAAATCGAGAACACGGAGGGAACCCAGTTGACCGATCTCGGGAGGGAAGACCCCGTCGATTCGATTTCCGGAAGCATCTAGAAGGATTACGTTCTCGCATGAAGAAGAAATCTCCGTCAGAATTTTACCCGATAACATGTTTCCTGAGACATCAATCATTACACCGTTCGCCCGATCGCACGCGTCCAAGGTAGTAAAATTCCCGGTGAGCCCGTTATTACCAGCGAGAAACGCGTAAACCGTTCGATTTCCCGCTGTTTCGAACCCGACGGGCAACGAAGGGATCCGACCGGTGAAGTTGTTGGAGCTGAAATCATGCAACACGGAGGGGAAAGAATCGAATTCTTCTAGAAAGGGCAAAGAAGCTTCCTCTCGAGCCCTGCTTCGGAAGTAAGACACGTACACCGACGGAGGATCTTCGAGCCCCACCGGCTTGATGGGGCCACACGGCTCGTCGTACCCGAACCCAGGAATAGGACCCGAGAGACGGTTCCCGCTTACGTTGAACACGGTCATGCAAGGCACGGGAATCTTGTCTGAAATCGGCCCGCGGAGCCCGTTAGAGCTCACATCGAGGTGACGAAGCTTCTTACATCCGCTTAGTCCGTCGGGCAAACTCCCGAAGAAATAATTCTGGGCCAAGTTTAGCACCTCCAATCTCTCGCACGAGCCCCAGCTCGCCGGAAAATCGCCCTGAAGGGTCGTCCGCGGGGCCCACAACATCCTCAGGCTCGAAATCCCGAGGATCTCCCTCGGGATCGTTCCCTCGTAGAAATTGTACTCGTCAACAACCGTACGGTTCGAGCCCGAAGCACTAATAGGTGGCAGAGGATCCCATAAATTGGACAAGACGAGGACGGATAATTCAGTGCAGTTCCCGAGCTGGTAAGGAATCGAGCCGCCGAAATTGTTCCTCGAAACGTCCAACACTTGCAGCTGGCTCAGTCCCCCGAGTTCGCCCGGTATGTCCCCATCGAGCATGTTAGAATTCAGAATCAGCGTCTTAAGCTCCCCGCAGTTCCCGAGGGTCCTCGGGATTTCCCCGTTGAGGAAGTTTCCGGAAAGATCTAGGTGCTCGAGGGCTCTGCAGCTGTCTCCTCCGATCCCTGGAGGGATCGATCCGGTGAGGAGATTATACGAGAGGTGGAGCCCTGTTAGCCCGATGAACCCGCCCGTGAAACCCGGGATCGAACCGTTGAACCGATTTCCTGCTAAGTTTAAGACCTGAAGCCCTCGAATGTTCGATAGAGACACGGGAATGGCTCCGGAGAGATCATTGAATCCTACGTTTAAGGTTTTTAGGTTCAATAAGCCGTGGAATTGCTGAGGTAATGAACCGGAGAGCAAATTGCCTTCGAGATCGAGGACTTTGAGTTTTTGCATACTCCACAGCTCTGGAGGAATCTCGCCGCTCAATTCGTTGAAGGGAAGCGATAGGACGGTGAGCTCGGTGAGGTCAGCGACGGAGGCGGAGAGAGGACCCACGATTTTGACGCTAACGCTGCCGCCGGAGCAGGGACGCCTGATTCCGAAGGCGTAAGATGGTGGGTACTGTTCGATTCTTGCGCAGGAGATGGAGTTGTTGGTTCCTCCGCCGGCGATGTTCAGTGCGACGACTCGCGAAGCTGCGTCGCACGTGATGCCGAACCAGGAGCAGTGATTGGGATTCGTTGAGCTCCAGGTGCTGAGCGCTTGGTAGGGGTCGGAAAGCGACGCCTTGAGCTCAAGCAGAGAGTTTCTATCGGCGTCGCCACCTAACGCGGTGGTTCGTCTGGTGAGGAGAATCGTGTGGAGGAGGAGTAGGAACTCTATGGGGTGACGCCACTTCGTGGGAAGAGGAGGAGGAGGACGACCCATCGTCCGAAAACCCGACGAGGGTCCGAAATAGGAAAAAGGGAATCCTTAAACCCGAACCCAGATTCGGATTTTAGGTTTTGAATGTCTTTATTTTTTGGCCTATTGTACGTGAAGAAAAATCGACGAGGAATCTAAGAGACGTGAGGATGAAGATAGACTAAGAGCTGCGGTCTCCTTCATTAGTTTTTCCTTTGAAATAAAAATAAAACGCGTTGTGGTGCTGTGTGATGTTCACATGCTCTTTTACTTTTTTAATGTTAATCCACTTTATAGCCGGATTTATTTCTTATTTAATTTTATTCTAATTTTTTTTTTATAAGTTCTTTCTTTTTGTAACGAGTAGTGAGAATGTATCATATATCAAATTTACATATCCCCGCGTTTAGGCTTATTTCTTTCTCAACGTGTAATTATCTTTTTTAAATAGATGAGATCATGAGGTCTTGAGCCCTGATAAACGATTTTAAGTTCTTAGGTAGGAGGTCATTCAACAAGCGTGAATTATGACTTGAATATCAATTCAATTACTTTTTGGTGACCTTTTTGGTCTATATGCTTTGAAATGATTTATGTAATTATATTGAAGTTAGGGTTATAACTTGAGCAATTCGATTCGCATGTGTTATAATGTCTAAGTTTATGACAATATTCGACTATGCATGTTTTATGGGTTATGTAATTGAAGAATGTCAAATATTTGATCTACATGTGATTATGTGCTTAAATGGTAAAACTATGCTAGCACATGTTATAGATGTCTCACATGCTAGGGAATATCTAATTGCATATATAATGTGCTAATTATGGTAAAAATAATGTGAGATGTCATGCTGAGCCATATATGAAAAATATGTTATCTAAATATGGAATATGTTGTATCCGTGTGAATCTGCGTATTGTGGGCTTAAATCCTGTGAATAATCTTTGCATGCATCTTACTTGAACTTATATAGAAAAGTCAACTAGAATATTTTATTGCTGAAATTCGAGAACTATAAAAGGAAAAGATGTTGACTGACTGATTTTATAATATGTTGCCTAGATATCACATATGTAAAATATTGTTATGACTGATATCGTCCCAAATAGGAAAATATGCCATGAACTTGAATTTGTGCTTTTACATGGAATAAAATTATGCTATTATGAGCTTGTGACCGTTGTGTTATTATATAATTGGCATGATATGATGATATATTAATTGCTCGATTATTACATGGATTATGTGCTATTTTGAGTATTTATCTTGTGATTGACCTTCCATGTAAGTGTTGATTTGAAACGGGTTATATATATGAGCAACACTTAGAATATCGAGCTACTGAAAACCACCAAACGTACGCACATAAGAGAGATTGAGCAGAAGAAAATGAAATTAAGACTTTAAGCGTTCACTTGCGATAGTCTTCTGCCGTTGAGCTTTCATTTGCGAATCTGAGCGTACTGTGTGATTCCATCCTCCGCCGTATATTATGTCTTCGGACGTGCTGTCTTCAGACATGATCGGTACACGAAGGAGGCAATGTCGATATTTACGTGCACGTGAAGGGAATGACGGCCCTTCGGTAGCGAGTTGTTTCTGGTCGGGAATTGTAGAGTCTCTGGAGCGAAACTCGGCGTGCAATAACCTAGTATGTCTAGTGTTCGACTTGTTTTGGTTTGTGTATTAGACAAATAAATCAGTTTTGTAACCAACTAAGTTGGCATTATAGTGAATGATCAATGCCTGAAGAACAAATCTCAAGGAGAGGACTAAACCTCGATTGAGGATATAACCTCTATAAAAATAATGTCTCACGTTACATTTCAGTTCTCTACATTTTCCGTCATATATATCTGATACACATCCGACGCAACTATAAGATAACCGACGAAACATTCTTTGAAAAGTAATAACTTAGAAAAGAAATATTTTTAGGATATCACGTCAAAAAATTTCGGAAAAGAAGAAGCGAAATTTTTCAAACCTAATTCACCCATGTCCTCCCTCTCGGGCACAAATATTATTAATTTCTTACAATAGTTTATTACTGATAATTGGCATATTAATGTTATTACACATCGTGAGTAATATTTAGGGGTTCAGAATCTCTGACCCACTTTAGTGTGCCATTTTTTGTGCCACTTTATAAAATATCATTATATTCCGTCCCGATCAATGTTAAAATACCCGTAAATTATATTACACCTTAAATACTATTATACTGAGTGCTTAAAAAAAATTTAAAACATTGATACGCATTCAATATATATTCTTGTGTTATATTTACTTTTTTTTATGTTCCGACCAATGTTATATAATTTTTTTGTGTTTAAGCACTCTCAGTATAATAGTATTTATTGTGTAATATTATTTACGGGTGTTTTAACACTAATGGGGCGGAATATAATGATATTTCTGTAAATGCATAAAAAGTGGCATAAGATGATGAGGTCCGTATTTAGGCATGTCCCATTGTGTACGACCCCACCACCCGCTTTAAACGTCAATGACACGTAGTTAAGACTTGAATGCGTGTGCCGGGGAGTTGGGATACTCTACTTTTGAAAATTATTATCTTTTTGGCGTAACGCAAGGCTTTAATTTCATCCATTATTTATTCTTACTTTCCTAGTAACTACAATCTAGTCATATAAGGTATACTTAGTATAGCACAACATATTTGAAAATTAAAGTCAGAGAGAATTATTCCGACGTTCTATCGTATTATAAAAATAAAATATTATCGTTTGCTGACTACATATTACGTGCTAGAATGATGTCACATGAATGGCGTCGAGATATGAATAAAAATTTAATAAAAAAAAGTATTTGATCAAATTGAAGCACTGAGTAATTGTAGTTCCATCAGTACGCGTTTGTTTGTTTTTTCTTAGTGGTATCGATATCAACGTGTTGCCACATAAATAAAATTATTTCCATTTCCAAGTCGTTGCATTTGCATTTAATGGTCAATTCGATTCAAGTACCAATCATAAGAAAATTCAAAGTGAACTACATTTTCCCTCGTGATGACATTTTTTTCTTACATGTTTACTTGTTATAAAGCTACATACCGATCACGACTTCCACGACGATAAACAATCAAATCTTGACCCATCCAAAAACTCAAAGTCTTAACCCAAGATTAAATAATAATAATAATAATAATAATAATAATAAACCATGTTAAATGGTGTTTAAAAACTACAATTATAGAATACACATATTTTTTAAATGATCATGTCAAAGGCCATATTTATCAAAGACTAGTAAATATGTGGCAGTTTTAGATGGGATTATTTAAGTAAATGGCATTTGATTGAGTCAATTTTAAAAAAATGACCTCCATAATGTTTAAAGTCTATTATACCCTTACTAACTCATGGAAAAAGACGTCTTTACCCTTATTTAACCCATTCAACTACCCAAAGTAAAATTAATTAGGTTTAATCGATTCTACACTCACTGTAGCGTCACGGGTCGTCTTCTTCGTCGTAACAGAGTACATAACAGTTAAAATTGAAGAAAGACACATAACGAAGCACATCAAGTCTCCAAATCTACGAAACAACCTTTACCCGAAGCAGAAAATTCTCCAAACCAACTACAATGGCATTGAACGCGCGTCCCGAAAGAATTCCGGTAATTTCACTGTCATTTCGTCTTCCTCAGGAGCAGGTTCGTGCGTCGAATTGGTTGGGTCTGGGCGCATGGTTACCCAATTGTTCAATTTGGACAATTGTTTGCAAGGGAACCGTGCGTCGCACCAATTGGGACCCAAACAGTCGCGCAAATCAGGGGACCCGTGATTGCATGCTTGGGACCCGAGCACAGTTGCACGGTACCCATACGCACGGTACCCATAGGCGCGGCCCCTTGCGTTCCTGTGCGGGTACCATGCGATTGAGTGCGGGTACCATGCGATTGTGTGCGGGTATCCTGCGCGCATGCACGGGTACCATGCACTTGTGTGCGGGTACCATGTGCTAATGCGCGGGTACCATGCGCTCATGTGCGGGTACCATGCTTGCAAGCGCGGGTACCATGCGCTAATGCGCGGGTACCATGCGCTCATGTGCGGGTACCATGCTTGCAAGCGCGGGTACCATGCTTTCATGTGTGGGTTCCATGCTTGCAAGCGCGGGTACCATCCTTTCCTGTGTGGGTACCATGCGCGCATGCGCGGGTACCAAGCTTTCCTGTGCGGGTACCATGCGAGTACTAATTGATTATTTACTCTTATGATTCCTAGGTTGTGCTGAAGAAGCAACTGTCATCCCGAGATGACGACTTCGAGTTCCGGTTGACAATGACCGGGATGTACAAGGAGGCAAGTGCAAAGATCAGGAACAATCTGAATGAGGCGGAGTGGGAAAGTTATAGGGCGGGGAGTCCATTTGGTATACTCGTCGAGGCTGCCGCCCATTTCAATTTATCCGCGCAGCTGATTACCTTTATGACGAGGAGGCAGACTACCCTTCACGACCGCGAGGAGTTGTGGATGGTCATAAACAACCGACCACTCCGATTCTCTAAAGCGGAGTATTGCTTGATTACCGGGCTAAGGTTCTCCGACGATATCCCGGAAGTGTACCCCAACGGTGATTTCGCGGAGAGAAACTTTCCGAGAAGATCAACAATCCGATTGTCGTACGAGGATCGGCTCCGAGAGTTGGGAGCCAACGATGACGGAAACGTCAACTTCGATAAATTGAAGTTGGCGGACGTTCTCTTTGCCGCAGCCGTGTTGCTGCCTCGACCGACGAAGAAGGACACCGTTCTACGGTCGTGGCTGCTCGCATTGGTCGAAGACGAAGTCGCCTTCGCCAACTACCCTTGGGGCAGCATAGCGTTCAAAGAGGTGATACGCTCGCTGAAGATAAACCTAAGGGAGAAGAGGGATTTTGTGCGGGAACGAGCCCGCAACGGGGGCAGCGCACACTGCGGGCTACTGATTAGTGGCTTCGTACATCCGCTTCAGGTCGTTTATTATTTAAAATTCTTTTTTTTTATTTAATTGTGATTATATATTTGCTAATTTGTTTTCTTTGCATTCTAGGTTTTGGCGTACGAGTGCATTTCAGGCATTCGGTACGCGTTCGCCTATCGTCTAAACGAGGCGGACGTGATGACCCCGCGCATATGCCGGTACGTCACCAACGATTGGTCGACGAAGGGTGCTCCGAAGATGGAGACGATCCTCAACGCCGTAAAGGGGTCACCCGTATCGGGGATGCTGAGCCCAACAATATCGGAGATGAACCAGCCCTATTTCCGATATAGCTGGTTCGAAGTGGAGGAAAGGCATGAAGTCCTCGACCACATAACGAGGCTCCTCGAAGATGGTGTCAAGCTTAAGTGTGTACGGCATTTGCCGGCCGTGGAGGAACCCGAACCAACAGTACCTCAACTCTCGGATCGGTCCTTCTACGAGGAAGGGGCGGACCAATTTCGTCCCCCCTCACCTCCACGGTACTCGAGCCCTCCTCCACATCAATACTCGGGCCCTTCACACACACGGTACCCGTCTCCTCCTCGACAGCATTACTCGGGCCCCACCTGGGAGCAATTTGATGAGTTCACAAGACGCGTGGACCAAAATTTCGAGACGGTGAATAATCGGTTCGATGACGTCTCTACGAGTATCTCGCAGTTACGCGAGTCGTATGACGACCGATGGTCCACGGCTCAAGAGTGGGGCGCGAGCATCTTCGGGTTGCAGCAGTCGATGACGGAACTGCAGCAGAATTTGCAGCAAGGGTGGTACGGGGCCACCCGAGACTTTCCGACGCACACCTCTCACGGTACGGCCCTATAAATAATAATATGTTGATTATTGATAGTTTTCTGACGTCGGAGTTTTATCGTGGTAGGTTATGAGGCCGGATGCTCAAACCAGGCGTTCTATCCTTCGGAACCCGAAGCAGCCCGAGAGGCCGAGGTGGAACCCGAGGCCGCGGCCGAACCCGAGGCTGCGGAGGAACCCGAGGGGTCGGCCGAACCCGAGGCTGCGGTGGTACCCCAACCCGAGGCCGCGGAAGAAGCCCAACCCGAGGCCGCGGAGGAACCTCAACCCGAGGCAGCGGTGGAACCCCAACCCGAGGCCGCGGAGCAGTCGACACCGCCTCGCGAAAGCAGGCCTTCGAAGTATCAGGTGACCCCCTTCACCGGCCCGGACCAGAACCGCGTGCGGAACAGCATCAATCCTCAAGTCGAGAGGCATATGAAGCGAAAACTGAAGCAGTGGCCTCGGCTAAAACAGAGGATTGATACAATGGAGGATACCGAGCGGTTGCTTTGTTTGTCGAATTCGTTCCGCACGAAGGCGTGGTTCCAACAGCTGTACACGCCTTCGTGTTGGCTTGACGACGCGGTAAGAAATATTGATAACTTCAATTCGTGTAAACGCAGTCATACGTTTTATTAATTAACTTGTTTTTTTTTTTAATTTATAGCACATCGACGAAAGCATTAGAGGCTTCGTCGAGATGCAGAGGCTTCACACCTTCTGCTCTCGAAACATCTCTTTCATGAGCTTTGGGATGAAGGAGAGCATAGACCGGGACTGCATACAGAACGGGAAGTTTGTCAAGGGCATGCTGCCCTTGTTGGTCCACAACGCAGAGGGACGTGATCAGGACTGGCCATCGGTGTCATGGCAAGTTTCCAACTTCATCGTGGTGCCGGTCCAGACCATCGCTCACTGGGTTCTTGCAGTCCTCGACTGGAAGAACAAGACGATTCGAGTATTCGACTCGGATCCGTCATGCGATGTGGACATGCGCAATATGAATGCAGCCCTAGCCGGTCTACAAATTGCTGTCCCGAACGTGCTCAAAGGACTTGGTCTAATTGGAAGCGTGTTTCGGAAGTGGAAGGTCGAGAGGATCCCCAACTTCAAGAAGCAAGAAAATTCGTAAGTAAACCTTTATTTCGAAAGATGTTGATTTTTGTATATCATATCTTAATGTTAAACATTTGGTTGTTTTCAGAGGAGACTGTGGGGTTCATGTCTTGCGGGCCGCATTTGCAATGCTCTTTCGTGGCGATAACGTCGCGGAGCTTACCGGTAGGCAAATGACGCAATTTCGTGAATTTCTATGTATTTCTATTCGCCTAAATGATTGGGGTATGTGGTATCAATAATGTATATTAGTGAATTTTGTAAATTTCGAACTTTGCTTATGTAAATATTGGTACCCGCACACATATGCACGGTACCCGCACACAATTGCACGCTACCCGCACACAAAACAACGGTACCCGCACAGAAAGGCATGGTACCCGCACACATATGCACGCTACCCGCACACAAAACAACGGTACCCGCACAGAAAGGCATGGTACCTGCACACATATGCACGCTACCCGCACACAAAACAACGGTACCCGTACAGAAAGGCATGGTACCCGCACACGAAGGCATGGTACCCGCACACGAGGCACACGGTACCCGCACAGAAGGGCATGGTACCCGCACACTTAGGCACGGTACCCGCACACAAAGGCATGGTACCCGCACACCTAGGCACGGTACCCGCACAGAAAGGCATGGTACCCGCACACAAATGCACGGTACCCGCACACAAAGGCATGGTTCCCGCACAATAATAATTATTTTAAAAAGATAAATAAATATATTAGTATCTCATATCTTCGATCTCAGAATAATTGGTTTATGATTATCCCGATCATTTGATGTGACTGATAAAATTATTTATCATAAAATGTTTTGATGTGACTGATATACTGACATACTGATAAAATTATTTTATGATATTATTTGATGTGACGTGACTGATTTAACTTATTAAGTTTCTCGCACATAAGTCGCAGGTTACCCGCCCACTATGCGCAGGGTACCCGCACATAATGCGCATGGTGCCCGCACATAAACGCAGGGTACTCGCACACTTAGGCACGGTACCCGCACACAACTCGCATGGTACCCGCACAGAATGCGCACGGTACCTGCACACTTAGGCAGGGTACCCGCACAATAATGCGCCGTTATTTTAAAAGGATAAATAATAATTTTATTTCATTTTCATAATATTTCTATTTATATTCGAAAACACAAACATTCTTGATCATTATAACTTTAGAGCTTACACAATGCGGCAAACAAAATCAATTCAATATAGATGGGGTAAGATATTGTTACTATCATCATTTAAGTAAAAAGAAACTTGGCATTTCAACATAACAATCCTTGATTCTAAATGTCAACCCGCCTTTTTTTTATCCCAAATGATCAACTTAGTATGTCTAACTACCGTAACGCACTCACGGACCGAAATAGGCCAACTCTATTTTGTGGTACCAAAATAAAGAAATTTGTGGTACCAACTCTAATAAGGCTCGGTACCCGCATATAAAAGGCCTGGTACCCGCACACAATCGCAGGGTACCCGCACACTTAGGCACGGTACCCGCACAGTAGTATACAGTTATTTTAAATAGATAAATAATTATTTTATTTCATTTTCAGAATAATTGGTTAATGATTATCCCGATCATTTGATGTGACTGATACAATTATTTTTATGAGTTAACGTACAGACAACTACTGACTTGATTGATGTAACGTAAAGTACTGACATGATTGAATTAATTAAAATCATTTGACAGTTTGCACAAGGCACACAAGGCGCGGTACCCGCACACTCAGGCACGGTACCCGCACAGAATGCGCATGGTACCCGCACAATGAGTCACGGTACCCGCACACTTAGGCACGGTACCCGCACCCAATGCGTACCAAACATTACAACATATCGAATTTCCATATAAATTACACCTGTACAAATCAAACTCATAGGATTTAACCCCTCCTACCAAATTCTCCGACGGATGGCATTCTATTTTTTTGTGCTCTGCCGCGTATTGGGTCAACGAGTGGTGGTAACATATTCACCATTCCTTCAACGCGCTCGGTGACAGGCCATATGGTACACTCGTACGCTAATTTCCATGTCTCCAAGCTGTAGTACGCATGGACTAGCGAATATACCCCTACATTAGCGTGTCCACAAGCCGCAATGGCGTGCGCACATGGGATACGATCGATATCAAACATCTTACAACTACATGACTTCGTATCGATATCGACCACCTCGTTGACTCCACGCCCGTATACATTATATCGATGAATGCCAATTTCCGAGACGTGTAGATTTTCTGAATTTATGTAGTGAGACCGTAGGATTGACTCGACTTTCGGCGTAAATGACGTTACATTGGCTTCCATCGAAGCTTCGCAAGTTCTTCGATGTTTACTAAACCAACTTGACGTCAAACGTTGTATCGAATCGAACAATCCTATGAGTGGAAGCTCTCTATCCGCACGTAGAGTGACATTTATCGATTCCGAGCCGTTGGTGGTCATGATGTTGTACCTTGTTCTCGGGCAATACGATCTTGTCCATTTTGCCTTCGTACCCTCATCAAGATACGTATGCACGTTTAAGTAGCGTTCCTTTAGCGTTTCCAGCAATCGATCGCAATCGCTCGTCTTGTAGGCGTACGCAATATTAAGGAATAACGCACAAGCACCTTTCTCCTTCATACGGGTCTTTATATTTTGTTGGATATGCCATGCACAGAACCCGTGAAACGCATATGGGAACACTGCCGGGACGGCTGTCTTTATACCGCCATGTCTGTCAGAAATTATGACGAGTTCATTTGTATCGGCCACAATCCGTTTTAATCTCGTCAAGAACCATGACCAAGATTCGGTAGATTCGGTGCTCGCAATACCCCATGCGATAGGATACTGATGGTAATCGCCGTCTTGCGCCGTTGCAACAAGCATCACCCCTTTATACTTTCCCTTTAAAAAGGTGGCGTCAATAGAAATTACCTTACGCATGTAAGCAAATCCCATTATGCATGCACCGTATGCCAAAAACAGATATTTAAATCTGTTTTCCTCGTCCATCTCCCAATCCGTGACACTTCCGACGTTCATTTGCTTGACAGCCTCCAAGTACGCCGGGATCAACGCGTAACAATCGTCCCCGTTACCAACCAACTCCTCCGTAGCGAGGTTCTTCCCTTTCCAAGCCTTGTAGTAAGAAACATTCAACCCTCTACTTTGCATCATAGACATGATAGCCTTTGGCGCGGGAATGTCTTTAGGCCCGCTAAAATTGTCAAGAAGCATCCTAGACACAACCGAGGAAGTTCCTTGACGATGGTTTCGACGTCGATGCGACACGCCGCATGTGTGTGTGCCGCAATATGTCCGTATCGAGAAAAAAGGGGAATCCTTATCCTTTGCAGCTCGAAAGCGCCACGAACATTGCTCCATCGCACATCTTACTACATACAAAGTCTTGTTCGACTTGACTAATTTGCACTCGAACGACGCAGCCAACGTGATATTAGATATTTCCTCGATAACTTCTGCCTTATCACGAAACTGCTGCCCAACGTGTAGGCTTGAACCGTCCGGAAATGCAAAAGTACCATCGGCAGCCTCTTCTACCGGGTTTCGATCTACATCGTCATCTTCATCGTCATTGTGATCACGGGCTACAAATTCCTCTTCCGACTCGCCAGTGTTTTCAATTGGCTCATCTTCATTTTCATTCGAATGCCAACCCGAGTAATCCCTACCCCCAGACGGTCCAGCGATATCTTCAAAACCCTCATCTTCATTTTGGTTAGAAGGGCTGCAACCGTACCCCTCAAACGGTTCGATTTGCGCATTTTCATCGCAATCGGCTATGAGCCCGGTATTATTACTAGAAGAACCAGCAAATGCGTCCGACGGAGCCACAAGCGCACCTTCCACCACCTCGACATGAACCACAGGTCTCGATTAAGGGCCACCAAAACCCAAGTACGCATGTAGAGCATAGTCGTTATCGATGTATATGGGCCTGGGATAACTGTAGGGTACATTTGGCATATAGCTTAGGTTTAGCCTCGCATTGTCGTTGCGAAACGCCAAGACCGCTACAATTTGCTCCTTTACGTCTTGTAACGTGCATGCGTCCTCATCCACCAAAATTGAATGCCAGCTACAATTTGACGCAGGGGACCAAGTCGAGGTATTGTCCTCGCCGATTAACCACCGACCATCGAATTGAAATACAATGTTGGTAATTGTCATATTGAGCACCTGCAATATAATGCAATGTTATTGTTTAGAAAACGATTGTCGTGATACGCTCGTGCTTATGTATGATCTTCAGCGAATGGGACCCAAACATGGGATCACGGTACCCTCACTCAATGGCAGGGTACCCGCGCATCAATGCAGGGTACCCGCGCATCAACGCAGGGGACCCGCGCATAAACGCATAGGTCCATGCGCAGGGGACCCGCGCGTATTGCAAATGGTACCCGCACCTATATCTCATGGTACCCGAACGCAGGGGTCCCATGCACAAAAACTTGACCGCAAAATATGTATTTTCAGGTCCGATTTCTCGTACTAACCACTGAAATATCGCTACTCTGGCTAGTACACATGATCTACTAAATAACCCATACATTTTAGGGGGTAATGGACTGGAAATTCACCATTTTCGACGTTAAAATTGCAGTTTTCATGTAACGAATGCTTACTGGTAAATATGCTGAAATGCGTTCTGTTTTCTTGGTTTGAGAAGTTGTTTTCCAGCACTAAACGAAGAGAACACCTCGCGTCGCTTCTAGGTTTGTGAGAGAGGTGTATGTGGTTACCCTTTGTTCTTTAAAATGGAGAAGATAATGCATTCATGTCGATTGTATGGTATGGTTAAAGAGGGAGATGGACCCATGTTTAGTCAGTTATTGCGTCTGTACGGCGGCATATTTTCGTTTTTCTTTTTCTTTTTAATTTTAATGAGTTAAGTATGTGAATTACTTAATGTGGTTAACGTTTAAGTAAAATGAGGGCTATTGACCAAAAAGTGATCGTCAACGAGGCCATTTTTTTAAAATTGACCCAGTCAAGGGCCATTTTTTTAAAAGACCCGTTTTAGATGATCGTGGGTAAATTGATTTAATATAATATATAAAAAATAATTTGTAAAATGACCCTTGTCGCAACTATATCAAAAGGATGGATAAGGCTAGATAAGTGTCCAACTATCTTTCTCTATCTTGTTCACTTTGTAATAATACTTTATCTGTCAGTCACCATACCGTATGAAGGCCCGATATTATTATCCAACGAATTCTAGATAAATAGGCGATAGTAGTTGGGTCAGATAATTAATCCAACTTGGGTCATATAATTAATCCAACCCAGACTAATAAGAAAATGGATATAATACCATTTAATAGTCATCGTCCATGACTGAAAAATGATACATGTGTTATGCTTTGGTGAGATTGGACAAAGAACTTTTTCTTTATTATTTTTAAATTCAATTCTATTATTCCACCAAATTATAAAATCATCGTTATCTAATGTGATTTATATGATAAAAGCAAATAAACATATCTTATTTATTCTTTGTTTTCTTACTGTCAAAATAATATTCAAATCTTATATTTTTTTTGTTATTCATAAGAATCTTCTAATTTAACATAAAAAAATAGTGTTTTTTTTTATTTAAGTTATGTTAGAATGATAACTTGATAAAACTGACAGAGATGGTTTTATTTTTATATTGGTAGGTGAACAAGATAATAAGCTAATCTAATATAATGTTTAAATGGAAACTGAACGGTATGTCAAGATATATTATCTCAAGATCAACTATATTTTCTTTTCTTACGTCACGAACTAAACGTAACCATAGTAATATAAGGTATATTAGCTACCATCATGTAGGGCACGGTACAACCAAGAATTCCTGTTGAAAATCGTCGGTTTTGGTTTCAGGCTCAGCCGAGTTCGAACACGAATACTCTCACCCATGTTTATATTGTCATATCGATGTTTATTCCTATTAGACTACTCATGTTGGAAACACGGGATGATGGAGTGAAAGAAACACATAATTAATCTTTCCTTTCCGCAGTTATTCTCCAACATATTATTTCCTTCAGATACATTCTCGTGATCAACCTAAACCTTGTTACTAATACAATTTTGCTTATCATCTTCTTCCATATCAACTTCGTAGTTATGACAAGAGTTGTTAGTATTAGATTTTGTGTTCAAGGGGAGAACAAAAACTATGTTACGTTGTTCACTTTGATAATTGTAGTGCTGATGGTTAGTTCGGTTTGAATTGGTTATCAGTTTTCATTCGAACTGTAAGGTACAACACGCGAAAGATATATTGCATTGACAGTAAACTGATATATGTATGGATATTAAAATATAAATGACACATGATTTGTTATGAAATTTTGAAAGTCTCAAATGCTTTTACGTCCCTCATTCTTCGAAGAAATGTATCTCTAATTTGACTATCTAAAAGTTTGTATATCCGTTTAGCTAAACTCTTCTAACTAAAACCCTAGTCTGGCTAGAGCCGATAAAACGGGCTCTTCTAATTTGGCATTTATGTTGCCAGCGCAATTATATTTACTAACCCCAATTAAATTCCAACACTTCTTTTGTATAGTTTTTTTTTAAAAATAAATCTTTGGGGCTTAAAGCTTAACTATTTGCATTCGATATCGATAATTTAAAACTTCTCGAGCTCAAATTGAAGCTGGGGCCCGGTATGATTTTTTCGAGCTCGAGACCCCATTTGTAGGACTGTCCAAGAAACAAATTTGTATTATATATATATATATATATATATTTAATGTAACATATGAAACAAAACACAGAACGATTCTAGCACATACGCCTTAGTATTGCAAGGCTTCTTTCTACCTACCCATAATTACTACCAAAGGCCATTCAGCTCTCAAGAAATCAAAAACCACAAAATAATATTTTGCAAGGCTTCGGATAACGAAGAGATAATGGATAATTCTAAATCCCTTAATTATCTTTCATTATTATCTCTATATTTATTTTCATTTATAATTATTGATTTCAGTTATGATGTAATATATTT
The DNA here is from genome assembly GCA_004919715.1 of Linderniella brevidens. Taxonomy (NCBI): domain Eukaryota; kingdom Viridiplantae; phylum Streptophyta; class Magnoliopsida; order Lamiales; family Linderniaceae; genus Linderniella; species Linderniella brevidens. The sequence goes on from SWDC01000148.1 coordinate 7,170,195, forward strand.
TCCTTTTTGATCTCATATGTAATATCTATATATTTGAGAAGTAATAAAGCTTACATCTAGAGGAAAATATTATATCATGGTATCAGCCTAATACTACGATCCTTCTTTCTATCCCTCCCCCATCTTCCGTCATGACACAAAATACCGAGAAGCTTCCTTTTGCAACTCTCATTCATATGATAACCATCAAGCTTTCCTCTCAAAATTATCTATTATGGAAAAGTCAGATCACACCGATTCTTACGTGCCAGAACCTCATCGCATTTGTTGATGGTTCCAAATCCGTGCCGTCTGCCACCGTGCCCAACGCATGTGGTCAAAACGTGCAAAATCCGGCCTATGAAGCATGGTGCATGCAAGATCAGCAGTTGTTAAGCCTTCTTCTCTCTTCACTCACCGAAGAATCCATGGATGAGGTTATTGGGTGTTCAACCTCTCGTGCAATTGGGCTCGCTTTAGAGGCTGCCTTTAGCAATAACTCCAAGTCACGTGAATTACGCCTAAAAGATAACTTGCAACTCATGAAGAAAGGATCTCGAAGTGTTGTTGAGTACGGCCGACAATTCAAATCTTTGTGCAATCAGCTTGCCGCTATTGGTCGTCCTGTTGATGACACGACAAAGCTCATTGGTTTCTTCGCGGTCTTGGGTCCTCTTTCTCCAGCTTCTCAGCTGCTCAGATGGCGTTAACTCTGATACCCACCTTCCGAGATCTTTTATCGAAGGCTGAGAGTTTCTCTCTCTTTCAAGAATCGCTCGAAATTTCTGGCACTCCCACTGTTGCATTTTATGGACATCGAGATACTCGTGGCAATCAGAAATCGGGGTTTCCGTCATCAAATAGAGGTCGTGGAATCCTCGTGGTTGCAGCCTTGGAAATCCTAGATGCAGCCCTCGTTGTCAAATATGTCGACAGGATGGTCACTACGCCGCCACTTGCGATCAACGGTATGTTCGTGACTCATCTGCAAATCTTGCGGAGGCTTTTTCGGCCGGTTGTTCTATCTCAAATGGAGACGCTTCTGACTGTTATCTTGATACCGGTGCGTCGGCACATATGACGCCTACATCGTCGGCTTTGGACTCATCTCAAGCATACTCTGGATCCGATCATGTCGTTGTTGGTAACGATGCCCATCTCTCTATATCTCACGTTGGTAAATCGCATGTTTCCGATGACATCCAGTTGTTTGATGTTTTAGTCGTGCCGAATCTTACGAAAAATTTGCTTTATATTAGCAAGCTTACCTCCGATTTATCTGTTGATGTGTTATTCACTAATAAGTTACTTACCATTCAGAATCATCACACAAAGGAGGTTCTGGCAAGCGTTCGTCGTGAAGATGGACTATATATATTAGAGAGAGCTCGTCCTACTTTGATTGCTAGTTTATAAAATAATTGCCTACGTGCATCATTTGAATTATGGCATGCTACACTCGGGCATGTTTCGCCCAATATTATATCTTTCTTGAATAAATCGGGACATTTGATGGTTATCTCATTGTTGCCCAAACCTTCATTATGTACATCATGCCAACTCGCTAAAAGTATATGTTTGTCTTTTTCTTTGAATGAAAAACGAGCTCATCACGTGCTAGAATTAATTCATTGTGATTTGTGGGGGCTTGCGCCTGTCTCTTCGTCATCGGGATTTCGTTATTACGTTATATTTGTTGATGACTATTCTCGTTTCACATGGTTCTATCCACTTGTTAGTAAGACAGATTTTTTTGTGAATCTGGTTGCAAATTTTGTGAAAAATCTATTTAATTGCTCTATTAAGAAATTTCAGAGCGACGGTGGCATGGAGTTCACAAATCATCAAGTTCAGAAATTTTTCCGCCAGAAGGGAATTCATCATCTCATCTCGTGTCCTTACACACCGTCTCAGAATGGTCGAGCTGAGCGTTAACATCGTCACATCACCGAAACCGGCCTTGCGATGATGTTTCATGCACATTCGACTATGTTCTTATGGGTTGAAGCATTTTCAACAGCGTTTTATACTATAAATCGTTTGTCGTCGTCTATCGTGCAGGGAATTTTACCATTTGAGGCGCTATTTGGCAATCCACCAAATTATGCAAATTTTCATCCATTTGGTTGCCAGGTTTTTCCTTGTTTACGTGACTATGCGGCACACAAAAATTCTCCATCCGTAGTCGACCGTACACTTTTATTGGGTATAGATCAAATCAAAAGGAATTTCGATGTCTCGATCCGCTTACTTCGAAGATTTACATTACTCGACATGCTAAATTGGATGAGGCCGTTTACCCATATTCTAGCCAAACGTCGTTAACATCCATTTCTGAGCTTCATTTATCTTACTTTCTGGAGCCGTTGTCTGATTTCATTGCAGTTGATGCACCCATGAAGTCTACCGAATTGTCGGCATCGGACAATCAGCGCTTACCATGTTCGATTTGTCAAACAGTTTCAACATTGACAGTACCCGAATCAGATCCACCTACACCACTGATGCCAGTGACATCGCAACCCGATGTTCCATCTTCAGGTCATCCAATGGTCACACGCGCCAAAGCCGACATCTTCAACCGCGTCACATTGCTGATTTTTCCACTACTCACCATCAAGCAATGTCTGCTGAGCCTCGAGGTTTCAAATCACCTGCAAAGCACCATCATTGGGTTGCTGCTATGGATGATGAAATGCTTGCTCTACGGCAAAATCTCACATGGGATCTTGTGCCCCGTCCGTCCGACGTCAATGTTGTCGGTTCTAAATGAGTTTTTCGCACTAAGCATAACTCTGATTGTTCTATTACGTCACAAGGCTCGTTTGGTTGCACAAGGGTTCACTCAAGTTCCTGGTTTTGATTTTTCGCATACATTTCATCCGGTTGTTAAGGTCGTTACGGTTCGCGTTGTTCTTTCTCTTGCAGTCCTGCAGAGTTGGCCACTTCATCACCTGGGTGTTAAAAATGCTTTCTTAAATGGCGTTCTCGACAAGCATGTTTATATGGAGTAACCAACGGGATACATTGATCGTCGCTTTTCGAGTCATGTATGTCGGCTCAAAAAGGCACTTTATGGCCTCAAACAGGCGCCGCGTGCATGGTTCCAACGGTTTATGATTTCTCATTAAACTTGGTTTTACTTGTAGTCGTGTCCATACATCGCTGTTTATTTTTAAGACGGCAGATGATGTTATGTATCTGTTGGTATACGTCGATGATATTATTCTCACAGGAAATAACTCGGCACGTATACAACAATTCATCTCTCGGATTCATCCAGAATTTGTAGCCAAGGATCTAGGATGCTTAAATTATTTTTTGGGGCTTGAAGTCGATTATACCAGTATCGGACTCCATCTCAGTCAGACCAAATACGCTCATGAGATTCTTATACGCTCTCAAATGCTTGAGTATAAGCCTGTTTTGACTCCTCTTGTTGCGGGTCAAGTCCTAACAAGTGATGGTACGCCATATTCTGATCCAACACATTATCGTTCTTTAGTGGGAGCTCTTCAATATTTGACCATTACGCGTCCTGATCTATCGTATGTGGTCAACGTTGTGAGTCAATTCTTGCAATCTCCAACCATCGACCACTATCAAGTCGTCAAGCGTATTCTTCGATATGTCAAAGACACGGTTAAATATGGTCTCTCCTTTAGTCGTGACTCACCTTGTACCTTGCTTGCCTACTCCGATGCAGATTGGGCTCGGTGTCCCGAGATTCGTCGCTCCACATATGGGTACTCTATCTTTCTTGGTGGTAACCTTGTGTCATGGAGTGCTAAAAAGCAACCTACTGTTGCACGCTCAAGCTGTGAATTGGAGTATCGTGCTTTAGCCAATGTTGCATCTGAAGTAATTTGGTTATCTAATATTCTTAAAGAGCTCCACATATCTCTTGTGGACACGCCGTATCTACTTTGCGACAAGAATAGCGCTATTTTCCTCAGTCAGAATCCTATTGCTCACAAACGCGCGAAGCATATCGACATTGACTATCACTTTGTTCGAGAGCTCGTCGCCTCTGGTCGGCTCTTCACGAAGTTCATTGCTTCAAATCTTCAAATTGCGGATGTCTTCACCAAAGGCCTAGCCCGACCACTGTTTGAGTTCTTTTGCTCCAAGTTGCGAGTAGGTCCGCGCCCCACGTCTTGCTTGAGGGGGAGGTGATAACGAATAATTATGGGATAATGGATAATTCCAAATCCCTTAATTATCTCCCATTATTATCTCTATATTTATTTTCATTTATAATTATTGATTTCAGTTATGATATAATATCTTTTCCTTTTTGATCTCATATGTAATCTCCATATATTTGAAAAGTAATAAAACTTACATTTAGAGGAAAAATATTCTATCAGCTTCTCTCGTGTCCGATCCAACACACTCAAAAGTTATTAACAAGTTTATTTACTTGACATCAAGGTTGTGAGCAACAAACAGCCTATGACCTGTGAGGAGGAAGAGAGCTGACTAGACAAACCGATACCGATGCTCGTGTCCGAAAAAATAGCTTTGTGATAGATTAAAAGGGTTGTTACAGAATTTGCCCGGTTGTTCATCACCGCCAGATTCGACACCGTCGATGATGAGTTTGTCTATGAAATTGGGGCTGATGGAGATGTGGGCTCTGTACAATGTGTGCCAAGTTCGATTATTGGACTAAAAAATCTGTATTGTTCAACTCTGTTCGTTTTGAAAAACTTGTGAAACATCAATGGAGCTTGCTGACTTATCATGACGATAAAAGATCACTTCACGGGAATGGCTGAGAATCCTGAGATTAGCTTCAGTTACTCCCATAAACGATACATACGAATTTTCTTACATTTTCAGAGATGCAATGAATGTAATAGAAATATTAACTTGCATATAAATCTTGAAGATAAATGAAACAATAAAAGGAAAGATCAATATAGCTCATCAACACCAGCAAGCCCTCAATTTGGAGAAGTGCCCAGTTCCTGAAGCTGTTGTATCTGCATTTTCAAGAACAACTGGTAAATAATTTCCTTTTTTTTATCTCAATAAAATTAGTTGTTTGGATCTCTAAAAATAATAAACCTTAGCACGATGATGATCAACTATCGAGGGCGGTGGTAATAATCTGCTCCCTCCCTTTCTATTTCTTGCAAGAATCCCTCTGGTGACAGGTGACACCATTTGATCTGTGAGGCTTGTGTAACTGCAGCAATAAAACACCGCTCGAATTGGAACGAAGATAACATAGGAAGAATCGAAGGCATTGAGTCGTATGATTCTTGATATGGATTAAACAGAGTGTTCTACCGGTGATGGTATTTGAATGCCTTTGGAACCCTAAGCCTCTCTGGTGTGCCCGTTTTACCAGACAAACAGTTGATCGAACTCTGATTGCTTCGATCAGTACTAGGAATACTGTTTTCCTTGGGGATTATCATTGCAGCTTTGGGAGATTTCGGAGAAGTTTGGGATACTTTTGTCTCCATTGAGGTGAGCAAGCAACTCAGTGATTTTTATTTCTCGTGAAGAATAGTGTAATAAATCGTGGGGAAATATATAAGGGATTGTCAAACATGACCCTTTGCTCTGTGTCTTGAGTTTCAACGGTCGGGAAGAGAGAGAAGAGTTAGTGCAATGCCAAGCCTAACGGGCTTGTCTAGCTGGCATCTTTTTGACCATTTCATCCCTCACTTGAGGACATGGTTCATAATTACTCGATTACCCCTTCGGTACAACAATAGAACATATTTAGTACATCTTTTTGACCATTTCATCCCTCATTTGAGGACATGGTTCATAATTACTCGATTACCCCTTCGGTACAACAATAGAACATATTTAGTACAATTGTGTAGCCAAACATTTAGTACAATTGTGTAGCCAACGGTTCATCATAATATCAGGTCTAAATCAAACATTAAATCATGGCCTTTTTGCGCCCTAATCTAGTTGAGACCAGAATTGCACTTACAATTAATAGAAGGCGGAGTAATTTTTTTTTTAAAAAAAAACTATTATATTTTTTCAAAACAAAAATAATTTTTTATATGAAAATTATTCTTCTAACTTCTTTTGGCGCAAATTCTTTTATAAAATTTTCATGGAAGAATACCTAGTTTGTCCGCGATGTTTATCATATGGACCAATTTAGTAATCTCGTGTGGACCAATTTAATCCCTGGTGTTGTCGAAAATGAACGAATTGGTTTGGGACCAATTCGTTCATTTTCGACAACACCGGGGATTAAATTGGTCCACGCAAAACATTGGTGACTAGATTGGTCCATAGGATAAACATTGTGAACCATTTTAGGTTCTATTCCAAATTTTCGTATTCAATCTTTTCAGCTAATTCATTTTCTATTGATAAAATAGCTAATTCAGTTAATCTTTCTTGCGACATTTTGTGGATCTTAAGTAGTTATTTATAATTTTTTATTTTGAAAAAGCTTCTTTCTGCAAAAGCAACAGTTACTGGGGACCAGTTAGATTTAGGATTATTTTAATGTCTGGGCCTTTTTTACTAATAAGTTTTATTTATGTAATAGATTTATGGTATCAATATATTCAGCCTTTTATATAACAATATTACTAAATTGATGGCCTTAAGATATTCATTCATTTTAAATAACTAAATTTATATAATAACATTACTAAATCGTAGTCCTCAATATATTTGCTTTTTTTAACTGATTAAATAAAGTATATATATATATATATATATATATAATAGTATTACTAAACTCGGGACCCCAAAAAAGTCGGGGCCTAAAGCCTTTGCATCACCTGCTTTGTTCGATATAATATATATATATATATACATATATATATTACCTAAACTGCAAGGAATGCGCACTGAAAGATGACGAGGTCGTGCGAAGATCTCAGGGCGGTTGAGGATATTTGGGGTCAATTCAAACGGGAGAAAATTTAGGCAACTTATTCGAATTTGATATTCGAATAAGTTTGTTGACGCTTTTTCTCCATCCCAAATTTGCCCAAGTTGTATATAAAGGAGGCCGAGTTCGAGAGTTCAAGTCATTCACCACTATCGACGAGAATTCCACACACACGAGAGAGAGCTCGGAGCGTGCGACACTTCGAGCGAGCCACATCTTCAAGCTTGGGGCGCCAAATTCGAGAGGGATCCCTGGAGGGTTTCACGAGCGGGATGAGCGAGTAATTGAGATCCGGAACGAAGGGATGTAGGAGATAACTGTGTGTTGGGTAGGTTAGGCGTGTGAGGTCGAGACTTGTTCGGTACCACGTGTTTGAGTATTCTCCCTACGTTGTAAACTTTGTGCTGGCAAGCCGGGGAGGCGACCCCGGTTGTCCCTTCGAGTAACCGTGTTTTGTCCCTTTATGTTTCCGTGTTGCAAAGAAGGGTTAAGGTGCGAGAGGCTTATTGTGATTGACTCGGGAATCGGGCGAGCGAGGCGAGCCGTTTGTGAAGCGTGCGGCGTGAGAAAATTTGAAAAAAAAATAAGTCCCGAATTTGCAACAAAGTTGGTATCAGAGCCATCATTTCTACATAATCGCCGACGGAAGGCAAACGATGGGAGTGCGTTTGGCGGATTAGGAAGCTGGGGCGGCTACCTTCCAACAGATGTTCGACGCGATGTTGAACGTCGAACAACTGAGAGCCGAGCTTGCAACACTTACACAGGCGCGGGCTGCGAGCGAGGCCAAGATCAACCAACACGAGGCCGTGACCGCGGTGCTGCGGGTTTTGGTGACCAACGGAACGACCGCCATCGCGCCTGCTCTGAGGCGATCCGCGGGTCTTCACGGGGGTCCGGATGGAAAGGATTTAGAGAACTTCCTTTTCGACACCCAGTCCTATTTTGATGGGATAGGAGTAGCTGATGGGGAGAAGGTAAAAACGGCGATAACGTACCTCGATGGGGACGCAAAGCTGTGGTGGCGAACGAGACTTTCGCTCGACGCTCAACTCAGCCGCCCGAGGCTGGCAACATGGGACGAGCTAAAGCGGGAGCTGCGGGCGAAATTCATGCCAGGGACTCGGCATGGGGAGCATGCTATGCTCTATGCAGATTGCACCAGACCGGGATCGACGAGCAACTACGTGAAACAATTCACCTCACTGATGATGGACATCACGGAGATGTCGGAGCAGATCGACTATTCAACTTCACGTCGGGGCTAAAGGGTTGAGCACAGTCAGAGCTGGCCCGAAAAGGGATCCAAGACCTTAACTTTGGCATACACGGCGGCCGAAAGGCTTGTGGAGTACAAGCCGAGCGAAGCACAGGCTGCGGCAGGTGGAGCTGCGGAGAACTCTTCCAAGAAGGCCAAGAAGGCTGAGTCTAAGGGCATGGGGTCAAAGCAAACGGGCGAGGGATGTTACGTATGCGGCGCGGCCGGGCACATGACCCGGAAGTGCCTGAAGCGACCCAAGGTGTCTACTGTAATAGGAGACAATGACTTGGACGATGCCGAGCCCTCTCGAATGAAATTGCTTCGGATATTGGGAGCCATTACATATGGGCTCGCGAAGAGGGACCTCATGTTCCTTCGGTGCACGCTCAACGACACAGAGATATTTGGGCTTGTTTACACCGGCGCGACTACATTCGTTTTGAGTCGCCTGATCAGCGATCTTAAGCTAGACGTGCACTACCACGGAGGGACGATGAATGCCGTTAACTCTCGACCAGCGAGGACGACATGCTTGACACGCGCGGTGCTAAGCATTGGGTTCTGGTCGGAGGAGATCAATTTCACGGTGACAAAGTAGGACGACTTCGATCTCATCTTGGGACTAGACTTCATGAAGGCTGCGAGGGTCACAGTGGATCCTTCGAGCAACCTTATCCGCATAGGTCAGGGAAGAGCGAGGGCAGTTGAGTGCGAGCCGAGGAGGGCCGAGGCCACGTCGGGCGAATACCATGCCATTAAGCACTACAACTGCTGATGGGCTTAGGCGGGGGAGCCAATGTATGTGGCTACGTTGATCGCAGAAGCGGGCGAAGGCGATGCAGCATTGCCTAGCGAGCTGGCGGAGGTGATGTTCGAGTTCGAGGATTTGATGCTAGCCGAACTTTCCCGAAATTGTCACCCCGACGTGCCATACACCATTACATCAAGCTGGAGCCAGGGACCAAGGCGCCAGCACAACCATATCGGATGAACTCGACAGAGTTGGCCGAGCTAAGGATGCAATTGAACGAGGTCCTGGAGGCAGAGCTAATCCAACCGTTCAAGGCGCCTTAGGGTTCACCGATCGTGTTCCAAAAGAAGAAGGATAATTCGATGCGCTTTTGTGCGGACTACCGCACGTTGAACAAGGTGACGGTAAAGAACAAATACCCAATTCCAAACGCATTGGACTTGATCGATAAGCTAGCTCGGGTGGAGTGCTTCTCGAAGGTGGACTTTAGATCAGGGTATTGGCAGGTGCGGATCTCAAAGGACGACGAGACGAAGACGACTTGTGTGATGCGCTACGGGTCGTACGCATTTTTGATGATATCGTTTGGGCTCACCAATGCACAAGCCACGTTCTGTAATCTAATGAATGATGTGTTATATGAGTTTCTGGACAGATCTGTCGTCGTGTACATCGACCTCATAGTCATTTACTCGCAAAGTATGGCGAAGCATGCAGGACATTTGCGGGCGATGTTCGAGGCGTTGTGAAAACATCGTCTCTACCTCAAGTAGGAAAAGTGTGAATATGGACTGAGGGAGATCACCTTCTTGGGCCACATCAGATCGAGGGGTCATATCCTGATGGACCCGACGAAGGTGAGATCGGTGGTCGAATGGAAGAGGCCGAAGAACGTGTCGAGGCTACGTTCTTTTCTTGGCATGTCGAACTACTACAGTTTAATCAAGGGCTACTCGCACATAGCTAGTCCCTTGACGGATATGCTGAAGAAGGGAGCTCGATGACATTGGTCGCAGAAGGTCATGGATGCTTTCGAGGAGTTGAAGAGGCGCTAGCATCGGAGCCCGTTTTGAAGCTCGTCGACTACACCAAGTAATTCGAGGTGCATACGGATACATCGAGACAAGCTCTCGGAGGCGTGCTCGTGCAGGAGGGCCACCCTTTAGCGTACGAGAGCCGGAAGTTCAACGAGGCAGAAGGCCGATATTCGAAACACGAGAAGGAGATGACGTCGGTTATCCACTGCTTGGAGACGTGGCGATGTTACTTGCTTGGGATGCAATTTGTGGAAATCACGGACAACGTCGCCAACACTTACTTCAAGTTCCAGAAGAAGTTGTCCTCGAAGCAGGCGAGATGATAGAAATTCCTCGAGGAGTTCGATTTCGAGTGGATCCACAAGCCAGGTTGGCACAAAGACGTAGCTGACGCCCTAAGCCGCAAAGGCGAAGAAGCCTTTGTCAGCACGTTGAGTGCCAGCGGCCGAGGCGAGGCTTGCAAGAAGCTCATTGAGGAGGTCAACGAGGGAGGGTTGCGGTAATACTGACTCGAGGATGGGGTTTGGTGGCTAGAGGCGGCGCGTTTACGTACCAGAAGGCGCGCTACGTCAGGAGCTGCTACGCGAGCACCATGACACACTATGGGCGGAACATCCCTGGATGGACATGATGTACGCGCTGTTTCTTCCAAATTCATCTGTCCGAGAATGAAGGACGATGTCACGGCCTACGTGCGGACTTGCCTTGCATACAAGCAAGACAAGACCAAGCGTTGGAAGAAGGGCCAATTGCCCATACCATCGAGACCATGGGAGTCCATCTCAATGGATTTTATAACTATGCCTAAAGCACATGGGTGCACTTTGATTCTTGTGGTGGTTGTTGACAAGTTTTCCAAGATGACAATCTTCGTACCGGCACCGGCGGAGTGCCCAACAAAAGAGTCAGCATAGCTATTCTTCAAGCACGTTGTTGAGCACTTTGGTGTGCCAACGTCGATTGTGAGCAATGGGATGGAATGTTCACGGGACGGTTCTTGACGTTTCTATTCGAGGGTTTGAGGACAAAGCTTGAGTTCTCGACGTTATTTCACCCGAAAATAGATAGCCAAATGGAGCGGATGAATCAAACGCTAGAAGAGTACATTAAGCATTTTATCACGGCGAGCCATACAAATCGGATCTACTTGCTCGACGCGGCACAGTTCAACTATAGCCTGCACCGAGCCTCGACGACGAAGGTCAACCCATTCGAAATGGTGTATGACTTTCAATCGAAGCAGCCAGCCGTGACGTATCTGCGCATGATCGGGGAGTGCCATGCGACGTATAGGTTCGCGTGGTCCTGACACAAGTTGTGGACCACATCTAGAGATAGCATGGCCAAAGTCTAGAAGCAGATGAAGATCTACGCGGACAGAGATCGGAGGGAGGTTGAGTCCTAAATAGGCGAGAAGGTGCTTCTGAAGCTTATGCGACACATGTGAAGACTGGCGAACGTGGGCAAGAAGGATCAGCTAGCGTGGGGCTCATGCCAAAGTACGATGGGTCGTTCGAGATTGAGGCTCGACTGGAGTGTATGGCCTATCGACTGATGTTACTGGAGTACATAAAGCGACATTCCGTTTTTCACATGAGCTTCCTGGAGAAGTTTCATCCAAGCAATTCTTCGACAGAGCAAAGGAGACGGGTCCCACCGGGCATCGAGGCGAAGGTGTTCGACAAGCAAATTCGGAGGATACTTGACCATCGGCGATGCAGCAGTATGAACGAGTTCTTGGTTCAGTTGGAAGGCAAGGATGCGTTTGAAACTTCGTCTGAGAAGTACACGAACATAGCGCAATTCGAGGACGTGGTGGCGGAATGCTGGCACTGGAAGAAGGGTACCGATTATGGGACTCCATCAACGAGGATGTTGACATTCTCCAGAGGGGGAGAATGTCACAACCTTAAGCGCCACGTTATCGGCTCGATCATTGTGGAGTCAAACCCGGGCAATGATGAACGATTCAAGGTGCACGAGTTGAAGCGGTTCAACAATTGAAGATATGGGGCCCTAATTATCATCACGTGAGGCATGCGACCTAGAAAGTATCGGACGTGCAACATCGAGGCAGCGTGCGGGGGACAGCGCACACGACATCGAGACAGGCCAGGCACACGCGCGGATGGCATCACGCGACATCGTGTGCGCGCACGACATAATGGCCCACCCCAAGTGCCTGGTGGCGCACGGCGTGCCAAGTCAAGGCGCGAGGCCCTGCCACATGCTCGACAACCATCAGACAGCATTAGACGGGGCGACCTGGGCAGGGTGCCCAGGCCGGCGATGCGGTGGTCTAGCGAAGGTCCGGCCGAGCACGACGGTGCTCGGCGGTGCAAAACGGCGGACGGTGGTTATGGCAAACTAAGGTGGACGGCAATGACGACGACGGTGGTCGGCGGCGATGTCGGGGAATATCTAGGCCAAGCAGCGGCTCGGCCAGACGATGTGTGTGGGGCGCGAAAAAGCACGCATTCGTGCACGCGCACGAGGAATGCTTGCCGAGGGCTGACGAGGTCGGGCGAAGATCTCGGGGCCGTTGAAGATATTTGGGGCCAATTCAAACGGGAGAAAATTTAGGCAACTTATTCGAATTGGATATTCGAATAAGTTTGTTGACACTTTTTCTGCAACCCAAATTCTCCCAAGCTCTATATAAAGGAGACCGAGTTAGAGAGTTCAACGCATTCACCACCATTGACGAGAATTCCTCACGCACGAGAGAAAGAGAGCTCGGAGCGCGCAACACTTCGAGCGAGCCACATCTTCGAGCTTGGGGCGCCGAATTCGAGAGGATCCCATGAGGGTTTCACGAGCGGGGTGAGCGAGTGATTAAGATCCCGAACAAAGGGACGTAGGAGATAATTGTGTGTTGGGTAGGTTAGGCGTAGACTTGTTCGGTGTCACAGGTTTGAGTTTTCTCCCTACGTTGTAAACTTTGTGCTGAATAAAGATTACAGCAAGTCATGGAGGCGACATCGGTTGCCCCTTCAATTAATCGAGTTTTATCCCTTTACGTTTCCGCATAACAAAGCGGGGTTAAGGTGCGAGAGGCTTATGTCAGAGTGACTCATTTAAGCTATAAGTCCAACTATATTGTATTAAATATGTCGGATCAGATTTTTGCCTATAAATAGGCTACTCCTCATTCGTTGTTAATTGACAACAATTCTGATGAAAGCTAAAGCCTTTGCTCCATTTCATATCAGTCTCACTCTTTGTTATAATATTAATATATATTATAATAAAAGATTTCTATTGTATAAAATAAATATTTATAACACGTTATCGGTACGAACGCTCTCCATCATCGACGTCAGCCACCACTGAAGATCTCGTACGCTCCGCCTAGTATGTGCCGGTTTTCACCGCCTATTATTGATGGTTTGTACCGCCTAATATATGCTGTTTTGTACCGCCTAATATGTGATGATTTGTACCGCCCAATGTATGGTGGTTTGTACCGCCTATTATGTGATGGTTTGTGCCACCTAATATGTGCTGATTTGTTATGCCTATTATGTGATCGTTTGTACCACCTAATATGTGCAGATTTTTACCGCCTGATATGACCAGTTGCACAGTCTAGCCGAGGTATGATAATTTTATTTTGTGTACGGTAATTTTATTTCTATTAAGCGTACACTATTATGGATAATTTAAAGTAAAAATAGAACTATTCAACAAAATGCCTATAGTCGAGTGGTGTCGCGGAATACCGTCATTGCAAATGATGAGAGGTCCAGATGTCAATTCTCGCGGAAACGTGTGGAATTTTTTAACAAGATTTATAAAAAAAGGGAAAATTAAAATAATATTTGTTTATATTATTGAATATATCTAATAAAATAAATATATATGGCTCTCGATATTTATACACCCGTTTAAGAATATTTATGATTGGCTACGTTTTATCAGTAAAATATTAATCTCTCGAGTTTAAGGTGTATAGCATGATTTGTAAATTATAAATTTGATATTTCAATGCTAGTACGTCGAAGTAGTGTTTGAATCGTGAATTATTCGATTTAAGTTTTTCTGTGTATCTATGCTCTTATCCCTCGAGTAGTTAAACTATGTTCATACTCTATTTCTGTGTATCCGTGCTCTTATCCCTCGTGTAGTTAAACTATGTTCATACTGTATGTACTTATCGATGAGTGACCAAGCAATTTGTCGGGAGAATGAGATTTAACAAAAAGTACATACAAATTGTGAAATATTTTGAGAAGGTATATTGCATCGAGATTTTAATCACCCCTTCTATTTGCGATATGTGTGTGCCTTACCATGTGATTTATTCAGTCATTAATCACATATCGTTTGTTTATCACAATGTTAAATGCACATCTATGATTCTCTCCACCTTAATTTTATTTTCCTCTTTCAATTTGTCATCTTGATTTTTCGCCTATATATTTGAGAGATTTATAGCTACGAAATCTATATGTGGCGATTCATTGTATGATTTTGAAATATTATGACTTATTTAATGACTTATTGAACTGAATGATTATATTATGCACACCCCGAAGAAGTCGTGAGTTATGAAGATCATTTAACGTAGTGATTAATAAAATTTCTCCCGAAGTGGAAAAGGCAAAATGATATATTGAGCATAGATCATCATCGTAAATAATATTGCGATTATTCAGTTATTATTCGCACCAAAAAATCTTTTTGATCTTTATATAACTCAAAGTGAAGAGGAACAAAATCATGCTAAGGATTGCATTATTTTAAAAGATTGGTGTCGGATCTGATGATTAATCAAATGCTCAGTCAAATATTTTGGAGGAAATTGATCCATTAGGGTAAGATTTTATTTATGCTAATATTTAATATTTATTGCTTTATCTATATTAACATTTATATTTCTTGGTACACATAAATATAAAATTACATTGTGTTTATGATTATTATGTGCCTACCTATTAAGGATATTTATCTGATAGAAGTAATATCATTGAAAACTTCGGAAGAGCTAATGTTTTATTGCCCAGATGAATAAGGATAATTGAATGCCTTATATTCTCATAAATATCAAAAATAATTATTAAGATTGAAGTTATTCAACATAACAGATATCTTGTTGAGAGTGCATGAGATGTTGAAAATTGTACATCACAAAGGTAATTTCGAATGGTAAAAGAATTGTGGAAATCTTATCTTCATTTGACTCTGGATTATATTACACAAGATTTAATTGTATGATATCGTAGACTAGAAGTTTACTGACGACACTACATTTATTGTTTGGCATGACCGGTCCGATAATCCCGGTGCAATTATGATGTGAAAAATAATTGAAAATTCATGTGAGCATTTAAGAAGAACCAGAAGATTCTTCGTTCATACGAATTATCATGTGTTGCTTTCTATAGAGGGGGTTAATTATTCAGTCATCACCAATAAAATAAATAAACAATATATTTTAAGCGTATACACGGCAATATCTGTGAGTCGATACATCCATCATGTGAACCATTTAAATATATTGATGGATGTAACCAACTAAAAGGTCTCATGCATGCTTGTTATCGACTCGGAACACGGCGTTTGCGAGATTTCTTGCTGAATTAATCCAATTAAGAACACATATGTTTGAATTATCCAATAAAGAGAATACGCCAAGATAATGATGTTCCAAGACATGTATATTTTATGTATAAGAATTGAGACCCCTACTAATGTCCTAACGGGGTCAGGATTATTTTATGTCTATTGGAATTGATGTTGAGCATCTCGTGCCACATGTACATACTCAAACGGTCCAGTAGAATCGTTAATTAAAGGCTACAAATAATTGCATTGATGATGTTGAAACTTTCCCCGTCTTATTGGGGACATGTTATATTACATGCAACGACACTAATCCGTATCACGTCAACAAGTTATAATGATATCTCCACATTATAAATGATTTATGGTCAGGAACCAAATATTCCCATATGGGAATTTTTGGATGTGCGTATATGTTGCTACAACGAACTAAGATGGGAC
The DNA here is from genome assembly GCA_004919715.1 of Linderniella brevidens. Taxonomy (NCBI): domain Eukaryota; kingdom Viridiplantae; phylum Streptophyta; class Magnoliopsida; order Lamiales; family Linderniaceae; genus Linderniella; species Linderniella brevidens. The sequence goes on from SWDC01000148.1 coordinate 7,186,118, forward strand.
CTCAAAGGAGGTTGGAAAAATATGTCGGATATGAATCTCCATCGGTAATGAAATAATTGGCACCATTAACCGGAGATTTATTTACGGCTAGATTTACCAACTGTCATTTTGATGAATTGAATTTTACGACATTAGGGGAGAAAAGAAACAACTGGAAAGGAATATTTGTTGGAATGAATTATCGCTAAATCATTATGATTATCGAACGAAGAATGTGAACTAGAAGTTCAAAAGAAAATTCATTTATAAAATTTAGCTAATCAACTGCCAGATAGTTTTACAGACCTTAAAAAGATTGATTAAGTCACATATACCAGTTGTCAATGCTCCTGAAAAAAAAATTTAGATGTTCCTGCAGAACATAGTGTCGAGCCTAAGCCACAACTAAAGCTTGGTAGGCGGTTCCAACATAAAAATCCTCGAAAAAAGAAAAGGAACAAATAATAAGAATGGTTCAATCGATGATTTATCGACTGGAAAAGAGTCGAGGGGCATAATTATTATGAGAATAAAAATCAGGTACCTGAACGTTAAGAAAATAATGATAATGAAAAGATCTCGATAAACTATGCCCAAAATAGAGTTACATGGAACCATGACGAAGTCAACGTTGACAATACATTCTGATTTAACGTAGCGCTACATGAAATGAATGAGATTAATGAGAATGAAGATCATTAACCAATGTTTGTAAAAGAACGCAGACAAAGAAATGATTAGCCAAATTAGAAAGATGCAATCGAGGCTGAATTAAAATCACTCAAGGATTGAAAAATTTTCGGACTTGTAGTCCGCATACCAGAAAATGAAAAGTCGGTTGGATATAAATGATTTTCATTCGAAAGAGAAATGAAAAGGGTGAAATTGTGAGTTACAAAGCACTAATAGTTACACAAGGTTCTTTTGCAAAGACCTGGTATTGATTATGCGGAGACATATCTCCTGTGGTGGATGCAACTACGTTTTGTTATATAATTAGTCTGGCAATACGTAAAGGCTCGATATGCATCTTATGAATGCTGTCACTACATATTAATCGGTGCACTTGACATTGATATTTACATGAAACTTAAAGCAATTAAGTTAAATAAATCTTTGTATAGATTAAAGCAATCTGAGCGTATGTTGTACAATGGCCTCAGTTAATATTTAACGAAAAAGGGATCCAAGACGATCAAATTTGCCCTCGCATATTTATGAAAAGATGTGAACACAAGCTTGTCATTATAGCAGTTCATGTTGGTGATATCAACTTAATTAAAACTACTGAAAAGATATCAAAAGCTGTTGATTGTTTGAAAAAGGACTTCGAAATGAAAGATCTCGGAAAAACAAAATTCTGTCTTGGACTACAAATTGAATATTTGAAGAATGAGATATTAGTATATCAAGAAACATATACGATAAAGATATTAAAAAGATTTTATTTGGATAAAACTTATCCATTGAATACTCCAATGATTGTTCGATTTTAGATGCAAATAAAGATCAATTCAGACCACGAGAAAATAATGAAAATTATTTGGTCCTGAAGTACCATATCTTAGTATTGTTGGAGCACTAATGTATCTTACAAGCCATTCGCGACCTGATATAACTTTCGCTGTGAATCTATTGGCAAGATATAGTTCCTCGCCAACTCGTAGGCATTGGAACGGAGTTAAACGAGTATTTGGATACCTTCAAGAACAACCAATATGAGATTATTCTAATCTACTCAATTAAAGATAGATGTAATTGGATATGCCGATACTGGATTTCTCCGTGCATGCTGGATCACAAACGGGCTATCTTTTTACATACGGTCAACTGTTATTTCATGGCGTGCATTTTAACAACCGCCAATTCGTCTAATCACGCCGAAATATTATTGATTCATGAACCTAGTAAAGAATATGTTTGATTGTGGTCGATAATTCAACATATACAACAAACTTGTAGGCAATTATCAGAAAAATTATTTCCGACGATCTCATATGAAGATAATGCGGCATCTTCAACTAAAGGAAGAATACGTCAAAGGTGATAAGACAAAAACATCTATCACCCAAATTCTTCTACACGTATGACCTTCAGAAGGCCAGTCACTAAAGCACTCCCGCCAAGGATATTCGAGAAACTCGTATATTTAATTGGATTTCGAAGACTTATAGATATCAAGTAATGTTTACATCAGGGGGAGACAATAAAATATGTGATCCACTCTTTTTCCCTAATAGTTTTTATCCCATTAGATTTTTCCTAATAAGATTTGTAACGAGACATCTAATATATTATTTAAATGGACATCCGAGGATGAATAATAGTAATAGAAATATTATTTAAATGGACATCCAAAGGCATCTAGTTTATGTATATATATTGTATTAGTAATAGAATAATATATTATATAGTATATTATATGATATATATATATATGGATATATATATATATACATTTTTTTTGTTCCTCCCCATGAAATCATGCTTCCTTGAATAACATTGCTCCCCCTCAAAAGTCCCGTAGTCGGGTCGAAAAAAAATTCAAATCTATTCCCTTAAATTCACGTATTTAAAGTTCGCTCTCCCTCAAAATGTAATTATTGCTCCCTTTAAAGCAAATATAAGAGTTACTTTTCTTTTGTAAATAAAAGAGTAGCTCCCACTCAAATTCAGCTCATTGAAAAAAGGGTATTTTTCACTTTCGTGCATACTATGCGGTTTAAATTTCAAAATCTCGTATGGTTTTGAAAAAACATATTTAAAATGTACCATTTTGAAGAATATGTATTTTTCAATTCAGCTCGTATGCGTGCGCAATTTAAAATATTTAAAATTTCTCTTAACATACGCATAACTAAAATATACATTCATTTGGTTGCTCGCATCGCTTACCACTTGTGTATGTGGAGCAACCCGAGATACCATACACACTGGGATGATGTAGTTGCTCTCGTCGCATACCAGTCATGGGTGTGGAGCAACTATCTCTAAATACCTACCCATGCTGAAAGTCTGCAAAACTTTATCAGGACTTTGATACCCATTTTTGTATGGGTCCTCCCTTATTAGCAGAAAACGAGTTAAGCATATAAGGTGTCAAATTTGGTCCTAAATCATTCATTGATTTAGCTTTAGGTACCCATTTAGGAGTAATTTGACACGAGTATGATGTTTCAGCGCAGGTGTACGTGTGTTTCGGAGAAGATTTGAAAATTTTCTCCGATGCCAGTCGCATAAGATGTTTCTCAGACTTAACATCGACTGGATATTTCAAGTAGGCATAAGAACATAAAGAATTATAAGCATTATTAGTAGATGAGTTCTTCGTCCTAAGAGGAAAATTCACACGATTCACATCATAATGATTATTTTTAATGGAATGTTGCTTACGAAAATGATGAACATTTTTGGACGGGTAAGCAAATCCATTGCTTTCATTGTTTAAAGAATGAGGAATTTTGGAAGCTTGAGAAGTTAGCTTGCTTGAGCTTGGAACTTCGGCTTTAAGAGCTTCCTTTTTAATAATAGCGGGAGAGGGAAAGTCTTTAACATTTTCAACCTTAAGTTTGGAAGATAACGGTGATTTCCCTTTCTCCGACATATTTTTGTTCTGTTCCTTAGTATTAAGCTTAAGGCTTTTACTTATCTTTTCCGCTTGGATCACCATGGACTTTGAAGTCGTCACGAATGACTTAGAATGACTAGTAGAAGCCTTTTTAGGTTTGGGAACGGGGGCGTCCGTTTGTGTTCCCTTATCCTTCTTAAAAGAAGATATTTCTATAGAAAGATCATTTAAGACATGTAAGAGCGGGAAATTTTTGAGATTAGAAATCTCTACGAGAAGTTTTTGCTTTTCCGCTCGGAAACCTACTCTTTTCGATTCCAGGGTTGCGTTCAATTCCGCTATTTTACTAGCAACCTCCGAAATTTCCCAAGAAGAAGTAGGTTTTTCATAATGTAAATTATTTTTCCTTGTTGGACGCTGAGTCATTTGAGGAACTTTGATCTCTTTGACCCTTTTCCGCAAGGTTGTGCTCTAAAATTTGAATTTGAGAGTACAATTTAATGCGTTCCTCATAAAGAAAATTATATTTTCTCAGGTTCGTATTTCGCTCAAGTTCACAAGCCTTCAAGCTAGTTGTGTTCGTGAACTTGTCCTTTGAATTTTTCAATCTGAGCACATGACTTGTAACTCTCTCTTATGCAGCTTTTAGCTGACAAATGAGGCTGTCTTTTTCCCTCAGGTTTCTAAGTAAGCATTGATATTTATTTTCTAACCTAGCTTCGAAGTCCTTTATAGTCTTTTCGTGATCAATAGAGAAACTTTGTTTTTGTTCAGAGGGAAAAGTCATTGCGTTTGACTCCTATTTTTTTTTAATTTTAAATTTTTCTTTAAAAAATTAGTTGGATATGAGATCGTTTATGCGTAGTGTAGATTTGAAAATTTTAGCTTTTGAAAATTCCGTGCCGAAAAGTTTTGGTGTCGTGAAAAACTGTGAAGTTTCGAAAATTTTAGGTACCAAAAATTTTCGGTGTGTACCGAAAAATTTGTGGTGATGTCGAAAACTTTTTGATTTTACCAAACTCTTCTAGATTGTGCCAAAGGAAATGTTTTGGGTTCGAAAATTAATTTTCGGTGTATGAGTACGAAAAATAAATTTTCGAACAAGTAGGTAATTTCCGAAGTGTGATGCGAAAAAGTGAGTGCCAAAATAATTTTCGAATAAGTAGGATGCGAAAATTAATTTCGGTGTAAGTGCAAATATTAATTTCGAAGTGTTGAGTGCGAAAATTGATTGTGAAACGTTTTGTGAAAATGGATTTTCGAAACGTTTTGCGAAAATGGATATCCGAAACGTTTGCAAAAATGGATTTTCGAAACGTCTTGCGAAAATGGATTTTCGAAACGTCTTGTGGAAATGGATTTTCGAAACGTTTTGTAGTGACACCCAGTTTTCGATCTTAAACACAAAAAACGTTCAATATTAGCTTGGGTAATGATCGAAACACTTATAACCTAATTCCTAAACAGGCAATCAACATAAAAAATTACCTAAACATGTAAAAAAATTCGAATTTTTTTTTAAGAACACGAAAAAAAAATTCAAAAATTTTACTCAAATCTGAGTGCGTTTGGGTCTGATACCAATTGAAAATTTTAGTGTATCCAACTAAACGATATTTATAGTGTTACCACGAAATAAGATTGGAAGAGGTGAGATTCGTTGGGTGTCCGTGTCGGTTCTTAAGCTCGGCCGTTGGGAGGGGACTTTTGCTCTAAAAAGGATATTTTTTTTATTTTACACACAAGACACACCTAACTATGTGTTAGGATTTTAGTATTTATACCACATTTTGGTATATAATACTTGGGCCTTGTAAGCCAATTACATAAAAAGATCACTAGATTCTATTATAGAATCTAGTGCACTTACATAAATTACAAGACTAAGATAATATAATCAATTTGAACTCAATAAAATAATCCTAACAATGGCAGAACATGTTTTTCATTCTCAGCTCATAAATTTCTTCACTGTTATTTTTCCTTTCACAGCTACATATGACAAAGCCCTACATGGGCCAAAAACAATTCTAAACCATTAAGTCCATTAGTCAAAGCTAATAAGGGCCCAACTAAAAACATCAAATTCAACACTCCTCCTTAATGTTTTTATCTTGCATACCCAAAAATTCCCGAAGAGAGAAGAGCTTGTCAACCGGAAGTGCTTTCGTGAAGATGTCTGCCAATTGGTCTCCGATCTTCACATACTTGATCTCGATCTCTTTATCTTCAACCGCCTCTCGGATGTAGTGGTGCTTGAGATTAATTTGCTTCGTTCGGCTATGGAACACTGAATTCTCCCCCATATTTTCTAAGATTTTTCTCAACCAAACCACTTGCTTGGTTGCTTTGCTTGCCGATACATATTCGGCTTCGGCGGAAGAACGAGCTACTCTCTCTTGCTTCTTCGATGCCCAACTAAACACTCCGGAACCGAGTGTAAATGTGTATCCGGAAGTACTCTTCATATCATCCATACTCCCGGCCCAATCACTATCACAAAACCCAAACAACTCTGGGCTTTCTTTTCACTTCTCTCATACATAAGACTCAAACTTTTTGTACCTTAAATGTACCCCAACACTCTTTTGGCAACTCCAAAATGCGTTTTGCTCGGTCGATGCATAAACCGAGACAACAATCCCGAAGCATACATGATGTCGGGCCTCGTAGTGGTAAGATATAATAAACTCCCAATAAGACTTCCATATTGTGCCTCATCGGCATCACCACTACCATCATCTTTCACCAATTTTCATTCACCAACAACGGAGTCATAACCGGGTTACACTCCTCCATCTTGAACTTCGCAAGAATATTTTGGACATACTTCATTTGAGAAATAAATACATCATCTTCTCTTGGACTCCTCTTGAGTCCTTTGTCGGAGAAATATGCATCAATAATTATTTACCATGCCCGCGGGGCTTGCTTCAACCCATAGAAGGCGTTCTTCAATTTGTATACTTTCTCTTCTTCACCGTCTGCTTCAAATCTTTGTGGTTGCTCTACATACACCTCTTCTTTCAACACTCCATTCAAGAAGGCCGACTTCACATCAAGTTGGTAAAGTTTCCAACCTTTGTTGTGCCGCCAAAGCAATCAATAACCAAATAGTCTCATGTCGAGCAATCGGTACAAATGTCTCATGATAGTCAACATCGGGTTGTTGAGAGTATCCTTCCGCCACCAATCTCGCCTTGTACTTTTGAACCGAACCATCCAGATTAGTCTTTGTTTTGTATATCCACTTCAAGCCAACAGCGTCCTTCTCCTTCGGCCTCTCAACCAACTCTCATGTCTCATTTTTCTCTATCATTTTTATCTCATCTTCCTTGGCATTTCTCCACACTTCTTTGCCAATAGCTTGCTCAAAGCTCTCCGGCTCAACAACAACAAAATTGCACCTTACCGGCGCGAGCTTGGAGATGATGAACTCGACCCGATATTATTTGTTGGAGATGATGGCCCTTCAACATCATGCCTACTACCACTTGGCTCTTCATTTGCAACACTTTGTATGGGAAGTGATACACTTTCAACTCCTTTCTCTTTCCAATCTCAAGTGTCATTCTCATTAAAAATCACATCACGACTCTCTATCACTTTTTTTCTCTTCAAGCTAAAGAGCAGATACCCCTTTGATTTTATACTATAGCCAACAAAGACGCATTTCTCGTCTTTATCTTCAAGCTTATGCCTCATTTCTTTCGGAACATGGGCATATCAAATGGACTCGAACACCTTCAACTGATTCACCGATGGCTTTTTGCCTCCAGACCAAGCTTCAAAAGAGGTCTTATTCTCAACCGTCTTCGTCGGACACCGATCTAATAAGTAAACCGCCGTGTACGTTGCTTCGGCCCAAAATGTCAACGGTAGCCTCTTCTCTTTCATCATTGTTCTCGCCATTTCGACAATGGTACTATTCTTCCTCTCGACCACCCTGTTTTGCTCCGGTGTAAAGCCAATAGTCAATTGCCTCTCTAAGCGAATATTTTCACAAAACTTCTCAAACTCCTTAGAGTTGTACTCGCCACCTCTATCGCTCCTCAATTTCTTTAGCAACCAGCCACTTTGTCTCTCTACCATTCTTTGAAATTTTTTGAAGACATAAAGTGCTTCCGACTTTTGCCTCAAAACATAAACCCAACACATTCTTGAATAATCATCAATGAAGGTGATGAAGTACCGGTTTCGGCCATGTGAGTTCGTGCTCATGGGGCCACAAATATCGGTGTGGACAAGCTCTAATGGTGCTTTTGCTCTCCATGCATTCTCCTTAGGAAATGACTCTCGATGTATCTTGCCGAGAGCACATGTCTCGCGTACGTCACCTTTCGCTTCTATTGTTGGTAGCCCATACACCATTTCCTTCTAGCATAGAAACTTCAAGCTCTCAAAGTTTAAATTTCTATGAGTCGTCTTCAACCTCTTGTGCCATAACCATGAGTCGTCTTCAACATCAACCTTCAAGGCAACACTTCTTTCGGGCTTGAGATTGAGTGGAAAATTTATATTCCTCTCCATTTTGACTACGGCTATCAATTTTCTTTTCTTCTCGACTTTATCAAATATTCTACAAGACACACCATCAAAGTGAACCACATGACCATGTTCAATCAATTGCCCAACACTTAGAAAAGTTTGAGCCAAATCCGGTACTAGCAAGACATCGTGGATTAGCACCGCAATCGTGCCTCTTCCCTTGGATTTCACCACTACACCGTTGCCCATTGTAATTTGAGTCGTGACGTTGCTATCAAGCTTGCAAAAGATTGACTCATCACCCGTCATGTGGTTGCGACATCCACTATCAACAAACCACACGTCTTCCTTCTTCTCGATCGCCGATTGGCATGCATAGAAAGTGCTCCCATCATCTCTCTTTCACATTCACTTTCGATTTAAAGGCGCTTTCAAGAGTTTGTTCCCCATGCCTATTCAACCTTTCCTCATGTCTCTCAAGAGAGCCCATAAGATCATGCACACTCATTGTGGAGAGGTCTTTATTTTCTTCAATAATGGCCACAATATTGTCATACTTCGAAGGGAGACTAATCAAAATCTTCTCGCACACCGAGTTGTCGGTCAAAGCTTCACCCAAATTCTTTATTTGGTTCACAACCCCAATCACATTTGAGAAATACTCTTGAAGAGTCTCTTTCTCCTTCATATGTAAATTTTGAAACTACATTTTTAACCCCAAGAGCTTTACCGTTCTAACTTTGTCAGTTCCTTAAAACTCCTTTGTAAAATCTCCCACGCCTCCTTCGAAGTTTGAGCCCCGATTATCCTCGGAAAAATCTTGTTGGAGATGTCTCCTTGAATCAAGTAAAGAGCCCGTGCATCCTTTTTTCGCTTCTCCTTCTCGTCGAGATCAACAACCGTAACATTCACGATATTCTCCTTTCATCTTTCTTTTCTTCAATTTTCTCCTTTTTCACATAGCTCTTTTCCACAATCTCCCACAAATCTTGTAAAATCAAGAGTGTCTTCATCTTAAACTCCAATAATCATAACTCTCACCATCAAATACTGGTTGCCCACCTTGCGGAGCCCAAGCACCTCCTTGCGTAGCCATGGTGCGCTATTCTCCAACCCTAAATTGATTTTACTCCTTCAATGGAAGACCCCCACTTAAAACCACTCACAACTCAAACTCTGATACCATTTATGTTGGCTTTGGTATGGATTTTATAGATTATTTCTCTGATTTTCGTTTGGGGCAGCAAAGAGATGAAGAGGGCAAAACATGTTTTTCGTTCTCAGCTCATAAATTTCTTCACTGCTATTTTTTTCGACCACAACTACATATGACAAAGCCCTACATGGGCCAAAAACAATTACCATTAAGCCCACTAGTACAAAGCTAATAAGGGTCCAAACTAAAAACATTAAATTCAACAGATATTGATTAGTGATAAAGTGCTAATTAATTTGTCGATCACTGTTTTTTGGTGCTCGACATCACCTTGTCTCCGGCTTGTAAGAAGACGTGGAATGGCTTGTCTATGGAGGCTCTGCAGAATCTCTCCAAGTTCATTTGGTTGGTTGTTCCTCTGGCTATTATCGTTTGGTACGTGGCCCTAAATTTTTTCTCAATTAATTAACCATATAACATTCTCGTTTTTCTCCTTGAAATTTAATCTCTGTTTTTCTTCAACAGCTTGGAAATATGGTCTTATAAGATCATGGTGATTGTGTCTGCTCTTCTTCTAAATCCTGCCTTGGAAACATCGGCTTTGTCCATGCTTAAGCCCGGAACGTGTGTCGCTCGCAAATCCTCCAATAATTTAAACTCATTTTCGCAGACATTTTAAGATTACCTAGCTAAAGTTACTCGTCTCTACGCATGTTCTACTCGATCCGATTTTTGTATTGAGAAAAGTTGTTGCGATGAAATGAAGTGAGACAAATGGTTGCGATGAAATGAAACATTCTTTTTTTGTTAATCAGGGCCAGAATGATAAAATTATAGTGATGACATGACAAAGTAATCGTATGCAAAGTGGTTATGATTTGAAAGTGAACAACACTAAATAGTTGCATCAAGATTATTATATCAACAATCACTATTATTATCTCATATAAATATTATTATCTCATAAAAAATTACATATGATTTTCTTATCCATCAAACTAAACACAGCCCACTGTCTGAAATTTGGTTAGGGTTTGTTTTAGTTGAGGGGTGTTCAGGGAATTTCATATTTTAGTAAGGGGTTGAGTTGTTATTATAAGACCATCTCCAATAAAAAAAAAGTATCTCAAACTCAAAATGCAATAATTATTCTTCAACCGAAAAACTCATTCTTAAACTCAAAATTCACACTGTTATAAAACTATTATAACTGAACAAGAACAAAAATATAAACACTGGAACTGTAGAGAGAGTATTATTGATGTTTTCGATATGATTCAATACAAATACATCGGTCTATTTATAGTAGAAAAATCTATTATTTCATCTAACATTTACAACATTAAATACATCTTATCTTATCTCATCAACAATCAACTAGCTTTTACAACATTAAAAACATCCACATATTATTATTTCATTTTCATAATACACACTAACTTTTATAACTTTTCAATATTATCCACATATTTTAGAAATTTTTTAAAACAATATTTTAATATTTTATTACATAAATAAAAATTTTAATTAATGATCTTACTTTTAAATTTTTAATTAATAATCATTATATTAATTATAATGATTCAGTTGCACCGGCTGCCGAAGCCGGTGCAACTGAATCTGTTGTGGGGGTAATCGTAACCCTTTTGATGTGCTATGCATCTTGCATGACGAATCCTATTCATTTTTTTAGCCCTGAAGCTAATGCTGCCCGGTGTGGGGGTGGATCTAGTGGCGGTGTATGGATGTACGGAGTTTCCATATAAGAGACCATGGGCGGGCGGTGCGGGATATCATATCTAAAGTATGACCGGAGTTTCTATCGCCAATGCCACAATTATTTCGGCGGGCATTAGGGATAGATGGATTGGTTCTTTGACTATGACTTGGGACCTGGCAAAAGAATTTGGGTTGGGTGGGACCCGACGTTTAATCAGGTTACCATGGTGGGTTGCTCCGTGCAGGCAGTTCACTGTAAGGCATTTTCGCTTGAGACGCGTGAGACAATATTTTTCTCCCTTGTCTATGGGAAGAATCGGCGGGAGGAACGGACCTTCAATGCTATTTCTGACCCGGTTGAGGCGAGGGGGTTGCCCCGCTACCCAGGATGCGGCCGATTTGCGGTCATGCTTGGTCCGCGCTGATCTGGCCCCTCTTACATTGACAAGTCAATATTTCATGTGGTATAACCAGGGCGAAAGTAGGGATTTGGCGGCGGCTCGACCGTATGGTGGAAAACCCCACGTAGTTCTCTCTGTTTTCTTGGCCTGCTTTACCATTGCAACTTGCCAAGGACTGATAACTCCCCTCTGTTACTTGCGACTGATCTGCCAAGTACGTCGTACTTGACAGACTTCGATGTCAGGTTTTTCAATGTTTACCCTTGTTCGACGGCTGAAGTTACTTAAGTCTCGTCTCAAGGAGATGCGCCGAGCGAAGGGAGACCCGACTCGAAATGTTATGGAGGCTACGAACTTCCTTGAGCTGAGCCAGGTTTTTTCTGGACGCTATACTGATGATGCATTTTTCCATGATTTCGAGGGGGCATGCCGAGTGTTGTATGCGACAATATGGAACAATCGGTGCTTTCTATGCGGGCTAAACTGGCATGGCTAAAGGATGGTGATCAGTGCTCTGCTTTCTCTTCAAGAAGGTGGCACTTCGTTGTGCTGGCAATCGCATCTTCTCGCTAGAGGGTGTTGACGGGCAACTAATAGAAGTGGAACAGCCTGTCACGTATGAGCATTCGCTTCTATAAGGAGCTCTTGGGACAGTCGGCTAGGGCTTCTCCTGTCAGGAAGGAGGATGTTCGTGGTTACAACTCGCATACGCTCCCCTTAGAGGATGACGGTTGCGATGGTCCGACCGGTGGATGAGGACGCGATTAGGGCGGTGGTCTTTGCGATGTGAAATGAAAAGGTTCCTGGTCCTGATGGCTATACGACGGCCTTCTTCAAGGCCGCTTGGGATGTTCTGGGAGCTGATGTGGTTGGGGCTGTGCAGGATTTCTTTTGTACTAGTCACCTCCTCCAAGGTGTAAACAGTACGCTTATAACTCTTATCCCCAAAGGGGAAGTTGCCAAGGCGTCAGACTTCCGCCGGATTTCGTGTTGTAACGTGTTGTACAAGGTGATATCGAAGATCCTTGCGAATCGGTTGAGACCATTTTTGGGCAGACTGGAACCCTTCGCAGACAACGTTTATCCATGGGAGGCATATCAATGATAACGTTCTTCTGGCCCAGGAGTGTCTTGGGTACCATAACCTGAGTGGGCCCCTTCGTGCAAACTTTAAGGTGGACTTGGCCAAAGCCTACGATAAGGTGGAGTGGAGTTTCTTACTCGCAGTCCCTACGACTATGCGGTTTCATCCGCAGTTTATTCGGTGGGTGGGATCTTGTCTGACCACCATGGCGTTTTCCATTAATCCTAATGGGGCTCTTGTGGGGTTCTTTGAGGGGAAGCGAGCCTTCGACAAGGGTATCCGCCGTCTCCATACTTGTTTACCCTGGCTATGGAGGTACTGCATGGTATTGTTATACGCCGTATTCAGGATGCGATGGATTTTCAGTTCCATTTGGCGGTGTGAGGTATTAGCGATGTTGATAATTGTTGATGGTCTCGTGCGTTTCAACCATGTGGATGCCAGCTCGGTTGGAGTCCTGATGGATGCTCTGGATGTCTTTGCCTCTCTTTCGGGTCTTTGTCTGAACCCGACTATGAGATGTTCCTGTCCAAGAGGACTAAACGACTTACGGGGTAGCTACAGGCCGTTATGGGATTTGGTGTGGGTTAGCTTCTAGTACGGTACTTGGGTGTCCCTTTAATCCACTCACGGCATTATCTAGCCGATTTTGCCCCCTTACTACAATCGGTGGATAATCGGTTGGGGTCGTGGCTGAATCGATCCATTTCCTATGCGGGCGACTACAACTTATTAAGTATGTCCTGTCGGTCTGGGGTCTTTATCTTACCCAAAGGGGTTGTGCGGGCGCTAGAGGCTCTCTTTTGGCAGTTTCATTGGGGGCTAAGGTGGCGTATGAGGATGTTTGTTTGTCAATGGCTGAAGGAGGCCTTGGTATTCAGTCGATCCTGGTGGAGAATTAGACACTCCTTATGCGGCATCTGTGGTGTGTGGTTACTAAGGACCTAGACTCGATTTGGGTCCAGTGGTTGTTTCAGATGCGCCTCCAGAATCGTTCATTCTAGGATGTTAAGATTTTGACATTTGATGTGCGGAGCTGGGGGAAGTTGCTTCAGCTGCGGGGTACGTTTAGATCCCTTATCTTCTACAGGATTGGTACTGGGGAGTCGATTTGGCTTTGGAAAGATCATTGGCTGCTGAACTCTCCTCTTATTGAATGCTTCCCACGGGAACCAATGGTGATGAGTCTTCTCCAAGACTCTCGCCTTTCTGCGGTCATTTGTCTGACTGGATGTGTCAACTCGGACTTCGATGGAGTTTCTTCAAATGTGACCTGAAATCCATCCTTTGGATGCAGATTATGTGCGTTGGCGTGGGGCCAATGATGGACGGTACTCGGCACATGCGGCTAGGGAGTCACTCCAATACCGTAGGCCCCATGTGGTGTAGGTTGGTCTTTTTGGGGGTACCGTGCGCGTCCCCCGGTGTGAGTTCATCCTTTCGTTGGCTATTCGGGAGCAGCTGGCGACAAGGGATAAGGCATGGGTGACGCAAAGGGCTGGTATGGGTGCTTTCTTGTTATGTGACTCTTGAAACAACCAAGCATCTGCTCTTTGAGTGTGTCTTTTCGCGATTGGAAAATGGGCATTGGATGGGCGGCGGCTCGATGGCGCGGAACCCATCTCTTTCATGAGATGCACTGCCACTTGTTGGTTTCCCTCGTTTATCATATCTGGAAAGAGCGAAACAGGCGATGAAAGGATCATATGTGCAACCCCCTATGCGGATTGTGGCCATGAACCTGGGTATAACTTGCATGCGATTGACTACGGCCCCTCCTAGGTCGGTGTTGCAGGTTGCTACCCTTCGGCGTGTCTGGCGAATTGCTTGGTAGAGGGTCGTTGATTTCTTGTTTTCCTCGGTTTGTGATTAGTGATTAATCCTACGTTTGGTTTTCTTTTGTTTTCCAGTAGCCTGTTACTAGTGGTTTGTGTGGTCCCCACACACTTGTGATGTACTGGTGACGTTTTTTCTTTTTGTATACGGGACATACTTCAAAAAAAAAGGGCTTTAGTTATTAAAATAAATAAAAGGTCTACTATGCAAATCTGAAACATGAAACGCAATTTAACGGTATGAACGCAAATATGAGTTTCGTTGATGAGAGAGAAATGAGAAAACTCACTTTGGGTATGAGTTTAGGTACCATTGAGTACTTATACTTTATTTTTTGAGATTTTCCCGCTTGAAGATTGTCTAATAATGGGCCTGCTTTTTAACAACGGACTTTTGAAATTATTGAAAGTAGGAAATTGAACAAGATTAGATTAAGGAGTCTAAGATGGGCCTTATCTTGACTTGTTAAACTAAACGCAGCCAAGATGCAATCAACTATGCGGGACCCATACGGAAGTAATTATCTACGTCGCGGCACACCTCAACGAAACAGAACCATTGTAATCGTGTTGTGTGGATCATCGTCGTCTCTTTTTCCTCTCCTTTTACTAGTCGTAGGAACTTTTCTCATCTGTTGTTGTCTTGGTGGATTATTGGATTCTGTTTGAGTATTTAACCGCAAAATAGAAAATAGAAAATATCTCCCTCTTCGGATATTCTTTCCCGTTGATCTCTTCTTCCGCTTGCGACGTGATTTGGGATTCGGTATGCTCCTCCTATCTTTATGTTGCTTTTTAATTTAATTGATGTATGAAATGGGTTGTATGCGTTTATAGATCACGTTTTATCTTCGACTGTTGATTCCTTCAGTTAGTTGGATGATTATGTTTCAATTGGGCGTTTGTTTTAGGGATCTAATATGCATCACGAGCCCTATATGTATATGCGTTGCTCTTTCCTCCTTTTTAACCTTTTTTTATTCAGCTCAAATATGTTGTCTGCGTGATTTGCTGCTTGTGGTTTCTGGTTCACTTGTGTATCCCTATCTTTTTCTTAGAGATCTGCTGCCTTGCTATCGTTCATCGATTATCTTTCGTGTATCTGCTTATCAATATTTTAATTTCTAATACAGAAATCCAATTTCTCAGTTTTCCAAACGAAATCAGATATTCTTTTTGCCTTCGATTCGAACGCATCGCATCACTTGATTCCTGCCATTTTTTTCTTTAATTTTCAGGTCCATCAACAAGCATCACACATGCATTCATCCATCCGTAGCTGAAAAGATGTCATCACACGAAATCCTAAAGACCGTTTTCCCCCTCCTCGAAGGCAAAGACCTCGCCAAATGCATGCTAGTCAGCAAGCAGTGGCACGAAATAGCCCGAGACGATTACTTCTGGAAATGCCTCTGCTCCAAGAAATGGCCATCGATGTGCAAATCAACATCTCCACCGACCACAACCTACCACCAGCTCTACAAAACCTTCTACAAACGCCAGAGAAACAAAGTCACTCCCCCACCGAAGCTGTCCTTCGAGGACCTCGAGTTCTACATCGACGTTTGGGCAGAAGACAACCTAGTATTCTCCGAAGTCGTCCCGGGACCCGTCTTAAGGAAAGGCTCGTGGGCCCCCCCAGCGGGAATCTCCGATGTCCTAAAGTTTCACCTCGAGGGCCCCGACTACAAGATGACCCTGCCCATAGAGCCCAGGTTCAACATTCCCCTGGGCGAGGCAGTGAGCGTCTCGGTGCTCGTGGCTCGTAAGGATTCGAAGAAAGTTGCTTCCTTGATCAACCGATCGATCTTTGACTACATCGATCGGTCTTCTTACAGGGCACTGGCTTTCGACTACCTCGATTTCTCCCCAGGACACCCTTTCGTGTCGGGGATTAGGGCTTGGGTGTCTCTGCTTTTCATGGACCATGGCAACGAAGGGGTGTTTGATGTGTTTGGTATCGAGCTCGATTTCTGCGATGCTGCGAACACCGAGGACTTGGTTTTGTGGCTGCTGGATATGCTTGACTGGAAGTGAGGTGACGTGTATCAGGACATATTTCCTTCTTTTACTTCAGTGAATAAATAACCGAGCAATGTTGTGGCTCTGTTCCTCAGGTAGAGGCGAAGGTGAATGCTGGTTTGTGTGGTTTTTTTTTTTTTTTAAGTGTGGTATGTGCTACTGTGTCTGTTTTCTCATGATCTGTTGTTCATTACACAGCAGCTCTTGGCAATGTTGTGCAATGTGTTGTCAACTTTGTCCCGTTTGCAATTAGATCGTGATTATAAATGTTGGTTCCGATTTTTTGGAATTTGTTGATGTGATTGTAATTGAAGATCATTTGCGGCATTCGTTAGGATTTAGGATTGATGAATGCTACTACGTATGATCCTCGTGCGATTCTTAGACCATCTCCAACCGAAAAGTTCATTCTCAAACTCATTCTCAAATTCAAAATGCAATAATTCTTCTTCGACTGTTCAACTCATCCTCAAACTTAAAAGGATATTCTAAAAATATTTTCTTCTACATCGGTTTTTACTATTTTTCAATATTACCCACCTATTTTGAAACTTCAAAAAATAGGCCACAATAGTATTCAAAATTATATTGATGAGATATATAATAAATTAATTATAAAAATAATTATATAAATATAAAACGTACCTCAATGCATTCTCAAAAGAATAAAAAAATAAATATAAAAAGGACTTAAAATAGGAAAAAAAACGGATATCAAAAGAAGGAAGAATAAAAAATAATTAAGCCAGAAAAGGACTTTAATGAAGTGTCAGATTTGCAAACTTACTAACAATTCGCATTTTGAGTTTAGTTTTTCAGTATGGTTGGAGAAATTTTTACCCTATTTTTTTGGGTTTTGGAGTACTATTGGAGATGGTCTTACGCCAACTATGAAGAATAAAAATCGGAAATTCCAGACAATTTCAAAATTTTGAAAGCTGATAACGTCTTTTGGGGGAAATTGATCCAAATTTGGTTCAAATATTATGTTTGGTGTTATCAAAAAGATTTTGAATTGAAATCGTATTTGTTTTGCCGCTCTCCACAAGACAAGAGTGATGAGTTATCTTAATGACAATGGTCGCTCGCGTTGTGAATTTTAGCCGCTGAAGAAGTCCATAAAAAGAATATCCATATCTGTATGAATCATCATCATGTCCTGATGTTCGATAGGAGATGTTATAGTGGTCGGGTTTCTTAATAATCGCGTTCGACGATCCATAAGAGTTGATTCAATCCCTTGTTATCGTATAGCTAAATGCTACATCAATAAAAGAAACAAATTTACAGAACATACCGAAGATTTGTAAAGAGATGAGTAATTCAATATGGATATAAGTCCACCAAAGATCAATTACACCAAAAAAAAATAAAAATTAAGGGTGCGTTTGGCATGCAGATCTAAGTTAGCGCATCGAACAATGATACTTTAAGTTTCGACCGTTATACATCTACACCTTTCCTTTTCTTTTCCTAACCGAATTCTGCAAACCCAACGGACCTAAGTTTCATGCTACATGGGGTTTCTTGCAACTGCAAAATATAATATCTTTTTATCAGATTGCGTTATTTTTTAGTGTCATTCTTAACTAACGAAAAATATTAAATCGTAAACAGATGGATTATATCAGACCTAAGGAGAAGTTGAGAGAGAAAATGTTGCAGCGTCGAAGTGTTAGAATTTGGTGACCTGAAATTGGAAAATTCAAAGTCGGAGATCGATTGGAACAAGTTCAGACGAAGATAGGGATGGCAACAGGTCCTAATTGGGTCCTTAATGGGCGTAGATTTGAGTTAGACTTTTTCGGACCTATTGGGTTTAAAACTTAAATCGAGACCTGTTAAGGACCCAATTAGGATCCGTTGTCATCCCTAGATGAAGATGGAGCTCACATCAACTCTCCACAGCCTAGAGCACCAGGCTCCACGGCTGTGGAAGTTTCTGTTGCAAGTCGTGGAGACCGGGAGAACACACTGATATGAGGTGTACGCGATGCTGTGTAAAATTGGTTAAGGTCCACGCCCCTTGAACCAAGGGCAAAAGGCCGCGGAGCTTGGACAGAAAGTTCAGAATCAAGATTATCTTAACTCCCACAACCGTGGAGATCAAGACCGAAGCAGTGACAATAACTGTTTTGCAATTAGAGTTGGAGCCAATTCCTATTTCGAAGGAGGAACCTTTTAGACCTTATATCTTCGATATATAGGGCAAATTAGCTCGGCCGTTGAATAATTAGAGAGTAACCTATAAATTTGTAATTATGGCATTAAATCAATAAAAGCTTGATCTTTTAGTCCGTAGGAATAGACTCAATCTCGAGTTGAACCACATAAAATACTCTATTTTATGTGATTTTCGTTCTCAGATTTTCGAATTTTTACACATTCAGATCGAATCTTTCGACTTGATCACCACACATCCAAAAACTACATCCAAGTACGAACCTAAGGGTGTTGGAGTGTCGACAATCGGTGAGGTGAGCGTGGAGCGATCACACAGCGAAGAAGATGGCATACAACAAGTTCGAAACGGAGAAATTCACAGGAGGGAACGATTTGGGCTGTGGAAGCTCAAGATAAAGGCCGTATTGACCCAAGAAGGATTGGAGGAGGCCTTGACGGCGATGGTACCGGTGGATTTGAAGGCGCACGAGAAGAGAACCGTTCGAAAGTAGGCTCATTGCTTGTGGATCTTGAGTCTTGGAAATGGTGTTCTTAGAAACTTGATGAAGGGGACCGCCCTAAGGCTATGGAGAAAATTGGACGAGCTTTACATGAATAAGCCCTTGAAGTCAAAGGACGTGCTCTCGAATATCTCCTCGAATCTAGGGCTGCAAATTAATCTAATTTTTTTGTTTGATTCGAGATTCGATTCGAAGTTTATGATTCGAATTCGAAATATTTGATTATCGAATCCGAATAAAAATAGATTTCTGCTGAAAATAATATTCGAATACGAATACAAAGATATTTGATTCGATATTTTTCGAATATTCAATTCGAATTATTCAATATCTATTAAATATAGTATATTATAATTAATATATTGTACCGTATTTTCTTTAATTCAAAAATTAAATATTTAAGATAAACAGTACAAATGTAATTTGATGGGATTTAGTGGATTCTATCTCTATTTATTCCTTTGATTTTTCAAGGTTTGAAGTTGGGCCTTTTCAAAAGTTTTTTCGTGGACCTTTGGGCTTAATCACGAATCTCTATGAGATTTGCTGAGAGATCTTCTCGAACTTTTTTTCGTGAGCCTTAAGCTTGATAAAGAATCCAGCCTTCGAACTTGGATTTGTTAAGATGTTGTTCTCGGACGTTTTTGCGCGGGTCTTTGGGCTTGATCACAAATTGAATGTTTGATGAACGCCTTTGAGATTCGGTGTACAAATTTTCTGATCCCAATTCTCAAGTCTTGATCTTCGAGTCTTCCTCTTGATCATTGAGTCTTGATCTTCGGGCTTCAAGTCTTGAGCTTCGATCATCGATCTTGGTCTTTGTCTTGGTCTTGGTTCTTCGATCTTTAAGTCTTGATCTTCAGTCTTTGGTTCGTGATCTTCGATATCCGATTTTCGATCTTCGAACTTGATCTTCGAATCTTCGAGCTTGATCTCCGGGCTTCAAGTCTTGAGCTTGAGCTTCGATCCTCGATCTTTGAGTTTGATTCGAATCTTCAAATCTTCGTCGCCGAATCTTCAAGCTTTCTCTGAATCTTCAAAGCCTCGTCTTCGAATCATCGAGCTTTGTCTTCAGATCTTTGATTCTTCGAGCTTCTTCTTCGAATCCTCGAATCTTCGCCGACGATCTTTCGCCTATCTTCGTCACCCGATCTTCCAATATTCGCCGCCGATCTTCAAATTTTCGTCGCCGATCTACAAATCTTCTTCGCTGATCTTCGAATATTCTTCGTTGATCTTCAAATCTTCGTCGGCGATCTTCGAATCTTCGTCGTCGATCTTCGAATCTTCGTCGTCGATCTTCGAATCTTCTTCGTCGGTCTTCGAACATTCATATATTAGACATGAATACGAAGAACTTCATTGAGAGAATTCGAATGCTTTAAAAGTCTTATATCGTCTCTTGAGTTCTGTATTCGCTTCGTTGTTCGTTGTGTTTTTCTGAACTTCTGAAGCCCCGTATTTATAGGCGTAGAGAATTGAAAAAAATGAAAAATATAATATATATTTGAGTTGATTGGATTTTTTTTACATATATTTTGATATGATTTCTTTTTACATATTTATTTGATGTAATTGATTCTTTCGCTTTTTTTTTTCGAGTCTCTTCATATTTGACATGATTTGATTTGATTCTTTCCCCTCTTTGATTTGATTTAATTTTACCATATTTGATGATTCCATTAACATAATTAACAAATTTATACAATGGTTGCTTTATATAGAGTTTTGTATAAAGGGAATATAATATCATCATTTATTGGTAAAATTAGCTATTTGTTTTTTTAATTATTAATTTAATAAATCTAAAAAATAGCAATTTAATTAATTAATTTATATTTTATTTATTGGAATTAATTTAATAAATTCCAAAAACATAATTTTAATAGACAATTAAATTGAATTGTCTACATATATATTTAAAAATAATTCAACATTTCTTTAAACATAATATATTATTAAGTTTATGTTTTAAATAATTCAATATTAAATATATTATATTATAATTCAATCTATATTTAAATATAATATTTATTTATATTGTTTTACTAAATAAATTTTATGGGGAAAATAAAAAAATAAAATAATTTCTGAATATGTGAATATTCGATTATTGGATTCAAAATTTTATATGAATCGAATTCAAATCTATTTTAAAATTTTAATAGGAGTTTAATACGGATAGCTTTTCGGATTAGAATAGAATTTGAATATAATGAAATGGTATTATTGGATTAGATTCAATTCGTTTGTAATCCTAGTCGGGCTGGCTCAATACAAGAACTAAATCCAGAAGGGGTTTATCGTGTTGGTAAATATTTCTGATTTATATGACCGGATATTTCTCTAGAATCGCGTTTGGAATTCACTTTCCAAAGACAATATTTTGTCTCGATAGAAGACGAGATAATAATTCTTCTGATGCGTTTCTAAATTCAAATATATTTGAGTTGGTTGTCTCTGCACTTATTTATAACTCCAAGTCCGATCAGTTGTGTCCATTCATGAGTGGACATAACACTTTTAAGGATGATGTATGTTTTTACCAACATATACTATATTTTCGAACTCATATACCCTTTCGGGTGACAAGCAGTTTCAAGTGGGTGTATACAAACCTTTTCGGGGTGCATGTTGTGAGGGTGGTGCCCCTTCAGGACCGTCACTAGGGGCGCTGCCCCTAGGACCCCGCAAGGGGGCGCAACCCCATTGACCCCCGCTTGGTTTTGGTTCCGGAAAAACGTTTTCCGAGCGTGCACTCCGCACCTCCTAACTCATGTAAGCTTTATTCCCAATTATACTAAAATATATAACAATCCTCCACCATTTTAGTGCAATTCCTTTAAGACAAACAACATAAAAACACAAACTTATGCGTAAATAAAAATGTCATAAAAGATTGAATTTCCATCTTAGTACACTACACATTTCAATACTCGAGAAGATAGGGTGTTCTAAGAATTGAACCCTTCGACCCATTTGAATACATGAAGATAATGCACACACAAGTCTTCAAAATAAACAAACTAAACCTGACACTATTATAAGCCTTGTGTCCATATCCATTTATGAATATATATATATATATATATAAACTCGGTCAAAGTTTCTTAAAGCGGCAAAACTTCACATTCACATAGGTAGTTTCTTTCGTCGTGCATCTGCACATGCACTTTTTCAAAAAAGCTATTGAGATTATACTTCAACCTACTGTCATGCAGATCCTAGCACATATCCCGGGATGATATGTAAAATACTATGTGCTCCAAGTTCCAAGTGTAAGCTTTCCACATTGATTCATACTCTAATGTTTAAATAGGAGGAGAATTGGGTATCTTACAATTAGAAATTAGACGGACTTTAATCCCATCCCGATTGAAGATTTATTAATCAAATCTCTAGCCAACCCCTTCGTCAAGTGGTCCGCCAAATTTTATTGCGATCTGATATAGTCAACATATATCACCCCATTCGTAATTAATTCACGAATCATGTTATATCTAACACCTAATTGTCTTGACTTTCCATTGTACATATGACTATTTAAGTGGCAGAGCTATCACAATGGATAGAGATAGGTGATATCCGTTTAGGCAACAGAATCTCATACACTACATTTTTCAACCATTCGGCTTCTTTACTAGCAGCTGCTAGGGCAACAAATTCAGATTCCATTGTCGAGTTCGTGATAGAAGTTTGCTTCTTATAAGCCCACGATATTGTGCCTCGTCCAAGCAAGAATACCCATCCGCTTGTCGATGAATAATCATCCGGATTCGAGATCCAACTTGCATCACAATATTCTTCTAGTACATAAGGAGATCCAACGTAAAATAAACTATAATTTATAGTTTTCATTAGGTACTTAAGCACCCGCTTTATTGGTTGCCAATGATGTGTACTTGGATTATTAGTAAACCTACTGAGTTTTCCTACAGCATATGCAATGCCCGGCCTAGTGCTCGTCATGACATACATTAAGCATCCAATCATTTTAGAATACTCAAGTTGTGAAACCTACATTTGGCAAAAGTTTCATACTCGTATCTAAAGGAGTACTCACCGGAGTACAATCAAAACAATTGAATTTCTTTAACACTTTCTCAATATAATGAGATTGTGTACTAGCAATTCCTTTATTTTCACGTTTGATCCTAATACCTAAGATCACGTCAGCCTCCCCCATATCTTTCATGGAGAATCTAAATGACAAAAATTCCTTAGTATAATCGGCTTGTTTCTTATCAGTGCAGAGATCAACATGTCATCAACATACAAGCAAATGATTACTCCATTACCTAAGTTATCAAACTTGTTGTATACACACTTGTCTGCTTGGTTCAAATTGTAACCACTGGACAAGACAACTTCATCAAACTTTTGATGTCATTGCTTAGGTGCTTATTTCAATCCATACAAGGATTTAACAAGTTTACACACCTTGTTTTCATTTCCCGGCATAATAAAGCCGTCGGGTTGTTTCATATAAACTTCCTCATCTAATTCACCATTCAAGAATGCAGTTTTCACATCCATTTGCTGAATTACGAGAGTGGGAATAGCTGTCAATGCAGTCAACAATCTAATAGTCGAGATACGAGCAACATGTGCATATATATCAAAATAGTTGATTCCCGGTTTTTGTTTAAACCCTTGAATGATTAATCTTGCCTTGAACTTTTTAATTGTTCCATCGACTCTCATCTTTCTTTTGAAGATCCATTTGCAACCTAAATATTTGCAACCTGGTGGTAAATCGGATAATACCCAAGTGTTATTTCTCATGATGGAATCCATCTCATTATTAATTATTTCCTTCCAAAAAAGCAACATCCCGAGACTTTATTGCTTCGTCAAATATTTTTGGATCATCCTCAACATAAAAGCAATATAGGTATTGGGTTGAAACTACATCCCTGGAACCCTCAATAAAATATAACTGAAAATCAGGTTCATATGAGTTTGGTTTTCTTCCCCTTTTGCTTTTCCTAAGTTCAAGTGACTTATTACTAGTCAATTCGGAACTTTCCTCCTTACCACTTGTGATATAAATCAGGTCCTTAGGTCTAGGTATACTTGAGAAACGATTCTCATCAAAAATTACATATCTCGATTTAATTACGGTGTTAACCGAAACATGATCATTAGGTTCGATTACACAGAACCCATAAGCCTTGGAATGCTCAGCATATCTAATAAATGTACAATCTACACCTCTTTCACCTAAACTTTTCTTCTTGGGTTCGGGAAGTCTTACAACAGCCCTAAAGCCCCAAACATGAAGATAGTTCAACATTCGTTTCTTTTTAACCAAAGTTCATAAAGAGTCAACTTGTTCCTTTTATTTGGAACCTATTAAGCAAATAACAAATCGTTAACATAGCTTCACCCCAGAATCCGTCACTCAATCCAGAGTACGATAACATGGAATTAACCCTCTCTTTCATGATTCTATTATTTCTCTCAGATACACCGTTTTTCTGAGTTGTATATGGAGCAGTAGTCTCATGAATAATCCCTACCGATTGAAAGTAGGTTGTATAAAAGTATTCACCACCTCTATCCGTTCTGAGTCTTTTGATCATGACATTTTGTTGCAATTCAACTTCATTCTTATAAATAATAAATTTATCTAATGCTTCATCTTTGCTATGCAGCAAGTAAACGTAACAAAATCTAGAAGCATCATCTATAAAGGTAGCAAAATATCGTTTATTACATAAAGAAGGAGTAGCATGCAAATCACTATGAATAAGATCTAATACTACCGAGGAACGCATCACCGTATGAAAAGGTTGCCTCGTGATCTTAGTCAGCATGCAAGTCTTACACTTTTCAGTATTAATGTCAAAACCTGGTATTAAACATTCCTTAGACATTTCATAAATTCGTCTATAATGAACATGTCCTAGTCTAGCATGCCAAAGCACAGAATCATTCATTTTAGAACATGTCATGAATGCAAAATCATTGTAAGAGTGCAATTATTCAAATTCAACTTAAACATGCCATTACCATAATAACCAAAACCGATAAAATTACCGGACTTTGTCAATACAAATTTGTCTGATTTAAACACTTGTTTGTAACCACATTTGTTCAAGACAGGACCAGACACTAAGTTCGTACGCAAATTTAGTACAAACAAGACATTACTTAAAGTAATAGCCTTTTCAGAAGTAAATTCTAAAACTACACTTCTTACACCAACTATCGGAGCACTTGACTCGTTGCCCATATGTAAAGCAGATCCATCTTCAACTGGTTGAAAATCTTTAAACCAGCCTAGATCTTTACATGCATGAGTTGTGGCACCCGAGTCAATCCACCATGCTTCATCATCATCCTGCACATAAAATGCCTCAGGGCTGAATGATACATAATATATACCGGAATTAAAACAAACGTTTAAACCCTGACCTTGTTTAGGGCAGTGGCAGACTTAGGTTTATGTGACTGTGGGGGTCAAAGTTGGGGGGTCAAATGAGTTCTCAACCTAGTCCAACTAAAATAAAAGAAAAAACATGTCAACTGGGAATCAAACCTGGGTTGTCAACCAATGAGAGCTTTACCAGCAGCTCTAATTACCACCAATCCAAGGGCTATTTTTGTAAAATGTGCATATAATTATATAATATCGCTTCAGCCGGGGGGTCAACTGCCCCCCAAGCTATAACGTTGGTCCGCCCCTGGTTTAGGGTTAGGATTTTTAGGCCTTTCACCCAGAGTGCTTGCTCCTTTGGTGTTCTTTGTTTAACTACCACATTTTCCAACCCGACAATCCTTTTTGAAGTAACCAGGTTTTCCACATTTCCAACAAGCCGCTTTAGACTTTTTGTTGGAACCTCCATGGTTATCACCACGTCCCTTGCGTTTGTTGTTGTATTTGGCACGCTCCTCTACCATGTGAACACTATATGTTCCAGCACTGTGTTTGCCCTTTGTTTGGTCATTTTCCTGCGCCCTTAGAGATTTCTCTATACGCAAATGACCACTCAATTGTACCAGGGACAATTCCTCTTTTTTATGCTTCAGAATGTGCTTGAAATCTTTCCATGATGGTGACAACTTATCAATGATGCTCGAAACAGATATTGTCTCATCCATTACAAGATGGTGTTGAGCGAATTGGACAAGAATACGAAGTAGTTCATTGTATTGCTCCATCACCGGTCTCGCATCGATCATTTTATAATTATTAAAATTGCTAATCAGGAATTTCTTGCTTGAAGCGTCTTCTGTCATGTACTTCGCTTCGAGGTCGTCCCAATAAGTCTTTTACAGATTCAAAATTCTGATAGATGTCGAATAATGAATCTAACATCCCGTTCAGAATATGACCCCGACAAATATAGTCATCGTTCTCCAATTTGCCCCTCCTTCGGGCAGCCTCTAGTGTTTCGTTTTCTACGATCTCAGGCATGTGCGTACTCAACACGTACACCACCTTGAGGGTCATCAGGAGGAACTACATCTTCTTTCGCCAGCGACGGAAATCTACGCACTCAAACTTGTCAAGTTTGCAGATTTTCGTTGTCATTTCTCCCACCGTTTCAGCCATAAAAGCGGCAAATATTGTCTTTGATTATTGGTAAATATTTTTTATTTATATGACCGGATATTTCTCTAGAATCGCGTTTTGAAATTCACTTTCCAAAGACAATATTTGTCTCGGGATATTAGAGAATAATTATTCTGATGCGTTTGTAAATTCAATGTATTTGAGTTGGATGTCTATGCACTTATTTATAAGCCCAAGTTTGATCAGTTGTGTCCATTCATGAGTGGACATAACACTTTTAAGGATGGTGTATGTTTACCAACAGATACCACATTTTCGAACTCATATACCCTTTTGGGTCTCAGCATACCCTTTCGCGTGGGTGCATGCAACCCCTTTCGAGTGCATGTTGTGAGGGTGGTGCCCCTTCGGGACCGCCACTACCGGCGCTGCCCCTAGGACCCTGCAAGGGACCGTAGCCCCCTCGACCCCCGCTTGGTTTTGGATTTTGGAATAAACATTTTCGGAGCGTGCACTCAACACCTCCTAACTTGTGTATGCTTTATTCCCAATTACACTAAAATATATAACACATCGGGCCCATCGTGAGGAAGAAATGGGTGAGACGTGAGATCAAAAATTCGAAGGGATGTAGAGAAAAAGTCCAAGAAGCCTATTAGGTGTGAACCATTATCACGAGGCAGACCATTTGTGCCCACGTCAGTTCCAACGATCAAATGTTGTGTTTTGTGACGAAGTTGAGGTGGCTTAGACGTGTGTTGCGTCCAAGGTGGATCTGAAGACCTCAGTCCTCAACAATGTGTGGAAGTTTGATTGCAGATCGAAAATGTGATGATAAACCTTCATCTTGAGCTGGAGAACAGAATAAAGAACGGTTCGAAGAAACCTGGAATTTCAGAAACTTGGTCTATTGCTGATGATGATAGCTTGAAATAGAGAGGTTTCGATAGTGATGAAGGAGAGTCTTCCCTAAAAGTTCAGGAATGAGAAACCGCCAAGGAGGTCTCAAAATATTCGATTCGATAGTTGCAACTGTTTCGAGGAGAAGAGCCATGAACCTAGGATGATGACAAACACAAGTGGGCTTAATAGGATTGTTTCTCATATTGTATGATGAAGTGATCGAATGTCCTGGATCAAAGGTAAGGCGACCAAATGTTGAGCGAATGTTAGAGGTTCAAGGTGGAGTTTCCTAAATCCCTGAAGAATTGCACAAAACTGACGAGTTGTGTTGCGGAGAAATTTCAAGGAGTTGAAGAGTCTTGTTTGCCTTGATATATGAAGAACACTTGGAGTGATGGAGTTCTTGGTTCAAGGTGGAGATTCGTTAGGGTTTGGTGATCCCAAACTCGGAAGTTCGAAGTCGGAGATCGATCAGAACAGTTTCGGATGACGATGAAGCTTGTATCAACTCTCTACATCCTGGAGCACTAGGCTCCACGATCGTGAAAGCCGCCTAGAAGCGAGAAGTCTGGAAGGCCCCATCACGGCCGTGTAGGTGTTTGCTGCAAGCCGTGGAGATCGACTGAACTTTGATCTGAAGCGCGCGATATGCTGTGTGAAATTGGTTAAGGTCTACAGTCGTGGAACCAAGTGCAACAAGCCTTGAGCTCGGGCAGAAAGTTCAGAATCAAGACTCCCGTAACTCCCAGGCCATGGAGAGCAAGGCCGTGAACATTAACCGTTTTGCAGTTAGAGCTGGAGCCGATTTCAGTTTCAGGGAGGAACCTTCTATGACTTATATCTTCTGTATAAAGTGCAAATTAGCTCGACTGTTGAACATAAGAGTTAGAGAGTATGTCATGGAGTTAATCGATGAAAGAGGGATCTTTTGCTTCGTGAAGGTAGACTCAATCTCGAGTCGAATCCCGTAAAATACTCTGTTTTATGTGATTTTTCGTTCTCTGGTTTGCGAGCGACTACAACCTAAAAGAGGGATAGTTCGTATTTTCCGGCCGTCGGATCCAAGTCATGCGCATTATTGTTCCCCGTCCTGGAGCATCCACATCACCTTCCATTTTCAGTTATACTAGCTTAAGTCTCCCCGACGACACTCTCCAAGCGTACCAAGCCTAACAAACTCAACACATAATAGGCTTGTCAGTGGGGCGGGGATCCGCCCCGAATTGGACGGAGAATCCCATATATTTTTTCCCTGTGGGGCGGGGACGGGGAGAGACTTTTTCCCGCGGGATTCCCGCCCTGTTCCCCGCTCGTTCCCGATATATTATAATATTAAAATAATATTTACATATCCAATTTATATTATTATAATACAAATAATATTAAAATATAGTTTAAATAATATAAATAATATTAAAATATTATTTATAAAATAATATATATTAGTAAAATATTACCGGGGCAGGGAATCCCCGCGGGGACGGGGATGGGGACGATTTCGTCCCCAAATGTCTCGCGGGGACGAGGATTGGATCCCCGCCCCCCGCCCCATTGACATCCCTAACACATAATCTGCAATCATCCGACCACCCGCCACATACTGACCTCCACGAGACACGGTAACTAGTCGAACGGTGTCGGTTGGTGGCTGGATTCCTTTGTTGATAGTGTCTTGTTGCATGATCTGCAATTAGAAGGTGCGGGTGTTCATTGGACGGTTCAGTCCGATTTTTCGATGTTCGGGTTTACAGATGCTTAATTCGATATCCATACCGCTTTGATTTGGTTTCGGTTCGATTTTTCATACTACGGTTCAGTCTTTTCGGTTAAAGACATTAATTCAATAGAGAAAAATATATAGTCTATGCCCAACAAAATCCAGGTCGAATACATAGAAAATGTTTGTGTAAGCAATCCGGGTCTATGAGCTATGGAAATCTACTTTAACGCAAGAACGAGGCTTTGGAAGGAAAAGAAATTATATTGTCAGTGTCATTTCGTCAGAGTATATGTTAGTAAGAACGGTATGCCTGTGTAGGTCTCGGTATATCTAAATTCTAATTTGGCGTTTGGAGAAAATAAAAAGTTGTAAATTGTTCTGTATACTTTATTATTTCTAATGAAAAGATATAAATGAGCTTTTCACTTAACTTGGCCTTATTTAAAACTCCCACTAGCAGGCCCCTTAAAAAACTCCATTTTCAGAGTATAAATAATATATATGAATTAGATATATTTTTGTATTTCTGTTATTTTTTCTTAAAACCGAAAATCCAACCGAAAAACTGAAATTCTTTAAATCAAAAACCAAAACCAGTTGAAAAACTGATTTAACCCAACATAAGAAACCGAATTTCTGGCCGATCGATTTTTTTCGATTTTATCCAAAATTTGAACACCCTTATGTGGGCTATCTTGTTTGCTATTGGTGGCACTATTTATATGTGTGAGAGATTGGATTTATTGTCGATATAATCTGATAACTCGTTAAAGCCGACTCCAGTTCGTATCCATCGACACGGGAGGAATCTGTCAGGCATTCACGTAGTCAATCCCATAGTATCAGACATATCACATTTGAGAATGAATGTGATCTAATCAATTTACGAATTGACTATATATTTTCAGCAATGCTGATAACTATTCATTTATATCTCGTTCACTGAATTGACTCTATGATCGAATCACATGAGGAGTTAGCAAACTACCATTTGTGTCCAGCACGAGTCAATCTATATGATTTGCCCGAAGACTTTGTAATTTGCCATCCGCGACTCATTGGACATTGATTGCTTACTGGACGAAAATTTCTCTCAGTGGTCAAAGTCTAGTAATAACATGTATATTGCTAATCGTGACGACTAATGTTCAAATCTGAGCAATGCATGCCTAAAAAAACTGGTGACTAGCCAAGACCATGAATTTAACTCCATCTATTTCAACCCAAGGTTAATGACAGATACTATATCTAATCGTCCAATCATTGAAAATCTTGGAGTAATAAGCCATGTAATCGGTCGAACACGAATAATGATCATTGCACTGATCCTTGATCTAATGATTCGTGACACGAACTCACATTACCCAAGTGAGCGGTTGACACAACCACTTTATTGTTAACATGTAAATCGTACTCGAACGTCTAAAATCCTACTAGAGTCCTTAGACTTACAAATATTTTCTATGTGAGATGATTAAAGTTTTTGGTGTTTTCATCTCTCATCTAATGAGAATCAAAGACTCAACTCAGCACATACGAGTTTGATTTTGCAAGATACCAATTAAACTCCGAATGAATCGATAAATAAACGATATTGCCTCATATGAAAGTGTTGCAAATGAGCCCTCAGAATGGCATTTTGAGGATTGAATGAACACGGTTACAAACAATATGATATTCGGATTCGCAAAATTGTATTCGGATAAAATATTGTCGTGTTTTATATTTTGCTCGATATCGAGGCATGTTTTTTATCTGTCATATTAATTCTTATAAGAGGCATTATGTAAGAAGATAAAGAGTAAAATTCAAACATTGTGGAACTTTAGTCATCGATTCTTCTAGGCAGAGAGACGTGATACCAATGGGCTATTAGCCTCCAGTGTTGAATTAGTCCACAAGTCTAAATCTCCGATAGTGTGACCGGATCGAGAAGTAAGACTTGTTTGTCAATGTGTCTTAAGTGAATGTGTCAGTCGTTCACTTGGGAAGTGGGAACTCGTGACATTGATAGAAGACAAATCAGGGGATTGTCTGTATTTGGACTTTGACTCGTAATCTTGATCGATCGCATGCTTGGAAAGTCAATTGACGGTCGACTAATTATAGTAGGTGCGTGAACCTTAGATCGAAAGGGTCAACGCGGAGTTGGCTTCAGGGTCTAAAATAAATTGGATCGATATCCAATCCGGTTTTTTAAATCTGATAGCTGGTTTTTTTAGGATTTTGAAAACTGAATATCATATTAGAATTTGATTTTCGGATATTTTTTCTCATCCATAATCATTATGTCCTTGTATGATGAATGATGTCTCCTACTACAATGTTGAAATGGGTGTATATTTTTCTTGCTCCAGCCTTGTTCCAATTTGTACGGCTTGTTTGACTAGTACAACATCTTCAACAGTTTCTTCTTGTTTAATTTCACGCTCATTCTCTTGTTTTCGTAAAGATTTACCAGTTCTGTCAATGCTTGATTTTGACAAATCCTTCATATTTTCTAATGTGATAATGGAAGCTTCAAATCTTTCTTATACGATTACAAGAATTTTTCGAGCGATCCTCAGATACTCAAACAAAGAACTTAATAAACTGACACGATTGAAATAATTATCAGGACCTCGAAGTTTCGAACCAGATTCAACAATTGCATTTCTCTAGTTATTTCATCTGCTTCACGCTTTGATTTAAGATATATATTTTGTTGTTTTCAGTGGCATGGTACAAGTGAAGATTGTTGAGAAAACTGTAATGAAAATGCATGATCCTTTGACTTATTTGCCTTCTTCTATTTATGTGTTTTTATTTGTTGGGCCAAATTATTAAATTAGGTCACTAAATATGACTCTTGTATTTTTTTGGGTCACTAAGTTTTATAATTGCAAACTTAGGTCACTAAGTAACAAACTTGATTTCTTTTGGATCACGGGTGAATTTTCTGGCGAAAACGGAAATCCGACATGGCTGCTAGAGTGGCTGCTGACATGTAATCGATCACGTCGGATTTTCGGCTATTTACGCCGAGAAATTCACCGGTGGTCCAAACGAAATCAGATACGTTACTTAGTGACCTAGGTTTAAAATTATCAAACATGGTGACTCAGAAACGAAAACAGATATAGTTAGTGATCCAATTTAGTAATTTGGTCTATTTGTTGCATGACATGATTACTTGGAAGAACATGAATTTCGTTTTCTTCCGCAACTTCCGGAGATCTAAATCTTCAAATATCTCCATGCGAATGGCCCACACATGTTAACTTTCTCCATAAAGAAATGATGAGCAAGAGGAGAAAACTTGCTTTGATCTCTATAGCCATAGATAAAATTATAAGAGCCTTTAAGAAGGATTATCCGATACTTATTATGAAATATTATATTAAGATGTGTATGTTTTTAATGTTGATAAGATTAGTTGATTGTTGATGAGGCAACAAATGAAAGCGTATCAAAAGGAATTATGTACTCTTTTTCCTTCACTAGGTTTTTATCCCACTGGGTTTTTCCTAGTAAGGTTTTAACGAGGCAAATTCTTTGAAAAACATCCAAGGGGGAGTATTATGAAATATTATATTACGATGTGGATGTTTTTAATGTTGATAAGATTAGGTTTATTAAATGTTGTAAAAATTAGTTGATTGTTCATAGGATGAGATAAGATGTATTTAATGTTGTAAATATTAGATGAAATAGTATAATTTTTTCTACTATAAATAGACCGATGTATTTGTATTGAATCATATCGAAAGGATTATTATCTCTCTACAATCCCGTTTTTATATTTCTGTTC
This sequence comes from Linderniella brevidens, assembly GCA_004919715.1. NCBI lineage: Eukaryota > Viridiplantae > Streptophyta > Magnoliopsida > Lamiales > Linderniaceae > Linderniella > Linderniella brevidens. The sequence goes on from SWDC01000148.1 coordinate 7,218,989, forward strand.
TTGTCCAATTATAATAGTTTTATAACACGTTATCAGCACGAGCGCTCTCCGGCAACGATCAACCTCCGGGCAAGATCTTATACAACTATATCGAGGTATGATAATTTTATTTTGTGTACGGTAAGTTTATTTATAACACTCGTACACTTATGTTATGGACAGTTTAAATTATATAAATATAACATATATACCACTAAAACGCCTTAGCCCGAGTGTTTCGCCTTATAATAGAATCATGTCGTTTTATACAAAGATGAATCTTGCGCTTCTTACTTTATTTACCGTGATGCTTATCGGGTGGTGGATAATATTTTACAGTTGTTTCCAAAATATAGTTATTAATTGTAATATTTTTCATTATTATGATTACCGAAATATATTTTATATTTTGAAGGATGTTGCTATATACGATGATTGATCTCCTGATTCTTACTCTACTCACGGCGATAATTATCTATATATGGATTATGTTTTTACCAATATTTTACGAGAGTGATTAATTACGATATTTTTTTTATGTTATAATATATGTTTATTATGAAATATATTTTGTGATAGAAAGATGTCGCTCTACCTGATGATTGATCTTTTGACTACTATTATTTTTACGATGGCACTCCTCGGGATGTGGACTTTATTTTTCGTAAGGATTTTTACAAAAGAAGATTAATTGTAATTTTTCTTTAAAGTATTTTTTTTTACAATAAACTTGTATTGATATTTATATTGGAAATATTAATGTTATTCACATCATATATTTGTTTACTTTATGATTTGAATATTAAAACGTCTTTTGTATTTTCTGATTGTATGACAAATTTGCAAAGCCTTGAGTTTGTTGCCCTTGACATCTCAGGGAAGAATTATTTATCTTGACAACTAGACGCATAAATTCATCTAAAAGCAAAAGGTTTGGGTGACACTATTGTCGACCCAAAGACCACAACGGGTGCAGGTGACGCCACTGATACGGTAAAAACCACAAGCGCTCAGGATAAGGCAAGAGCTTTGATAGTTCTTCGTCACCACATTCATGCGGATCTGAGGGATGAATACTTGAATGAACAAGATCCCGCTGAATTGTGGAAAAATCTGAAAGATCGATTTGACCACTTGACAACTGTTATCCTCCCTAAGGCAAGGTATGAATGGATGCATTTACGATTACAGGATTTTAAATCCGTAACTGAATATAACTCGGTTATTCATAAGGTGACTGCCACACTGAAATTGTGTGGAGAAACAGTCACCGAAGACAGTATGCTGGAGAAAACATTCAGCACTTTTCATCCATCAAATATGATATTGCAACAGCAATATAGGGAGAGGAGATTTAAAAAGCATTCAGAGTTAATCTCTTGTTTGTTATTGGCTGAACAAAACAATGAAGTGTTGATGAAAAACCACGAATCCCGACCGACTAGTTCTACTGCAATCCCTGAAGCGAATGCAGTCAAAGGTAATAATGATAATAGTCGAAGCAATGATCGTGGACGTGGTCGTGGTGGACATCGCGGTCGTGGCCGTGGCCGTGGTCAAAGTCGTGGTCAAGGCCGTGGACGTGCCGAGGAAATTACGGTGGTAGTTATCAGCATTTCCGTGGTGGTTATCATAGCAATTGTGGCGATCATCTGAATTTACCCCAGAAGAGGAAAAATTACGAAAATAATGATGAGAAGAGGCACACTGAACAAAAGAACAACGATGAGCAATGCTATCGTTGCGGTGGTTCGGGCCATTGGTCATATAACTGTCGCACGCCCAAATATTTGGTTGAATTATATCGACAAAGTAAGGGCAATGAAAAGATGATTGAAACGAATTTTGTTCAAAGTGATTTGGCCTATGCCTCTGGGACAAAGATGAAAATACATATTTTGAAACTGCGGATTTCTAGTTTTTCCTGAAGAAAACTAATCTACTATGTATTATTATTGTGTGCTTTATTGTTATGTGTATTGTATGGTTTATTATTGTGTGATTTATTATGTATCGTTTGGAGTGTTTTATTAAGTTATATATTTTCTTGTGATATATCTGTTTATTTTAATAATGATTATTATGTGTTTGTTTATAAAGGAATTTCTCTGATGGAAACGAACATGTGCAATGGAGAATTATGTCTTGCAGACTGTGCAACGACTCATACGATTCTGAAGAATAAGAAATATTTCGATCATCAAATGAAAGAAACAAGTGTTATTACAATATCGGGTAGCACAAATATAATTGAAGGCTCCGGAAGAGCCAACATTTTACTACCCAGAGGAACAAGGCTGATAATTGAAAACGCCTTATATTCTCTTAAGTCTAAAAGAAATTTATTGAGCTTTAAAGCTATTCGACATAACGGATATCATGTTGAGACTGTAGAAAAGGGAGATGTTGAATATTTGCACATTACAAAGGGGGTTTCTAATGATAAAAGAATTATGGAAACATTACCTTCCTTTGACTCTAGGTTGTATTACACATATCTTAGAACGATCGAATCGTATGCTACCGTAAACCAGAAGTTTACTAATGACAGTACATTTAATGTTTGGTATGACCGGTTGGGCCATCCCGGTGCAATTATGATGCGGAAAATAATTGAGCTTTCACGTGGGCATTTAATGAAGAACCAGAGGATTCTTCAAAGTAATGAATTATCATGTGTCGCTTGCTCTAAAGGGAAGTTAATTATTCGGCCATCACCAGCGAAAATAAAGAATGAATCCATAACATTTTTGGAGCGTATACATGGTGATATTTGCGGACCGATACATCCATCATGTGGACCATTTAGGTATTTCATGGTATTAATTGATGCATCGACTAGATGGTCTCATGTATGTTTGTTATCAACACGCAACATGGCGTTTGCAAGATTACTTGCACAAATGATCCGACTAAGAGCACATTTTCCAGATAATCCGATAAAGAAAATGCGCCTTGATAATGATGCTGAATTTACTTCCAAGGCATTTAATGATTATTGTATGTCAATCGGAATTGATGTTGAGCATCCCGTGCCACACATTCATATGCAAAACGGTCTTGCAGAATCGTTGATTAAGCGCTTACAATTAATTGCAAGACCATTATTGATGAAGTCGAATCTTCCCTCGTCTTGCTGGGAACATGCTATATTGCATGCAGCAACACTAATTCGCATTAGGCCAACAAGTTATAATGATGTCTCCCCATTACAAATGGTTCATGGTCAGGAACCAGATATTTCCCATCTAAGAATTTTTGGATGTGCAGTATATGTTCCAGTTGCTCCACCACAACGAACAAAGATGGGACCTCAAAGGAGGTTGGGAATATATGTCGGATATGAATCTCCATCGATAATAAAGTATTTGGAACCTCTAACTGGAGATTTATTTACGGCCAGATTTGCCGACTGTCATTTTGATGAATTGAATTCCGACATTAGGGGGAGAAAAGAAACAGCTGGAGAGAAATGTTAGTTGGAATGAATTATCGCTAAATCATTATGATCCTCGAACTAAAGAATGTGAACTAGAAGTTCAAAAGATAATTCATTTACAGAGTTTAGCTAATCAACTGCCAGAAAGTTTTACTGACCTTAAAAGAGTGACAAAGTCACATATACTAGCTGTTAATGCTCCTGCAAAAATAAATGTTCCTGCAGAACATATTATCGAGCCTAAGCCACAACTAAAGCGTGGTAGGCCCTCGGGTTCCAAAGATAAAAATCCTCGGAAAAGAAAAGGAGCAAATAATAATAAGAATAGTCCAACCGAGGATTTATCGATTAGAGAAGAGTCGATGGGCAATGAGAATGAAACTCATGTACCTGAACGTTCAGAAAATAATGATAATGAAGAGATCTCGATAAACTATGCCCAAAATGGAATTAGACGGAACCGGGATGAAGTCAACGTTGACGATAAATTCTCATTTAACGTAGCGCTACATGAAATGAATGAGATTAATGAGAATGAGGATCATGAACCAACGTCTGTACAAGAATGCAGACAAAGAAATGATTGGCCAAAATGGAAAGATGCAATCGAGGCCGAATTGAAATCACTTGAGAAACGAAAAGTTTTCGGACCTGTAGTCCGTATACCAGAAAATGTAAAGCAGGTTGGATATAAATGGGTTTTCATTAGAAAGGGGAATGAAAACGGCAAAATTGTAAGATACAAAGCACGGCTTGTTGTAGAAGGTTTTTCGCAACGACCAGGTATTGATTATGAGGAGACATATTCTCCTGTGGTGGATGCAACTACTTTTCGTTACATAGTGAGTCTGGCAGTAAGAGAAGGTCGCGTCTTATGGATGTTGTCACTGCTTATCTATATGGAACACTTGACAGTGACATATATATGAAGCTTCCCGAGGGATTTCAGTTGCCTAAAAATTCAGTGCCCAGAAACTAGTACTCGGTTAAGTTGAATAAATCGCTTTATGGATTAAAGCAATCTGGGCGAATGTGGTAGAATCGCCTAAGTGAATTTTTAGTAAAAGAAGGGTATCGGAATGATCAAACTTGTCCCTGCATATTTCTGAGAAGATGTGAAAATGAGTTTGTCATTATAGCAGTCTATGTTGATGATATCAATATAATTGGAACTCTTGAAGAGTTGACCAAAGCTGTTGATTGTTTGAAAAGGGAGTTTGAAATGAAAGATCTCGGAAAAACAAAATTTTGTCTTGGACTTCAAATTGAATATTTGAAAAGTGGAATATTTGTACATCAAGAGACTTATACGAAAAAGGTGTTGAAAAGATTTTACATTGATGAATCTCATCCACTGGATACTCCAATGATTGTTAGATCTTTAGACGTAAATAAAGATCCCTTCAGACCACACGAGAATGATGAAGAGCTACTTGGTCCTGAAGTATCATATCTTAGTGCTATTGGAGCACTAATGTATCTTACGAGTCATACGCGACCTGATATAGCGTTCGCTGTAAACTTATTGGCAAGATATAGTTCTTCGCCGACTAGTAGACACTGGAATGGAGTTAAACGGATTTTTCGATACCTTAAAGGAACATCTGATATGTGATTGTTCTATTCTAATGAGTCGAAAGCAAATTTAGTTGGGTATGCAGATGCTGGATATTTGTCTGACCCACATAATGCTCGATCGCAAACAGGTTATTTATTTACATATGGTGGAACCGCTATTTCATGGCGGTCAGTGAAACAAACTTTAACAGCTACTTCATCTAACCATGCGGAAATTCTCGCTATTCATGAAGCTAGCCGAGAATGTGTTTGGTTGCGATCGATAATTGAGCATATCCAACAGACTTGTGGGTTGCTTTCTGAGAAATTACTTCCAACGATCTTATATGAAGATAATGCGGCATGTATTGCCCAATTAAAGGAAGGATATATTAAAGGGGATAGAACAAAGCATATTTCACCGAAATTTTTCTTCACCCATGATTTGGAGAAAAATGGTGATATTGATGTACAACAAGTGCGATCAAGTGAAAATCTTGCAGATTTATTTACGAAAGCACTTCCCCCAATTAGTTTCAGGAAATTGGTATATTCAATTGGAGTTCGAAGACTCCGAGATTTATAATGATGTTATCATCAGGGGGGAAAATATGCGTTGCACACTTTTTCCCTTCACTGTGGTTTTTCCCATGTGGTTTTTCCAGTAAGATTTTTAATGAGGCAACAAATGAAAGCGTATCAAAAGGAATTATGTATTCTTTTTCCTTCACTAGGTTTTTATCCCACTGGGTTTTTCCTAGTAAGGTTTTAACGAGGCAAATTCTTTGAAAAACATCCAAGGGGGAGTATTATGAAATATTATATTACGATGTGGATGTTTTTAATGTTGATAAGATTAGGTTTATTAAATGTTGTAAAAATTAGTTGATTGTTCATAGGATGAGATAAGATGTATTTAATGTTGTAAATATTAGATGAAATAGTATAATTTTTTCTACTATAAATAGACCGATGTATTTGTATTGAATCATATCGAAAACATTATTATCTCTCTACAATTCCGTTTTTATATTTCTGTTCTTGTCCAATTATAATAGTTTTATAATAATACTAATGTTTTTTTTAATAAGAGAACGCATTAATGTTTTAAACTTGGAACCCATAAGATAAATATACGAGCAATTACATATAATAGAAGGAAATCGATGTGATGGTTTGACTCGGTACTAACGCCGTGCTCTTACTAAGTATATCCACTATCATAGTGGTGTACCCACGTCATCCCCTAATATTGTTTTAAAATGCATGCAAAAAAATATCGTGATAAAAATTGGGCTTTGAAAATAACGAATTAAAAATGGTAGCATTCCTAGGCACATATTTCAACAATATATGCACTCAATAAAGACCTAAGTAGCGGATCAACTGATGCTCAACGAGGTTTTGATAGTTGTCAAAGCAGTCTTAATACGTTGTCGATAACCTTGCTCTATATCTATAAAATGAAGCGTATACCATCAACTTCATAAATCAGTTCCCTTACACTTTCTATGGTAACGATAAATAACATCTAACTAGTAATGAGTAAGAGGCTTCTTTTCTTTTTCGATGTCAAGTAGTCGCATCAAACGAATGGGTTCTACCTCGATCTTTTTCGCAATCATTTCATGTTTTCTATTACTTAATTATGGATAGTGGAAAGTCGTATTCGCCTGGTTTTGACATGCTCTTTAAACTTTTTTCATATCATGCATAGAGTGGATAGTGAGAAAAATTGTTTTTCTTGCAATTCAACTTCAACTCATTTTCAAATTCCACCGATTCGATCGTCAAATAAATTGATTTTAACTTTAGTATGATAAAAGTACAAATATTTTGACTTCAACTTAATGAATCTTGAAAAGATACTAGTATTTTTTTCTAATCATTGTCTTAAGGTAGTCTTGCCAAGAAAGAATCGAAAACGGAGGTTCCGACCGGCAAACCGCCGGTTCCGGTTACAAACCGGAACCGGCCACCAACCGGATCCATCATCCGTGGAAGGCCGATTCCGGGCGGTTTGGGAATCCCAAACGCAAACCGCCGGTTGTAAACCAGCGGTTTGCCGGTTCAACCGCCGGTTGGTATTAAATATTATATATATATATATGTAATAAATATAACCGTTAGATAAAAAAAACTGACATGTCAGTAGCCGTTGGATTTAAAAAATATATATATATTCGTCGAAACCGCCAGTTCAACTGGGAACCGGCGGTTCCAATGACTAATTTCTCCAATTTAATTTCTCTCTCTCTCTCTCTTTCTCTCTCAATTATTCACTCTCAATTTTCAATATCTCTACTCCACGAAGTAAAAATAAACTAATTAAAATACTACTCATTCCTTAATCCTCAATCCTCGGCTCTACTACACTCAATCCTCGGCTCTAATACACGACGCTCCGAATTTTAGACACCTCGTTTCTCGAAGTTTACACACATTTTATCTAACAATTTTTTTATGATATTTTAGGAATGGATAGGTGTCATCGAGGATCGAGATCGAAGGGGAAACAAATTGTTGGTAGTTCATCGCAAGATAACTACCAAAATCTTGACTCCCCCGAAATTTTTCTCGATCTTAATAACGTAATTGGCTCGGACATGGATGGAATGGAGGACAACACGCAACAAGGGCAAGAGGATCCAACGCTGACGTCGACGCCGAACGAGACTCAAGCACGCACTGCAGCTGCGCTACGCTCAGATTTTTTCGCCGTACACTTCAAGAAGGTACCGACTGAAACTAAAGATGTTTTTAAATATGTATGTAATTATTGTGGTAAAGAGTATCCCTTTAAGAAGGGTGGCGGATATGGCAATTTCATTGGTCATATCAAGTCAAAACATTCAACTAAGATATGAGTTAGTCAAAGTCAACGTCAAAAGAAAGAACGTAGTTACGGGTTCGTTCGCTACCAGACAAGGACCCAGTACGAGTCCGACATCGTTGTTTATGTACAACGAAGTCGTTGCGCGCAAACAACTTGCGAAATTTGTTTGCGCGAAACATCTTCCCTTTCGGTTTGCCGATGATCTAGTCTTCGAAGAGTGCATCAGAAAGTCGTATAACCCTCAAGGGAAGAAAGTGTCATGTAGTACCCTTACGCGAGACATTAGAAATACGGTACTCGCGTATAAATACGAGTTAATAGATCAATCAGCAAAATTAGAGTGGTGTCCATTGTCTCCGATATATGGAGCGCTCACTAGCAAGATCATCATTACATTGGCGTTACATGTCTTGGATTGATGAACTCTTGGACAATACAAAAACGTTTAATTGCATATAGGGAATTTGACACATCACACAACTCAAAACATCGCGTCCAAAATTAGGAGTATCTTATCGGAATATAGGATGCTCGATTTTTTCGGTATCCTTCGATAGTGCTAGCGCTAATACCGCGAGCATTGAAGATTTAATTAAATATTGTCGACCGTCATTTGGCGGTCGATTCTTCCATGTCCGATGTTTCTGTCACGTACTCAACATATGTGTTCCGGACGCACTCACACATCTAAACGCACACGTTATGCCAATACGAACGGCAATAAGTTACACGATGCAACACTCTTTTGTACTGAAGAAGTTGAAGTGTCATTATAGAAATTTGGGTATCATGCCCAAAAAGTTTGCAAGATGTACCCAACACGTGGAATTTCACCTACAAGATGTTGGGTACGTCGTACGAATATCGCCAACACCTTTGCAATTTCTACGACGAGAACGTCGTATTTGGCGTAACGATGCATCCTTCGGTGTGGGACGGGTGCAACGGCATATGTGAAATACTTCATGTATTTCACGATGCCACGACGGAGATGCCAGGAACATATTACCCGACATCAATCTTAGCTTTAGATCGTTGCGTTAAAGTCGCATGCATTCTTAGTGCTTTTTTTGAGGATGAGTTTGCGGGCGCAGCCGTTGAGGCCATGAGGCTAAATGGGTCAAATACTTTTGGGAATTTCCCGATATCTTCATCATAGCGAAGAAATTGGGCCTCAGAATGCGTCTGGATGGTACAAATAGTTTGTTGGCACTATACTACCAGTCGATTGCGCTGGTACTCGTGCCATCCCCGATAACTTCCATCGTCGAGTAAGGAATAGAGAATATGACTCTCTAAAGGAAATATTTAGAGAGTATAAGACTGTTTTTGGTCGAGACTCACCTCGATCGAGTTCGGGTCAATCCTCTGCTTCTAGTAGTGATAGTGGGAGTGGTCGACACTTAGCCTCCTACTACGATCTCATCAACGCGAAGAAACGCCAAAGATCGTCCCAAAACCCGTTCGTAGAAATAGATAACTATTTGACGACCACGTTTGAGTTCGCCGAGGACGACGATCGATTCAATGTCCTCGGATGGTGGCTGATGATGTCGCCAACATATCCAACGTTGGCGAAGATCACTCTGAAAATCTTTGTCGTCCCAATTTCAACCGTCGCGGTTAACATGCTCTTAGTTTGAGCGGCTTAACTTTAAGCGGACGATCGAGATTGATAGTAGAAAACGTCGAATACCAATGTCTTCTCGATGATTGGACGGGAGCCAAACATCGAACACAAGATTTTCCGAATACCGATTTGGAGGACGACATGTTCGACGACACCATCGATACAGAGACTAGCGGTGGCGGCAATGGTGGCAACGACGAGTACGAGTAGAGATATCCGAATCTTTGACAGCTGCTGACCTGAAAACGCCGAAAAAGTCAAGCCCGAAAAAAGATAAGTATCTCTCATTGTATTAATTTCTTATTTTATATTTTTTAATAATTACTTACTAATATAATTTTATCTTCCAGCCGAAGTCTCTAAGCAACGGCTCGCGTGACATCCGACGACGAAGCCCGAAAAAGATAAGTCCATAATACTAATTTTATTTGTCTCAAATTAATTTATTCTTATGTTTCTAATAATTACTAACTAATGCATTTGTTATTTTTCAGCAGCTAAGCTCAAAATTTTCAAGTTCGATTTCGACGACGAAGCCCGCAAACGATAAGTATTCAAAATTTAAAACTTAATTTATTGATTAATTTTGTTATGTTGCAAAAAAAAAATATCTAACTTATTCATTTTTTCTCAGGCACCGACACAACGAATTATTTATACTTTTTTTCTTACTTTGTATTTTGTAATTTGTAATTGTATATAAATTTTTGTACTGAAATTTATGTTTCATAAAATTTTTGTACCTGAAAGCCTAATTAGGTACCGAAAAGAATAAAAAAATACACCAAAACAAAAAAACAAAAAAAACCCGGCGGTTTAACTGCCGTTCACCCGTGACCGGTAGTTACTTAACCACCGGTTGCCCAACTGTTAACCGGGGACAGCCACGATGATCGTCTCGTCCGATTGTGGACGGTTGGTCCTTTCAACCAACCGTCAACCGCCGGTTGCCAACTGTCGGTTAACCGAAATCGCCGATTGGACATGACTATGTAAAGGGTTAAATAGTTCAAACAATAAATTGATGTTATAATTTAATATATTAACTATTGATATATTCTGTTCTAATGTTAAACTATTAGTCGACTAACATCCAGATTTATATTCTAAAATTAATCGAATTAGTTTATTCTTTTTCTTATTTGATCGAAAAATTTCGAGTCATTTACAAATCTTCTAAAAAAAATAACCAATATTTTGACCGAATTATTATGTAATGGTCAAATAGGTCAAACAATAAATTAGTGTATAATTGAATATATTCAACTATTGATATACTATATTCTAATGTTAAACTATTAGTCGACTATTAACATTCGTATTCATATTCTAAATTTAATCGAATTAGTTTGTTCTTTTTTCTTATTTGATAGAAAAAATTTCGATTCTAAAAAATAATTGGACTTCCAACATATTGAGGATTGGCCAGTAAAATCAGACGAGTAATTCGCTTTTGATTTAATTCGACCATACAACTCATAAATAATTCGATGTTGAACTAATTTGGACTCGGGCAGTGAAACCAACACGTACTTTGAATTGGACAACCTCGTTCCAGCATGTTTATTCTATGGGCAAAAACATGATTACGGTGGCGGTAAATAAATGCAGTGCCTATTATTTAATTGTTTTTCCTTTAAATTTAAGGGCGGTAAATAAATGCAATGCCTAATATTAAATAATTTTCTTTAAATTTAAGGGCATTCTCGTAACTTCACTAACTTTCCACCCATATTTTAATTATTTTTTCCCTTACCAATCTTCCCTGGCACAACACTAAAGAACAGTGGTCTCATCGATAAATCAACCCCACCCAAAATTTCGCTTCTCATATTTCCGCGCCTTTGCCCCCCTCTCTCTCTACACTTCGCTTTCTCTCTCTAGCTAGGGCTTTAATTCACAGTTTTTATTTAATCATCTGCAATTAACGTTCCAAAAACTCAATTGGCGATTGAATTGAATTTCCGAGATGAACTCCGGCGATGTGCCGCGAGGCATAAGCCTTTCGAACACGATTCATTCCGACGTTACGCCGTGTCTGCCGCTGCCTTCGCTTCCGGTGGTATGCGGAGCGCTGGATCAAGACCTCAGGCTGTCCGAAAACGGAGAGAGCTCAAATGTTGCTAGGGCTGACGTGGCGGAAAAAATCGCCGGTTTGCTGAGGAATGCCGACGTGTCTTACTTGTGAGTTTTTTTCGTAGCTTGTTTAGCTGTTGAGGCTTAAATTGAGCTGTAGGTGGTGATGATCGATTTGGTTTTTTCATTTTTGTTTTCCGTCTTTTTGGGTACGTTGAGACCGTAAACTCGGTGAATTCTGATTTCTTTGTCTTCTTGAGTTATTTATCTATTGCATTTTTGCCGGCTCTTTTTCTTATTTATTTACGTCAATGTTTCTGGATATTCCCTTTACCACTTCTTGGTATCATATGAATAGGAACTTGTATTGCTATTACTTGTAGGAATCTGAAAACCGAAGAAATTCCCCAAGCCGGTGGTTCCATGGTGAATTTGAATATATACAGTGAGGTTTTGAGATATGATCCGGAAGCATTTGAGTTTGCTCCAGGTAAAATTTTCGACTGATTAGGATTAGCTACTCAATCATCGGTGATATTAGTTTTATGAGAATGAATGGAAATCACCATGCTTCTCTGGGATCTTAACGGTTTTTCTCCGATCTGGTAGTATCTCAAAATTATCATTTAGTTGTTGTGAGATCGATCAAGTATTTTATCTGAATGCTTCAACTACTTTGTGTTATTGAGCTCCTTAGAAAATGCCAGAAATCTTATGAGATTCATCATTTTGTTTTGCCTTCTTTCTTATGGTATTATATCATTATTTACAGAAAATATAGGCTCTCTTTGATTTCTTATGCCCGTCGTTGTTGCAATCTATATTACCATGATTGCATATTTTCCGGCTTATCGTTCAAGCTTATCAGGTCATGCTAAGGAGGCAAATTTCCGCCAAAATTCAACTGAATCCAAGCCCCTCGAGCAGGCGGTGATCGCACACGATGAAGTGCCAGATTACTCTGCAGGAATTAAAACTCATCAGCAAGAGCATCATGCTAGTAATGTACGATCCTGCAGTCATTTGACCGTGTTGGTTGTTTTCTTATTTATTATTCCTTGCAGGACATTATAAATTCGTCAAGAAAACCGAAAGTCAAAAAGAAAAGAAAAGATGACACTTTGGGAGTTACACAGTCCAATCCTCAGGAGCGTCAAGGTTTTATTTCTTTATTTTTCGTTAGGCACCTGCATCCTTTATATCTTTATATGCAAGGAACTGAGGTCCCTCTTCTCAGATGCTGCGATTTCCGGATTTTGTGAAATGCTGGAGGACTTGTGCAGCAGAGCAGAAATCTTTTGTGAAGATAGAGATGAGGCAGAGTGGGTACCATTGTCTCATGCTGATCTGAAGGCATTTGTGAATGAAATCATGTCTGATAGATCAAAGAAAGTACTTCATATGGTTCCTGCTGATATTCTTTTAAGAACGTTACGAGTCTTAGATCACCAAATTCATCGTGCACAAGGACTGTCCATTGAAGATTCGGATAATGTAAGTTTGCAAAATTTTTTCATTAACATACAGTCATTCCTGGAGGATATTTGTTGTCATATTCCCGTATTTTGTCTAACTGTAATGTGTTTTTATGGACTCCTACCACTTACTTTATCACACTCAGGTATTAATGACATACTTATGTCAATCCACGAAGCTCTACCCTTAATTTTCTCATTATTTGACAAGTATTTTTTTTCTCTGTGAAAGCTATTCGGTATAATTCAAATCTTTATTTTGTTGTTTGCAAGGCAATTGATAGAAGTTACTTATGTTTACGATGTAAGTCATGTCATTTCAGAACAGATTGGTTCCCACCTCTATATCAAATAATTAAATGTCTATGGGTGGAAAGTAGTTCATATAAACTCCGCTTCACAACATCAAGCCAATAACTTTTGTGGGAAACTTCACATGTAGGAAAAAATGATGACTTTCTATCTCAGGCTATTATGATTTGGGTGAGTCGATTCCTATTATTCATCCTAACATTATTGCGCTAAAATTCAAGGGACATGCCATTCTTATTTTTTTGTCACTTGAAATATTGGAATGTGAATTTTAGATTGAACTTCATTTTACAGTTCATTAATTATTTGGTATTGTTCTCATTTACTTATTCTATATCGTCTTGGTTCAAATAAATGCCTTCTGAGCGCCTATTCGATTTGCGAAGTGCTCGTAAAATTTTCCATTCCTCTTTAGTTGTTTGTGACCATTTCTTCTTAATTCGGCTTTTTGGTTGTCCAACACATCTAATGCGTGGAGATAAGTTCATTTAAATGAATAGTTGTCTTTTTGTCCGGCGGGGAATTGTGATCACTTGCTATCTTTTTTCGTTTATTTGAATCATGTTGTCTGTTAAGCATTATTGGATGATTAAAATTTTTCCAAAAAAAGTACAACTATGTATTAGAAATCTCGTATTAATTACACATAATACTCCAATATCTGAACTGCTTTTTAGAATGCAAAGTCAATGCATATATGGCCCAGCAGGTGCGAAAAGGTGTATATTTTGTGGGACCCCATGTACTAATTTGCCTTTGTAGCATTATACGTTATTATCTTCATTTTTTTATGAATTCGCTGAATCTTGGCACTTAGTAACTTCTTTTTATTGCGTTACCGCCTCGTTCGAATAATGTTGTTATAGTCACTTTATCATTCCTTGAATCTTGGTATTCAATAAGTTTTTTGTCGCTTCCTGCTCTGTTCGATATCTTCTATTATAAATCTCCTTCACAATATAAAAAATACTGTGTAATTTTTGTGGCATGTAGATAAGGTTCATGGATTCGACTAATTTTTATGTTAATGATAAATAAAGAAAGATAGCGCAGTCTGTATCACACTGAATCTTAATGACATATTCCAAGATTATATGCTAGTTGGTTTGCGTGTTCTCCATGTTATTAATGTTGTGTATCAACCAAGAATTTGACTTCGTGCTGTTTTTTGCTTGCTCATGTTTCTGTTTATTTAGCGCACATTATATTTCTATTACCCTTTGTGATCTAGGTACGTTATTTGAAATATTACTTTTATGGATCCACCTTCATGGAGCATCGTTTTGGATATTTTACCATGTTTGTGTAGTTGGGGAATGTAGATATAATGCTAATTTTCTTCTATTTCAGGTAGATGCCGACGTGATCTCGTCCATTTATTGCGCGTTGGAGTCTATTCATGCTGCTCTAGCTATCATGGTTCATGATGGCTTGCCCAAGCAGATATATACTGAAGAGGTATGAGTTTCATCTCATAAGGTTAAAAAGCATTGGGGTATGCGTTTCCTTCTTCCCAGATTTAAAAGCATTTGATATGCCTTTCAGAATATTGAAAGAATCCTCGAATTCTCAAGACATCAAATCATGGATGTTATGCTAGCTTGTGATCCAGCATACCGAGCTTTACACAAACCAAATTATGATGGCGCACAATTTGATGGTATGTCCATTTCGAGCAATAGTTTTGTAAGCACTTTGTATCTTGAATACATGTGGAATCTATCTTATGTTGGTGTTCGTTAATTTGTGAAGATGGATAATTCTATGATCTGTATTCAAAGTTTCTGGATTGTCTTATTCAGTTCCACTCATGATTATGATCAAACAAGAAAACTGCCACTTGCTATTTCATTCCTATAGATGTTTCAATCCTATATTTCATTTATCAGAAATGTCACTTTTGCATCTTAGGACGCGTGGTCACACCAAGCTTGGAAGTTGTATTAGCATCTCGTTTTTTATTTTTTCAATTTTGAAACATTGTTTAGTCGCTGAAACCCAGAAAGAAGGAACCACAATGTCTTCACTCTCTATAATTTTAGCTTACATTTGACCACTAGATGAGGACGACGAAGACGCTGGTTCTGCAAGTAGAAGGCGGACTAAGAGTGTGAAAGCTAGGAAATCAAGTTCAAAAAGGTGAATCTCTACTTCAAATCTTTTCGTTGGCATAATGTAAATATTTTACGTCTAATCTGTAAATAGCAACTGTAATGTTGTTATTGTTCTTTGTGGTGACATTTTTTTTTTTCCAGAATGACTTCTGCGGTGAATGTTATACTACAGAAGCTGTGTACCATTCTCACATTCCTAAAGCAATTATTGTTGATTGAGCGCCTGTCCGACAGTTTTATTCTACAGCTCGTCAGAACTAGTCTACAGACTCTTTTGGTTGAAAACATTCAACTTTTGCAGCTAAAAGCTATCAGTTTAATTGGCGGGGTAGTGACAATTTATTTTAGCTCATTCTTTGCCTAGTTTATATTTATTCGTGCGTATGTCAATGTGCCAACCCATTTGGTCGTATCTTGTTTTGCAGATTTACTACAAATACACTCAGCATCGTTCATATATTATGGATGAAAATGTTCAAATTCTCCTGAAGTTGCCACTTTCAAAGAGAGTGCCAAGAACTTATCATCTTCCCGACGAAGAGCAGAAGCAGATCCAGTTAGTCTCAGCTCTTCTTATCCAAGTGATTCACCACAGTGCAAATCTTCCTGAAATTCTAAGGCAGAACTTTGGGACTCCTTCCCTTGAAGTCCCAATTGATCCGGACTACCTTTCCAAATGCCATGAGGCAGTTACAGAGTCCTGTTGCCTTTTCTGGAGTCGACTCCTTCAGCGGTACACGAGCAAAAATCAGGAAGCATCCGACTTAAAGGCTATAATGGAAAACCTTGTCGTGGATTTGCTCAATACTTTGAACTTACCTGAGTATCCAGCCTCAGGACCGATTCTCGAGGTATGTTATAATGTCTAGTTGTATAGATTCGTTGAATTCAATTTTTCACAGACCTTTTGTGCAGGTTCTTTGTGTGTTACTACTTCAGAATGCCGGGCTGAAATCAAAAGACATATCTGCTAGAACAATGGCCATTGACCTTCTTGGGACGATCGCGGCTAGGTTGAAGAATGATTCAGCCCTCTGTAGGAAGGAGAAGTTTTGGATTGTACGGGAGTTGATGAATATGAACAATGTTGATAACAGCAACCCCAGAAACTTATGCTCTATTTGTATGGATCAAAGGAGTGAAAAGTCCATATTTGTCTGTCAAAGTTGTGAAAGGGCATTCCATATTGATTGTGTTGCTGGAAGAGACCACAATGTTCCTTATGATGAATCACACTGTCTGATGTGTTTGTATGAGAAACAACTTCTTGAATTGAAAGCATACTGCAATTCTCAGAATAAAGACGAGCCAAAGAAGAATAAGAAAGGAAAGCCATCAGACCCTGACGAAGCAGTTACAAAACAGGAGATTGTCCAACAAATGCTCTTGAAATATATGCAGGATGCTGGCTCGGGGGATGAGCATCAACTCTTTATCAGATGGTCTCTGTTACTAGGAAAATTTTGTTGTGATTTGTTAATTGGGGTATTCCTTAGCGTTCTCTATTTCTCCACTTACAGGTTTTATCTTTGCCTTTGGTATAAAGACGACCCCGCTTCTCAGCAGAAGTTCATTTATCTCACTGCAAGGTTTAATTCAAGAGCAATTTTACGTGACACTCTCTCCTCTTCGTCCTCCACAACAAGGGATTCTGTAAGAAGAATTACTTTGGCATTGAGTCTCAACAGTTCCTTTACCAGAGGATTTGACAAGATTCTCCAAGTGCTTTTGGTAAGAAAACAATTTCTTTATTATAAGTTTTGGAACGATCAATGTTTTGAATTTTCGCGCATATCAGGCCAGTCTGAGAGAGAACTCCCCGGTAATTCGTTCCAAGGCAATGCGAGCGGTACGTTTCAAGCTGATGTGTGACTTAGCACCTTCTGTCATTGATTTTCATTTATCCATGTATTTGTTTTTCCTAGTTTGGATTTTAACAATAGCTCGATTTTTAACTTGCTTACTGTTCAAGTTGATTGTTCTTTACTGGAAATAGGTTACTGTTATTGTTGAAGCTGATCCCGAGGTCTTAGGGGACCAACTTGTGCAAATGGCCGTCGAAGGGAGATTTTGTGACTCTGCTATATCTGTCCGAGAAGCAGCTCTTGACCTTGTTGGTCGTTATATTGCTACTCATCCTGAAGTTGGTCTTAAGGTAGTATTGTTGTTTGTATTCATTCTTGTGGCATATGTGTTAGGGCTTTGACATTTTGGTCCGTTTCTAGTATTTTGATAAGGTGGCTGAGAGAACAAAGGATACTGGAGTAAGTGTCAGGAAACGCGCAATCAAGATTATCAAGGAAATGTGTTCGTCGAGAGCTGATTTTCCTCGTTATACTGGTGCTTGCGTTGAAATCATTTCTCGAATTAATGATGAAGAGTCCAGCATACAGGTGAGCAGGCAAACTGTTTTGAACTCATTTGACATTGATGAATTCTTTACATTGTAATTTCTGCTCATGTGTCCTATAATGACGAGTCTATGCAGCTTTAGAGACCAATACTTTTCTGATTCATGTTATTAGCTATTAGCTATACTAGTTTATTTCAGTTGTTTGATTGTCTGCTTTCGCTGAGCGTTATATTTTGGAAACTTATCTATGGGTAGTAGGGAGTAGAGGTGAGCCAAACTTGTTTTCCAGAATCAAAGTGAGTCTGCTTAAGTTGTTCCTTTAATAATTTAGATCTCAATTTTATATGCTTCATCAGCCATGATAAAGATGTGCCAGAACGAAAAATTCTTGTTTCTTGTTTCTACCAAGATCTCCTCAGCATAGAATTTAATAATCTTTATCTAGCAGGACTTGGTCTGCAAGACATTTTACGAGTTTTGGTTTGAAGAGCCTGCTGATGCTCATAACCATCAATTTAGAGATGGCAGTTGTGTGCCACTGGAAGTGGCGGAGAAGACTGAGCAGATTGTTGAGATGCTGAGAAAAATGTCCAGTCAGCAACCTCTTGTCACCGTCATTAAACGGAATTTAGCACTCGATTTCTTTTCACAGTCTGTTAAAGCTGCTGGCGTAAACCCTGTATTGCGTGCTTCAGTACGCAGGCGCTGTGAGCTAATGTGCAAGTGTTTGTTGGAGAAAGTGTTGCAGGTATTAGAATATTCTGATTTTCAGTGTTCTATCTTTTTCTTTGCATTCAAATCTTATTTTATTGCTGGACTATTCTGTTTTCATGTTGCTTTTGCTGCCAATGTTTCTAAAAATTATGTTCCTATCTGTGTAAACTTTGGAATATCATCATGGTCTCTAGGAATCAGAATCCTGCCTAATTTTCTAAATATTGTGTTCCTATTTGTGTAATCGTCATGCTCTCAGGAGTCAGAATCGAGCAGCAAAGATGGAGAAGAGCGCATGCTTCCATATGTACTGCTTTTGCATTCCTTTTGTTTAGTGGATCACAAATTATGTGCTCCAGCTTCTGATCCCTCCCAGTTTGTGGCTACTTTACAGCCTTATTTGAAGAGTCAGGTTAACACACTTTGGAATAACTTTGTCTAGGGAAAGAAATATCCCGTGAAAAACATTTTGGAATAGCTTTTCTCTTTTTAAACGTGACACCTGTGATTTATCCATGTATATTTTATTTTGCAGTCTGACAATAGAGTTACTGCACAGCTTCTGGAGAGCATATTGTATATTATCGATTCAGTTTTGCCCTTATTACGGAAGCTTCCTCAGAATATTGTGGAGGAACTTGAGCAAGACCTTAAACAGATGATTGTTCGTCATTCTTTTCTTACGGTCGTCCATGCATCCATAAAGTAAGTCACCTGCTTTCGAGTTCTCATTATATTATGTAGAATAATGTAGACATTGATTCTGCAGTATGGGAATTATCTGCTTGCATTTCCCAGTTTATAAATTTAATTTGAAAAGCTTAAAACTCATTATATATGGCATTTACCAACTAAAGATGACATTTTCCTCTTTACCTATTGAATAAATCTTCTTCTCAAACGTCAGGTGTTTGTGCTCTGCTGGTAAAATTTCGGTGAAAGGCTCGAGTGCTGTTGAGTATCTTACGCAGCTATTCTATAAACGCCTGGATGCTTTGGGATTTGATAACAAGCAGGTATATTTGGTACAGTTTCAAAAAGCCTCTGGAGAAGGAAAATTAAGATGTTATCCTGTATTGACCTTTAATATGGACCAGGACGGAAAGGCCCCAGACGAGACTTCCATTTTCTTTATTAGAAAATATTGCAGTCTACGTACCTCTGAGAAATTCTGACTATCCCACTATAATCTATTCAGTAAATGCATGTCAACGCATTTCTTTTATGTACCCCATCCCATGACATCCCCGAATATGTCATACAATTTTTTTTAATCGTTTGGAAATTTCAGTCATATATCTATGTGATTTCTTTTTTGCAGCAAGTAGGTCGATCTCTTTTCTGTTTGGGGTTATTAATGCGCTATGGCAGCTCAGCGTCTGGCGGAGGAAATCTTGATGCTGCAAAAAGCGTTGACCTTTTCAAGAAGTACCTTCAGGCTGAAGATTTTAGCATTAAGGTCCGCGCACTGCAGGTACCAACGTCCTCATCTGATGTTTCACTATTCTCCATCTCGAGCATTTATAATATATACGATTTTTTGTTAAATTTCTCTGCCAGGCATTGGGTTATGTATTTATTGCTCGACCCGAATGTATGTTGCAAAAGGACGTCTGTAATATCCTCGAGGCAACACTCTCAGCTGATTCCAACATTGGTTTAAAGGTAATATTTGTACGTCGCATGCTAAGTAAAATGCTATCTCTGCAAGCAAAAAATGCTATCACACTTCCTTGTCAGACACAATCACTGCAGAACATGTATGAGTACCTCCTCGATGCTGAAAGCCACATGGAACCCGACAAAGCTGTTGATGATGAGGCTGCCCATCAAGAGGTTACTGCCCAGACTGTTCCTGTGGCTGCGGGTGCGGGTGATACTAACATATGTGGTAGCATAGTTCTTCTATACTGGAATAACATATTGGAGAGGTGTTTGGATGTGAATGGACATGTTCGCCTAACTGCTTTGAAGGTTGTTCCTATGTTTTCTGCACCGTATTTGTACCAAAAAGTTCATCACTTTATTGAAATTGTGTTGCCCAGTTCGTTATCAGTTTATAGAGCTGGTTTATCTGCAAACAAGATCTGGAAAATTTCAGGTATATTAACCGTGTAGTTTTTTGTACTTTTTTCGCAGATTGTGGAGATTGTCCTCCGACAAGGACTTGTGCACCCAATTACTTGCATCCCATATCTCATTGCACTTGAAACTGATCCTCAGGAAGCAAATTCAAAGCTCTCCCATCATCTCTTGATGAATATGAATGAGAAGTATTTGTTTTTTTTTTCAGGATATATTTTAATATTCTTACTTCATGTGTAGCCATGCGAGCTAATTACCTTCTTTCTTTTTGTTTTTTTTTTTTTTCAGATACCCGAATTTCTTTGAGAGTCGACTTGGAGATGGCCTCCAATTGTCATTCAAATTTATTCATTCCATGAATAATGGTTCCCCTGACAAAGCTAACTACCCTGAAGGCCAAGTACTAGCAAACAATATGAGAGGAAAGCCTGATGCTAACTCATCTGCAATTGCACGCCTTGGCGTTGCCAGAATTTATAAACTTATTCGAGGAAATCGGATTTCAAGGAATAAATTTATGTCCTCTGTTGTATACAAGTTTGATATGCCGGCCTGGAGCGATTTCGTTGTGCCTTTTCTCAAGTAAGGAACAGTTTTTCTGCTGTCAGCTCTGAGTAATTTCATTATGCAATACCTCTCTAACATTGCTTTCCCCTTTGCAGATATTGCACTGAGATTCTTGCTTTGCTTCCTTTCATGTTGCCCGATGAGCCTCTGTATTTAATTTTTTGTATAAACCGAGTTGTTCAAGTTAGAGCCGGGACCATCGAATCAAGTATAAAAGACTTTCTGCATTCATCACAAAGAAATACACCATTGGAGGCAAATGGGGTATCAGATTTGGATCGAAGGATCGATCCTTTTGGTGGAACATCCGTGGGGGTTGACAGGAATCAAACATTGTTAACCGAGCCGAATGGTCAACATTCAGCTGGTGATGTGGCCACAACAGGAGATTTTTATGGCATCAGCAGCCACGACATACAAAGAATCAAGGTATGCGTGCGTTGCGTCTCCTTTTATAAAATGTTGTACTCATTCTAATAAGTTTGTGTTTTCTTTGTTAGGGAGTATATCTTGCAGCGGGTGCAGTGCAGCTGCTTCTGAAGCTCAAAAGGCATCTTAAGATCGTTTACGGGCTAGATGATGCACGTTGCCAGGTAGTACCGAGTGCCTATACTTAATTTTGAGTATTCGATTTGGAAACACATATTTTAATTTTAATTTTGTACTTTATTTAGGCTTTTTCTCCGAATGATCCCGTAAAACCGGGAGAGAGCCTGCCTCGGCAGAATATTCCTTTCAACATCGCTGATGTTGACATTAGCCCACCAAACAATCACCAAGACTTCCTACGGAGATACCAGGTAATTCTGTAATTGGTTCCCTATTGATGATGACCTTAAATCAATGCCTTATTCTCGTGCCTAGTCTTTGATTCCATGGAACCAAAATAGCAAAAACGTGACGCGGTTTATATATATGTGTATATATTATATATGTTGCAGGATTATAAGAATGCATTGAAGGAAGATACGGTGGATTACTCGACGTACACTGCTAACATCAAAAGGAAAAGGCCAACTCCACGAAAAGGTGGGAGAGGCGGAGGCCGAATGCACGACGTAGACGAAGAGGATGAGTACGGTGGCGATTGGGGCAGCAGCAGTGCTAAAAGGTCAAGCGCGGGTTCTCGGAGGCCTAACACCCGGTCCAGGCAGCAGGTGTAAATATACTTTTGACAAAAAAAATTAAATTCATGTACAGTCTCTGTCAAGTTGATAGGAAGAGGAGCATTATGATTGGAGAAGCAAGAATATATAGACAGCAGCAGCAGCAGCAGCTAGATTAGCAAATTGGTGAGCAAAATATCACCCCCTTCTGTTATCTCATTGGTAGTAGTAAATTGTTGGTTTTAGTTGATGATTAAGTTGGTGAAATATAGGACCCTGCGTTATTGTCTAACGCATTACTATCTTCAGAAACAAACAAAACCCTTCCTTTGGAATGTTGTGTTGTGGTATGTTTATGTCAACCATTTTGTACTATATGCTGCAGCAGGGCTATTTCAAAATTTTTAGTCTTTGTCGTCTTTATTTTTTATTTTTGAAATGGCAATTATTTTGTCATTGAACAAGAAAAAACATAGGCTAAGTAGTGCAAGTAGGTCTCTCACGTAACATCAAGATCTCGCATCACATATGAGCAATTACAATAAAAACAGGTAGCAAAGAAACTAAAGAAACAAGAAACAACACACAAAATTAAATAACCTGCTCGAATTGCCTTCGTATCACATATGAGTAAGTACAACAAAAACAGGTAGCAAAGAAACTAAAGAAACAAAACAAAGAATAAAAACCTAATCGAATTGCCCAAAATTTCATGAAAATGGCTATTAAGTCAAAAACCACTGTAAACTTTAATTTCTTTGGGCTTCGACTCAAGGACCTTCTCTTTTCGGAAGGGACACCTCCATAGAAAGAGAAATTTTCATACATGATGAGATTGAAACTTTCACAAGGGATGAAATTGAAAAATGAAGCAACCTCAAATAATAAAATAAAAGAGCTGAAACATAAAAGATGAGCTTCCCGACCTTCATTCATGGAAGGAGGAGAAGAACTAGTATTTTACCGATTTTAGAGAGATGGAAGAGAAAAAGGTTTTTAGAGAGATCTAGTATGTCTTTGTCAATCAATTGTTTTTTGAAGGCTTAAATAGTAATCTAAAGGGATTTTTACATTTTTGGTACCCGATGTTTGGCCTGTGGGCGTTTTTGGTCCCTTATTTTTCCGAGTTACAGTTTCAGTCTCCAATGTTACCGATTTTGGACGTTTTTTGTCATCGGTTAACTTAATCGTATGTTTGGAGGAAACTTAACACGTTACACGCACTTGATTTCATTTTAATCGACTTAAATGTTCAGAAATCACCTTCTTCAACATGGAATGAAAGACTTGGGGGAAGTTATGACGTAAATTCGAGCTAACGATTAAATTATAACAATGAGATGTTCTGAGCGTTTAAGTCGACATGAGCACCTTTTTTGGTTTGTAATATGAAAATGGAATGGTTTAGGTTTGAAATAGTGAAATCAGATGCGTTTAACGTGTTAAATTCCCTCCAAATATACGATTAAGTTAATCAGGGGACCGAAAACGCCCAAAATCGGTACATTGGGGACTGGACTGTAATTCGAGAAAATGGAGGACCAAAAACGCCCATAAGCTAAATTCGGGTACCAAAAATGTAAAAAACCCAAATATAAACCTGCCCAAGAGGCCCGAACTCTTTTTGAATCATATGATCTAGTTTGTCTTTGTCTTTATCTTTGTCAATCTTGTTTTTGAATCATATGATACACCCAATTGATCTGGTCTGTCTTTGTCAATCTTGTTTTTCATGATATGAAATCCTATTTTATAAAATTAAATTCCCTTTGGGTCATTTCAATGATAAATCTAAATTATATAGATTAGTCTACATCAACCACTTGTTCGTAGAATACAGTCACAGCCCTGACACACGATGGTTCGTGGAGCGAGGGCATGCGAGTGTGGAGGCACAAAGCTAAGCGATGGCCCTCGATACTTGGTTGTGACCAAGGGAAGGCGAGCATGTCGGCTTGGCCAAAATTTGGCGAAGTCTATACGGCTAGTAGGCCAAGCGAAACGTTGAGAAAGTTAAGCTAGACTAACGGAGATGCTCGAGCGAGTGTCGCTTCTCGGCTCAAGCAATATCTGATTGGACAAGTAGGTTTTTTTTTTAAATGGACTTGCTCAAATAAACTTTTAAGAAAAAGTCTCATGCTCTCTGTAATCGGTGGGGCCTCTCCATGATATCAGACTCCAAATGGAGGTGGACCTTCCATGTGATCAAGATCCATTTTGAAGTTATTTTGTCATCTGCCGTTTAAAAACCCAGATGGAGATAGACTCTCCATACGATCAAAATCAACAATAGCATTACAAAATCCAAGCGTCCAATATTAAACTAACGAAAAAAATAGAAGACATGTGTGTATATATATATATATATATATATAAAAAAGATGTGTTTGAAGATAAATTTTTCCCACGAAAAACCATAAAAGCCTTAACATCGGCGCGACGATGACAACTCTCTCAACAACTTGTCAAGATCCCGCTGGCAACTGGACCTGATTTTTCTTCCACTGAAAAAAAAATAGAAGCAAATTACATCAACTGATAAGAGCAAACTCGTCTCCTAAATTTATATCTTCGAAAAATTAATACAAAAAAAAATGGCATTGTCGAAAAAAAAACTCACGCGAACACAGTGAACACGATCTTGTTTTGGTGCAACTAAAATCGACCACCTTTTCTGTAGTCCTTTTACTGCTTAAATAGAAGTTTACATGGAAACTAATAAATGCCTATAATCAGGCCACTAATTTAGCCTAAACTAATAAGGAAAACACAATCACCTCCTAAGTCAAGTATATTCTCCTAAACTAAGCCTAAACTAACTAAGAAAAATGAATCACAAAGATTATTCCTACAATCTCCTCCTAAGCCTTGTGTCCACCGTTAATGTCGATTAGGCCGATCTTACCCCGTAGCTCATGAAACTTGGTCCTTCCAAGCGGCTTCGTCAGAATGTCGCCCAGCTGATCCTCGCTTCTGATGAACTCTACATCAATCAAGCCTTCTTCTGCAGCCTCCCGGACGAAGTGATATTTCACTCGAATGTGCTTACTCTGTCCATGGAGTACTGAATTCTTGATCAAAGCAATGACGGACTTATTGTCCACCCTCAGCATTGGTGCTCTTGCTGCTGTTCCCTACGCCTCAGACAACACACGGGCGAGCCACAATGCTTGACAAGCAGCGTTAGCAGCTGCTATCTACTCTGCCTCACAGCTGGACTGAGCCACCACCTTCTGCTTCATGGATTGCCAGGTGATCGGGCTGCCACTGAGGAAGAAAATCACGCCAGTTGTGCTTTTACTTGCATCAACATCCCCGGCGTAATCACTGTCACTGAAGCCTGTCAGATAAGGCTCCTCCTTCTCCCTCCTGCCGAACCAGAGTCCCCAATCTTGGGTCCCGGCCACATAGCGCAGGATGCGCTTCACAGCTGCGAGGTGATCCTCGCGTGAATCTTCCAGGAACCGACTCACATAGCCAACCGCAAACGCTAGATCAGGGCGAGTGTTGACCAAATACCTCAAGCTCCCAACGACGCTCATGTACGCCGTCGCATCGACCGGCGGCTCTGTGCCGAGCTTGCTCAACTTCAAACGCGGTTCCATAGGTACGTGACAGGTTACACCCTGCCATGCCGCTCTTCTCTAGGATCTTGCCGGCGTAGGCGCCCTGGCTCAGCGAGATCCCCCTCACGCCCTGCTTCACTTCAATGCCAAGGTAGTCGTGAAGCAGGCCGAGGTCACTCATCTTGAACGCGGCTGCCATCTCCTCCTTGAATGACTTGATATCGCCGCCGTTCGAGGCGGTGATCACGAGGTCATCGACATAGACCCCGATCACCAGCTGCTTGCCATCGTTCTGTCTGATGTAGATGGCGTGTTCCGACGGGCTCTTCCTGAAGCCGAACGACATCAGCGTGCTGTCCAGCTTCGCGTTCCATGCGCGCGGCGCTTGATGCAGCCCGTACAGCGCTTTTCGGAGCTTGAGCACCTTGTGCTCCTTGCCGGTGATGACAAACCCCGGCGGCTGCTCGACGTAAACCTCCTCCTCCTCCAGTTCTCCGTTCAAGAATGCCGACTTGACGTCCATGTGGTGCACCTCCCACCCTTCGTGCGCCGCGAGGGCGATGATCAGGCGCACCGAGTCTTGCCGCGCCACCGGCGCGAACACTTCGTCGTAGTCGATGCCGTGCCGCTGTGCGTAACCCTTCACCACAAGGCGTGCCTTATGCTTGGACACCGCCCCGTGCTCGTCCCTCTTCACCTTGAAGACCCACTTCAAGCCGATCGCCCGGCGGCCAGGCGGAAGGTCGGCGACGGACCACGTCCGGTTGTCCTCAATCGAGTCAATCTCCTCCATCTGGGGCTGCGTTCCGCCTCGGCGAACGTCGCAGGTTCGTCGGAGCTCATGGCATGGAGCTCCTCCGCCACCAGTGCCCGCGGTGCGAAGCCACGCGACGAAGCTGGCCCGATGATGTTGTCGATCCACCGAAACCGGAGGGGAGAGTCGTCGTCGTGGTCTGCGTCCAGTGCTCGCCTGCCTCGCTCGGCGGTGAAGCAAACTCCACCTCCTGTGACTCGCCGGATCCCGCTGGTATAGCGCCTCCGCCACCACGAGGCGATGCCGGCGGCGTCAGCTCGCCCTCCTGAGTTGCACTTCCAGGTGCCTCCTCGGTGCCCTCGGTGCCCTCGGCCACCGGAGGTCCCTGGTTCGCGATGGAGTACTCCACCGTGAAGACGTCGTCGTCGCCGTTCGGCTCACCATCGACCTCTACAGAGCCCCAGACCCACTGGGCTCCCTCGTCGAACACCACGTCGCGGGTCACGTGGACACGCTTCGTGACAGGATCGTATGCATGGTACGCCTTGGAGCCGCGCTCGTAGCCGATGAAGATAATCTTGCAGCCACGATCCTCGAGCTTCTTCAGATGCGGCGTCGTGTTCCGGACGTAGACGATGCAGTCGAATGTCCTCAGGTGATGCACTGCCGGCTTCTTCCCATGCCACGCTTCGAACGGCGTCATGCCGTCCACGCTCTTCGTTGGGCATCGGTTGAGGATGTATACCGCGGTGGTCACGGCCTCGCCCCAGAAACACCCCGGCAGCCCTTTCGCCTTGAGCATACTCCTTGCTGTCGCCACCACCGTCCCATTCCTTCGCTCGACCACGCCGTTCTGCTGTGGGCTGTACGGTGCGGTGTGCTGGCGATGTATCCCTTCTCCCGTGTAGTACTCCGCGAACTCCATCGAAGTGAATTCGCCACCACGATCGGTCCGGAGCACCCCCAGTTTCAGCCCGGACTCCCCCTCTGCCCGTGCTTGGAGTTCCTTGATGGCAGCCACGGCACGATCCTTTGAAGGGATCGCGGCTACCCACATGTATCGGCTGAGGTAGTCGACGAGCAACAAGAAGTACTTGTTTCCGCTTGGGGTTGCTGGCGTGATCGGCCCGCACAGATCGCCGTGCACAAGCTCAAGCCGCTGCTTTGCGCGGTACTATGCTTTCGCCGGAAATGGTGTGCGCCGCTGCTTCCCAGCTAGGCATGCGTCGCACAGCTGGTCCACCTGCCCGATCTCCGGCAGGCCGCACACCAGCTCCTCCCGAGCTAGCTTCCAGAGCGCCGCCATGTTGACATGACAGAAGCGATCATGCCAGCGCCACGCCACCTCGTCGCCGCGCCCCCGCACCGCTAAGCACGTCGGCTGTGCTATCTTGATCCGGAGCAGGTACAGGCGGTTCGCCTCGCGCGTCACCCTTGCCAACAGTTGACCGCCGAGCTCCCGAATCCGCATCACGCCAGCGTCGATGTCGATCTTGAAGCGGACCTCGTCGAGCTGGCCCAGGCTCACGATGTTCGTCGTCAGCTGGGGAATGAAGTAGACCCCGGCGAACGACCGGAGCTCCCCGTTTTTGCACACGAAGACGATAGTGCCCCGTCCTTTAATCCGCGCCACCGAGTCGTCGCCAAAGCGCACGGTGCCGCACACCGCCATGTCGAGTTTCGAGAAGGCGGCCCTGGCCCCAGACATGTGATTGGTTGCCCCCGAGTCCAGGACCCACGTCTCCGCCTCGCGTTCCTCTTCTTCCCCGAGCTGTGCGAACACCTTCTCTTCGCGGATCTCGATCTGGGCCACGGACGATGCCTGCCCAGATCCGCATCCTCCATGCTGATGCGATGCTCCCAGCGGCACCGGATCAGCCCTGGCGAGCGGCTCGAATAAGGCCGGCGCCGACAAAGTTATCGTCGATTGCGGCATCAGTGGTGCGAGAGTGGGGGAGCACCTTGCGAGACAGAGTGAGGCCTCCTCCTCATCCTGGACTGCATGGGCCTGCTCCTTCTTGGGCCTCGACCGGCACTCCCGGGCCCAATGGCCCAGCTTCCCGCACCGGCGGCACTCGTCGCCTGTGTGATCTGGCCCACTAGACGACCCGCCAGCACGCCCACGACCGCGTCCGCGTCGACCGCCTCCCCTGTTAGAGCCGCCGCCGCGGGAGTGGTTCTCCGCCTCCCGCTTCTTCCGCCGCGCGTCCCACTCCTCCTCAGTGAGATACAGCTTACCCTCATGCTGTAATGACGCCGGCGGTCCATCCAGCTCTTCCTCCGCCTCTTGCAATCGCCCGGTGAGATCGGCGACCGTCATGGTGGATGGATCGAGCAGCGTCTTGATCGCAATCGCGATCTGCTTGAAGCGGGGAGAGGCAGACTCCGTAGCTTCTTGGCTACAATTTCCTTGTCCTTCACCTCATCCTCCAGTGTGGTGAGGCGCATCGCGAACTCCTCGACGGTCTCGCCGTCGTTGAACGTGGCGAGGTCGAATTTGCGACGCAGTTGCTGCGCCATTGCCTTCTTCACACGATCGTCCCCGATCCGCATGGTCGCGATCGCATCCCAGGCCTCCTTGGCCGTCTCCCTGGAGCCGATTGTCGACACCATTTCGGGCGGGACCGCGCTCACCAGCGCATCGAGCGCCATCATGTCTTCATGCTCATCGGCAATGCCCTTCTCGATGGCGTTCCATAGTGCTTTCGCCTTCAATTTCACCTTCATCATGAGTGCCCAGTCAGAGTAATTGGTCTTGGTGAGAACGGGGTAGCTATTCCCGCCGCCCACCTCACAAATCACTCGCTGGATCACGGCGCCAGAGGCATCGGCTTTCTTGCTTCCATCGCCCATGGTCCCTGGTGAACTCGCTCTGATACCAGTTGTCGAAAAAAAAACTCACGCGAACACAGTGAACACGATCTTGTTTTGGTGCAACTAAAATCACCTTTTTTGTAGTCCTTTTACTGCTTAAATAGAAGTTTACATGGAAACTAATAAATGCCTATAATCAGGCCACTAATTTAGCCTAAACTAATAAGGAAAACACAATCACCTCCTAAGTTAAGTATATTCTCCTAAACTAAGCCTAAACTAACTATGGAAAGTGAATCACAATGATTATTCCTACAGGCATGTCGCTTAATCACTCACCCTTTTGAATCAACCACGACTATGTTCATACTCTGCAACTATTGAAGGTTGTGACGGGCGATTGAACCGATGCTCTTGCAGAAATGCCTTGGAGGGCTCCCATTGCTTCTGTTCCCTCCATATATCCTCTGGAATGCGCCGACACCGAGCCCTCCCCTCAAATATATCTTCCGTAGGCATGGACGATAAAGAAAAACAACAATTAACTTAGGATAAAATGTGCATCATTGTAATGCAATCATTGAGAAAAATTGGTTTACTAAAAATGATTTGCAAAGATTCGTACATGTAAAAAGTAAGGCCTCGATCAGACATTGGACAAGGCCTTGGTCGATACCCTCATCATGAAGTTTTGGTAGCAATACGTAAGAAATATGTACTTGCAATACAAAGTTTCAATATGTGTTTCAACATTCTCTTTTTCCCATCTCTAATCTGTCCTCCTCTTGTACACACATGATCATAAATTCATTAATTGACCACTTTTTCTTATATTTGCTATAAATCCCGACTTCAACTGGTCCCACTGCTAAAAGGGAAATCTTATCGACTCAATAAGATTTTTATAGTAAATTGATAACACTGTTAAACTCCAAATATCCGATACATGTGGGAGCGATTCTATTTTAGACTATGAGAATCGTGCGATCGAGATTCTGAAGAACTGTTATATTCGATTCAAAGTATACAATGACCGACTTGATTTGTCATTTCATGGTCGAGTCGTACTTGGCTTAGACAATATAGTGTGAGAACCTTTTGGCTCAAGATGAGAAACTAGCATATCTTCAGAGTTGTCTACTGTGAACACATATTTAAATACTTAACAACAATAGGTTGATACTCAAGTAGACATTATTGCTCAAGATTTGCTAGAAACACAAGAACAAGAAGTTGTGTAGAATTCTCATTAGGAGCATATCAAAACAACATTAAGATCTACTATAGAAAAAAGGTCAATCATTTCAAATGATTATGTTTTATATTTAAAAGAGATCGGATGCAATGAGGGACTGAAAATGATCCCGAATGTTTTCACAAGAGATGAGTTCTGAAAAGTAACTTATGGATGAATGTCATGAATGATGAATTGAATTCTATGAAGGATGATTAGGTATGGAAACTTGTTGAGTTACCAAGCGACCATAAAGCCTTAGGTTATCAGTGAGTCTTTAAAACCAAGAGAGACTCGTCTGGTAATATTGAGCGATACAAAGTCCGACTTTTTGCTAAATGATTCACTCAGGTAGAAGGGGTCGATTTCAAAGAAACTTTCTCTCTTGTATCCAAGAAAGACCCACTTAGTATAATTTGGCCTTAGTTGCACATATTGGTTTGGAACTTCATTTGATGGACATGAGAACAATCTTCTTAAATGAACACCTGGAAGAAGAAGTTTATATGAAACAACCTGAAGATTCTTATCAAAGAACCGCCAACATTTAGTCTGCAAATTGAAGAACTCAATCTATGTCTTGAAACAAGCCCCATGTCAATGTTATCTTATGTTCACGAGATTATTTCTTCATTTGGATGATCAGTTGGAGAACTTGTTTCTTGATTATATGTTGACAATATTCTACTTGCAACTAAGGATATGAGTATATAACATGACGTGAAACAATTTCTCTCGAAGAATTTTGTTATGAAAGATATTGAAGAAGTTATTAGGATTAAGATTCATAGAGATGGACATCAAAGTCTTATAGTTTATCTCAAGAAGTCTATATTGACAAAGTTATGGAGAGATTCAGGGTGAAACATTGTTCACCAGTATAACACATTTATTGGAAGGAGACAAACTCTAGTCGGCGTCTCTAATCGGCGGTTTAATGTATCTTCAAGTTTGCACTAGGCCAGACTTATATTTTGTCGTAGGGATGTTTGGCATATACCAAAGTAATCCTGGAATGGAACACTGGCGAGCTACGAAGAAAGTTATGTGCTACCTTCGCGGGAACAAGAACCACATGCTCATATATAGAGCAGATCAATCACTAAAAGTCGTTGGATAATCTGACGCAGACATTGGTCGCTGCACTGACACATGAAAATCCACATCAAGTTATATATTTATGTTAGCTGGTGGAGTTGTATCTTGGAAAAGCGCTAAACAATCCATTATTGCCACTTTCACTATGGAGGCATAGTTCATACTCTTTAAGAGACTACGATTGACAAGACTTGAGTCAAAAGTTTCATTGTTGGTCTGAGAATCATGGATTCAATATTTAGGCCATTAAAGCTCTATTGCGACAACAGTGCAGCAGTGCATTTAGCCAAAACAACAAGAGAAATCGAAAAACGTATATCGACATGGAGTTCTTGGCCGTTAGATATCGTGTTAAAGATGGTCAAGTTTTTATTGAGCACATAAGCATTGACTTAATGTTGGCATATCCCTTGGATAAAGGATTGGCGCCTCCAAGATTCAAGGGCCACGTTGGAAACATGTTCCCAGTTTGGATGTATATTGAAACTTTTATCGAAGTTAGTGAAATTTTCTTCTTGAGTTGTATACATTAAGTTTTTCGTTTTAAGTATCACATTTAGAGGACCCCGAATAAACATATGGTTTATTCATTAAGAACGCGCGTCACTATAAAGAGAGAAATATAATATATTGTGGTACATTAAAGAAAGGATTTTTATAAATAAGTGTCGATCGCTTTGACTCGCATATTAAATTTTTCAATGCATATTAGACCAGTGGGCGAACATAAGATTATATGGTCCAATATATTAAATTTGATATTATTATTTAAGTTAATCAAATTAATTAGTAGACACGCTTGCACGTGACAATTATCTACATCTCACTTATAGATAACTCCTAAAGCAATTTCTGATGGAGAAAATCCTTAAGTATTATTAGAAATAAAGGTCCTCATGTCTTCTTGACGTACGCTGAAGTCCCGTTAATAAAGAAGTTAAGATAGACTTAAAAAAACTCCTCTGCTCCTCTACTTCTTGAAGGTGACATTCTTCTTCTCAAGTAGTGATGGGATTTCTTAACCGCAAATGGATTTCTTGTTAATTTATCGTATGGATTCATTAATTGACCACTTTTCCTTATGTGTTATAAGAGGATTTCATGTTAATTTATCTTAGCTCCTTGAAGTTAATCATTTCTGGACGGGGACAATTTCATCCCCATTAAGTTGGCAGGGAGGAGGACGGGGGTTCCCGTGGACTTCTATTGGCATTTTTTGCTCTTTTTTGTTTGCTTTTTTAATAAATAAATTAAACAAAAGCATAAATATATTTTCTTATTTTTTATTTGTTTCTCTTCTCTCTTAATTTTGTTTATTTTTAATTTATTTTTTATTTATTATTTTTTATAATATTTTTTATTCTCTTCATTGCTTTTATATTTTATTTTACTTAATTTATTTGTATTTCTCTTTTTTTTTTCTTTAAGGACTGAGAATTGATGTTTTTAAATGTTAATTTATTTCTTCTTCTTTTGATGGTTAAAGATATTTTGCTTATTAGAATGATAGTGATAGTGAATAATGGAAATTTTAAATAGTTTTGTGGTGAAAATGAAATTAATAATAATTAAAATTTAAAAAGTTGATTAGTTATGTAATTGTAAAATTCATCTATATTTGTAGTTAGATTTTTGAAACTTAACTAGTCATTGTCTCGAGTGGCACGCTCTGAATCGTAGTAAAAAAATAACCATGACCAAAAGCTCGAAAGAAACTAGAAATAAGCCAAACAAACCGTATAGAAACTTTTTTTTCAACTATCCCATCAACTTTAGATCAAACTTGTAAATTAGACCCCCAACTGCCATGCTATGGTCTCGTTTATTGAGGACCCAGGACATTCAAACACCCTATTGGAATAATTTATTAAGACCTCAAACATTCCAAAATTAATTTATTTTTTGTAAAACTAAAATAATATTAAATATTTGAGAAAATGATACATTCCTACATTTATAAGACAACATTAAATATTTATGGAAGGTTAGAATTGTATTATTGTTGTAAAAACCTCCTTTTCAATTTCTATATAATTAATTTGGTCAAACTGGAATTGAACTATTTAATACGGTTTATTCATAATCAATATAACGGGTGTATATAGCACATTAAAGAGTGCAGACAGAGTTATTACCTCTTGATTTTCGTCTCATTCTGCCAAACTCATAGGAGATGCTATTTATGAGCATCGTCATCATAGCTATTCTCTTTTTGTCTTAACCGTCACTCCATATTTTGTTATTCCCGTGTTCAATCTTAATCTTATAGTTAACCCCATCTGCTATGATAAATACGAATATAAGTCGCCAATTAGCTTATTAAATCTGAACAAAACTGTCCCACCAAACAAGCAAACAGCTGTGGCTCGCATTATGATTTGGATGTGTGATGTATTGGCCCACACGAAGGAAACAATTATATTGAAGTATATAAAGTATCAAAATGTTTGGTAGGTTTATTGCATGGTTGAAACGTGTCCAGGATTTTCAGGGGTCTAGACAGACAGAATACAAATGAGGCCTGAGAGAGGGATATTTATTAGGGGTGTGGAAATTTAATATTTTGTTAAATATGGTGTAAATATCCTCTCATTAATTGAGTATAGGATTTCGTGTTACTTATAATATTATATTATATGGTTACACTATTTGACCCTAAAAGCATATAATCTACATATATAATTTAATTATATAAATATACGAAAGGTCTAACAATAATCAAAGCAAAGCACAGTGTCGCAGCGACTATAAATTTAGATGCCCGCTTGCATTTTCGTTACAAGTTCTCTCTCTCTCATCACCCTCGCATGTTTTTCAGATCTCTGGTTTTGGGAGATTGGATCGCGTGACCTTTTGGTAAACTTCTGTGTTTCTTTCTTCCATTTTCATCATTGATTTGCGCGCTAATTGGAAATCTGTCTTTTTGTCCGTGTCTGCGTCTGTGTTGGACGTTTATTTAACATTCACCTACTGGCTCGAGTGTCGGCGTTTGATTTGTCGGTCGTTCGGTGGAAAAAAGCATCTCGTGTATACATTATCATGTGTCGCAACATTTGTTGATCTGAATTTGAGGTGTCGGCAATTTGCGTCAGGTTCTGTTGTTTAGCTATTTGTTTAAATCCTTGAATTCTGTATAGATCTGAACGAGATTTCTGAGCTGAATAGCAGTCTCTGTTCTGTTGAATTCAGATATTTCATGAATTAACTTGAATTGAATGGTGTGTGTTCTCTTTTTTTGTTACTGAACTTGAGCATATGTAGAAATGATCATCTCCTGTTTCATAAGGATCCAACTACATCGTGTTACGTTTCCAAGAAATCTACTATTTTCTGCATTGGTTCTCTGATGTTGAATTGCATAGAAGACTATATGTTGTATCTTTATGATACCAAAGCACGTCAATTGTGAATGTGTTTTTTTTCCCCCTTTTGTCTTAGCAGGGAACCGGACAAGAGAAAATAGATGGTGAAGATCTGCTGTATCGGAGCAGGGTACGTGGGAGGCCCCACGATGGCCGTAATAGCTCTCAAATGCCCCTCGATCGAAGTGGCCGTCGTCGACATCTCCGTCCCCCGCATCAACGCTTGGAACAGCGATCAGCTGCCCATCTACGAGCCCGGGCTCGACGACGTCGTGAAGCAGCGCCGGGGCAAAAACCTCTTCTTCAGCACCGACGTGGAGAGGCACGTCTTTGAGGCCGACATAATCTTCGTCTCCGTCAACACCCCCACCAAGACCCGGGGCCTCGGGGCTGGCAAAGCCGCGGACCTAACCTACTGGGAGAGCGCCGCCCGCATGATCGCTGACGTGGCGAAGTCCGACAAGATTGTCGTGGAGAAGTCGACTGTCCCGGTGAAAACTGCCGAGGCCATAGAGAAAATCCTGACCCACAACAGCAAGGGAATCAACTACCAAATCCTCTCCAACCCCGAGTTTCTAGCAGAGGGAACGGCCATCGAGGACCTCTTCGAGCCCGACCGGGTCCTCATCGGAGGAAGGGAAACCCCGGAAGGGCTCAGGGCGGTTCGAGCCCTGAAAGAAGTCTACGCCCACTGGGTCCCCGAGGACCGCATCATCACCACGAATCTCTGGTCCGCAGAGCTCTCGAAGCTAGCCGCCAACGCGTTCCTGGCCCAGAGGATCTCGTCGGTCAATGCCATGTCGGCCCTCTGCGAGGCCACTGGAGCCGACGTGGCCCAGGTGGCTCACGCCGTCGGGAAGGACTCGAGGATCGGGCCCAAGTTCCTAAACGCCAGTGTGGGCTTCGGTGGCTCGTGCTTCCAAAAGGACATCTTGAACCTGGTCTACATCTGCGAGTGCAACGGGCTGCCCGAGGTTGCAGAGTACTGGAAACAGGTCATCAAAGTCAACGACTACCAGAAGAGCCGGTTCGTGAACCGCATAGTCTCCTCCATGTTCAACACGGTTTCGGACAAGAAGATCGCGGTACTAGGTTTCGCGTTCAAGAAGGATACGGGGGACACGAGGGAGACTCCCGCGATCGACGTGTGCAAGGGGCTCCTCGGCGACGGGGCCCGCCTGAGCATATACGACCCGCAGGTGACTGAGGATCAGATCCAAAGGGACCTCTCAATGAACAAGTTCGATTGGGACCATCCGCTCCATCTGCAGCCGATGAGCCCCACCACGGTGAAGAAGGTCCGTGCCGTTTGGGATGCTTACGAGGCGACGAAGGATGCACACGCTGTCTGTATTCTTACGGAGTGGGACGAGTTTAAGGGCCTCGATTTCGAGAGGATATACGATGGAATGCAGAAGCCGGCTTTTGTGTTCGATGGGAGGAACGTTGTGGATTCGAATAAGCTTCGGGAGATTGGGTTCATTGTTTACTCGATTGGTAAGCCGTTGGACGCTTGGCTCAAGGATATGCCTGCGGTTGCCTGAGTTGGAGGGGTCGGTCGGTGGCGTGGCGATGAGCTTCTCGAGTTTGTTTTTTTTTTTGTTGTTTTAATTAAGAAAACATTACAGTTTGATTGGTGATTTTGTTTGACTGTTGTTTAGTCTGTTTTATTATGTTGTTTTGGGCGATATTATGTATCGTCGTGTATTTAGGTCAACCGTGACAATTTTCAACTTTGTATTATTGGCATGCTTTTGCCGGTTTTTTACATATTATGAATGGGTGGTCTTCAATATATACTTGCATGCTACAATTCTTACCTCAGTGCCACTTGTTACTTTAACGAATTGTTTTCTTTTACTAACCAAATGTACGAAGGAATCATATTTTTAGTGATCCGGGAACCATCGACGGGAGACTAGGTAAACCTCCCGAGTCAACGCAATAGCTTGCAAATCACGCCAACAGTTCAACCACATTGTCAGCGCAATAGCTGACAAATCCCGTCAACGGTTCAACCACACTAGTCGGTACAAAAGAATCTTCATGAAGAGAGTTAATGTACTATATGCAAATATCATTTTTTTTATGAAAAAATATAATAACTAATTAATGGATCGTTATATTTAC
Organism: Linderniella brevidens; assembly: GCA_004919715.1. Taxonomy (NCBI): domain Eukaryota; kingdom Viridiplantae; phylum Streptophyta; class Magnoliopsida; order Lamiales; family Linderniaceae; genus Linderniella; species Linderniella brevidens. The sequence continues at coordinate 7,256,190 of SWDC01000148.1, forward strand.
TTATTTACGCAACTTACCCATAATATTATGTGAAAATAAACATATCAAAATAGCCATAATTCTACTGCCTTTCAATTGGGCCACAAATGGTTTTGAAAGTTGGAACAACATTGAAATCCACTGAATTAATTTTAGTCCCCGGAGGACATAATCCGATGGTTGGGTCGAGAAATTTCTTTCAGTGGAGATCTTGGGTTCAAATTGAATGTTGTTTACGTCTAAGTTTGACTCGAACCGATGACAAGCCTTACGCGCCTTCGCTGCTCGTGCTTTGCTTTGCAACTAAGCGCTCTTCGCTGATTTGTCTAGGTGCGGAAATGCACGTAAGTATCGTATCCTCCCTATATGCCAAGTTGTTTACATCATCGTCTAAAGAGAATATGAACTCCATCCGATCGAACTTGCACCAACAAGACATGAACGAAAGAAAGACACACGAAGTTACGGGGGAATTTCTCCATCCACTCTTTACTATTAGAACAGAAAACTCGATTAGGAAGTACGAGCCTCACACCTTCAAAATTTTCCAAGTACAAACCACTCACCTGATACTAACTCGCACTACGATGACACTAACATGCGAAGCTTATAACAAGAAACTCGAGAATATTTTTTCTCTTTTGACGTCTCACTTGATCGGACTGCGTCAAATGAACTTATGAGCCTTATATAGAGCTTGACATGGGCAGCTAAAGGGTCTGACCCTGACTTGTCTGCCGCGCCGATGGTTTTGGCCACTGCCTGGCATTGTCATGCAGTTTGGCTTGGCCACTAGGTGGTCTTGCTGGCCTAGTAGGACTCGCAAGAGACTATTGACATGCGGCCCATTGAAATGTCTTGCTTAGTCAATCATGGCCCAACTTGCTTTCGGCCAATTTCTGCATCCGATAATCTTCTAAGTTCCCGTCACCGCATGGCTATGTTTGCCAACGAGTGTTGTCAGAAATTTTATGTCCAAGACTGACCCGTCTGACGGGATTCTGACATGGCTAATCACTGGCTTGGCTTTGGCAAGGGTGAAAGCAATCATGGTTGGTCCACGCTGGCTAATCGAGCTCGGCCCAACAGGCTTTTTCTGCCCAATCCGAGCGTCTTGACTTGGCCTAACTTTCACCCAAGTGGCCCGATGCAACGCACGCCAAGTTGTGGACCTTGGGCTTTTTTAATTAATTAGGCTTTTAATTAATAAAATGGCTTTTCTTGAAAAATATTAACAAAATAGGTAAAATCGCGGATAATGAATGCGATGGTTTTCTCCTCCATGTTTCTCTTTCCCTTAACGAATTGTCACAAACGGGAAAGAAAATCATCACAGGTATTACACGCGACGTCGCAGTCATTATTCACTATTTGACCTATTTTGTTAATATTTTTCAAAACAAACCCATTTTATTAATTATAAATTAAAAAACGCTTCAAAAATTAAAAAGCCATAGAGCATGCGCGCGCGTTCCTTCTATGGTCATGCGATGTTGCGCGTGCACGATGCCACGCCCCTGATGCCTAGGTCGCAATGATGTGTGCGCCAAGTCCCACGCATCTGATGATGCCTACTTGATGCGCGCACTAAGTGTCCATGACGTGCACCATGCCCGATGTTGATGCGGTCAGGCCTTCACGTATGACCAACCTCCGTCAACTTCAAGATTTTTTCATACAACCTTCGATGAACGACTCGCTGGCTCGGGCCAATTCTGCTCCATTCACCATTGACCGCCTATCAATGATCAACTTCGGTATTTGGGACAGTCGTTGCTGGATAGAAGTGGAACATTGGAACATGCCGAAGGATATGCTTCATCCTCGAAGTGTTTTTACCCAGGCACATCGTTTTTGAGTTGGGATACATCGGATCGCTAAAAAATACTGTCAATTTTATGACAAAGTTTGTTTTTTTGTTCGACATAACATATTCTCACACGAGGCCACCATAATCCGTACACACTAATTAAGTTCCATCGGAATCTGCTTCCATCGGGACTAATCCTTTTGGTCTCAAGTCCACATAAACAACAATCTCAATGAGACCAAATGGAATCGAGCTTATGACTTTCCACGGTAGAAAATCACGTGCACAACTATTATTATCTTTCGGAGGTGTCACTCCGACGCTCAAGTCAGTTTCCTCTTCAAACGTGGCTGGTGGCTTTATGTGTAAAACTTAGAGTGAAAGTTCAACACCTGAGCACGACTGAGTACCTTCGTTATTTATAAGCGCGAGATATGATCGTCATGTTGGGGACTAACTACCCACATCGACAATCTATTCACATCTCCCACGTCCGTAAGGCGATCTTCACATCTTCCCACGTCCCCCATTTCTTCGGACGTGGACGGCGGTTCCTCTCTACGTGTTTGACGCCTTCCGGGCCGGACATGATCGACAGTCATCCCTCTCTCGGGCTTCTTGTTTTCTCTTAGAAGCCCGAACGTCATCTTCCCAAAAACACGGAGGCGTACGAGGGTTGCCCTCGGGGCCCTCTGGAGATTGCCCGAGGGCCTTTGCCCTTGGCGTCCTTCATCTCCGAAACCCCTGAGGGATCCTTCTGTTTAGCGTACATGGGTGGACCCCGAGGGTTCCCTATCGGGGCAAGGATGTTATTCGGCATTCTCTCCTTCCCAAGGTCCTGCATCATTCCTTCCGTCATAGAACATCCAAACGGTAGTCCCATGCTGTAAAGTAGGGAGGTCATGGAGCTCCTCCAGCCCCTTTACCCGCTATTCGTATTACGCGGGATATTTTGTCGTTACCCGAGAATCCGAGGGATAACAGTAGCCCCCCCTTCAAATAGTCTAAAAAGAGTGGAATGAGTTTTAGGCGTTGTGTCACGAGGCAAAATATCCGAACGTGTTTCCACCAAAGGGGTTTCCTCGGGCTCAGGTCAATCCTTTTGAAGCAAAGACGCTACTTAGGGAATAATTGTTTCTCGCGTCTCGCGGCTTTTCGGACCCGAACGTCTTCTTCGAAGCTTCACGAGGCTCAACCCGAGAAGCTTGCTCAATCTTCTGTCAAAGGGTCATCGGCGGAAGATCTTTGGGACTTCTTCTTGAAGAGGACCAAGGTTCCTTCCCAAACGCCAGGCCCTGAACTCCTCCCAAGCGAATACTTCTGCTTTTTTGAGACCCCTCTTCATCCTTATTTCCTTTTAGAAACCGAGGGCGCCTCGGCTTTTTCTTATACGAGGAGCTTTAGTCTCCGACTTCATCAGGGGGCTTCTTATTTTTTCGCCTTGGTCCGAGACCTATATTTTTCTTGCATCAATCCAATCATGCTTTAATCGGAGAACTTCTATTTCATGCCTCAATCGGAGGACTCTTATTTCATGCCTCAATAGGAGGACTTTATTAGCATGCCTCAATCCGACAACTTTTCTTTCATACCTCAATCAGAGGACTTTATTAATTATCATGCATCAGTCCGAGGACATTTCTCGTGTCTCAATCGGAGGACTTTTATTTCATGCATCAATTGGAATACTTTTATTTGATGCCTCAATCCAAAGACTTTGCTTCTCTGATTCATCCAGGAGTGTTCATATTTTCACATCCCCGATTCATCCACGAGTGTTCATATTTTCGCATCCCTGATTCATCAAGGAGTGTTCTCATTTTCACCTCAATCTGAGGGCGTCATCCTTAATTCAATTAGGGTCTTCTCACGTTACCTCAATTCGAGGGATTCATCCCTAATCCAATCAGGGTCTTCTCACGTTCACCTCAATCCGAGGGATTCATCGCTAATCCAATCAGGGTCTTCTTACGTTCACCTCAATCCGAGGGATTCATCCCTAATTCAATCAGGATCTTCTCACACCTCAATCCGACGGATTCATCCGTAATTCATTCAGGTTCTCATGTTTGCCTCAATCTGAGGGATTATTCATCCCTAATTCAATCAGGATCTTACTCATTTTTGCCTCAATCCGAGTGATTCATCCATAATTTAAACATGGTCTTCTCACGTTCACCATAATTCCAGGGATTCATCTCTAATTTAATGAGGGTCTTCTCATTTTTGCCTCAATCCGAGGACTTCTCCCTAATTCAACTAGGGTATTCTCACATTCACCTCAATTCGAGGGATTCATCCCTAATTCAATTAGAGTCTTCTCATCTTTACCTCAATCTGAGGGCTTTTATCCCTAATTCAGTCAGGGTCCATTTTTGCCACAATCCGAGGGATTCATCCCTAATTCAATCATGGTCTTCTCATGTTCACCTCAATTCGAGGGATTCATCTCTAATTCAATCAGGGTCTTCTCATTTTTGCCTCAATCCAAGGGCTTTTATCCCTAATTCAATCATGGTCTTCTCATGTTCACCTCAATTCGAGGGATTCATCTCTAATTCAATCAGGGTCTTCTCATTTTTGCCTCAATCCAAGGGCTTTTATCCCTAATTCAATCAGGGTCTTCTCATTTTTTTCCTCAATCCGAGGGCTTTTATCCCTAATTCAATCTTCTAATTTTCGCCTCAATTCGAGGGCTTTTATCCCTAATTCAATCAAGTTCTTCTCATTTTGCCTCCATCCGAGGCCTTTGGTTTCTTCTCAAATATTCATCAATTTCTCCAAAGCGATATGTGATGGAGGGGTGAAGTGAAAATTATAATGAATAAGTAACATGTACCTTCGATTTTGGGAGATCAAGTTCGATTTGTTAGAATTTTTCGAGGTAGCGCAGTATGACATGTAATTTTTTGTGACAACTGCGATGTTTAGAGAGTTTGAGATAAACATACGTGAGCAGAGTGTCTTCTAGTGACTCTTCAAATAAGCAAATCTCAATTAATTGCAGGAGGAGAATAGAGATCAAGCACGATGAAACGCAATCCGAGTTTAGTTGGGTCGAGCGTTATAATAGATGTTGTGGTTTCTGGGTCCTGATAATTACACAACGCAAGGGACTTCTGAACAACTTTGGTGATAGGTTTGGCTTCGATGATAGTAAGAGCTAGGCCGAGACGTATGACTGATCATGTTCTTAAATTTTCTGCGAGTTGAGTTGGTGAATCTATCCGCGGCGATCGGAATATTTACCACGACGGACGTTGTCTTTGGCTCCAGATATTGGTCTCGTGCTAGTTCTTTCTCGAGAAATCCGCGGAATACGAGCCTTAGCTGATTTGTTTTTGTATTTCTTCTTTACCATCTTCTGTAGGGTTATCATCAATTTGGTTTCGGAAAGATCTCCGCCCTTGGATGGGGCATCATCTCTTCATAGCATTCTCGAAAAATATTTGATATTTTAATGAGGGGTCGACATAAAGTTTCATCCTTCTTCTTTCATCCCAATGCGTCCATATAGTTGGGCCCTATTAGGGGCCTCATCCATCAGATTTTCCCAGAATGGGTCATACATTTATTGGGATAACTTTTATCCTTTTTTTAGAGCTGACATGGCAGAGTTTCATGCGTCGATCGGGAGCACATCCATCGGCTCAGATCCTTGCCAGTAGGTCTATAAAAACCTTTATATTTTCTTCTGTTCTTCTCTCCAGCACACTTCATCTTTTCAGTTTGTCCGATTTTTTCTTCATTCTGCTGGTTTATCGACTGCTCTTTCAGGTCCGAAACTTCAAGTTGTCCGTCCGAGTCTTCGGGCTTTCCTTGCTCAAACCTGTAAGTTTTGTCTTCATCTCATCTTAAGTTATGTCGTCATTTCACGTAGTCAGTAGCACTGATGCCTCGTGCAACTCCTCCAATTCAAGTGATGATCGTAGTAGTTCCCCCGAGGAAACAATCGAGGTACCCTCCAATCTCCATAACAGTGGTCGAGGGTGATGATTCCGCTAGTTCATCGGATGGGGATTCCCCCTCTAGCGACTCTGCACCTGCTTCCTCTAGCTCATTTAAAAGCATCAAGGCTTACAAAGAGGCTCTCCGCAGATGTATTGTTTAGACCGAACAGTCTCGCATCGCCGCCGGTGTCCCCTGGCATCGGGTAAAAGTCTCCACTTTTCCATACTCCAAAAATACCTGCTCTCCTTATAAAAGCGGGGATACACTATACTTATGAGATTAGGGTTCCTGAGCTCTTGGATAGAGCCAGTTCTCCCCCTAAGGGGTTCCACACTTATTTTGTCGATCAAGTGGAACAAGATCTCTGTTTTTCCGTCCCCGATTTTATACTCACCCTCTGCGATTACTATAAAATTTGTCCGAGTCAACTCGCTCCTAACTCATTTAGTCTGCTTCTGTCCATAGGGGTCATACTTAGTTATTATCGTCTCCCCTTGTGAATACCCCTACTTGCCTCGCTTGTGAAGATTAATAGAAAAGAAATTGGAAAATTCTTTTTTTTCCTCTCGTTGTGTTGATGAGCTCCTCCGAGGAAATCCATCCCCTCACAAAGGGTGGATAGGTAAATACTTCTATGTAAAACTCCTTCTAGGTAGTCGGCAGAATCTGTTTTCTTCTCATGCTTGGCCCAAGGCCGCCCAAGCTAGGTATTCTCTTTCCCCCGAGCCTTCGGATCTGGTTGAGCAATTTTTCGAAGTTGTTGGAAAGAGATGTTTTTAGTTCTAAAGCTCGTGGAGGATGACTTGCTCTGTCATTTCGGTTTCTTCTCGAAGGACCTACTCGAAATAGAAGAGCTAGGTATATGTCCTGACCTTTTAACGTATTTTCATCAGTCTGTCCCTTTTTTTCGTTGTCGTTACTCCCCTTCTACTGGTGCTCCCCTTTCCCTCGCAGACGCTATAATGGAAATGGCTACTCTGACGGCTCCACGTAAACGTCTCAAGGACAAAGGAAAGGCGAAGGCTTCTACATCTTCAGCTTTACCGACCTCTCGGCCCTTGGGCGACCTCCGTGTTTTTGGGAATAGGACGTTCGGGCTTCTAAAAGAAAACAAGAAGCCCGAGGGAGGGATGACTCCCGATCATGCCCGGTCCGAAAGGCGTCAAACACGAAGAGGGGAACCGCAGTCTACATCCGAAGAAACGGGGGACGTGGGAAGATGTGACGATCGTCGTACGGACGTGGGAGCTGTTAATAGAGCATCGACGTGCGTATTTAGTACCGAACGTGACGATCATGGTCTTGCGCTTATAAATGACGAAGGTACTCAGTCGTGCTCAGGTATTGAACTCTCACTCCAGTCTAAGTTTTACACAGAAAACTACCCGCACATTTGAAGAGGAAACTGACTTGAGCGTTGATAATGATGGCGTGTGCTCTTAAATATGTTATAGAGATTCGTGTATATACGTCAAGTAATAATTAAAACGAATACGTTAAACTAGCACCACGCGTGATAGGCAGTGTACCTATCGTTTGTAGAATAGCTTAGCGAGTATCCGAGTATCGAACACGAGGAATAACATTGATTACTAGTAATTACTTATCAATTCGATATTTAGCCTAACAAATAGTTTGTGATTTTTTTTTTTATGTTTGAACTAGATCACGACAACTCAAACTAACACGATGAAAGAACTTAAGACACGACTGAAGATTTAAAAGTAACTTTTCAAGTGGAGAAGAATGTGCTCGGGATTTCGAATCCCGCTAGGTATTGTCGACTAGGCCGTAAACCACCGTATCCACGCGGATAATGACTAAATCGCAGTAATTTCTTTTCACTCCCGAATTTGCTGTCGCCCTAAACGGTCGCGAGGATTTATATTGGTTTACCTATAGCGAGGGTCGACTATTTGCTTTCGCCCTATAGTCGACTCCTAACGTTTACGAAAGGACTAACCGTTCTTTAGCTTTCGCCCTCAACGGTATACCAAACGTCACACCAATACATAGACATATCAATGTGACCTTCAAAACAACACATAGACATATTGAATCGAAGAAACAATGTCGTAAACGATAAATAAACAATGTCACGTGTTCACGAGTGTTATAACGCCCAAACGACAACTCTACCCAGCGTTCATCTCATCCCGAGCACATAAGAAGCTTAGCTACTCATGCTTAAGAGAGATCTACGAATCGTATACAAAATAAAGCACAGAGAATACATAGATCTTCCCTATTTTACGAGCCCACGCAGATCCAGCGTCCTTTGTGCTAGATCTTGGATAAAATGAGCTTCGAATCTTCACTTAAGCACCTAGGAATCGTTTTGATTGATTCCTATGGGTCTTGAGACGTCCCTTAGGTGTATTTCATCTTTTGGAAGTGAGTTATGTCGATCTAGATCCATATCTGGGTTGAGAAGTGCGGCTTATATAGAAAGTAATAAACAACACGGCTTATCCCACCGACACACACGGCCGCGTACGAAGCCTGAGGCCCCGCGTCTGCGATGCTACACCGACAGACACGGCCGTGTATACCAAAGAACCAAACCGTGTTAACATGCCAAGGCTTCCTTTCTCATTGATGAACCACACACGGCCGTGTAACGTGTCGCTCTAGGCCGTGTGAAATTGCAGAGGCTTAATATCATTTTCCTTCGATGAAGCACGGCCGTGTTGGTTCTTGCCGTGACAGTGTTGCTTATGAACATGGCCGTCTTGTTGGTTGGTCGGAGCCGTGTTGGTTCGCCGAGGCTTAAAATCATTTTTCTTCGAGTAAACATGGCCGTGTTCGTACACAGTGAAGCCGTGTTTCTGGTAAACTTGGTCATTTTTGCCCCATATTCTCTCGATTGGTCCCGATTGTTATCTTATGCTCCTTCAATATCAAAACATAGGTATAATCTTTAATATAAGTACAAGATAACTCAAATAAACAAAGTTACGACCTAAATATGATAGAGATAAACGTATAAAAATACGTTTATCAAACGTCCCCACACTTAAGCTTTTGCTTGTCCTCAAGCAAATTAGAACTGAGAAATGACACAAAAATGTGAGACAGCTTCTTTGCAACTCCTCATTTAAGATAGAAAACATGAAATGGAATCATGCAAGAAATTCGAAACAATACACTAATGCTTAACTTGTAACAACACAAATTCCCTTAGCAACATTATTCAAGACTCGTACCTCGCTGGAATTCACTCAAATCACTCGGTGTATGGGCTAATGTATCGGTGAATTCACTCAATTCATGCAAAAGTTTAGTCCTTACCAAATCTTGCGAGTGGATTGTAATCTACTACTCTCGGGGCTAGGTCGTGAATCAGAAGGTCTTCTTCGGGTTTTGTTTAGGTTAAGCTGACACAAGTGAGAAGTCAACTTTTTATCGAATAAGTCATAGAGGTAGTGTTGGGCTTGTGCCGTTGTACGATAGCGCGCCGCATATATCGTGGCTAGCTCTTGCCATACGAATTCTCTTCATATGATAATAATAATTTTTTTACTCCTCTTTTCTCGTGCCACTAAGCTCCTCTTCTCTTAGTCCCTTTGCGGGATAGAGATTATCGAGGGCGGAGTTCTTAGCGAGAGATTATCGTCAAGGAGACTCTTTTTTTTTTCGATGGCCGGGCTGCGCTTTTCCACTTGGGCACTCGACTTCCACTTTCGCTGTCTCTTAAGTCAGTGGTTTATAATTCCGGGTTTTCGCAAATAAAAAGGTTCAGGCTCAAAGTGGCTTACTACGGTGATCAGTCGTGGTCAGTAACTTTGGCTATGGACTTACTTCCTATTGCCTTCCTCATTTTCACACAACAACACCTTAAGCAGTATCAACACGAATCACACAAGAAAGTTCACGGTAGAAATAAACTATGCAGTACTCGCACAACCAAAGAAGTGAGCAAAAAGCTCAATTAGCTCAAAAATCTCATAAAATGGGTCATGAGTATGGATCTTTCATAATATCACTAAAGTCATTCGTGTCGAAAGAAACCAAGCAGAAGTGCATGTCCTAATTACTCACAAAATTCCTTAACATGCAGATTATCTATATGACGAGAAGCTAATAATCTTGTCAAAGACTAAAAGAACATGCATTTCTCAATGATTCATGTACACTAAAAGAAAAAATTTTGTTCACGCATATAAATTCCCCCTCCCCACACTTGAGAAATACGTCGCCCCCGACGTATTAATTAAAAGAACAAATGGAAAGATGAATTTATTTAAATGCGTGAACTCCCCTGAATTGATGAATCCATGACCATGGTGTGTTGTTTGAGTTTGAGCAGCAAGTCCTCCTCTCCACACTTGATGGTTTGATTGGGTTCAACATATTGCGTCACGTAGGTATCGTTTAGACGTTCACTCGTGACATTTCCTGACGTGGAAAGTGAAAAGAAATAAAGACGTCAAAACAAATATTACCAAAGCGTAATGGTCTAGCAAGTGATAATATGCATTAAAGAAAAGTACATGCAACCATGTAAAGTTCACAAAAGAAACAACATAAAGATAAAATGAAACTAGAATTCGGGCTTCGGCGATGACTCGTGGGTGGACGATGATTCATCTCCTTGGTCAACGAGCTTACGGGACTCCGCGAGCAACTTCAAGGCGTCTTGCACCTTCTTCATTGCCTTCTCCTGACGGTCCTGCCTCTTTTTGAGCTTTCGTTGCTCCTTCTCGTGGCGGCGATGAGCAGCTGCATTCTCTTCCCTATCCGCATTCCGAGCCGCCTCGTAATATTGTCGGTCCTGAGCTCGTGTCTCCTCATAGTACTGTCGATCCTGAGCTCGATGCTGGGCTATATCTTCGCGGAACGCATTAAAACGGTAGTCGAAGTCTGCAGCTCTCATGTAGGGGTCGACGCCCGATGATCCTCCGGGGGCGAATGAGGAAGGGCCGGCCGAGTGCGAAGGTCCGCCGAATGTGGGGTCGATTGGCGCCGGTATCGGACCTTCGATGGCAAAGGGCTGTGGGATGTCGGTGTGGTGGCGATAATTCTCGTGCCATTGATAGAAGTAGTTCTCCTTGACCCATCCCGGTAGCTTCGAGATCATCCTCATCCTACACAACATCGCGGCGTTCAATGACTTCCACCCGCCAACTTTTGTCATTTCTGGAGCATTCGCCGGCCAATACCCCAAACCTTTCACCACCTTAGTGATGAACGGTCCCACGACAATCTTCCCGTTCCCGTGTGCCTCGGACTGCTTCCTAAAGCCGAGTGCCATGGAGATCCCAAGGTGGACCTTATGCCCGTTGAACATCCGGGAAAGGTAGAAGAGATCCCGGAGGGTGACGACGCCGTTGGACTCTCCTCGTGGGGTGACAGAGGTAGAAAAGAGTCGATGAATGTATCTTAGTCCCGGTGCTTGCAACGAGGAGGCCTTCGATTGTGCACTTTTATACTCGGGCGCAACTTTGTTTGGTCCCCACAGGCGAATCATCGCGTGCCAACACGCGTTCCTCTCGGCTTTCTTGTCGAGAACATGCTTGTAGTGATCATCTGGATGGGGGTCATTGGCGTTTTGGATTCTTGGAACTTCACATCCCAAGGCCTTACAAAGAGAGTCGACATCCGTCACCCTCTCCCTATTGAATGCACGGAATTTTACTCCGTTTCTATAGGCGTGTTCGTTAAAGGAGAAGGTGGTGAGGAACTCGAGAGTGAGCTCTTCGTAAGCCTCTTCGTCGATGCTGAAGAGGGCGTCCCAACTACTATTGGAAATGTAGTTATCGACTTGTTGGACGATGTGGAGGTGCTCGAGCGTCTCTCGGTGAAGTCGATCGGTCTGCATGAATGTCATTCCCTTTAGTTTCTCGTAACGTTGTTCTCGGGATCATCGGCGAAGTTGTCATGGCCGCAAGCAAATTTTCGGTTGGTTCGGTATTTGCTCGACGCCGATTGCGTGGTGGTGGACTAGCGTTCGGGTTACGAGATGAGGTAGCACGAGAGGGATTTCTACGAGACATTGTACCTGTTGGGAAAGGTACCCGGTTTGTACCCGAGACGCAACGCCCCGGGATACGGTGCGGAATAAAATTTTTTCCGGGTTCCTTCGCAGCTCGGATCGAAACTCTAATCACGTTGACACGTAATAGGGCGGGTCATACCCGTGAGAGATTACCTTTGAAGCGAGTGGCAGCTCCTCGTCGATTGCGTCGTCGGCCGCGGTCGTGTTGGGTATCGTCTAGATCGTCACGCCGACCTCGCAGTGTACCACGGTTTCGATTCTCCGAAGATGGCTAGAGAGAATTGATCCGTCGCTCGGGAGAGTGGTTTGCGTTTGTGTGTTCGTGTTTCGATTCTCGGGTCGAGAAATTTCGCGTCGATTCTCTTCCCGTGTCTTTTTTCTTTACGAGGGTCTCACCCTTATTTATAGTAGGGAGGACGAAATTTTCAGCCCTAAACAAGGCTAAAATCTCGAAATATTTGTTCCTAAATATGAGAGATATTCTTGCCAAAATATCTCTCCTAATTGAATTCAAAATTCTATTAAAGGAACATACTATAAATAAAAACTAACTAAGATATTAAAATATCTTCAAATATGGTAAATAAATTTCGAAATTTATATAAAATATAAATTCGAATTTTAGTTTTAATAAATAATATTCCAAATATTTTTATTACCATATTTGTAAATTACGAAAATACCCTTTAAGGCATTTTTTGAATTTCTCGGCTTAGGGTTGAATTCCAATTCTTCCCTCAAGTCTTTCTAAGCACTTAGCCAAGCCTCTTAAAGTTATTTTCATATGAAGTCCGACTTCGGTTCACTTAATGACCCCGAGGCCCAATAAGGCGTGGCATAACGACCCGAGGCCCGTTAAGGCCCAAAACACAATCTCTCCTTCTCGGTACACATTGATGATCCTTTTTAAGCCCGACTCTCTAGGTTCGACTCAATCGGCAAGGGAGGAATCCAAGAGTCCGGTAGGTGCCTAGCCAATCCCGCAGTACCGGACAGATCCCGACTTGAGCACGAATTTCGAACTAGTCTCATTCCAGAACCTAACTATAGATTATAGTACTACGTACAAACCCTTCAGCTGTGTCCCGATCGAGTGAGAGCCATGGTATTTGTCAAACTCACTAAACTCGATACTATGATAAAATGACACGAGGCAAATTACCAAACTACCCTCCATGTCTAACATGAGTTAGTTTAATACCTTGGCCAAGGATTTTGTAATTTCCCGTCGTCATTCTCATAGGACACTTGTCTCGATTACTTGCGAGACTGTGAATCCGTACTCGGCGGTCTAAGCCCGGCAATCACAAATATCCATCAAGACCGCATCTGTCCCGCTGACCCATGCAATAGCAAATCGGATCTAGCGAAACCAGTGATAGTCAAGACTTCAAAGTCAACTCCGTCAAAGCCCCTTTCGGTCTAAGGTTCAAGCAGACTACTATAGTTTTTGTCGTCGATCATTGACACTCCTTGAGTAATAAGCCATGTTTGATCGTACGACCTGCGAGTCAGTGTCCATGAAACGATTCAATCCCTTGATTCGACTCGTATCACAAGTCATGACTTCCGCTTCCAAGCGGTATATCGGCACACGATAAGTCATCTACAAATAAGCCATGATTGGTTTTCCAGCACCCAACTGAAACCTAAGGCTTATGGACATTTTATGTTCGAGGTTAAGAGTCCACTGGTGCCTTCCTCTCTCGTACCCATCGAGAACAGTGACTCAACTCGACACATTTGGATTTATTCATTTATTGCTTTACCCGATGCTAAGTAAAGAACTCATATAACCAATAAACGAATAATGCCTTTATTAATACGCAAAACAATGTTTGATTACATTGACAATCGAATGATAAATAAGCTAATGCCCTATACATATCCAATCCTCGTATAGCATTCGAGGGCATATCCCTAACAATCTCCCACTTGCACTCAATGCCATGCGCTGTTGTATCTAATACCCATCTTCTCGAGATGTTTGTTCAGCACTGCCTGAGATAAAGGCTTGGTGAATGGGTCGGCCACGTTGTCCGCAGTCGCAATCTTCTGGACGGCTATGTAGCCACTCTCAACGAATCCACGTAACACGTGGTATTTTCTTTCTATGTGTTTGGATTTACTGTGAGATCTTGGTTCCTTCGCTTGCGCGATTGCACCACTATTGTCGCACCACAGTGGCAGTGGTTTTTCGGCAATCGGAACCACTTGCAGTTCTTCCAAGAACTTTCTCATCCAAACTCCTTCTTTAGCTGCCTCTGAGGCGGCTATGTACTCAGCCTCGCAGGTGGAATCAGCAGTTGTGCTCTGCTTGGAACTTTTCCAAGATACTGCTCCACCGTTGAGTGTAAAGACGAAACCTGAAGTGGATTTTCGGTCGTCCACGTCTGACTGGAAATCCGAATCCGTATATCCTTCCACTTCTAATTCTCCATTTCCATAGACCAGCATCATATCCTTTGTTCTTCTAAGATACTTGAGGATATTCTTGACTGCTGTCCAGTGTTCTTTACCCGGGTTGGCTTGAAATCGACTGACTACGCTCACAGCGTATGCTATGTCCGGTCGCGTGCAAAGCATCGCGTACATCAAGCTACCCACTGCGGATGCATAGGGGATTCCATTCATCTCTTTTCTATCTGCCTCACTTTGAGGACACATAGCTTTGGAGAGATGTATCCCATGCCCCATAGGTAAGAACCCTTTCTTAGAATTGTCCATGTTATATCGTTTCAGGACCTTTTCTAAGTATAGGGCTTGGGAGAGCCCTAACATCTTATTCGTTCTATCCCTATAGACACGAATTCCTAGGATGTAGGTCGCTTCTCCCAAGTCTTTCATGGAGAATTCGGTCGAAAGCCATGCTTTCACCATCGAGAGCATCCCAATATCGTTTCCTATCAAAAGGATGTCATCGACGTACAATACGAGGAACGATATCTTGCTCCCACTGCTTTTTCTGTAGACGCATGGTTCATCTTCGTTCTTTATGAATCTGTAGCTCTTAACTACTTCATCAAACCGAAGATTCCAGCTCCTAGAGGCTTGTTTAAGTCCGTAAATTGACTTATTCAATTTGCATACTTTATGAGCATCCTTTTGTGATGTAAAACCCTTTGGCTGTTCCATATATATTTCCTCCTTGAGGTATCCATTTAGGAACGCGGTTTTCACATCCATCTGCCAGATCTCATAATCGTTATACGCTGCTATCGCAAGTAATATCCGAATGGACTTCATCATCGCAACGGGCGAAAAGGTTTCCTCATAGTCAATTCCTTCTTTTTGACTATAACCTTTCGCTACAAGCCTAGCTTTGTATGTATCCACCAGTCCGTCTGATCCAATCTTTTTCTTGAAGATCCACTTACACCCAATGGGTCTAAAACCATCGGGGAGATCAACAAGTGTCCAGACCTGATTTTCGTGCATTGAATCCATTTCGACTTGCATAGCTTCAAGCCATCTTACGGAGTCTATATCCGTCATTGCCTGGTCATAGGTAGCGGGGTCGTCCCCGACGTTACCCCCCGTCGCAGCATCCCCGTGCTCGACGTGTACCATTCCATATCTCTCAGGCTGGCGAGATACTCTACCAGACCTGCGCAACTCTGATTGCGTCTTGGACTGCTCTACGGTGTCTTCTAACACTGGAGTTTGTGAAATCGTTTCTGTCGTTTCTCCAAGAGTTACTTCACGACCCACTCCACCTTCTCGAACGAACTCTTCTTCGAGAAAGTGAGCCTGAAGGGCTACAACGATTTTCTGATCGTCGTGGAAGTAAAATTGGTATCCCATGGAATCCTCAGGATACCCGACAAAACGTCCTTTCACAGCTCTCGATTCCAATTTTTCTGTCTTGAGCTTTTTCACAAAAGCGGGGCAACCCCATATTCTTATGTGGTTCAAGCTCGGCTTTCTACCAGTCCATATTTCATAAGGGATCTGGTCGACAGAACTAGAAGGGATTCGGTTTAAAACGTGCGTTGCGGTTAATAACGCATGACCCCACAGCGACAGTGGCAGGTCTGTGTAACTTAGCATTGATCGAACCTTGTCCAACAGCGTTCGATTTCTGCGTTCGGACACACCATTTAATTGTGGTGTTCCCGGCGGTGTCATCTGTGAAATGATCCCGTTCTCTTTCAAGAACTCGTCAAACTCGAGACTCATGTACTCGCCACCTCGATCAGATCGAATGGCCTTTATATGATTCCCAGTTTGTTTTTCTACTAAAGCCTTATATTCCTTGAACTTATCAAGGGCTTCAGACTTGTATCTCATAAGATATACCTTCCCAAATCTTGAATGATCGTCGGTGAAGGTAATAAAGTAGTGGAAATTACCTCGAGCCGCTTCCCCGAATGGCCCACAAACGTCTGTATGAATCAAAGTGAGAAGTTCTGTGGCTTTTTGGAAAGTCCCGGTAAAGGGAGACTTAGTCATCTTTCCAAGGATACACGATTCGCAAGTCGGATAAGGGTCCGAACCCAACGGCTTAATCATGCCATTTTTCTCCAACTCACGAATTTTTTGATCTCCTGCATGACCAAGTCGAAGATGCCACAATTGTCTCATATTGGTCTCTAATTTTCGTTTGTTGGTAATTGTGTTCACAGATTCAGTTTTATCTTTGACATTTAGATAATATAATCCGTTAAGTAAAGTTGCACTTCCGACGCATTTATTTCCAAAATAAATATCGCAAATATTATTACTAAAGCGGAACTCATATCCGTTTCCGCTCAAAACGGGAATAGAAATAATATTCTTAAGCCCTCTGGGCAATACTAAACAATCAGAAAGCAATAACTTATGTCTACTAGATAAAACAAGAGTTCTTGATCCAATGTGGGTCGCCGGCACACTATGTCCGCTTCCTACGTTGATCATGACCTCTCGATCCGCCAACCTCCTACTTCGTTCCAGACCCTGGTTTGAAACACAAATGTGAGCGCTAGCTCCTGAGTCTAGGATCCATGAAGTGGAGTACACAGTCATAGAACAATTAGTTTCTAAAACATAAAGTTCTTTACCTGAGGCGGCTAGCTTCGGGCAATCGCGCTTCCAATGGCCGAGCTCATTGCAGTGAAGGCATTTGTCCGTGGGCTTGGCGCCTTTAGACACGTTTTTCTTGGCCTTGCCTTTTGAAACTCCTCCCTTGGGCTTAATGGGCTTGTCCGACTTTTTCTTTCTAATCGACTTCCGAGTCTTATAAGTCGCAACAAGAGCCACTTCCTTTCCCTTTATCTTTTTCATCTGAGTTTGGGCCGTTGACAACTGGTTCATCAACTCAGTTAATGTCATCTCGACCCTATTCAGATTATAATTCACAATGAAGGGATTAAAGGAAGCCGGCAGTGACTGGAGCACGAGATCGTTTTGGAGCTCATTGTCCATGAGGAAGTCGAGTGCATCGAGTCTCTCGATCAAACCGATCATTTTCAGCACATGTTCTCTAACGTCGCTGCCCTCATCCATTTTGCAATGAAACAGTTGCTCTGTCAAAGAGTAGCGAGCACTCCTGGAGTGTTCACCAAAGAGCTCCTTCAAATGAAGCAAAATGGCGCCCACTTCCATTTCCGAGTGGCTTCGCTGCAACTCATTGCTCATGGATAGGAGTATATAGCCCTTGACCTTTGGCTCGTCTATTTGCCACTTGACATACGCAGCCCGGTCGTCGTCACTCGCATCAGTCCCTGGGACTTGCGGTGTAGGGGAATCGAGGACATAAGTCAAAGACTCCATACCTAGAACTATCCTGAGGTTACGGAGCCAGTCCACGTAGTTTGGTCCTACCAAACGGTTCTTTTCAAGCAGCATGTTTAAAAGATTCGTCATAGTAACTAGAAAGAAAATAACTCTGCAGAAGATAAAGATCACATAGTTAGGTTTATTTATCATTCATCAAGCGCAAACACGGACTTTTCGTTTCGCTTGACTCCCACTATTTTTCTCGAAAATTCTATTCTCCCGATTTAAGAATTTCGGAAACTTCGTTGAGTAGTTCATAGTGGAGTTGAGGTCCCCGACTCGATTAGACATGCCTCAGCCTTTAACGCAATATTTGGCCTGCCTAATCGATCAAAGTCGAGTTTCACTCGAACCCATCTTATGAGTATTTCAACTATCTTTGTCTCAGTCAGTGACCCTCACGGCTAACCCTGCATTTTGGGTATAACTGTCTAAGTGCAACCTAATCAACTTATGCTCTAACCGCACATTTGAATTCCGCCTTGCTGCCTTTCGTGGGGCGGAATATGCTATGGTGAGCGTCGTCAAACGAACCCGAAACGCTAATGTTAGGGCTTGATGTACGGCGCCAACTTACTCGGAACAAACCGTACAAACTCCCTAACACTAGACATCTCAAGCATGATAGAAGACAGGAACCCAATTCTATTTCTCACTTAGTATTTATCAAACGGGAGAAAAAACCTTTTTCACATAAGAGCACATAAAGCATGCATATCATTTCACAAATCGACACGCACGTAAGTAGTAAATAAACCCTAGGAAAATAAACTACAAGGCAACACGAACGGGTTATTTATATTCTAGCCCTATTACGTGAATTATGTGTATGTGGCTTCAAAAAATCATCGGTTCTCCGTATGGGCTTTGAAGTCGACAATCGCCCTTCATCATTCGAACGGCCTCCAAGTCGTCGATCGTCCACCAAGTCATCTTCTCCCGGGGAGTCGTCAACCGTCGAACAGCTTCGTGTATTCTAAACTAAGCCTAATCTAATAAAGACTTTGAAGTACAACACGGGGGGATCATCAGTCCCAAACAACCCGTAAAAGACAAATACAACCCGGGGGGACGAGGCCCTTAACAAATAACCCGGAAAACCAAATAGAAATCCTAAACCCGTAAGTGTGCCTTAAATCATAATCATAACGAGCACGTTGACAATTTCATGAATTCTAACCGAAACCGACAATTTGGGCCTTAAATGGGCCAGGCCCGATAAAAAGGCCCGTTAGGGTTTTTGGGCGAAAAACCCTAGGCGGCCGTCGTGTCCCGGAGGCTGCAGTTTCGTGCGGGTACGCGGCTGTCCGCGCGGTTGCGCGCTGTCCGCGCGCCGCTGGCGCTGCCGTAGAGGTGGCACCACCATCGGACAGCGGTGTGCCGCTGCCCGAGGCAGCGGCGCGGTGGTTCGGGTCTTCGTTGCCCGAACCCGCGGCAGCGGATACGCCGTCGCACGGCGCGGTTGCGCGTGCGGCTGTCTGCGTGTCGCAGCGTCTCGGCGGTGGTGCCTTCGACCCCGTCGAGCGGTATGGTGGTCGTGGGTTGGCAAGCGACGCATCGAGCAGCCCCACGCGCCTAGTGCGTTGGCTTTTCGATCGTCTCCCACGAGCCTCGTTTCGATTTAATCATGTTATGATTCCGATCACGAGCCCTGGCTCTGATACCACTGTTGGGAAAGGTACCCGGTTTGTACCCGAGACGCAACGCCCCGGGATACGGTGCGGAATAAAATTTTTTCCGGGTTCCTTCGCAGCTCGGATCGAAAACTCTAATCACGTTGACACGTAATAGGGCGGGTCATACCCGTGAGAGATTACCTTTGAAGCGAGTGGCAGCTCCTCGTCGATTGCGTCGTCGGCCGCGGTCGTGTTGGGTATCGTCTAGATCGTCACACCGACCTCGCAGTGTACCACGGTTTCGATTCTCCGAAGATGGCTAGAGGGAATTGATCCGTCGCTCGGGAGAGTGGTTTGCGTTTGTGTGTTCGTGTTTCGATTCTCGGGTCGAGAAATTTCGCGCCGATTCTCTTCCCGTGTCTTTTTTCTTTGACGAGGGTCTCACCCTTATTTATAGTAGGGGAGGACGAAATTTTCAGCCCTAAACAAGGCTAAAATCTCGAAATATTTGTTCCTAAATATGAGAGATATTCTTGCCAAAATATCTCTCCTAATTGAATTCAAAATTCTATTAAAGGAACATACTATAAATAGAAAACTAACTAAGATATTAAAATATCTTCAAATATGGTAAATAAATTTCGAAATTTATATAAAATATAAATTCGAATTTTAGTTTTAATAAATAATATTCCAAATATTTTTATTACCATATTTGTAAATTACGAAAATACCCTTTAAGGCATTTTTCGAATTTCTCGGCTTACGGTTGAATTCCAATTCTTCCCTCAAGTCTTTGTAAGCACTTAGCCAAGCCTAAGTCTTAAAGTTAGTTTCATATGAAGTCCGACTTCGGTCCACTTAATGACCCCGAGGCCCAATAAGGCGTGCATAACGACCCGAGGCCCGTTAAGGCCCAAAACACAATCTCTCCTTCTCAGTACATTGATGATCCTTTTTAAGCCCGACTCTCTAGGTTCGACTCAATCGGCAAGGGAGGAATCCAAGAGTCCGGTAGGTGCCTACCCAATCCCGCAGTACCGGACAGATCCCGAGTTGAGCACGAATTTCGAACTAGTCTCATTCCAGAACCTAACTATAGATTTTCGTACTACGTACAAACCCTTCAGCTGTGTCCCGATCGAGTGAGAGCCATGGTATTTGTCAAACTCACTAAACTCGATACTATGATAAAATGACACGAGGCAAATTACCAAACTACCCTCCATGTCTAACATGAGTTAGTTTAATACCTTGGCCAAGGATTTTGTAATTTCCCGTCGTCATTCTCATAGGACACTTGTCTCGATTACTTGCGAGACTGTGAATCCGTACTCGGCGGTCTAAGCCCGCAATCACAAATATCCATCAAGACCGCTTCTGTCCCGCTGACCCATGCAATAGCAAATCGGATCTAGCGAAACCAGTGATAGTCAAGACTTCAAAGTCAACTCCGTCAAAGCCCCTTTCGGTCTAAGGTTCAAGCAGACTACTATAGTTTTTGTCGTCGATCATTGACATTCCTTGAGTAATAAGCCATGTTTGATCGTACGACCTGCGAGTCAGTGTCCATGAAACGATTCAATCCATTGATTCGACTCGTATCACAAGTCATGACTTCCGCTTCCAAGCGGTATATCGGCACACGATAAGTCATCTAGCCATGATTGGTTTTCCAGCACCCAACTGAAACCTAAGGCTTATGGACATTTTATGTTCGAGGTTAAGAGTCCACTGGTGCCTTCCTCTCTCGTACCCATTGAGAACAGTGATTCAACTCGACACACTTGGATTTATTCATTTATTGCTTTACCCGATGCTAAGTAAAGAACTCATATAACCAATAAACGAATAATGCCTTTATTAATACGCAAAACAATGTTTGATTACATTGACAATCGAATGATAAATAAGCTAATGCCCTATACATATCCAATCCTCGTATAGCATTCGAGGGCATATCCCTAACAGTACCTGCAAAACTCAAAATGAGTCTCGAGAAATAACATAATAGATTAACCATCTCGACTCGACCAAACTTTCGTAAGCATTGAACGAGCACGTCAAATTCCAATGAATATATAAAATCAAAATCATATGAGCATATTAAGCATTAAAATGGAATTAGGCAAGTCCAAGTCGAAAATCAACACCATTTATGAACTAACAAATTCGTAAATTGAGCATCAACATGAAAATTTTGGGTTTGACATTTCATCGAACACCTTCAATGCATATAGAGAGGGGTGAAATTAAACCAACAAAATCAATGAAAGTGGTTAGCCCAAGGTGTCTACAACGTAGCTTTAACCCAACAATCATTAATCAAGACATTACTTAAGCGAATTTCACGAAATCTTAAAATTTGAAAATTTAGGGTTAATAAGCAAATCATACATTTCCCGCTTAGATTTGAGTTTTTCGCGTAGTTGAGATGTGTGTCTACGTTATAAGAGATGTTTCCGGAGCTAATACACTTGAAATCGATGATTTTCGTGTGCGTTGTGGGTGTGGGATGTGGTAGCGTGCGGTTGTGTGCATACGTGTGTGTCAAATGAGCTCGTTTGACCCATTTTAATGGTTTTAACGTTCTTTTCGCGGTACACACGGCCGTGTAGGACACTACATTAGCCGTGTTACCATCGCGCGTTTTTTTTTTTTTTACAGTTTTAATTAAATTTTTTATTTTTTTAAAATTTGGTACAAACACGGCCGTGTATGAGGCCGTGTAGATCTGCCAAGGCTTCAAAATCTTCAGCCATATCTTCACACGGCCGTGTGAGTAGAAACCGTGGCTCTCAGAATTTACACGGCCGTGTATATGTACCACACAGGCCGTGTTAAAAGTGCGCAGTATTTTTTATTTTTTTATTTTTAATTTATTATTATTATTATTATTTATTTATTTTTTATTTTATGAAGGGCACACGGTCGTGTCAGTCGCCTTGTAGCCGTGTTCCATAGCCGCGGCTTGGTCATCGTGGTTAAACACGGCTGTGTTGTGAAAATATTACGCCGTGTTTTTTTTTTTGAATCAAAGCTCCCAATCCTTTCACGGTCGTGTTTCTTTGGCTCTAGCCGTGTTGGCATCTAAAACACGGCCGTTTTATGTTAGATAGAGGTTGTGCTTAAGTTTCATCGTACCGTGCTCTATCGTCGTTACAACGTTAAGCCAACCTTGACATAGGTCTATAATAGTTGGGCACGTAAATATGGTACTGACATTAACTTGAGCGGAACTATTGTTAGGTGTGACATAACGCATGGACATCAAAATCTTTTATAGGGATTATGGATATGATTTTGTAACGAAAAAGGCAAATCCGATTTTGTTCATAATGGCGCCGCTTTCCACAAATCAAAAGACGGCGTTTTGAAGAAAAAATCGGATTGCGAAATTAATGATGCCTTATTATTTCGTTGCGCTCATGCCTATAAATAGGATGTGTAGTTGTAGGCTTTACTGCACCACAACATAAATCTTCTCCGATTATATCTTTTAAGCTTCGCAATGTATAATTTCGGAGAAGTCTAGAAAGGCTCAAGCTTGAGTTATTCATCCTTTTGGGTTTGCTCGGGGTTGCAATCGCCGCTTTTGTGGCGTGGGTCGTTACGCATTGTACTTACATATAATCACTATGTAATCGTGCTTACTAAAGCAAGGAAGGTTTAGCTTCCAAGCTTTTATGTATCGGGTTGTAACACGATGTCCATCAATGTAATCGTTATGTCACCACGCTCATTTCGCATCTCTATCATTCAACTCCCTTATTATATTATTACTATTATTATTATTATTATTATTATTATTATTATTATTATTATTAATAGTGATAAATAAACGTGAAATGCAACTAATATTAAGTTATAAAGTAAAGTAAACGTGAATGCAAATACCTGGGTTGCCTCCCAAGAAGCACTTCTTTAACGTCGTAAGCCGAACGTACCTTTTCACGCTTTACCCTAGGTTGAAGTCGAGGTACATGACCTCGTTATCACTTGGTGCTTTCTCGCCTCCGAAATAGTGCTTCAAACGTCGGCCATTAACCTTGAAAGTTCCCTGTTCATCATTATAAATCTCGACGGTACCGTACGGGAAAACACGAGTAATAATGAATGGTCCAGACCAACGCGATCTCAACTTTTCGGGAAAGAGCCTAAGTCGAGAATTAGAGAGGAGTACTTGATCCCCTTCTCGAAATTCTCTCCGTTGCTTAATCTTTTTATCATGATAAGCCTTTGAACACTCTTTATACATTCTTGCGTTATTGTATGCCGAAAAATGCCACTCATCAAGCTCATTGACTTGGAGCTTACGTTTTTCACCGGCTCGCTCCAAATCAAGATTTACTGACTTAATTGCCCAATAGTCTTTATGTTCTAATTCGACGGGAAGGTGACACGTCTTTCCGTAAACTAGTTTATACGGTGTAGTACCTTGGATGTCTTGTATGCTGTTCTGTATGCCCAAAGTGCATCGTTCAACTTACTCGCCCATTTCCGTCGGTTCCCGTCTATGGTTTTCTCTAGGATGCGTTTCAGCTCCCGATTTACAACCTCTACTTGGCCACTAGCTTGAGGATGATATGGGGTAGAGACACTATGTTTAACACCATACTTTTCTAAGGTTCGTTCAAATTGGGTGTTACAAAAATGAGTACCCCCATCACTAATGATGCATTTAGGTGTCCCGAACCGTGAGAACAACCCTCGTAAGAATTTAACAACGACTCTCGCAACGTTAGTGGGTAGGGCTTGGGCCTCAGCCCACAATAATATACTTGTTATTGTACGAACTAGGAAAATGGCCCAAAAAGTCTATGCCCCAAACATGAAATACTTCGCATACTAAAATAAAGTTCTGGAGCATTTCATCGCGTTTTGAGATATTACCTGCTCGCTGACATTGATCACACGTGTCAACGTACCTATAAGCATCCTTAAAGATTGTCGGCCAGTAGAATCCACATTCTAACACCTTTTGTGCAGTGCGATTGGCTGCATAGTGTCCTTCAGCAGGTCCGATGTGGCAATGCTCGATAATCTTCATTGTTTCCGGGAAAGAAACACAACGTCGAATTACTTGGTTTGCACATCTCCTGAAAAGAAAAGGGTCTTCCCAAAAGTAGTATTTCAAGTCGGAAAAGAATTTCTGCTTTTGTTGACTTGTATACTCCTTTGGTAGGATCCTCGCAACAAGATAATTAGCAAAATCTGCAAACCATGGGACTTCTTCATTTACCACTTTTATGGCGTATAGATGTTCCTCTGGGAACGTGTCGTGGATCGTTTTGTTGTCGGGGTTCAGTATCTCAGATTCCTCTAGTCGAGAGGGTGATCTGCTACCACGTTCTCGGCACCCTTCTTGTTGCGGATCTCGATATCAAATTCTTGAAGGAGCAAGATCCATCGAATAAGCCGCGGCTTGGCGTCTGGCTTCGCTAGCAAGTACTTCAATGCAGAATGGTCAGTAAAAACAACTTTAGTCAAAATAAGATATGACCTGAATTTGTCGAAGGCGAATACGACAGCGAGAAGCTCCTTTTCGGTGGTAGTGTAGTTGCATTGGGCTGAGTCCAATGTCTTACTCGCATAGTAGATCGGCCGAAAGTGTTTATCCTTCCACTGTCCCAGTACAGCTCCAACTGCGTAGTCACTAGCATCGCACATAAGTTCAAAGGGTAACCCCCAATCAGGAGTAACCATAATAGGTGCAGAGATCAACTTTTCCTTAAGCAAATTGAAAGCATTAACGCATTCGTCATTAAAGTCAAATGGAGCATTTTTTTCTAGCAGCTTACACATAGGTCGTGCAATTTTCGAAAAGTCTTTAATGAATCTTCGATAAAATCCTGCATGACCTAGGAAACTCCTAACAGATTTCACGTTCGAGGGAACAGGTAGTTTTTCTATCGTCTCTACCTTAGCCCGATCCACTTCGATTCCTTTAGAAGAAATCTTGTGTCCCAATACTATACCCTCTCGAACCATGAAATGACATTTTTCCCAACTAAGTGCTAGATTAGTCTCTTTACAGCGTGCTAACACACATTTAAGATTAATTAGACAAGCATCGAAAGAGGTACCAAAAACTGAGAAATCATCCATGAACACCTCCATGATTTCGCCCACCAATTCGTCGAAAATCGCCATCATGCATCGCTGAAACGTTGCTGGGGCATTGCAAAGACCAAATGGCATCCGTCGATAAGCAAACGTATCAAACGGACAGGTGAATGTCGTCTTCTCTTAGTCCTCCGGAGGTATTGGAATCTGCAAGTAACCTGACAGGCCATCAAGAAAATAGTAAAATGCATGTCCTGATAACTTTTCAAGCATTTGATCAATAAAGGGTAAAGGAAAATGATCCTTTCTTGTGGCATCGTTCAATTTTCTGTAGTCGATGCACACACGCCATCCAGTTACGGTTCTCGTCGGAATCAATTCGTTCTTTTAATTGGGAACGACCGTCATGCCTCCCTTCTTTGGAACCACTTGGACGGGACTCACCCATGCACTATCTGAGATCGGGTAGATCACTCCGGCATCCAATAGCTTAATGACCTCATTCTTCACGACATCCTTCATGTTGGGGTTTAGCCTCCTTTGCCGTTGGGTGACAGGTTTGAAGTCATCCTCCATGAGAATCTTATGTGTGCAGAAGCTTGGGCTAATACCCCGAATGTCGGATATCTTCCATGCTAAGGCCTTTTTGTGCTCTCGCAGTACCTTCAATCGAGACTTGATGATATTATCACTGGTGGTAGCTTCGACTTGCCTTCTAGAAATGCATACTCGAGATGTTCGGGCAATTGTTTCAACTCTAGGACAGGTGGCTCTTCGATCGAGCTCTTTTCTTTGTCCTCCTCTTTACTTTCGTGGACTTCCGTCACAAGCTCGTCATAATCTTCTGCGCACTCATCGGTGGCCACCATCATGAATGATTGTGTATCGCCCCCGCCAAAAACCTGCGACAGACCTTGCACAGAAAAGATGAAATCATGTTCAAAGATATCCAAGTAATAACACTTATCGTCAAGTGAGCTAGGACTTTTCATAGAATCTGCCATGTTGAAAGTCACTTTCTCGCCATCAACCGTCAAGGTCAAAGTACCATTTCTAACATCTATCATGGTTTCACCAATGGCCAAGAATGGTCGACCTAAGATAAGAGGAATATTTTCATCTTCCTCTATATCCAAAATGACAAAATCGGCGGGAATTATGAACTTGTCCACTTTCACTAGGACATCCTCGATAACACCGTGGGGGTATTTTAAGGATCTATCAGCCAATTGGAGGCTCATCCTAGTGGGTTTTGGCTCGCCTAAACCTAATCTCTTAAACATAAAATAAGGCATTAAATTTATACTAGCTCCTAGGTCGGCTAATGCACGTTCAACAACAACATCTCCTATAAGACAAGGAATAGTAAAACTCCCTGGATCCTTAAGCTTCTTCGGTATTTTACTTTGTAAAATGGCTGAACACTCTCCTCGTAGGCACACAGTAGAAACGTCTTCGAGCTTCCTTCGTTTGGTGAGCAAGTCCTTGAGGAACTTCGTGAAACGAGGCATCTGCGTAATAGCTTCAACAAACGGTAAGTTTATATGCATTTGTTTACACATACCCATAAATTTTCCAAATTGCTCCTCGTCTCGATCCTTCTTCAACCTAGCCGAATATGGGATCTTCGGTTGATATGGCTTCACCGGTGGTCGACGGGTCTCCTTCTCCGTTTCTCTTTCAGCTTCACCCTTTTCGAGTTTCTCACCTTCGATTTTCTCAACGTCTTGCTCTTTGTGGATCTCGATATCAACCTTTTCTGTGGGTTGCTTCATCACGGACTGCTCTTTCTCCTGCAATTCCTTCCCACTCCTTAAGGTGACGGCCTTGCAATGTTCCGTTGGATTCGTCTCAGTATAGCTCGGGAGCGAACCTTGAGGTCGTTCCGCCAATTGTTTCGCTATTTGGCCCACTTGTTGCTCCAATTTCCATACTGAAGCATCCGTGTTTTGAGCTCGTAAATTGATGGTTTGGAAATGTTCTTCCATCTTCGTTAATCGGCTCTCATGGGCTTGAGTGGTCTTATTGAAGTTCGAGAGGAGAATCTCCATCATACCCTTCATCTCCTTCATGTCATTAGATCCCGACCCTTGAGCTATATTTTGATAATGATTGTTCGATCCTCCAGATTGAAATCCCGATGGTAGCCCTTGTTGGAGTCCGGACTGCCTCTGCATCTGCTGGCCTTGATTGCCGTAGGACATGTTAGGGTGTGCTCGAGGTTGAAAACTCCTCTGGCCTTGGTAATTGCCCATGTAGTCAACATGCTCTAAGGGTGGTATGGCTTGACATTCCGAAGTCTCGTGAGCTGCACCACAATTACCGCAGTGAGGTATGTATGGTATTTGTTGAGGTGGTGCTGCGGCCATCGGAGTTATCACAGCGTTGACGGCTTGCGGTTGAGCAGCCTTTGGTATAAGAGCATTTAACACCGTCTGAAGTTGAGTTTGCGTCGTGGCCATTTGCTGTTGAAGAGCATCAAACTTAGCATTCATCGCTGTATCGTTGCTCACTTCGAACATTCCAGGCGCCCTCATTCTTGTGTTGCCTCGCATGAAGCTATTTCTCGTATATTCTTCGATTAAATTCCAGGCTTCAGTGGCACTAAGCTTCACAAGTCCTCCGTTTGCGGCACCATCTAGCATATGAGCCGTTTGATCGTTGAGTGCCTCGTGGAATCTATTGATGATTGCTGCCTTCGTCATTCCATGCTGCGGGCATTTCTTCAACAATGCTTTGTACCTCTCCCATACTTCGTAAAGATTCTCCGTGTCTTTCTGATGAGAGAGTGAAATTTCAGTCTTTAACCTGAGAACCTTCGATTGCGGGAAAAAGTAGCCAAGAAAAGCCCCGCGCAGCTCGTCCCAAGTAGTGATAGATTTCGGTGGTAATAGCTCCAACCACTCCTTTGCATTATCTTTGAGAGAGAATGGAAACAACATAAGCTTGATTGCATCATTCGACACCCCATTGATTTTGATGATGTTCGTAATCGCCAAGAATGCTTTGATGTGTTTGTACGGATCATCTTCAGAGTTGCCCTCAAATTGAGCCGTCTGGAATATCATTTGAAGCCATGAGTTCTTCAGCTCAAAGTTATTGATTGCGATCGGTGGTATGACAATTGGCGACTCCGTACCACCGAGTATATCGTTCTTGAGCAAATCTTGCAGTGATTGCTCTTCGTTATTAGCTTCTTGATATGCCATCTCCTTCGGTGTTCCCGAACTATCGACTGACGTATCTGGGTGAGAGGTGCTTGCGGTGTCCTGAGAGTAATCAACTAGCTGAATTGATTCGTCGGACGAATGACTTTCGGAAGTTTCTTGTCTGAGAGTAATCAACAAGTGGATACGATGGATGGCTTCGGGTCATTCCGTATAAGTGTAACTGAAAAAGTCAACGAACCACGTTAGCTAGGTAACGAAACACAAACCAAAAGACAGTTGCAGATAAGAAACGTTGATTAACTAGAATTAAATAACAAATAAGTAAATGGCTAAATTACCGAACTCGGGTTTTCCTAATATCAATCTATTCCCCGGCAACGGCGCCAAAAACTTGATCATGATGGTATGTGCTCTTAAATATGGTATAGAGATTCGTGCATATACGTCAAGTAATAATTAAAACGCATACGTTAAACTAGCACCACGCGCGATAGGCAGTGTACCTATCGTTTGTAGAATAGCTTAGCGAGTATCCGAGTATCGAACACGAGGAATAACATTGATTACTAGTAATTACCTATCAATTCGATATTTAGCCTAACAAATAGTTTGTGATTTTTTTTTTATGTTTGAACTAGATCACGACAACTCAAACTAACACGATGAAAGAACTTAAGACACGACTGAAGATTTAAAAGTAACTTTTCAAGTGGAGAAGAATGTGCTCGGGATTTCGAATCCCGCTAGGTATTGTCGACTAGGCCGTAAACCACCGTATCCACGCAGATAATGACTAAATCGCAGTAATTTCTTTTCACTCCCGAATTTGCTGTCGCCCTAAACGGTTGCGAGGATTTATATTGGTTTACCTATAGCGAGGGTCGACTATTTGCTTTCGCCCTATAGTCGACTCCTAACGTTTACGAAAGGACTAACCGTTCTTTAGCTTTCGCCCTCAACGGTATACCAAACGTCACACCAATACATAGACATATCAATGTGACCTTCCAAACAATACATAGACATATTGAATCGAAGAAACAATGTCGTAAACGATAAATAAACAATGTCACGTGTTCACGAGTGTTATAACGCTCAAACGACAACTCTACCCAGCGTTCATCTCATCCCGAGCACATAAGAAGCTTAGCTACTCATGCTTAAGAGAGATCTACGAATCGTATACAAAATAAAGCACAGAGAATACATAGATCTTCCCTATTTTACGAGCCCACGCAGATCCAGCGTCCTTTGTGCTAGATCTTGGATAAAATGAGCTTTGAATCTTCACTTTAGCACCTAGGAATCGTTTTGATTGATTCCTATGGGTCTTGAGACGTCCCTTAGGTGTATTTCATCTTTTGGAAGTGAGTTATGTCGATCTAGATCCAGATCTGGGTTGAGAAGTGCGGCTTATATAGAAAGTAATAAACAACACGGCTTATCCCACCGACACACACGGCCGTGTACGAAGCCTGAGGCCCCGCGTCTGCGATGCTACACCGACAGACACGGACGTGTTGGTACACAGTGAAGCCGTGTTTCTGGTAAACTTGGTCATTTTTGCCCCATATTCTCTCTATTGGTCCCGATTGTTATCTTATGCTCCTTCAATATCAAAACATAGGTATAATCTTTAATATAAGTACAAGATAACTCAAATAAACCAAGTTACGATCTAAATATGATAGAGATAAACGTATAAAAATACGTTTATCAAGCGTCGTAATGGCATCTCCAAAACCGACGGAGGCACCCCGCGTAAGGATCACTGATGGAATCACCCCGCGCAAGGATCACCAACGGAGGCACCCCGCACAAGGATAACCGACGGAGGCACCCCGCGCCAAGATCACCGACGGAGGCACTCCGTGTCAAGACCATTGACAAACCCCGCGCAATCTAACCAACCTGGAAAGCTCACCGCCACCTTCTAATGACCTTCAAGGCGTATAACCGCGCGTAACCCGGATGGACCATTTCTGATCGCATCGAATTTGAGTCGTCTGTGGGTCGAGGTATAGTAAAATAATAAACATGGTGAGTGTCAGAGATGATCCACCCTTACCCGGAGGCGGACCTTCGACCATGGAGGAAATGTCTAGAATGATGGCGCCTACCGTGAACATGACGTTTTCACAACGCATGGAGTTGCAAGAAATAAAGTAGATAAGGAGGGATGTGTAAGCCATGCTGGGTGAACACCAAGAAAAAAAGAAACCATCAAGATCTCGAGAAGAACAGAGAACAAAGAAGAAGGAACCATCAGATTTCGAGACCTGAAAAGGAAGAGAGACTAAGAAAAAAAGGAAACATTGGGTTATCACGAAGAACGAAGACTGAAACCATCAAATTGGCGGGAGGAACAAACACAAGGACGAAGAAGGGGCAAATAAATTTATATTACACCGGGGGCAGAAAAGGCGGAAGTTTTTATCTTCGCTTAGGGAATATGCTAGACCAACGCAATGGTAAACAGATTGGTTCATATTCAAGTTTCCAAAGCCACATAAGTCACAAATAGGAAAGCCATGATGATGCATAATGGAGACTAAACAACATCGCTAAAATATGTCAAAGGCAAGGTGCACATGGCACAATTCGCATACAAAAAGCTGCAACACCTAATAGGTAGTTTGATCAATTACATAGATCAAAGAAAAGGTGTTAGTCTTAGGGATTATAGTCAAAAGGGGTTAATTGGGTTGATTCAGTTACGAACGATATTCCCCACCACTATCTGCGTGTCCGTTATCCGGCTCCTCCATCTCCAAGGCAACAGTCCTAGGCATCCCACCCGCCGGCCTTTTCTACATCAACATTAATGGAGTCGAAGGCCTTTTCTACATCAAGGAACTCGAAAGGGTAATTGGTCTCGGGGAAACCTTGAGCTCGAAGTTGGGCCAAGCATCCTTTAAAGCCAAAGTTAAAATATACGCATGCCTTCTCGACCACTTCATCTGCCAACAAATATTCTCGAGATACCTTTTCCTCGAGCTGGGCGCGCATAGCTTCACTCTCTCGGGCTTTCTCTTGTCTAGCCTGGAGTTCCTCCTCCATCTTGGCAATCTTGATCTTCGTTATAGAACACCCAAGCGGTAGTCACAAGAGTAAGGAGGTCACCGATTTTCTCCTGCCATTTTTTGTCTACTATTTGTATTGCACGGGATATTTTGCCGTTACCCGAGATTCCGAGGGTAACAGTAACAATATGGTCCAGAACCTTTCTCAACAATTGTATATAAGTTATTCACTCATCAATTTTGCCCAGATGATTAGACAAAGAACAATGAATACGTCATTTATTTGATAATCTGCACTTACAAAGTTGCATGGTTCGTTTGGACTCCCGGATTTCGATTTGAATTACGAATTTCCTCCAAGTCACTCGTTTGCCAGCCGCTCGTATTTGGATTTCGATTTCATCCGAATCCGACGAGAATTCAAACCCTTGTTGTTTGATGATTTTCTAATTCGACACAAGTGGTCGTTTTGGAAATCCAACAACCCGTCGTAATGATTTTCATAAATAATAATAATTAATTAGGGCGAACGATGAGTCGATCCGACTCGCGAGCTCGATGAGGCGGCTCGAGCTCGACGATGCACACGCCATAAAGAGTGTCGTTTATGGCGTGGGCATTTTCGAGTCGAGCCGGCTCCCGGGCTCGACGAGGCAGCTTGAGCTCGACAACCGACGAGTCGAGCCAACTCGAAAAAAGCTCGACGAAATACGAGTCGAGCCGACTCGCGAGTTTTTTTTTGTTATTTTTTATTTTTAATTTATTTTATTTTATATTTTAAGTTTTTAATAAAAAGTTCGAGGTTGGGGACGACGAACTTCATGAGTAAGAGCTCGAGCTCGAGCTCCATTTTTAAATCCGAATTCCGAAATCCTGATGTTTGTCAAATAATAAATTTAAATTTAAAAATAAATTTTTGAAATTCATAATTTAAAATTACGGAATAATTCAATTACACGAATCCAAACATAAACACAGCTATGAACGAATGAAGTCATGTATGTGTTAGTCTTACCCTAACGTTACGCTTACCCACCAAACCCTCAAAAATTGAAGGACAAAGATTCCGAAACCCTTTTCCACCCAATAATGGCCTCCCATCACTATCACCACCAATTCTGCCACCAGCCCCCCGCCGCCGTCTCCGGCTGCTCCTGCTGCCACTTACCCGCTTTACATCAATCCCCCCCTCATCCCCATCCCCATCCCCATCCCCATCCCCATCCCCACCCCTACCCCTACCCCTACCCGTACAATACGCCTCAACAATATAACCCTCACATACACGAACAATTTTGTCACGAACAAATTGAAACGTTGACCGATCCCACAGTGTCAGCCCTACTCCGCCGCATCACTGCACTGGAAGCTTCCCTTCGCCGCCGACCACCGTCCTCTGTTTCCCACTCCTTGCGCGACGCGGCGGCGCGTACCATTCAGACGCACTTCAGGGCATTCCTCGTGCGCCGATCAAGGACCCTCGGCCAGTTGAAGCAGCTGGCCTCGATCAAGTCTAAGCTTGGTGCTATGAAATCTTCGGTTATGGGGAGATCCCGTTTTGATTATGTGACCGTTCATCAGAAAACCATGGCCTTGATGCTCAGACTCGATGGCATTGAGGTAAAAATCCAGTCTTTAAGTTTATATTTTGTTTTTATTTCGCTGTAAGTTCGCTTTATCAGATCTGACAAATAACCATGTTCTTTCAAGGGTGGTGACCCTATGATTAGAGACGGTAAAAGATCCGTAACCCGAGACTTAGATCAATTTTTGGATTTTATTGATGGGTTTATTGTGGAAAGGAGAGTGCTTTCAAGTGGGGTGAAAATGAGATACAGCGTTGCTAGTAATCGTGAAAAGAATCTGAACAATGTGACAGCAGAAGGATCAAGAAGAGGCGACACTGAAAATTTGAGGGGTCTACTGGAGAGGATTGAGAAGCTAGAAGATGAAATTGATGATGAGGAAAGCGAACCAATGAAAAGTGAAGGAAAGCTAGAAGTATTACCGCGAAAAGATGTCATATCTAGGCTTAAATCCGGTGGTTTGTTAAAAGTTCAGGGTGGGCTTCACCCGAAAGTGAAGAAAAACGTGACCTTTGCCAAGAAAGACAAGGTTTATAGGTTGCTGAAAAGAGACGGTGAGCACTTCTTGGTTGAGGACTCTGATGAAACCATTGATGAGGATGATGATGATATTGTTGGTCTTGATAAAGAAACGGAAGATGGGATCAGTCGAGGAATCGAAGTTATTGGGATGTCTTCGAAAGATCACAAGGATGAGGATATTAATGACTTGGAAGCTCAGTCAGAGAGCGGAGGCTCACAGTCTAGTGGTGATGGGGAAAAGGGATTTGAGAAATTGTATGTGAAAAAATGAAGGCGAGCTTTTAATGAGTCTCTGGATGAGATAACATTGTATTTGGAAATGGAGCAGCTAATTAATTGATCTTGAATTGCACGTTGTTGTTAGTGTTCTGTCGATTTATTCTGTAACCTTGTGGGGTGAGAATAATCGTGAAGTTGATGAAGACGAAGACCCTTTGTTTACCTTCAGCATGGTCGTGAGTTCAGTTCGTTTGAATTAGGAATTCGAAGCTCTTTGTATCTTCTTTGACTTTGTTAGAGGGTTCGATGATGTTTATTTCGTTGGATTTTGAACGTTGTAGGACTTTTATTAGTTTTAAACATTTGGCTTTGAATTGAACCATGTGTGAAAATGTTTGAAGTAATCTTGAATGATCTTTGCCTTTGTTTATGATTCATACATTAGGCTGCTGGGTCGGGGGACGGGAAAGTTTTCTTACGGTTGACAGGACGGGGATCTTTGTTCCCTCCCCGTGGGGATCTTTGTTCCGTGGTAAGCTTTATTTTCTAATATTCGAGATTCTAATCTTTCTTCATTCTTTCTCTGTCTCTGTTTTCCTCTGTTATATATTTTTTTTTCCTTTTGGTGTTCACTAGCATTTTATTCCAAAGATTTTACGGTGATGATATCTGCTTGATCATTCATCAGCTCCTCCATAGCAGTATTATGACAGAAAGCTCAACATTTTATGTTGCCTTTTTTTTTTTTTGATTCGGTTTCGTAGCTTACATTCGTATTTGAGTGAAAATTACGAAAGCGGTAAGATCTGTTAGGGTCCTCTCATCTCACATGGGGCCACAGTTGCCTCTGGAGCTTAATATTCTTAAAAACGTTTTGTTTGTTAATTTTCTGGTAAGATTTTTATTACAAGTTCCCAAATAGGTTGTTGGATTTGTTGCTCATGTGGTCGGTCGGGACCCCGTTGGTGTATGATTTGTATGCATATTTATTGATTGTGGAGATTATTCGCTTATCAAACTTAACCCTCTGTAATTGTTGCATATGCTTGTTACGCTTCTGCTCTGCCTTCAGGGCTTTTTTTTTTTTTCATCTCGAAGTATACTCAATCGACTATGGGCTCGTGCCACATACTCCGAGGATGAGATCAATCCGCAGGGCCAAGTGAAAATATCCCAATTTCTACCCTACGTAGACAGTCACGGTTCAATCCCAGGTTAACATCGGAGATCTCTAGTTAAAAATGTCTTGATTCAACCACGCGGTCAAATTAGGGCTGAAAACGAGCCGAGCCGAGCCCAAACATGGCCCAGCTCGAGCTCAGCTCGATTAAGTGTAACGTGAGCTTCGATCAAATAGTAAAATCGAGGCTCGAGCTCGACTCGAAAAATTCTCGAGCTGCTCGAGCTCGCCTCGATAAGCTCGAATTAATATTATAATGATATTTTTTCGAAATAATATTATATTAGTATATATAAAAAATCAAAAAATTAATGTGGGCTCGATAAGCTCAATGAGCTATCGAGCCCATATAAATTCAGTTCCAGCTCGGCTCGATAACTAATCGAGCCGGCTCGAGCTTGGTCAACTCGAACTCAAACTGAGCGTTGATTGAGCTGCTCTGCGAGCAGCTCGGTTTGTTTTCACCCCTAGGTCAAACCCCTGAGGACATAACTGGGCAAGTTTATCATGAAGTTGTGTATGTTGATTATACTTTTGTTATAGATTGAGGTATCCCCTCAACGTCACCCGAATATTTATACTATGATCAAGTTCAATTTTGAATCGAATGATTTGAACATTGGATCGTCTGTTAGTGGACAACCTCGACTTTCAGCTGGACTAATCCTCCTAACATATGTAAGTTCGGTGTGGATTGAATCATAACGTCAAATCATTGACCGTGAGACAACCACTGCTTTCAGCGGGACTAAAATCTATGTGTGCTATCTCAAGTACACGCAGACAAAACAGACATTCAAGTTAAACTGAATTATGACCTACATATAGAGATATCATGTATTGACCATCTTATTATATTTTTTTATTGTGATTAAGATAACCAGTAGTCCCCAATGCTATGAACTAGTGGTTTAATTGAGACATGTCTAGCAAGTGGTTTCGAAGGAATCTTGAAACCTTGGCTATCGTTGCTAAGTAGAGATGGTGTTGATACTCGCCCTGTAAATTAGTCTCATAAATAGGGGTGGGAAAACGAGTGTGGGTACCCGACCCGACCATATCGGGTTTCTCCTCGATTGGGTTGAAGTTCGGTTAAAAAAATCGGGTATCGAGTTGTACCCGATACTCGATGCGTCATTTGCGGGGTTGGGGTAGCATTTTGTTACCTGTTTAACCAGACGAGTACCCGCAGGGTTTAGTATAAAAAAAATTATATCATTTGGATCACAATGCACAATAGCCCAATTGGATTTCATTAAGAATACGTTTGGATTGTGTAATTGAATTGACTTCCATGATTTTAAATTATGAATTTCAAAATCTCAATTTCAAATCCAAATTCATTATTTGGCAAACGTTCGAATTTCGGAATCTGAATTTCAAAATAGAGCTCCAGCTCGAGCTCCAACTCATGAAACTCATCGAGCTCGACCTCGAACTTTTTATTTAAAAATTAAAATATACAAAAAATAAAATAAAAATGATAAATAACAAGATAAAATAAACTCGCGAGTATGCTCGCAAGCTTTCGATCATCGTTTCTCAAGCTCGAGCCGAACTTTTGTCGAGCAGGCTCATCAAGCTCGCGAGCCAGCTCGACTCATCGTTCGTCGAGCTCGAACCGGCTCGACTCATCGTTCGTCGAGCTCGCGAGTCGGCTCGACTCATCTTGACCCATAATTGTTGTTGTTGTTATTATTATTATTATTATTATTAGGGTAAATTCCTTATCAGTCCCATTTGAAGTTTAAACTTCCTCTTAAATACCCCATCAGTCGTCAGTATTATGCTTACAAAAAGCATTATTATACCAAATTTTTTTTACATGATTCTACCAATAAACATATATTTTATACCAATTGTTTCCAGTATTATACCAAGTTGAATTTCAGACAATTATATCAACTGTTATCACTATCATACCAACAAATAATGTTATTATAATTTTATTATGCGAACTAATTTTCACACATTATACCACAAGCAGACAATTATACCAACAAAATCAAATATTATACCAACAAAATATCCAAATATGTATACCAATAAAATCGATTATCATACCAACAAACTCATTTATTATATTATTATTTTTTCGTTTAATTTCTGACTATTATACCAACAAACGCCGATATTATACCAACTATTTTATATATTGTACTCGAAGTACACTACATATCATTATACCAACATACATGTTTATTATATACCACCACATACTTATCAAATTTACTCTTAAATATACCAACAAATGTTGCGATTACACCAAATGTTTAAATTATTATATCAACAAATAATGATCGATTGTTATACCAATAAAAGAACCTAATTATACTAATACATGTATTTATCATACCAACAAATTTTTTAAAAAAAATTGCGATGTTCGAAAGTTCTATGCTATACCAACAAAATTAGAAATTATACAATGTTGTTCCAACAATTATACCAATACTTCTGATTATTATACCAACAAAAGCAATTATAATTTTATTATTTTCTAAACCAATTCCTGACTCAACCAACATGAACCATAATTATACCAATAGTTTAGGTTATTATACCAACAAAGACTAAGCGATTGGTTTATGCTTATCATACCAAGAAAAGAACTAATTATACTAATACTTGTCTTTATCATACCAACAAATATTTTTTTAAAAAAAAAAACTGCGCTATTTGACAATCTCCATTATACCAACAAAAGGAGAAATTATACCAACTTATTCCAACAATTATACCATTACTTCTGATTATTGTACCAACAAATACAAGTATAATTTTATCGTTTTTCCAAACCAATTCCTGACTATTATACTAACAAGACCCGTTATTATACCAAGAGCTTTGACAAGTATACCAACAAAGACCGATTATACAAAGAAATTACCTAATTATACTAATACATGTCTATATCATACGAACCAATAGTTTTTTTTAAAAAAAATGCGCTATTCGACGTTTCTAATATACCAACAAAAGCAGAAATTGTACTAATTTATTCCAAAAATTATACCATTATTTCTAATTATTATACCAGCAAGTCCAATTATAATTTTACCATTTTACGACCAATTTCAACTATTATACCAACAAAATCCGTTATTATACCAAAAACTTTGGCTATGATACCAACAAAGACCGATATTATACCAAGAAAGACAAATATTATATCAACATAGATAGATATCATACATCATAAGTTAAATTTTAAAACACCAAATTAAAACGAATTATTCTATTAAAACAAGATTCTATTGTACCAACAAATCCTTGATTAAAGTGTTATACCAACACTTATGCGTAATATTATTACATTACATAGTTTATCTCGAAATACATTACATTGTATTATTAGTTTTCATTTTTTATTCTAAGTGCTATACCAACACTTATACGTAATATTATGTGATGAGATCTTATTCAAACTCTTATGTGTAAGTGTTAAATATGTGTTCAATATGTCATTCCGATTGTTATGTGCAAGTGTCCAATATCATGTGACAATGTTTTATTCCAACTCTTATGTGTAAATGTTAAATATGAGGTTTATGTCTTTCCAAATCTTATGTTATTTCAAGCCTTGTGTTATTACAACTTTTTCTTAAGTGACATATATGATGCTTATTTCAACTTTAATGTTATTATAACAATATTATATCTATGATATTATGCTTATGCCCATGCTTATACTACTTTTTTAACTTTAATCAAGACTTCGTTGGTACAATAACATCTCGTTTTAATAGAATAATTCGTTTTAATTTGGGGTTTGAAAATTTAAATTATGATGCTTGATACCTATCTATATTGATATAATATTTGTCTTTCTTGGTATAATATCAGTCTTTATTGGTATAATAGTCAATACTCTTGGTATAATAACGGGTCTTGTTGGTATTAAAGTTGAAATTGGTTGGAAAATGATAAAATTATAATTGGATTTGTTGGTATAATAATTAGAAATAATGGTATAATTATTGGAATAAGTTAGTATATTTTATGCTTTTGTTGGTATATTAGAAAACGTCGAATAGCGCAATTTTTTTAAAAAAATATTGGTTCGTATGATATAGACATGTTAGTACAATTAGGCCATTTCTTGGTATAATCGGTCTTTGTTGGTATACTAGTAAAAGCTCTTGGTATAATAACGGGTCTTGTTAGTATAATAGTCAGGAATTGGTTTGGAAAAACGATAAAATTATACTTGTATTTGTTGGTACAATAATCAAAAGTAATGGTATAATTGTTGGAATAAGTTGGTATAATTTCTCCTTTTGTTGGTATAATGGAGATTGTCAAATAGCGCAGTTTTTTTTAAAAAAATATTTGTTGGTATGATAAAGACAAGTATTAGTATAATTAGTTCTTTTCTTGGTATGATAAGCATAAACCAATCAATTAGTCTTTGTTGGTATAATAACCTAAACTATTGGTATAATTATGGTTCATGTTGGTTGAGTCAGGAATTGGTTTGGAAAATAATAAAATTATAATTGCTTTTGTTGGTATAATAATCAGAAGTATTGGTATAATTGTTGGAACAACTTGGTATAATTTCTAATTTTGTTGGTATATCATAGAACTTTCGAACATCGCAATTTTTTTTTTAAAAAATTTGTTGGTATGATAAATACATGTATTAGTATAATTAGGTTCTTTTATTGGTATAACAATCGATCATTATTTGTTGATATAATAATTTAAACATTTTGTGTGATCGCAACTTTTGTTGGTATATTTATGAGTAAATTTGATAAGTATGTGGTGGTATAATAAACATGTATATTGGTATAATGATATGTAGTGTACTTCGAGTACTATATATAAAATAGTTGGTATGATATCGGCGTTTGTTGGTATAATAGTCAGAAATTAAACGAAAAAATATTAATATAATAAATGGATTTGTTGGTATGATAATCGATTTTATTGGTATAAATATTTGGATATTTTGTTGGTATAATATTTGATTTTGTTGGTATTATTGTCGTGCTTGTGGTATAATGTGTGAAAATTAGTTCGCATAATAAAATTATAATAACATTATTTGTTGGTATGATACTGATAACAGTTGGTATAATGGTCTGAAATTCAACTTGGTATAATACTGGAAACAGTTGGTATAAAATCTCTGTTTATTGGTAGAATCATGTTAATTTTTTGTGATATAATAACGTGATTTGTTGGTATAATACTCGCGAATGATGGTATAATTTCCTGAAAGTTTTTCTGAATATGTTAAGAGATGTTATTTTAGTCTTTTCCACGTTTTTAGGTATCAAACACACAACTTTTCGCAGATAGGTACCTAACAGGAAGTAATATTTCGAGGGGTATTTAAGAGGAAGTTCAAACTTAAAAGGAGATTGATAAGGAATTTACCCTTATTATTATTATTATCATTATTATTATTTACGTGGATCATTACGGCCGGTTTTTGGATTTCGAAAACAGACCACTTGTGGTCGAATTTCAAAATTATCAAACAATAAAGGGTTTGAATTGTCCTCAGATTTGGATGAAATCGAAATCCAAATTCGAGCGGTTGCTAACACTAGTACAGAATGTGTGATAGGCGTCGGTTGTTATGCAGCATGGGCGTCGGTTTTTTGGCGTCGCCTAGAGCCCCGAGGCCCATAACAAGGGAATAGACGTTTGTTGTAAAGCGGCGCCAATATTAAGTATAGACGGCGGGTTTGGGCTAAAAACCGACGCCTGTATGTCTACTTTGGGCGTCGGTTTCGTAAATAACCGACACCTAAATCTCCACT
The DNA here is from genome assembly GCA_004919715.1 of Linderniella brevidens. Classification (NCBI taxonomy): domain Eukaryota; kingdom Viridiplantae; phylum Streptophyta; class Magnoliopsida; order Lamiales; family Linderniaceae; genus Linderniella; species Linderniella brevidens. The sequence goes on from SWDC01000148.1 coordinate 7,296,847, forward strand.
TTAGGCGTCGATTACTAGCGAAACCGGTGCTGCCTCTGTCGATTATAGGCTTCGATTTTGGTTAAAAACCGTCGCTTGTTTTTTTTTTTTTTTTAAAATACAATTTTCTATTTTTCTACTTCCAGACACACAACAACCAATATAAACCAATACAACACAATAATAAACAATGATCACAAAAATCCACTAATCCACTAATATAACCGCCGTGCACAATTATTTCAATTCAACAATAAAAGTCATCAAAAAAAGTAAACTTCTAACTCACTCGGCAAGGCAAACGCTATTAAAGTGCTCAGTCCATATCTCCCGCACTTCATTAATCGATGTCTGATCGTACGATACGTCTTCTAATATATATAGTAAAGGAAAAGTATAATACAAAATCAAAACATGTTAAAACATAATTGAAATTTTTACGAGATAGTTTTATTTTCATACCTTATGTAAATTGCAAATCCCACTTCCGATACGTCCGATAATATCGTACATATATCGCATGACGTAGTAGCCACATAATTCACTCCCGGAAGGTTGTTGTGGATACTAAGTTTAGAAAAAAAATATATAATATGTTATTCAATATCAACGAATACATAAATACAAATTAACCTGCAAAATAAATTAAAAATACAAACCTTGCATCTCTGCCAACTAACACCGAATGCTTTCTTCTTCGTTTGAACGACACCCCTGAATGTCGCCGTCTTGATTGCCCTGAAATTTAAAAGTATATTTAGAGATGATTATATACAATAAACTTTTGAATATCGAGTATATTTTATAAAACTTATGTGTATAGTCGTCCACGGATCCTTATTTTCCGAACACCAATGTTTGGCGCCAAAGGATCGAACACAAAAACGGTGTTTGCGGCAAACTCGATGACCAATGGTCCCTAAATAAAACATAAATTGTTATATAATATAAACTATAAATATATGAAATAAAATATGTTTTATTGATTACGCTTCACAGTACGGAGCAAAAAAGTAACTGTTTGACTCGTAAGAATCTTTGAGAGCTGCAGCCATGTGCTCGATTTCAGTATCGGCATCCTCATCATTGGCCATCAAACTTAGACGACTCGGGTTAAAACACTTGAACCCCGATGAGTCTTGATGAAGATACCTACAATTGTGATAACCAATAATAATTATAAAGTATACTAAATGTAATTATATAAATCGATGAATGTAAATAAATATTACCTCATGAAGAGTTGAATCACACTAGTATCCAAACTCACGAGTCTGAACATGTCCAAGATATCCTTGATGTCGATAAACACCTAACAATCCTCGAGGTTTGGATATAATATGCATCTCTCATATTGAATGAGAAATATGCATGTCGTCTATCCTTGCGGGTCGAAAGAGCCTCGTATAGATAACGGCAATGCTCTCCAAGACTACCCACCAGTCCTTGGTCCAAGCGAGCAATGCCATCACCTTCACTTATCGGGACATCGGGGGACTTCAATGGCGACTTCCATTTCCGTGAGTAAGTCCTTAACGGTGGGGGAAGTGACTATATAAGGAAACAAATTTTTGTTAAAATTATGTACCTCTAATAAATAATTTGTATTCAAATATTTTGATTTATCTTACCGCATTCGGGGATAGTATCAGCTCCCTAGGCCATTGTACATAGCTATTTTCTGCCTCTCCCAGTATTGTCAATTCCGTGGTTGGTACAGGAAGGGGGGTTTGCTCCTTTTCGAACCAATCACCTAAACTATAGCAAGTCAAATTTAAACAAAAAGCTTCTTACGATTAATCGTGAAGCAAATTTAGTTCACATATAACAAATTGGAAGGTTTTGAGGGTCCTTATCGCTACAACCTAACTCATTTTAAACATCCACTATCACTAGTAAATGCGTGCATAAACCTCGATATTGCTGAAAAATTCGGCATCACTTCCCTATAGTTCTGCAAGTAGACGAAAAATATGAATGAATAGATATTCATTTCATATGTCTACCGAGAGAACATTGTAGGAAAATAAAACCAAACTTTTCATCAATATCGATGCTTAAACACACATTTACAACCTAAAGTGATAGTGAATGTCCAAAAACGGTCCCAAAACGGGGACCATTCAAAATTTACTCTTAATGAGCAAATTTTGAACGGATATCTAAGGTTATAAATGCAATCAAAACTCAAATTACAATCATTAAGCACATACGAGGTATCACGATTTACCGAGGTATCACGAGATAACCACATAGAAAAAACGCAATTACAACATACAAGGTATCACGATTTACCGTATCGTCAAAAATCTAGTCAATCGGGCCCAACGAAGCTGCCCACGCACGAAACCCCCAAATTTGACCAATTGGAATCGTCACAAAGCTACAAACCCTAATTTTCAAACAAGAGAAACACAATCAAATACGAAACCTCAAATTAACACCTAAATATAAACATGACGAATTCAACCAAATGCCCGGAAAATCGTAAGACACCAAAAATCGGAAAAAATAGGAAAAATTGTGGAAACTTGATTTTTACCTTGTTTCTTACTCGGATTTTTGCGAAATCACGACGGCCGCACTCGTTGCAGGTGGAGACGCCTTAGATTAACCGGAAAAAATCTATTCTTGCTTCGATTCAACTATTTCGATGAGAAGGAAAAAAAATCGCAAATTGGGGAAAAAATAACACGATTTCTACCTTAAGCACCGATCGTTTCACGCGTTTCTCCGTCTCTACGTGCAAGAAATTTAGAATCGCGGGTAGAGATGCTATGGGATTTAGAAAATGGGAAATGGAAGAAATGGATTTAAAGAGAATAGGCGTCGGTTGTCGCGATAACCGACGCCTATGTTTAAAAAAAATTAAAAAAAAAAAAACTTAATTACAAGACATGCGTCGATTTTCAGAGAAACCGACGCCTATAGTTGACAGGTATAGGCGTTGGTTCCGTAAAAAAACAGACGCCTAAAATGTTAGGAAATATAGGCGTCGGTTTTTAATTATACTCGCCCAATAAATAAAAAAAAATTAAATTGTCCCCCGCTGCACTTTAGGCGACGCTTTTTAGAAAAGGGTCGCCTATAGTGCCCTCGCCTATCACACATTCTGTACTAGTGCAAACGGATGAATTGGAGGAAATTGGAAATTCAAATCGAAATTCGGAATCCAAACGAAGCCCAAACATTGAATCGCCCGACACACAATACACGCACACAACACACACGTAACACTACACACAACAGGAAAGCCAGCAACACACGCTCGAGCTCGACGCCCACTGCTCACAGCCACCACGACCACCTTAGCCTCTCGCCGATCGGCCGCGTGCTTCAGCCACTTCCCGACGCGGGTTATCCTCGTCATCACCTCGGGCCACATCGATTCAAACCCTAAAGATATATTTTTTTAAGAATCCCAATTTTGTTAGTTCGAGATTTCTTGTTTTCATTCATTTTCGCTTCTTTGATGATTCTAAGATTCTATTAACTTTTATTCATTGTTAATTTAAGCTTATTTAATTGTTAGAAAAAGAAGAAAAAAAACTCGAACATGCCAGTCGAGAATCCGACGGGTTTCGGGTACCGACAATCGGATACCTGACTTTGTGTCGGATCGGAATCCGGTATAGAAATATATATGTGCAACGATCAGGTACCCCGACCCGTTTTACCAAAAATTTTAAAACCCATTACAATCCCACCTCTAGTCATAAAGCCATATCCAACCCACAACACAAAAATACAGTTGAATTTACACAAAAATACAGTTGATACAATATTTTTACTTCAACCCATTAACTCTATTTTTTACTCTAAAAATAATATTTCATACATATTCGTACTTAGCGTCATTATAAATTATTTATAATACAAAAACAATTAAATTTAAATTATGACTAAAAATTATTTATAATTTATAACCTGTAATTTACTTGTCTATACTAAACGTAGTAATGGTATATGTTGATTTAAAAACAAACAGATATATTCTTTATAAAAATATATTTATTTTTGATGAAATGTATTATAATAAAAACGAAACAAAAATTCTAAAAACATTTAGCATAATGTAGCTTTGTCTTAAGTTTTCAAATTTAATATAAATCAATATTATAATTTTTAAAATTCAATATATCATAATAAATTAATATTTAAGATAAAGTAAATTGTAATTAGAATACATAATTAATAAAGAACTTGACTTTTATATACTATTAGTTTTTTATTATGATAATATAAAATATTTTAAACATAATTATATAAGTTTTACTATTAAAATAAAAATAAAAATAAAAACTCTATTTTAGAGTTGAGAAATAGAATTACTCTAAATATAAATTATAACTTAAACTCTATAATAGTGTTAAAATAGAGTATCCATTGGATAAGTTGGGTACTCTATTTTAGTGATTTACCAAAAAATAAGGATAACTCAATTTCTAAAACAACATCAACAAGGAAAAAAATTGATGGATCCGATGCATCGTCGTGGAAGGCATAAAAAGCTCCGATTCCCAAGTAATAAAAAAAATTTAAGATGCCGGCCTAAAGATGAACGACACAGATTCTCCTATTGTTAATTCAATTTTTGTCTTCTTCTTTATTTGAAATTTGTAAAGGGTGAACGTTGACGACGTTACGGATTAATGATCAGCCTCCCAACAAACGCCGCGTACTTCAGTAAGACAATACAATTTAGCAGTAAATATTCATTAATCCACGATGATAAAGACTGTAATATAGACAGAGAGGAGGGATGCTTATCACCAAACCAACCGAGCACGAAACAGTCCCACATCTCTCCGTGTCCAATTTCCTTTTTTTTTTTTCTGATATTAATTATTTAATTGATTAATTTTGTATCTCTTCTTCTAGTGGCCATGGACTAAGATCAACAACCCATTCAGCAACCGTTTCTTCTCCCTTCATCCATCGACGCGTTCAAGATTCCGTGTCTCTTCAACGAACCAAGGAAGACTTTTTGAGAAGAAATCGAGAAAGGGTGAGAAGAAGAGGAAAAAGAGGAGTGCTCATATCATGTTATGTGTTTTTCTTGAATTCCTTGTGTTTCTTGCGTGTGCCCACAATTAAAAGTTCTGATCTTTGCTGACTGGAGCATCATCAGTGATTGTGGAACCTTAAAATTTTAGTGATTTGGTAGAAAGTATGATAAAGAGGGTTTTCCGAAAGATTTCCGGTTTGATGAGTAGAAAATGTGTGTAATGGTTGTTAAAGATTCTGCGGCCGCTGTCTTTATTGTGGGTTTTGATTTTGGCAATCTCTTCTATGTGATGCTTCAGATTACATATCTATTCTTGGATGAGCCCCAAGCTTTGATTCTTATTCCTTTATAATGGGGCATAAAGATTTGAGCTTTGATCCCTTCTTAATTTCTGGCATGCAATGCAATACATTTTCATGTGCTACAATAATATCATTGTGAATCATTTCTTCGTGAATAATTCTTTGAATAAGTCCTCTCTACAGGTAAAAAGTGTTTGCAAAGTTAAATCAAACCGTCTACTTCTGCCGAGGATTAAAGCTCTGTAATAAGGGGACGTTTTGCAAGTGAAGGCTTGTGGGTGGAAGGATAAAAATGTCTGGATCACAAGAACAGCTAGAGATCAGATTTAGGCTGAGTGATGGCTCAGACATTGGCCCGAGAAATTTTCCCGTGTCTACGAGCGTCGGAACCTTAAAGGAGAATATCATGGCTCAATGGCCCAAAGGTTAGTTTTGTTGGAAATAAGATATATGAATTTAAAATATGATACATTTCCCTTCAAGCTTAAGCTATTAGGCGAAGTAGTCATTCAACATGATATCGGTTGTGACCAAGAGAAGGTCATGGGTACGATACGAAGAATTCTCACGATCACCCATTACGATAATTTACATGTCTAAAACTAGATAAGAATGAAATCAGCCTAACTAGACGTGAGGGGGCGTTCTGAAGCTAAAGTATATAAAATTAAAATTTGACACATTTCCCTTCAAGGTTAAGCTTTTATGTGAAGTTGTCATTCAACATGATATCAGAACTCAGGCCTAAAGAGTCATGAGTATGAATCCTCACGACCTCTCATTTACGGAAATTACACTTCTAAGGCTAGATAAGAAAGAAATCAGCCTAGTCGTGATGGGGCATGTTGGAAATAAAATATATAAAATTAAAATTTGATACGCTTCCCTTCAAGTTTAAGTTTAGGTGAAGCAGGCATTCATCGGCACGTCTTAAACATACACACACACATATATATATACATATATACATATATATATATATATTTTCATTTTTCTGCAATATTTTGCAATCTTGTATCAGGCAATGAAAATGGTCCTCGTACTGTAAAAGATGTGAAGCTGATCAGCTCCGGAAGAATATTAGAGAACAGCAGAACGGTCGGAGAGTGTAAGAGCCTGCTGTGTGATGTCCCCGGAGGAGTCATTACGATGCACGTCGTCGTTCAGCCACCGTCGCTCGAGAAAGGTCGGTTTCATAGTTTCCTTCTACTCCTTCAGTCTTCGTCTTGTTAAAAATCGATCCTTTTTTCTACAAAACAGAAAAGAAAAACCAAAACGACAACAAGAAGCAAGACAGATGCTTCTGCACCATACTTTGAGATGGGATCCCTCAAGCAAGATCGAACCCCGAGGCTCGTCGTAATGCTTGGTTGTATCATTCATTGGCTTCACTTTCACATAAGGTTTATTTTGAACTACCTTTGCGATTAGTCTTGTAAATGTAATTGTATTCCGTTGAATTGTTTTATACTGGGTATAGTTTTCTGCTTGATGGTTCGCACCACCAAAATTTATTAATTAAAATGATTAATTTATAATAAAACACTCAATTTACAAACATCATTCAATTTTTCACTTAATTAGTGTACCATGTATGTATTTAAAATGAAGGGCCCAAATATGAAAGAATTCTTCAAATGTAATTGTATTCCGTTGAATTGTTTTATACAGTGTTGGGTATAGCTTTCTACTTGATTCGCACCACCAAAATTTATTAATTAAAAGAGTAATTTATAATAAAATACTCAATTTACAAACATCATTCAATTTTTCACTTAATTAGTGTACCATGTGTGTATTTAAAATGAAGGGCCCAAATATGAAAGAATTCTTCAATCTCTCACCGTATTATGCTTTCATGTTCAATGATAAAGAAAATCAGCGACAAGATTGAATGCCAAATTTTTTTGAACAAAAAAAAAAAAAGAAATGAGTAGTTATTTCAATAAACATCCATTAATCATTCATATAATTATATGTAGGTCAAAAGGGATTATTAATTTTATATTTTATATGAATCCCATCGAAATAATAAAAAATGTATTATATTATATTTTTTTAGCGACTTCTTTACTTAGATCTCTATTACCGAATCGGGATCGGCCACAGATATCATATTAGAGATTTTATTAAATAATAAAATATTAATTTATCAAGTTTCTACTATCTCGTAAAAGTATGAATGAATTAAATTCAATAAAATGATCTCGCCGAAGAGAAGTTAGAGATCATTCACAAGTTACATAACATTTACACAAAGTAATAACTGTTGAAGCAATAATCCTATATAACCTAGCCAGCAAATACCAAGCAGATGATCCCAAAGCAGCAATTGACCAAAATCAGCCCAAAATAAATCCTCCAAAACAGTTTGGATTACCCGCATCAAGCCAAAGCATCACGACTCTTCCGCCGATGGTTCATCGGTATCAGACAAAGGCAACAACGTACAAACCCCGAGCACGTGCCCATTAAGGCAAACATAATACTCAACCGAATCTTCGTAAGCACCCAATCGAAAGCTCACGCTCGAAGGCACCATCATCGCCATCATCATATTCCAAAGCTTCACTAATCCATGAATAGGCTGCACATTAATCTAGCAAGGGGAAATAACCGAAAAAACAACTACAAACTATAAGCCTTGATAAAGTTCAGATCAATAATGCACAAAAATATTTGAAAATTAATCGACTTTAATTTACCACCAAAAATAGTCATGCCCAAATTTAACCGGAACCGGCAGTTCCGACCGGCCAACCGCCGGTGTGCAACCGTCGGTGTGCAACCGTCGGTTCCGGTTACCAACCGGAACTTGCCACCAACCGCAACCAGCCGGGTTGGCCGGTTCTGCGCGGTTTGGGATCCGCGAACCGCCGGTTGCCAGTTCAACCGGCAGATATTTAATATATATATATATATATATTTAATAAAATATATAATTATAATCCGTTAAAAAAAAGAAATAAGCCGACACGTCAGTCAGTCAGTAGCCGTTAGATTTAAATAAAAAAAATATAATAAGTATAATATAGCCGTTGGAAGGAATTAAAAATATAAATATAAATTAGCCGTTGCAACCGGCGGTTGCAACGGCTAGCTACCCAAAGGTCGACGAACCCGTTCGTAGAAATAGATAACTACTTGTCGACCACGTTTGAGTTCGCCGAGGACGAGGATCAGTTCAACATCCTCAGATGGTGGTCGAAGACGTCGCCAACGTATCCAACATTGGCGAAGATCGCTCGGAAAATCTTTGTCGTCCCAATTTCAACCGTCGCGGTTGAACATGCTTTTAGCATGGATGGCTTAACTTTAAGTAAAAGGCGTTTGAGGTTGACAATAGAAAATGTCGAATACCAATGTCTTCTCGATGATTGGATGAGAGCCGAACATCGAACACCCGAATACCGATTCGGACGACGATGTGTTCGACGACACCACCGGCACATAGACTAGTGGTGGCGGCAATGGCGGTGAATACGAGTAGAGAGAGTAGAGAATCTCCGAAAACGGCGAAAGATTAAAGCCCGAAAAAAGATAAGTACCACTCAATCTCTTTGTAGTAATTTTTTTTTATATTTTTAAATAATTACTTACTCATACAATCTTATTTTTCAGCCAACGTCTCTAAGCAACCGCTCGCGTGACATCCAAGCCGACGACAAAGCCCGAAAAAGATAAGTCCTTAATACTAATTTCATTTTTTATTTATTGATTAATTTTTTTATGTTCCAAAAAAAAAATATCTAACTTCTATTGTACATTTTTCTCAGAAACCGAGTATCGATTGGCGTTGGCGAATGGTGATTCAACGAACAACGAATAATTTTTTTTTCTTACTTTGTATTTTCTAATTTGTAAATCCTAATTGTAATTGTAACTTCATTTTTGTAATGAAATTTACGTTGATTAACATTTTTAAACCGAAAACCCTTGTTATATACCGAAAAAAAATCATAATTGTGTACCGAAAACTATCGAAATATATACCAAAAATTAAAAAAATAATAAAAAAATCCGGCGGTTACAACCGCCGGATACCCTTTGACCGGCAACCGGAGACGGCCAACCAGCATCCGTCTCCGACCCGTTGTGGCCGGTTGATCATTTCGACCACCGGCAACCGCCGGTTAACCGAAACCGGCCGTTGGGCAAGACTATGTCAAGCTTTCATTGTTGCTGATATAGAGACAGTACGGTTGGTCCTTCCGACCAACCGTCAACCGCCGGTTCCCAACCGCCGGTTAACCGAAACCGGCCGTTGGGCAAGACTATGTCAAGCTTTCATTGTTGCTGATATAGAGACAGTACGGTTGGTCCTTCCGACCAACCGTCAACCGCCGGTTCCCAACCGCCGGCTAACCGAAACCGACGGTTAGGCATGACTAACCAGAAGCAATGAACTACATATCCCAACTAATAGGAAAGCCATTTTTTTCCAAGTCACTAAGAGGAAAGTTATTTCTCAATACACTCAAATTTATGGTGTTTTCAGACAGACAAACCAGAAAAAGGGGAAAAAGAATGCACTAATTGGGTTTAAGATGTGCCTAAGAAATTACCTGATCTACTGCAAGAAGTTCCAAGATATGTGTTTCTATGACTACTTATTCGGTTCCAAGAAATTAAGATTTGATCTTGGAGCGTGAGAAATCTGCGTTCGAGTATTTTGTAGAGCTACATTACTAAGGCCATCTCCAACCCATAACAAAAATACAGTTCTTTACACAAAAGTACAGTTGCTACAGTGGTTTTACTCTAACCCACTAACACTATTTTCTACACGAATTTTTACTCCAATCCATTAACTCGTTTTCTACACTAAAATAATACTCCATACATTACTTATTGTTACTATTATTTATTTATAAAACGAAAATATTATATAAATCAAATTTAACTTATGCCTGATTTTTTTATTTATATTTTCAAAAAGTAAATAATAATTTTTGTTTAGGAAGTGTATTAATTGTATAATTGACATGTTAATTTAAAAGCAAATTTACTCATATTTTCTATGTAAAAGTAAAATATTTATTTTTATATCATAAAATAAAAACGAAACATATAGAATATTAAAAAGACGTTTATAGAATTTAATTTTATTATGTTAATGATATAAAATATTTCAAACATAACTAAATAAATTTATATTTAAAAGAAAATAAAAATTAAAATATAACTCTATTTTAAAGTTGGGAAATAGAGTTAATCTAAATATAGAGTATCAGTGTCTGCAAATTCTATAATAATGTCAAAATAGAGTACCCCTTGGAGAAGATGTGTACTCTATTTTAGTGTTTTACACTAAAATAGAGTACCCATGTAGATGCTCTAAGAGCATGAAAGTGGTGTCCGACTTGTATTAGACCTTGAACCAAACAATATAGTTTATTTATAATTACACTAACACCCCATGTGCTATCACTTAATTACACTTACACCCTCTCCGACTATAGTAATTACACTTATACCCATTTTAGTTTAATCAAACTTTACACTAAGACCCCTTCATCCTATTTGGGACAATAATTTAAAAATATGGGCATTAACATTTATCCTTAGTGACTATATTTCATAAAATAAACATGTTTCAGCGGATTTATTTTGGATGCCCGAATTATTAAATTGATGTCCAAATAGGATGAAGCGATCTTAGTGTAAGGGTTGATTAAACTAAAGGGGGTATAAGTGTAATTACTATAGTCAGATGAGGTATATGTGTAATTGAGTAATACCACATGAGGTATTGGTGTAATTATCCGTATAGTTTATACCAAACACGTATTAATATATTATATTTATTTATAAAATATTAGAGTGAAGCCACTTGAGTAGCGCCATCGACAAATCATCAAATAACGAAATCAGGAAGAGATTGACCATGTCTTTACTGCACATATATCTCCACTTGATTGCCCTTAATCGTCCCTCAAGCGGTTGCAAAAGGCTTCACGAAGTTTTATCGAAGTTACAATTTTAAGAAAAGTAGGCTGTTGAACCAGGCTGTAGAAGCAGGATGCATTGTGGTCAGATGCCTCAATGACATTTACCTTCATGGAAAAGACTTCCGGGGGCATCAACTACCAAGCTACTGCTACTGGCAGTGGCGAAAGCTCATTAAGATGAGAAAATTATTTCGAGCGAGATACCAAAATGCAAGATGGATGGCTTCGTACAGTGGATAGCATCTCCCCAGGTTATCGATGGCTTTAAGGAGAGCAAGAGTATTTTCAAGGCGTGGAATAGATTAAATCAACATAGATGTTAATGTTGAAGACATCAACATTGATAATGTTGGGACAACATTCCAGTCAACATTGTTGTCTGAGAATGTGTCCAACTTCTGTTTTATCTTTCATGCCCAAAACACGTTTTAATAGATAACGTGATTTTTATTAGTGTCATGCAGGTCATGGATAAGGGATGGAATGATTTAAAACGCGTGGATTGCGTGTGGATAAGTTGGAGCGAAATTAGGAGTGGAAACATACTAAAAATAGGAAGATTGGAGCTCAAGTCAAGACCAAGTCATTTTGAGCTGATCCGAATTTACTCTCAACGGTCACACCTATCTCAATGGACGTTGTGGAAGTTAGTTGAAGCGACCAAGTCTATTGTGAAGTAGTCAAAGTCGAAGACTTATAAAAAGGGGACTTCACTTAATCATTTAGGAATGGGAGAGAGATAATAGCGTGAGATAGAGAGCATGAGATATGAGATTCGATGAGAAAAGTTTGAATAAGCTTGAACCATCACGAGAGTCTCTTTTAGCCTAGTTTTTCTATTTTGCAAAAGTCGAAAGACTTTGTAGTTTGGTAGAATCTCTGTGCATTCGTTTCCTTTTCTAGGCTTGTTTTTATAATCCATCTTTATAGTGGAATTTCGCCTTGAGGCACGCAGCAAGTTTTTATAACTTGCTGCAAAATTTACATCTCGTGTTTATCAGTTTTTGTCACTAAGTAATTTACATATTCCGCTGTGCGCTTTTGTGTTAGATCGAATGTTCCCTTAACATTAGTTCCAACATTTAGGTTACATTTTACTACTTAGTTTACATCCATATCGGGACCTCACTTCAATATACATTCGTTCGTCCTATGGTTAACACATAAGAAGTTACTAACTCGAAGACTTGAGAAAAGGGGGGCTGCACTTCTAGAGAAAAGGGGGCTGCACTTGGAGAATATACAGTGTTTGCTCTGCAAAAAGGAGGAGAACCCGTTGAGCATCTATTCCTATAATGCCACAAGAAGCAGATAGCCGAGCAGGTCGCCCGATGGTTGAATGTGGGTATTCCAAATTCCTACGAGAGCTAGGAGAAATGGCTAATCCGATTATGCAAAAGGAGGAACATGGAAGATAGATTGCAGATTGCAGTTGTGGCAATTATGGTTTATAGCATATGGAGGCAAAGGAACTCAAGATGGCATAGTAAGCTGAGAAGAGACGCAACCGATGTGGTCCAAGAGAGAGTCACAGAAGCAACTGATAAACTTTCGGCACAAAATTATTGAAGGCACAAAGATATCTTGCAGCTTGAATTACTTAATAATCATGTGTTTATCCCATGTGCCATTCAGTTGCAACTCAAAAATGTCTAAAAAGCAGTGTTGTAAATTACAATTTTATCCCTTGTGTAAATAAAAAGTTCCCACGAAATAATACATTCTCCATCAGATGAAATACGATGATTGGGCGAAGTTCAAACACGGACAACATTCTTCACGGTGACCTTGCGGTATCTCACGACCCAATTAAGGACGAGGTTATTGAAATCAGTTCAAGGTCTATTGTAAAACTCGTGGAGCCGTCTTTTATGTTTAGTATCCTTGGCTTTTAAGATTTGCTTTTGCGTTCAACCATTTCCTTTAAGTTTGGTTTAAGTTTCTTGTTTCAACCAGCGTATATCTTGTCCCAACCCTGTTATTTTCCTTTGATTTTGAGATATTTGTTCATTATTGATCGATTGAGGTAGATTGTGAGGGACACATATTTTTTGTGTATTTATTGTGATGAATTAGGCCGGTTTTCCACCCTTTATGCATATTAGAATTTAATTGTTTCGTTCGTTCTTTAGTTAAATTGGAGCTTTATGAATCGGTAGTTTGGTTTCTTGTTGAATATTAACCCATGCTATTACAGTTTCCGAAAATCTGGTGAAATTAGTCATCGCTTACATGTCTGCATATTATTTTTGTCGTTGTTAATTGTTAGGTTATTTCTATTTGTATATTCGGAAAGCTGGTGAAATGAGTCATTGTTTACATGTCGTCCTTAATCGTTGCTTCATCTTTTGGTTGGTTGTGGAATATAGGTTATCTTCGGATCATGGGTTTCAGCACAGTCAAATTATGGACCTACGTTGCAAAGTAGATAATTGTCACTGTCCATATGCAACGAAAGATTCGATTGAAGTGGTTGGTCCGAATAAGTCTTTTGTCGGCAAATTGTATATTGTTTGTAAAAATCGTGATTGGCACTATTGGAAATGGTTAACCCACAGAGTGTTACATACTCAAACTATCATGAGCCAACATCATCTCCCGTGGCCGACAAAGACAACACTTACGATCGCCCGAATGAGGTAACTGTTGATGTTATGCCATATACGAGTAACTGGGCATGTTGAAGCATGACTGTCAAGGAAAATAGACGGCAACAAAGGAGATTAGCATAGGTGTTGATGTTATCTAGGGAACAACCATGGATGATTGAGGTGAATTGAAAGAGGTTCGTAGAATTATTGGCGACGTGAAGAAGTTGGTTGTAATGTGAATTTTACTCCACATATATATTGCACTTTTCATGCAACTTATATGACATTCTTACTATAAAAAAGATTGTGTAAAATTATTCTACATGTTTTTTACTTACGTGTTATTATGTATCATTAATGCATTATCTTTATTTTGTTGTTAACAGACAATGCTATTCGATCATTGTTTCCTATTTTCGGTATTTTTCGTATTTGATTTCAGTGTTATCTTATATTACATTGTTTTTTTTCACGTGTTGACAAATGTGATCCATTGTGCACGCCATTAACACATATCCAAGCAAAAGTATCTATATCCTGGTGGTTCATTCGAATTCATACAATTTAAGTTTGCTTATATACATTCTATCTGATATGAGCACAATTAACATTCATCTTATGAGCAATTGAAATAAAAAATTGTAATTGAAGCCGGTGCATTAAATTGAAAAAGTATGGTACACGCAAAAGATAACTTAGGTCTGCAAATCAATATTTCTCATGCATATGTCAATCAAAACTTTTGCTAACCAGAATTGCAACATGTTTCGATTATAACGTAGACCCAAAAATTAAATTGAAGTGGGTGGAGAATTGACTTGTTAAATTGAATATTATTTTACACATTAATTAGCAACTTGTCTACAAAACTCATTTGCTATGAAATGCTCACTTATCTTAGCAACACAGCCGCAATGTAAATTGCATAGTCCAGGTTATTATATTTTGCACGTATCTTCCTAGATTGGTTATACTATTTATGGTGTTCATCAATCTCATTTATTTATTCTACCGAAATATAATAACATGGACGTATTGAAATATTATTTACTCTACACGTATTGAACGGAGACGGTTAATGATTTCTTAATCAAATGTTACTCGCTGAAATTATCGAGGTAATTTTAAAGCCGGCACATCGCATGATCTACCATAAATTCCTTGCACACCATGATCCTTTGTAAGTTCAGTCTCAACTTCAACATGAAGAAAATTCAGTTATGTATCGAGTTCCTTACGAGTACATATCATACTTTCAAGAAAATAGTTGACGATCCGATTACAATATATGACAAATAGTCAAATGTTACTGATGCTCCACATGAAAAATGGAATCCCGACTCGAGATGAGCTGTATTATTACTCGTGCAGCATGTATAACTCGTGCATTATTACTTAATTCTTGAAATACGCATCACGTAAACCTTGTGGGCTTTTTTAACAAAAAAAAAAATATAACTATTTATAAAATAGGGTTGTTTTCGCACCTATTATCAAAATAGAGCCTTTTGCGGGTATTACCCGCGACATCGCGCCTAATGGACGCAACGTCGCACCTATTGGGCGTGATTTCTTCTTGGCCCTTAACAAAACGCGGCAAATGGGCCAAAATCAATATTGGGCCGATCGTCGCGTTTATTAAACGCGACGTCGCGTGCATTGATCGCGACGACCGTGATAATTCATCCACGCATTTTCTGTTAGCTGCAACTTGCTTTTGGCTTCAAAACTGATATGGACGTAACGTTCACGAGTTCTGCAGAATCATCGCGTCCAATAGATGCGACGTCGTTTTTATTAAATGCGACGAATTTTCCTATATAAAACATTATAATTCCATATACTTTGATTTGTAAAAAGCAACTTGAAGTATTAAAATTCCTCATCAAATTATGACATATCGTAAAATTCAAGTCTCTATCCATTATGGCGGTGAAATCATTACCAAATCAAACTTCATTCGTTACAGCATCTAACCCATTGATTTTCGACGAATTCGTCGTGATACTAGCTTTGCTCAATTTGTGGGTATGCTGTATGAGGTTATTCGCGTCGACAATAATTTTTTCTCCTTAACCGTTCATGTTAAGAATGAATACTATCAGCATTCTCGACTCTATCAGAGGCTTTTTCGAATTTCAAACGATGCAGAGCTGTCGTACTTCTTGGATGCTGATGCGGAACTTAATTTAATTGGAGTGTTTATCGAGGCCAGCGAGAACGTTCATTCCGACTGTAATGAAGAGGCACCCGACGTGTTCACCAGTATCACCTCAGTCACTCGTTCCCTGATCTCACGACAGTCACTCGAGGAATGCAGTGACTTTTCACTCCATGCTCCTCATATAGATATACTTTCGAGCAGTCGTGTTGTTCCTAATATGTCGACTGTGTCACAACCTGAGTCTGTGCATGAAGACTTGCAAAAATAGTGACGTTAGCGACTCTGAAGCTGATGACGTGGGTGGTGCACTGGACGATTTTCCAGATCCCGCAGATGATAATGATGATGGCGACGATGATGGAAACAATGATGGTCCCGAGAATGACATTCCATTGCATGCGGATGATGCTCGTGCGCCTTATCAACCCGTGCCTTTTTATTCGACATATCAAATGGTGCCTCCAGAAGCCAACGAGGTCGGCGGTGATTTTTACAGTATGGACAATCCCAAGTTCAGAGTCGGTATGACATTTAGTACCAAAGCTCACTTACAAGAAGTTGTGGGCGATTATTTGTACAAGGTGGCTAGCGTGAGTTTCACGTCTCATAAATTAACAAAACCGTATGGGGCGTGAAATGCAACCATAGCGACGACTGTCGTTGGAGGTTACGAGCCTGCTTCAAACCGAAAAAATGTTATTGGAAGATTATGATATATGTGGGGCCACACACCTGCTACATGAACGAGTTGGCGAGAACACATCGTAACATTTTGCGAAACACAATTGCGAGAATGTTGATTGGAATAGTGAAGACTGACCCTCAATTTCTACCAAAGAATGTAAAGCAACTGGTGAAGGACAATACCGTGTACGACATCTCATATATTCAAGCATGTCATGGCCTCCAAAGAGCGAAAGAAAATATTTACGGCACTTGGGAAAATTCAGTCCAACAACTTTTTATCTTCATGAAAGCTTTGCAACGTTACAACCCCGACATGGTCATTGAGTAGTTAAATCTTCCAACTGATGCCCTTGGCGTGAAGAAATTCGAGTATGTTTTCTGGGCTTTCAAATCTTGTATTGATGGCTTTAGGCATTGTCGTAGAGTTGTTTGCGTTAATGGTACACACTTATACTCCAAAAACGAGCATAAAATATTGATTGCATCTGGGCTCGATGCAAATCAAATATTCTTCCCCTTTGCCATTGTTTCAACGGAAAGCAAACATTCTTGGCACTGGTTCTTGAACTTTCTTAACATCCACTGTTGGATAATCAAGGTGTATGCCTCATTTCGGATCATCATCGAGGTATTTGTATTTTCCTACAGACATTCATGTATTAATTTGACATCATTTTCGTCGATCGATCGTAATTTATTACATTGTATTTGTTATAGGAATATTGGTTGCGGTAAACAAATTAGCAGCGTTTAGACCGCCGAATGGTGTACACCGATTTTGTCTACGCCATGTCATATCAATCTTTAACACGGAATTCAAAAACAATGACCTAAAAGAGTTATGTCATATAGCTGGAATGGCTCACACGTTTAGAAGTTCAATCGAATTATGGAACACATTAAAATTCTCAATGAACCAGCCTGGAAGTGGTTAGATATGATTGACAAAGAGCAGTGGACTTTTGCGCACGATGGTGGATTCCGATGCGGCGTGATGACCACTAATATGAGGCCCTTAACGTAGTGTTCAAAGGGGCGAGGTGTTTTCCTCGATGCGTTGAATACTTTCACAATCGATTTACAGAGTGCTCTGCAGCAATGGCTAACACCGAAAGCGACTGGTCTCCGTATGCGTGGAATAAGTTCAACGATTGGACAAGTCGTTCTTGGAGTCACGTCGTCTTTAATTTTGACCCACGTTTGCAAACAGCATAAGTTTATACTTCGGCCGTGAATCAAAGACGTATTTCATCTTAGGAAAGACGTGCACGTGCGGAAAATGGGACACGTATTTCATCCCATGTTCTCACGCCCAAGCAGCCTGCCGTATGTGGGGAGTTCATAACATGCATCATACTGCTTCTTTCTATATAACAAACAAGCGTACCGGCATACGAGGGGTATTTCCACCCTCTACATGACGAATGTTATTGGGAGCCTGTCTCTCCTATACATAACGACGCTCTGCATACCCGAAGAAGTCCGGAGAGAATCCGTACAACTCGTATACTGAACGAAATGGATCGTGGTGTTCAAGGCAGAGACAGTGTCGAAGAGGTGGAGGCAGTGGACAACGGTTACTCGAAGTACTAGTATTCATATGTTGTTCTGTTGTTGTAGTTTTAATGCATTTTAATGGCGTAGTTCTTCCGTGTCGTGTAATCATCACTGATGTTATCTTTAAGTATTTTTTATAATCCATTAATTAATTATCATTTTTCAGTTATGTCCGAAAGTACATCATATTAGTTGCAAACAAAAAAAAGGTTGCTGAAGTTACAAACAATCACTCTGGAAAATATTTTCTCCAACCTTTCAGGGGTGGGTCAACGAAGTCGTCGTCACTATTATCCTCTTTAACTCTCGACCTCAACACTGCATGATGTTTGCCTTTGTTGTCTCTCTTCCTAGACATGCCTTTTTGCTTTCTTTTCGGAGGTGGGTCGACGAAGTTGTCATCACCGACTTGCTTTTTGCCCGCGTTTCCGACCTTACTCGACATATTGTATTGGTTTCCTTATGGGGGCGGGTTGACGAAGTCGTCGTCACCAGTATCGTCTGTTACTCTCGAACTCGAGCTGACATGTTTCACCCCCGTCTTTTGGATGATTTTTCTGTATGAGTATGAAATATTGGACATTCATTGTTACGAATTTCAAGCACGTTAATGTCTGGAACAATGTCTGGGTTGATATATCGAACAAAAACAAATGACGATCATGTGGCTCACACTCATAATAGTAAATTGTTGAAAGAGGGTCCTCCTGCAATAATATGAAAAATTGCATAATTAAAAATTTATTGCATCCGAATAAATCGTTGAGCAGAATAATCACCTCAAACCACTTATGCCATTGCTCGGTATCTGCATGAATCCATCCTCTATCATACTCTCTCCAATCTCCCATTTCAGAGCGTAGTTTCGTCCATAAAAAGTGACCAGGTTTCTCGGTTATAAAAGGCACATTGAAATGATTTCCATAACATTGATTGTATTGCTGAGCAAGGAAGTGAAGACCTTCCCACAAATTCTCATTCGTGATATCACCCTGAGATGTTTTATCCCAAACATTGAGAACGAACCTTCTTTCAATATGGTACGTCCACAGGTCATCATAAAAGTAATCACCGAGGACCTTTAAATTTCTGAATATCGGATGACCCTCATTCATTTTTTTCCAATGAAGCAAATTAAGACGCGGGTCTCTACCAACTGGGTGCGTCGTTTCTCAGATGTTGTATGTTTTTATCTTAATTTGTGGGAATGTTTTAGATGTTCTATATCAAATTTCTTGTTTTCAATATTGTTGCGTACAGCTGGTGGTGTGATTAAAGATAGATTACAGATAACTTTGATTAAAGCTGCACGCGCATGATAAAAGTTGTTGAAGTTGCTGGTAGCGTTGATTAAAGTTGCACGCGCATGATAAAAGTTGTTGAAGTTTCAGGTAATATTGATTAAAGCTGCACGTTATGTGATCATTTGTTTAAAAATGCATAAATAAAATAATAGCAATAATAAGAACGATAAGTCATTATAACATAAAAGCATCGTCTGAATACTTAAGAAATATAATAACAATAAAGCTATGGCAGAAAATGCTCTCTACGCAGATGACGACGGTCAACAGGGGCATCACGCTCGTGTGGACGACGCTGTTGCTGATGTGGAAGTGGAGTCTGATGGGAAGATGATCGGTAAGGTGGTGAATCCTCGTCGTCGTCGCCGTCTTTTGTGTACTACATTGGCATAGTGTACCCCGATGGCAGCGATGTCCCGTATCCACCATCGCCGCATAAATCCGTCGGAATACCCGACTACGATGGCGCAACACCTTGAGTCACAGGATGCGAAGTCGATGCCCCCCCTGATCTTGCGTAGGAGGAATGTCGATGAACTAGATATGTTGTCGCTGACGTCTATCGATGAGTAGACGCTGCATACGATGTATAACATCCAATCCCTCATCCAGTTCACGACAACGTAATCTTGCCTCCGCATCATCGACATATTGTGCCTGTCATTAAACATATTCAAATATTAAGTGCACGTCGAAATTTGTCTCGACGGCATTAAAATGTAATATAATTAATAAAATTATTATATAAACTAACCATCACGTCGATGGATGCACTATCTCCCATCTGAAAGCCTCGCGACATGTAAATATACGACGGAGATATATTTCGACGGGTCACGGAACGGTACCAGTCATAATAGTCACAGGTGCACTGCGGTCCGGCACCTATCTCCATCCCATCGACGATCATCGAGTGTCCTTGACTCCAAAAGGCCTCATGTAGTTCGTGTTGCGATCTCCAATCTTTTCTGGGGACATTCCGAGTACTAAATCGATGGAGATCTACATTAAGATACGCCGGTGGTTGTGGCACCGACTGAATCATTCCAAACTGTCGCATCACGCGGTCTGGATAGTGTCACAAGATGATGTTGTAACAAATCAGCGGGCACGACGAACGAGAAGACTGAGGACGGCATTTAGGGCGTAGCGCCAAAATCTCTGGTGCGTGATAATTGTACGGGGTCCAAACAAACTGCTCCATCGACATACTATCGGTGGACTCCCGTATGTCACGCAAATTAGAATTTACGGAGGTCGTATGGTCAAACAATGCATTTCATCTGAATGAATAAAGATTAAATAATATAAAAACTTTTAATTCAAAGAACAAATAAATAGGTGAGCAACTGAATGACATCGACTACACTAGGCTGCATTACCACTTGAGGGTGGATGATAATGGGCTGGACTTGACGCATCCATGCCCAAACCTATATGATAATTAATTAAATCCACAGTATAGTTTACGCTTTATAATTAGAAAATAAACTATATTTCGTACCTGCAGCAACCGCAGATCTCCACATATGTTCATCTTCCTCTTCTGACACGATGTGCAGAGCTCTCTGTACAAGAATGCTAATACGGCGCTACCCCACTGTAATGATGAACTTCTTCGATGTCCTCGAGCAGCGTAAGGTATGTGATCGACGTGTGACTTCCACTGGAGTCCGAAAACATCACCCACCCGAACAATAATAATATGTATGCACGCGCGTGTTGACCGAAGATTAGCTCGTCGCTCATGTCGTCGACTGGATTTTCTTCTAACCAGGCCGCAAACTTTCGAAGAGACAACTTTGTCCCGTGGTATGCTCCTTCGGGAGGTCTGTACTCAGTCAACTCCTCGCAGTAATCAAGTCACTGCTCATGCGTCTTACGAGGGATCACACCGCTTACTGAAATACAATCCACGGGGAGCGCCCACATCACACCCACCTCCTCTAAAGTGACTGTCGCCTCCCCCACCAGCAGGCGAAACGTGTGTGTCTCCTTTCTCCACCTCTCTACCAGTGCAGTAATCAAGTGTTTATTTTCTGATATCCACAACTATAGATGCCGCACAACAATATAGTATCTAAATTCTCCAAAACACGACCGTGGAAGCGCAACGGTCGTGAAATCTTGCCCCGTACTACGTTCTTCAATCCCCTCACAGTCAACGGGGTGTCAATAGCACCATCCGTGTTGAATAGCACATCGTTACAACGATGACTATTCCTGGAAAATCAACAACGAACTATTGATCGGACCGTAAAATTCGTTCGTATCCATCCTATATCGAACAACAACAATGTTATAACCAAGCAAATAATATGGATTCAACTAATGACTATACGGATCCGTCTAATGTTATAACCAAGCAACCAATAAAGAACGAACAACTCAATTGAACTCTAAAATCGATATACCTAATAACTATACGAGGAGACGTTTGGAAGCGACCGGGGAACGGAACGATGGCGACGGCCGGCGAACGGAACGGAGGACGGGGCGGTGGAGACGGATCCGACTCACGACAGAAAGCTGCGTGGTGGTGA
This sequence comes from Linderniella brevidens, assembly GCA_004919715.1. Classification (NCBI taxonomy): domain Eukaryota; kingdom Viridiplantae; phylum Streptophyta; class Magnoliopsida; order Lamiales; family Linderniaceae; genus Linderniella; species Linderniella brevidens. The sequence goes on from SWDC01000148.1 coordinate 7,318,933, forward strand.
TGGTGACGCGTACGGAGCGGCGGAGCGATGGTGGTGGTGACGCTTGGAGCGGGGGGGCAGCGGCGGTCTCATACGGCGGAGTAGAGGACGGCAGCGGGCGAGGCGTGGAGGTGGCGAGGGCAGGCCGCACGGAGAGAGAGAGAGAGAGAGAGAGAGAGAGAGAGAGAGAGATGCGATGGTGCTCGGCGGCGGAGCGACAACCTAGTGAGAGAGAGTGAGGGAAGGAGAAAATAGATTTGAGATCTGTATTTTCCCGACGTCGCGGGTAATAAACGCGACAATCATCATGCTGGCCCAGAAATATTGGCCCAGCAAAATGGCCCAACGTACTGGTCCAGCGCGCCCAATAGGCGCGATATCGCGTCTAACGGACGCGTCGTCGCGGGTAAAACCCGCAATCGACCCTATTTTGTTAATAACTGCGAAAATAGTCCTATTTTATAAATAATTATTTTTTTTATTTATTTTGTTAAAAAAGCCAAAACTTGTGCATCTGCCACAGATCTTTACCAACCACATAACATGTAAGTGAACATCATGTTCGGATCACAACCACCAAGTATGTTGATGGTCACGTCGCCCTTCCGTTTTCGATATCTTGATTTGTCAACTTCGAGAACAATGACCTTAACGTGTGTTCCATCTAATGCTCCAAGGCGCCCTGCATTACATTACATGCAAATGCATTAATTGGGGAAAGAAAAGTTTACATAAATGTAGCTCAAAATAAGGGAAAATAATTACCTTAAGATACTTCCATCCGTAATTTGTATTGGCTTCAGATATTGGTACAAGATCGCAGACGACACTGAAAGTATTTTGAAATAGTTGCAGCAGATTGGCTAAAGCTTTTTTGTAGTAACCGACTTTTTCACATTATGAGGTATTATAATCAAGAACTATTTCGTCCCTAACTTTGGTAAATTTAGATTGTCTAAGACCACTGACACTTCTTAAGAGAGACACAGGTTTCAAATAGTTTCCTATTCATTCTCAAGTGGTTGTGGCACGTTACGACAGATATCAACACTAATTCCGTAAGGTTAGCCATATGTTGTGGTATTTTGTCCACCAAACTGTATTTTGTTGAAGTTCTTTTCCGCTTTTTCGAATGTTTCTATTCTCTCGACATCTTAAGTAGATGGAAAGTAAGAGGAACAACATAATATATTGTTGAATCAATGTTTGTAAAAGTACAAACATTACCACTTCCCTTCTCATATTAGTATTCATCCCATCTTTGTAATAAACATTAATATTTATTTAGCTAAAATGCATAAAACCTCTCTGTGCTTTAGCCAAAATGCACCAAAACCTCTATAGTTTGTAAATTGCATAGATACCCTTCGTGGTTTATTTAATCATGCGTTCATTGTTATTTCACCCCCTAATTTGGAGTATCATGCTAGGTTTTAGACATCACCGGGGTTCCGTGCTAAGTTTAGCACACCACAAGGGAGTTCTGAGCAATAAAAAAAGCATACCGGTAGTAACATGTATTTCAGTATAACCACATGGAGTAAATAATTTAGCCCATTTGTTTTTACACAAATTTCCAAATCAAAGAAGATAAAATTGAAGTTATAATGTTGTTCTAATGCTATTGCAAATGTCGACGTAATAATAATGCAACTCAAAATCAATTCTGCTAGTAAAGGAAGGAACGTCCCCACGATGCCTTATCTATATGAAATGCTTGGTGTTCACGATGTGTGAATAGCCAAATGCATCCGCATATGAATGTTTATCGGCAATTGCTAATAAAATGAGAGGTAACGAAGATAAAATATTATCCGAACAACTGTCACGAGAATCCTACATAATGGCTTGAAATTGAAGCCTAACTGTAATGACAGAAAAAAATTTGGGCTTTACCCCTAAAAACAAAAAAAAAGTACAAGCTCTTTAAAACCCAAAACATTATTGGACAAACTAATAGACGAAGGGGTTGATTTGCTCAGATTTTCAGACATAAAACCCCTCAAAAATTAAACTCAAAACTGAACAAGATAATATGTTAAGCTCAACCAAAGCAAACTCGATTTTGCTATATTCTACAACCCAAAAATATAAAACGGACAAGAGCTCAACATTAATCAAACTCGAAAATAAAATTACCTCAGATGTTCAGTTCGAACTTCATACTAATTTGTCCAGCCTATATGACAAGGGATTGATTTCTAACCTGATACCGTGGAAATGATGGGATTAGACGAACGAAAATATGGTGTAATGCAACAATCTCGAACACAGACAACTTCGAAGTACTCGGTTTGTGCTCTGCCCAAATCGCCGAAATCTTGAGCAACCGAGAAGCTTCAACAACTAGACTTCGCAGGATGAGAGTGGAATGTTGAGTGCCGACCAAATCGTCTGAGTGGATATAAACGAAGTTTGGTTGTTTGTTTGAAATCATGGGACATGAAAATGAAAACAGAGCTCGCACAACTGTTATATGATATGAAGGCATTATTGTCTTTTTGTAATTAATATGATGGGTTATAAAAAAGTATACATGAATGGTTTATAGTAACGAGCCACTGATATATATCGAGCTTTAACCAATCTGACATTATTTGAAGTGAACGGTATTGGTTAAGATAATGTAGCATTTATCTTGGATAATTGGACAAACTGAACTCGGCCTAAGACTATGTTTATTAGCTTGGGTAAGACAAAGCTAGAGATTATATATCTCCATATTGTAATCTAGGCTTATAATGATTTATACCGTTCAGCTTACATCACACACCACACCACATTGTATTGGATTAATAATCTTGTTCACTTACAAGGATAAAAAAAATCATTGTTCATGCCAACCTTGCTAAATTACAGCTATAACCATATGCATGCACAACACCCATTTCTCTTTCATCTTGTTCTTGCACTCTATTAAATCATAGAGCAAGTATGACAGACTACAGCACTGACCGAGAGGCAAGAAAAACATAATTGCAAAACAATCAATCGGGTCCGCCTTCTTCTTCTCCCAACCCTAACCTCGCCATCGATTGCGCATTATGCGTGATTTCACTCGGTTTGCAAAACAATCAAGTGGAATCTCATCTCCCATTGCTAACTCTGCCACCGCTACTGCATTAGGCGTGATTTCACTAGATCCTCTCTGTGTTGAATCTCCATCGTTGCTACTTTCATCATCGACGTCCCCACACTTGCTTTTCCCCCGCTTCGATATTCTTCTGTTGCTTATTGGCGTATGTGATTTTCTGCCACCCATGATTGATGTTGCCGTTGATTTTTGGAGCCGCAAAATTTTTTTGTAGCTACGACGTTGAATGTGGTTGATGATTTTTAATTACATTGGTATAGAGGGGTAGTTCAGTCATTGCACTTATTGGTAGAAGGGTTGACTATCATGACAACCACCCTCGGATAAATTATCTTAAATTTGGTGGGTTATAAATACGGGCCTACTATTATCTCGAGCTTTAGAAGAATTATTATTTTGGGAAGTGAACAACATATGATAGGAATTGGACTTTTATCTTGGCTTGTATGAGAAAGTAAACACGGCCTAAAGACATAAATTCTTGCGACGCTCAAATCAACTTCGATTGTAATAAAATTTTCCCAATAATTTTGTGGATACGATTGCAATATCTAAAAATTTGAATGGTATATTTAAGGAAGAATAGTTTTTAAAATTACTAGGCAATCTAATTATCTAAAATAAATAAATAAATATCTTTTAAGTGCATGGATTTTCATTTAATTCGATTTTAATAACTAGTCTGTGATTGACTGCAAAGTGCAAATACCGGTAGCTGAGTCGTTCGTGACTCGTGAGTATAAGTTAAGACGGTTCTCATTAGTTCCTAATTAAGAGGTTTACTTCTCTACTAACCCTTCAAGTCCTCATTCGTGGATTGAGTCACAAGAAAACCCTAATTCGGAAACACATTCGGTTGATTCGAATCCATGTCGACTCAGAAACCCCAGCGATCCCTCGAGGAGATCGAGGACATCATACTACGGAAGATCTTCCTCGTTAGTCTCGTCGATTCCATGGAGAACGACTCGCGGGTCGTCTACCTGGAGATGACGGCAGCTGAATTACTCAGCGAGGGCCAGGACCTCAGACTTTCCAAAGATTTGATCGAACGGATAGTGGTCGATCGTCTCTCCGGTGATTTCCCCGCCGGCGAGCAGCCCTTTGACTACCTGCTCAACTCCTACCGACGGGCGTGCGACGAGTTGAAGAAGATCGCGTCGATGAAGGATAAGAGTATCAGATCGGAGATTGAAACCACCGTCAAGCAAGCTAAAAAGCTGTGCGTCTCGTACTGTAGGATACACCTGGGCAATCCTGACATGTTTGGTGGTAGTAATAGTTTTGGGGATAGTAGTAGTAGTAGGCCGGCGAGTAATCAGTCTAATGTTTCTCCGTTGCTTCCATTAATTTTCGCGGAGGTTGGGGGCGGAATCGATGGCTTCGGAGCTACAAGTAGTGGAATTTCGGCTCCTCCGGGGTTTGTAGAGGAATTCTTTAGGGATTCGGATTATGATTCTTTAGAGCCAGTTTTGAATCAGTTGTACGAAGATCTGAGAGGTTCAGTGCTGAAAGTTTCTGCCTTGGGGAACTTTCAGCAGCCCTTGAGGGCTCTACTGTTGTTGGTGAATTATCCTTCTGGGGCAAGGGCGTTGGTGAATCACACTTGGTGGATACCAAAGGGTGTGTATCTGAACGGGAGGGTGATCGAAATGACAAGCATCTTGGGGCCATTTTTTCATGTTAGCGCGTTGCCCGATCACACTATATTTAAGAGTGAGCCCGATGTTGGGTGAGTGCAATTGGTTAGCTTCCTTGTCTTGGGTTTGGATTTGATTTTTTTTTTCTTTTTTGTACCTTCGGCGTATATGGAATATTGGTAAATAAGTATGTAGGTCATACGAAACAACTGTGCTGTTGCTGACTTTCGATTCTGAATTCCTTTTAGCCTGAGAATGTGTGTCATTTCTTGTGTTGTCTTCGAGAAATATATTTATGTTAGCTGATGTTTAATGTAATGGCAGCCAACAGTGCTTTTCTGATGCATCTAATCGGCGCCCTGCTGATCTTTTATCATCCTTTACAACCATCAAGACTGTTATGAACAACCTTTATGATGGGCTAGCAGAAGTTTTAATGTGCCTCCTGAAGAATACGAATACCCGTGAAAACGTTCTTGCGTACCTTGCTGAGGTCATCAATAGAAATGCTTCAAGGGCTCATTTGCAGGTAGATTAATTTCTAGATTTTTGCTACGGAGTATAGCGCTCTTCTAGATCATCAGTGATCCGTTACTCCGTGGCTTATTTCTAACCACTAACTGCCTGAATATCTTTACAGGTTGATCCTCTATCTTGTGCTAGTTCAGGCATGTTTGTAAATCTCAGTGCTGTGATGCTCCGCCTCTGCGAGCCATTTTTGGATGCCAATTTGACCAAAAGGGACAAAATTGATCCTAAATATGTGCTTTATGGTAATCGCCTGGAAGTAAGGTAGTGGAATTTCTATTTTTCTATTTCTTCATGTTCATCGGCTTGACACTGAAACCAAAGTTTCCTCTTTTTCGGCAATAAATTGGGTCAAGAGAATTGACTGCTCTGCATGCATCGTCAGAAGAAGTAACCGAGTGGTTTGGAGGAAATATTGGGAAAGAGGACGCGAATATTGGGCAAAATAGGTTGCTACAATCTCATGAGGCTACGATATCTAACAGTACTGCTCGTGATGCACATACCATAGCCAATCAGCAAACTAAATATCCATTTATATGTGAATGCTTCTTCATGACCGCGAGAGTTCTCAATTTGGGTTTGGTAAAGGCATTTTCGGACTTTAAACATCTTGTTCAGGTTTGTGGCTGTTTCTAATTCTTTATTATTAGAAGAGCATTTTCTTTCCTTGAATCTACGTCTGGATGTGCTCTGTTCAATCAATTAAATGCATGATGGTGATGTCATACGCATTCAGGATATCTCTAGGTGTGAAGATGCTTTGGCTTCTTTCAAAACCACGCAAGAGCGAGCGCGTTCTCCTCAACTCCAGCTAGACATAGCCCGTCTTGAGAAAGAAATCGAGCTTTATTCGCAAGAAAAATTATGCTACGAAGCTCAAATACTTCGAGTATGGATGTTTATTTTTTTTATTAGTTTTGTCGCTAACTAAATATTTAAATAAATTGATTGATGACACGCTGTATGATGCCTTGGATCTTGTTGATACTGCTTCATCTCTTCTAAATTTTTTTCTTGAGATATATTTTCATCGCGTTAATATCCTGTAGGATGGAGGGATTCTTCAACGCGCCTTATCTTATTATCGTTTGATGATAGTTTGGCTGGTTGGGTTAGTTGGTGGCTTTAAAATGCCTCTGCCACAGACATGTCCTAAGGAGTTTGCTGCGATGCCAGAACATTTTGTGGAAGACGTCATGGAGCTGCTTACTTTTGCATCACGGATACCAAGAGCCCTAGACGGTGTTGTACTGGTAGGTTTATGTTAATATGTCACACAATTTTCCATTGGCATATATATGCTCAGTGCCCCATTTGTTTCTTCATGATCTAAACTTCGTGATTTTATGAGCTTTATCACTATGCTTGTTTCAATCCTCTCACAAAATCGCATTCGCAGTGCATAATTAGTTTTTTCATGATCTGAACAGGATGATTTCATGAACTTCATCATTATGTTCATGGCCAGTCCCGATTACATCAGAAATCCTTATTTAAGGGCTAAAATGGTTGAGGTCCTAAACTGTTGGATGCCCTCTAGAAGGTATAATTTTGTAAACGTTGTGATATTGTGCATCTTAATTATTTTACTTGGTCTTTACTTCTGGGGATGTCACTTAATGTGTTCTAAATTTTATGTATCCAGTGGCTCAAAGGCGACGGAAACTTTATTTGAAGGCCACCCCCTGTCTCTTGAGCATCTCGTTAGAAATCTTCTGAAGCTTTACGTCGAAATTGAATTTACCGGTTCTCATACGCAGGTGCGTTGCTAACTCTTACGATATTTGTGGACATACGAAGAGTACAACATGTATCAAGTGTTTCATAATTTTTAATGGCTTGCGTAAAAAAAATTCTTATTTGAGTTGAGTTATTTGGAACCTTGCAGTTTTATGACAAATTCAATATCCGCCACAACATCGCCGAGCTCCTTGAGTATTTATGGCAGGTCCCCAGTCACCGTAATGTCTGGAGAAAGGTGAACGCCTCCACGCTAGCTTTTTTTCTTAGACTTATCGCGGCTTCTAGTTGATTTCAATTGTAACTTGCATTTGCTTAAATCATAATCAACAGATCGCCAAGGAGGAGGAGAAGGGCGTGTATCTGAATTTCTTGAACTTTCTGATCAATGATAGTATATATCTGTTAGACGAAAGTCTCAACAAAATTCTAGAACATAAAGAACTCGAAGCGGAGATGTCCAACACCGAGGAATGGGATAGCAGACCAATTCAGGAGACGCAGGAGAGAACTCGATTATTCCACTCTCAGGAGAACGTATGTTTTTTCACTATAGACATTTCGGCTTATTATATGCTTGAAAAAAGGTCACTTTGTTGAAGTTTCTTTGATGTTCTTAGATTATTAGGATTGATATGAAGCTTGCAAATGAAGACGTCGGCTTGCTGGCTTTTACATCGGAACAGATTACATCACCATTTCTACTGCCTGAAATGGTAAATTTCATTTGCTTTACCGATTTTCAAATCATTCTTTATCGATCGTAGTTTTACTTTTCGCGTTACTTATCCTCCAGGTCGACCGAGTCGCCAGTATGCTGAATTACTTTCTGCTGCAACTTGTTGGGCCTCAACGAAAGTCTCTAAGCTTGAAAGATCCCGAAAAGTACGAATTTCGACCGAAATTGTTGCTAAAGCAGGTATAAGAATGTGGCAGTGCTTGTGTCTTAATTTGAGCTACGTGATGATGTTTTTTGAATGGTTCCAAATGTTACTGGATGACATTTTACGTCATATGCAGATTGTAAATATATAAGTAAACTCTATGTGGCTGTGTTCTTGCCTCTTACTTTGAGAAATGTGTTGATATCTTTGATGATTCCAAATGTTACTGCAGATTGTAAATATATATGTCAACCTTGCTCGAGGAGACAAGGACAATGTTTTCCCAGCAGCCATCACAAAAGATGGTCGTTCCTATAATGAGCAGGTAAATGTCTTAATGTTTCTTTGTTTCCTCCTTTTTTTTTATGTCAACATCCCGCGTTTGATGCCTACTGCTAAAGCTTGCTTTATTCGGGTGCAGCTATTTGGTGCTGCAGCAGATGTCCTGAGGAAAATAGGGGAAGATTATAGGATCATACAAGAGTTTGTTGACCTCGGAGCAAAAGCCAAAGTTGCTGCTTCCGAAGCCATGGATGCTGAAGCCACCCTCGGAGACATACCAGACGAATTCCTCGATCCAATTCAGGTGACTTAATTTATCTTCTTAGGCCTCGTTTGCTATCCAAGATAAAACCAGGACATAAATGATAGGCCTTAATATCGTGTTTGGTTTTGTTTTTTTCATGCCCGGTATTAATAGCTCATTTTAATATTACGGGCTTTGGTATTATTAGTTTGATTGAAAAGGGTAAAGATTAATTTTACGGGCTTCTTCGATTTAAATTATATTGGGCCTTTATACTGGTTTTTCTAACCAAACGTGCCCTTACGCTACTAAATATACGGGTCAACAAAATTTGATATCCGAAACATTTTTTCAGCCTTGGTTTTCTGTGTGGATTCATGAATTACGATTGTTTTTGTCTCTTGAATTGCATTGCAGTATACTTTAATGAGGGATCCCGTTATCTTGCCCTCATCCAAGGTGATTGTGGACCGACCAGTGATTCAGAGGCATCTGTTAAGCGACAGCGTAAGAAGATTTTAACATTTTTGCCCGACGGAATTTGGTAAAAGAATTTTCTTGGAATTGAAATTGCAGACTGATCCATTTAACCGGTCCCATCTCACAACGGACATGTTGATACCGGACGTGGAGTTGAAGGCAAGGATTGAAGAATTCATCAGGTCTCAACAGACGAAAAGGAACGACCAACGCCTGAGCGTGCAGAGCCAAAAGCTTGATTGATGAGCAGTCAGTAGGAGGGAGGGGAGAGGTTGAAAGTGTCTGCTGAGTGAGTGGTGTCTGAAGGTAAGAATCATCTCTTCGTTACAGTAGGCTCTTTATTTTTTTGTGATATGGAAGTTGGCGTACTATTATTTACTGAGCTGCTGAAATATGTATATTATATTATTTTAAAAAATAATCATCATGTTGTGACATTTAGTATGTATGTGCCCATAACTGCTGCTTTTGCTTGAGAAGGAAGAACACGGGAAGTCTCGTGAATTATGTTGTTGAAAAAGAAATCTTTTGATTGCAACATTGAATGTGAGAGAGATTAGGAGATTACCGATAATTTCGCATTTTGTCCGATGCACATTTACTATAGAAAGACAACTAGTTAGGGAGATGCGCAATGTTGCATGATGGAATATATTAGTATATTTTACTAATCTAATATCACGAAAGTCTGTATCTGTCCAAGAGTATGGTTGATTTCAATAATAAAGCGAGACTTGTGCCTCACATGAAAACCCCATTTAAAAAAATGTGGCTTTACTTAGTGCAGAGATTTGGATCTCTTACTTTATTGTAATAAATGTCGGATTGTGTTGGAATATCATGCGATGCTCTACTAAAAGAGTTCGTATTAGATTAGGGATTCTCAACTCGGGCAAATCAACAACGACGACAAACATAATTTCCGCATGATATTTTGATTAACACATTTTTTTCCGCCGCGCAACTACTAAAGTATTTCTAACAATTAACATGAGCCTTTCCGCATTTCAAAATTTATTATATCTTTATCCAAATTATTTTAAAATTTACTCCCTTGAAGTATATCTTAAATCGACGTTTGATTCGAAATTTAGAAAATCCTTTGAGGGCGTCCAAATTGAACATAATACCCGTCCATGCGTTGCATACATCATTTCTGAGAGAATATCTATATCTTGCGTTAAGAGACAAAAGTAGCATGATGAGTATATCGTCATATACCAATCCAAAATATATGCTTGTAATGGACATGTCAGCAGGCATAAACTCAAGGCCAAGTATACTGATCCTCAATTAAAATAATGAAACTAATCTCTGGGGAGTGGCTTTTGGCTCCTTACAAAGGCCATGTTAAAGGGGTCATACGATAGCGAAGGAGCTGAAGATGTATTAAAAAAAATCACCTTTTCCACTTCAATCCTTAATATTTTTATATGCACAGCTCGCATTCGTATGTATATTCTAATTTAACAACGTCTCCGATTTAGGAACCCAACGCACAATTTAATATGAAATTTCCATCAACAATCTCGAATTTCAGAAATAGAAAATGACCCTTGCCATGATGAAAAATTACACCTAATATTTTGCATAATCATCGTCTGCTGTCACTAAAAGCTACATCTAAACTAACACCTGAAAAGACCAAAATTCCAAGATCTATTTACAAGACCTTCAGCGGGCTCAAAAGCCCGTTAACCTCCTCCCAAAGCCCGACTTTCCCCACCGCACTAAGCCCGACGACGCTAGGGCTACAAGCAGCCACCGTCCACTTCCCCGCCCTTATCTCATCCCTGAGCTGCCCTCTCTCCCAAGCACAGTAGCCATCGAAGAACCTCAACTCACTCGACTGGTCAACCAAGCCTCGCCTCGCCATATCAGCCGCAATCCCAACATTCTCTTTAGTCCCATAATACAATCCCTCCATCACCTCCTCGAAGAACCCGCTCCTCGCCACGGTATCCTCGCTCTTCCCGGTTTTCGGGCTCATCAGAAAGAAACCCTCCTCGAACGGGCCACCGGAGAACAAGGGCCTGTCCGAAAACGCACCGGACGGGCTCAGAGGGCTCGTTGGGACCTCCTCGATGGACATCAGCGACGGCCTGTTGAGGATCAGGCCCGTCGGGCCAACCGGGCCCGTGGACAGCACGAGGATCACCGTCCGTTCGAAGACGTCGACCCCGTCTAGCTTCTCCGTGGAAATTAAAAGGCAGCCCTTTTCGGGCTCGTGGATCCTGTGAGCCCACGTGGGCTCGGTGTTCGATTCTTGATTGTTTAGTGATACGCCGTTGCTTCGGTGCTCGTTGGCTACGAGCCTCGCCCTGAAAGATCGCCAATCGGAGTTCACAAGGATGGGCCCGGCTTCGTCTTGGTTCGATCCTAAGGATGATGATGAAGCCGATCGATAGCCTGAGATTGAATTAATAAACAATATTGAATTAGTTCCGAGAAAGATCTGTGAAGATATTGCAGATCTTAAATTCATCTGTAAAGGTTAGAAACATACATGATACTGTAAGAGGTCGGAGATGTTTCTTTCTTGTCTGAAACAGATTCTTCCTTGCGAAGGCAGGAGGAGCTTTGCAGCCTTGAACCACGGGAACAGCCTCCATGGTTGTACTGAAAGGATTTGAAGAAACGCAATAAGCTTCCATGGAGGATTTTCGCTTCTTTTATTTTTTTTTAATCAATAACTTGATGGAGGAGAAAGTGTGTGTTGGATTGGGATTCTTAGAAAAAGAACTCTTGTTTATGATATGGAGATAACACGCAAGTAGCCTATTTAAAGGATGTTTGAGTGGTGAGGAATTTAAGGGTAAACACAACTCAACTCATCTAGAACAATAACTCTTGATGTTGATGGGATTGTAATTTCTTTTACTTTTATTTATAATTATATATTATTTTTAAAACTTCCATTTGTTCTATGGGCATCTTTTCAAAGCCTCGTTGAGTTGTCTAACTTTGTATCTATCGATACAACGAGGGGGTGGCTGCTTTTTTTTTTTTTTATCTTTTATGTTTGGTTTGATGTGTAATGCTTTTGGACCACAGGCTCTAGGGCTATTTATTATTTGATTTAATAAAGGGACTGTTAACATTTATACAGTGATTTAATATATATGTTTGTTTTCTACTATTCATTTCTACAATATTAGATTAATATCACACATAACATGACAGATATATAAGTACTAGATTAGCATAATATATCACGTCTTGATCTCGTGGAACATCAATTATACATATTTTTTGTAATTGGCATCAATTATTGAACGTATACAATCATTTAACTAAACGGAGATCATAATAGCACAAAATATTTATTATTTAATCTAATTTGATAAGATAGACATGTTGACATGACATAAGAAATTTTTTTTTTAGGAAGCGCAACAACTTGCATCATACATGCAATTTGGGAAAAGAAACAAAACAAATTGAAGCCGGCGGTGGCTTCATGTAATATAATATTGGGGATTAAAGTGTGTATATATGTGATATTCGTGTGAGTATTTAAATTTATAAGACGATGAAAAGTCTACAGCTTCTGAAAATGTTTGTATACTTTCATATTATATAGAATTGACAGAATACGTATTGTCAACTTTGCAAATTTAAATTCTAGAATGATTTGGTAAGACTATTATTACAAATTTCTTGGAATTTATACAGTAAATTCATTTAGGGTGCGTTTGGATTAGTGTATTTGAATTGAAATCCGTGATTTCAAATTATAATTTCAAAATTCTAATTTTAAATCCAAATCAATCGTTTGACAAACGTTAGGATTTCGACATCCGGATTTCAAAATGAAGCTCGAGCTCGATTTTCAACTCATGAAGCTCGTCGAACTCGACCTCCAACTTTTTATTAAAAATTAAAATGTACATAAATAAAATAAAAAACTAACAAAATAAAATAAGCTCGTGAGTCGGCTCGCGAGCTTTCGATCATCGTTCGTCGAGCTTAAGTCAAGCTATTTTCGAACTAACTCGACGTCTTACGTGGAGCTCGCGAGGCTGCCGACTCATCGTTCGTCGAGCTCGAGCCGCCTCATCGAGCACGCGAGTCAGCCCGCTCATCGTTCACTCATTATTATTATTATTATTATTATTATTATTGTTGTTGTTATTATTATTATTATTATTATTTACTACGAAAATCGTTACGGATTTTTGGATTTCGAAATCGGACTACTTGTGGTCGAATTTCAAATCCATCAAACAACAAAGAGTTTGAATTCTCCTCGGATTTGGATGAAATCAAAATCCAAATCCGAACGGTTGCGGATGATTTGGATGAAATCCGAATTTCAAATCGAAATCCACGAATCCAAACGGAACATTACATGATTTGTTGTCGGTAATTGCAATAAATTTATACAAATCAACTTCTTGGAATTCTCGGTTTGCAATGCAATGCACACTTCTCTCTCTCTCTTTTTCATTTCCAAAATCATTTATAATCGTAGATAAACATCACTTAAATTGGCACATACATATATATCATAAGTCAATAATCTAGTCTTTTTTCCAATATAACCATTCAGTTTTCATTTTCATGGTATTCTATTGGATTACACAATCTTGTTCACTTACCAACATAAAAAGTATTCTCATGTCAGACTTGTAAATTTACACATCTAACTGACAAAATATAAAAATCTAGCTAATCACTGTTGTTCCTCTTTTCCCTTCCTTTCACCGCATACCATTCATTTCATCGCACACATTAAAATAACAGACGATAAACCTTTGGAAGATCCGATGCTATTTTCCTTATAAGATCATCAACATGTGCTGATTCTTGGATCTACATCCAGGAAAAAAAACTCAATAAGCTAACTCTAACCCCCACAAAAATACAGTTAACTTTATACAAAATTACAATTGCTAGAATATTTTTACTTCAACCCACTAACTCTATTTTCTACACTAATATTTACTCAACCCATTAATTCTATTTTCTACACTAATATTTACTCAACCCATTAATTCTATTTTCTACACTAAAAATAATATTTCATACATATTCTTACTTGTTGTCATTCTAATTTATTTATAAAAACGAAAAACATTATATAAATTAAATTTAAATTATGCCTGAAAATTATTTTCTATTTATATTCATAAAATAAAAACGAAACATTACAAGACGTTTATAAAATTTAATTTTATTATTTAATGATATAAAATATTTTAAATATAACTAAAATAAGTTCATATCTAAAGAAAATAAAAAAAAAATTATAATTCAATTTTAGAGTTGAGAAATAGAATTATATTAAATATATAGTTTTGCAAACTCATCCAAGATCCTAATAATTGCACTAAAATGTAAAATAAAAATCAGGAAAAAAACCTAAATCTAAAGACAATCCATCGCTCAAAACAACTATACAAGAAAAGAATAAAACAAAAGCCAAAATTAGCATAATCCTTGCTGAAGGTGCGCCGTTCAACGTCTGAACATGGCAACATTTAGTCCAAAACCTGGCTTGGGTCTTGAAATTGGTCGGATTAATGGTGTATCGCGCTTGGTAAGGTCTAAAAACTGGAAATTAGGGTTTTTAAAGTTCAAGGGTGTTTTGGTCATTGTGGGTTGAGATTATAATCTTACCCAACCAGCCTTGTTGGATTACTTAGGTTTTATAGCAGGCTCTACACAGATTGAATGTTAGACCGGATAATTGAGGCTTTGTGTTGAGATATCTACTAATTTAATCTCTTAATTATCGTAGTATGTGTTCGATTTAGGCATTGGACACGTCAATCGATAATGAGCCGGATTTTTTTCGAACTAAACTTACTGAGCCGTCGTGACTGTAAAAATAAACATCGGAAAAATTACACATAATAAAACCCATAAATTAATATGAAAATCCTACATTTTGTCCATGTCTTACCAAGCCATGTTCTACTAAGTTTCAAGATTCGGACCAGGATGGTGATGAAGAGGACTCTGCTTTCTAGAATGTCTCATTTAATATGCAAAAATCAGCAAAAAGCATTTAGGTCACATGAAGTTGTACCTTTTTCTTAATTAAAAACATTACTTGTTGATCCCGCCAAAGTGCTTCTAGAAAAAGTTGTCTCCTTGTCTCGTGAGAAGTATTGGTTCTTATAATTAAATCTCAATTAAGATAAATCGAATTCTCACATGATCTCGATTCGCTCAAATGTCCTCAATATTTGAGAATGTAATACACAAATATATTTTTAGAGAGACTGTCATAGATAAATGTCCCTAACGCAGGTTACAATATTGTGACTGTGAGGGGGTCTGTCATTAAATCGACATGTTGATTGCTGTATTTCTTATTGGGCTGGTCCCACGATTCATTTGGTCTCAAAAGTCAGATCCGGGCTAGAAAAGTCGGGTGAATTAAACAAAAACCAAATAAAATTAAATTCAACTGATCTCTCTTAGTGGCCCTTTAGAAAAGTATGATAATTTTCTTATGAACATTGTCACATTTCTCACTGTCCGATGATTTCACACCATAATATAGCTTTAAATCGTTTCCACGCAGTTGAAACGTCATCTCAAAAGATGGACCCAACCTATTTTTTCTTCTACAAATGCAATTTTTATACGTAATATAAGTTTAAAATTTGAAGATATTTCTACAACAAAACCTAGCTTTTATCTGCATTGAGTTCTGCTTAAAATTGAATGGTTAAACTTCGATGGTCCCAAAACTCTTATCAAATTCAAAATTTACACTTTATCAATTCGAAGTTTCTAAACATTTATATCATAAAAACTGATTTCTTATGCCTCGAATTTATGCAATAAAAAGTAAGTGTTCATTTTTTACGGTGCCATTTTTTTTACCAAAATTAAATTTAGTTAATAAACTATGAAATTCAGAAATTTTCGACAAATATAACAATAAAAGCAATAACAAACTACTAATGAATACATTATTAAATACATTTACCCTCATCAATCATCTTACTAATTTTACAACCGTTATCTAACTAGTTTTATAATATTTAATCCAACTAATTTTATCATAATTAAAAATTCATAAAATTACACAATTCATAATAAAAAAAATAGTATATTGAGAATATAAGTTTCGAAAGCGTATCGAAAAAACTAACCACACGATTTAGTTGTCACATAACAAGAATAATAGAAAACGATAAGAATTATTGATTGGAATATGACGCGACTATAACATGTGCGGTACAGGCACAAACACGTAGATTACGCATGAAATTAAGATCTCGAAGATTCCATTGAAAAGAAAGAAAGAAAGAGAAGTAGCCAACCTTTTATCATTTGAATGTTATAAAGATAAAGAAAAATTAAAAAGCATCTAGAAACAATAACGTTATTAGATAAGGGGGACGTGGTTTTGAAATTTATTGCGCTTATCATATGATTATGCACCTCGTAAGTGGTCTGAATTCGTTGTAGTTATCCACCACGCAATAAGGTTAGCATTCGCGATAATTACGCACTGTCTAGTCTTTATCATGACATAATTTTACATTAATGGTTGTTAGGATTCTGGAAGGTCAGCTCATAACGGCACAACCATACACGTGCATCCTTATATTCGTCGTATCTTGCGGATGCCCTCAGATACATATAGACCACAGAAAAATAGATATGTAGGAGTTCTAAATTTTGATAATTACATATCTATTGTGTACAGAAAATATATATGTCATCATGTAACAGCTTAACATAAGATTGGGAGCTCACTCGAAGTTAATTCAAAAAATCTATCTATAACTTACGTAAAGGCATTCGTGTGAGGTAATCCAATATTCCAGTGTCACATTGTGATATGAGCTTCACCAAATGAATCAATTATAAGTCATCGTTTGTTTTTAGGTGATTTTTTGCTTTTCACATTAGTATGATATTAAAATAGTCTTTGTCAATCAATGCGATGCATAAATATTATGTATGTAGATTACTTAAGATTTTGGTGATGAACTGAGAACCGGAAGCAAGGTTGAAGATCGAAGGCAAGGTCGAGAACCGAAGGCAAAGGTGAAAACCGGAGGCAAGGGCGGGAACCGGAGGAAAGAGGATAAAAGAGTCAAGCGACAAAAAGACATGCGCCAGAGGAGCATTAAATGAAAGGCTGCAACGAGTACTGGAACTGAGAGAGACAAATTGCATAAAGTGGCAAAAATCAGTATTCAGGCACAGAACAGACACGGCGCAACAGGACCCGAAACGGGAAATACAATTAATGATGTCTGAGTCAATTCAAACGTTCAAAGCACAACGGCTAGTTCAAGATGCGAGCAGTATAAATAGCCGAAGACCCAAACAAGAAAGACACAAGTCTTGCGAGCGAAAACGAAAATATAGCAAACTTAAGATCTAGTTGTGTTCATAATTCTCGTTGTAAAGTTTGTATTAACTGGCTGTAAAAAGCACTTGTAGCTGTAGAAGTATAAGTTAGACGCAGCTGAAGGTTGTACTTGTTAAGTAAACCATACTTCGAAGAATACATTCCTTGAGGGAAAAAGGGGAGACGTAGGAGTTTATTAACACTTTGAACTTTCCGAAATAATATTTGTGCATTATTCTCAAAGAAACACACACACACACACACAAAAACACACACAGACCGGTACTAAGTAGTATTCACTTCCGCGTTAATACTAAGGTTGAGAGGAACGTGCGAGAACCGGAATATACTGCGAGTACAGAATAAAAACGGTAATAAAGTAGAAAAGAATAGAAAAATCTTTTGTTTACACCCCCTCTAAACACTTAACCTACCGGTCCCGATCCTAACAAGTGGTATCAGAGCAGGACACTCTCAATCATCAAAATGGTTACCTACAACAAAATGCCTATGTTCAGCAGAGAAAATTTCATGGAGTGGAAAATAAGGATGGAAACCCACCTTTCGGCCCGGAATGAAGACATGTGGGAGATATAGTCACGGATGGACCTCACACCCTCATGAAAATAAATCTTGCGCACACTGTAGACCCTTCTCAGTCGCATCAGATTCCAAAAGTAAAAAGCGAATGGACGGACGCTAAGAAGTTAATGAACTTGGACAAAATGGAGAAGGACACATTGTTCAAGACGTTGGATACCGAAACCTTCCGACAAGTGATGCTGTGCAAAACAACAATTGAAGTATGGACAAAACTATGCCAAATTTGTGAAAGAAATGACCACACAAGGGAAAATAAACTCGTGGTGGCCAATCAGAAATACGACTCCATCAAAATGAAGTCTGGAGAGACAATGATGGAGTTCAAGGACCGATTCACCGCTATTATTAACGACCTCTCCACACTCGGAAGAATCGTCGAAAATAGAGACACAGCTATTAAAATCATGAAAGCACTTCCCAGAGAATGAGATGTTAAGACCATGGCTATTAGAGAAGTCAAGGATCTTAGCAAGCTGCAGCTGCACGATCTTTTCGCGGACCACAAAGCCTACGAGTTTGAGCTGCAAACCCGTATGGAGGAATCGATCACCATACAACCTGTGAAGGTGTTCGCAGCCGCCGAAAACACATCCAAGTCCGCAGAGGACATGAGTGAAGAGGCCATGTCTCTCTTCAAAAAATTTGGACGGTTCATTAAGATGAACCAGTCCTCTTACTCACCACAAATGGGTAAGAAAAACAATCCAAAAGAAGAACAAAAGAATGACGCGTGTTTTAATTATGGCAGGAAAGGCCACTCCATAGTTGACTGCAAAAAGCCCAACGACAAGGGAAAGGAGGGAAACACGAAGTTCGTACGAAACGGGAAAGTCCTCATGGCAGAGGACAATAAGATGAAGTGGGCTGAGACCGACTTGAAAGAGTCACAATCTGAAGAAGAATCAAGTGATGACGAGATCGAGTGACTCATGGAAGGCTAAGATCACGATGATGTATTTGATTTCTCACAACCTGAGTTTTCTCTTGAAGATCTTGTACAAGCTCTTCATGAGATGACAAAGAAATATCAAGCGCTTGCCACTCAGAATAAAACAGTCACCGACATTGCTGAAAGTGATGCTATCGCTCAAAGAGGACTCAAAGAGATTAAAATCTAAAGCCCTTGACTTTGATAAAATGTTACCTTCTTGGACATAATTCTCAAAGAAACTTGAAGAATTACAAGGAATGCTAAAAAGACCTAGTGATAGGACGGGGCTAGGTTACACTCCAGAGCCCCAAAACACTATACTAAAGTCAAGTCCAAAAGTCCCATCAAGTTTATCAAATCCTCGAATGCAAAGGAAGTGGTGGAACTTCGGTCTTCACCAACCATGGATAGAAGGAGATTTGGACTTGGATACAAACCAAACTCCCATGGATCCACACACACTCAAACACACGGGTCTTCTCCTGGGAAGTCATTAGGACATTTTTTGAGTTGGAACTAAGCCTAGAACTCAAAAGAGAAGTGCACAGGGTGAGAAGTGGGAATAACCCTGGGTACCGAAACTGGTTCCAAGGATGTTTCAGTACTCAATCCTCACCCAACTAAAACCCATCGTTAGGGGCCTAAGCACCAACGTAGGGGGAACCCTCGACCCAAAGTACTTATAGACCCATTATAAGTGTCAAAATCATCATGCCTAGTAACCGAGAGCTCAAGAAGTTGGTTGTGACAAAAGATTGAATCATCTGAATTCAAAACCATAACAAGGCTAAGTTCAAATAACTTAGTCACGTGGTTTATCCAAACTAAGTTACTCTAAAGAAAAGATATGTACGACTTGTCAACTTGGCAAGCAAGTAAGATCTATCTTCAAGAGCAGAGGAAGGACCGTCTCTAGTCAGTGCCTAGATCTGTTGCATATATATCTTTTCAGTCCTATACCCTTAACAAGTCTAGGTGGGGCCAAGTTTACCCTTGTGGTAATAGATGATTACTCAACGTATACTTGGGTATTATTCCTTAGACCAAAAGATCAAATACCAACCCTATTGATCAAATTACTTAAAAGAGTACAAAATGAGCAGAACCGAAAGGTCAACATAATTAGTACTGATAGGGGAACCGAATCTTTAAACTCCACATTTAACGATTTCCTTGAGAAACGGCATTCGCCATGAGTTATCTGTTTCCAGGACAACAAGGACTATGCTAGTAGATGCAGACATCTCTCAGAAATTCTGGGCAGAAGCGGTTAACGCAGTATGTTACACTCGGAACCGCTTGATGATTTACAAGAATTTCAGAAGCCTCCTTACAAGATCTGGACGGGAAATGTGCCCACAATAGGGTATTTAAGACAGACGCCGACACTACGTACACCTAATTCGAAGTCAACTCTCCGTCTTCGAAAGCAGAGCAAATAAAGGGATCTTCGTCTGGTACTCTGCTGTGAGTAAATCCTGCGGAGTATTCAATTGCAAAATACTGTCTATCGATGTGGTATTTAATGAATCGCAAGAAGAAGATAGCTCTCCCACCAACATAAATCGTCTAAGCAAGATGCTGAAAAGATAGATGTGGAGGAGTCAAGTGACAATGAAAGAGTGAAAAATTCAGCGCTAAGGTAAGAAACCACAGAGAGAACAAAGCCCTGCAATGAAGACGTAGTACTAGAAATACCTGATACTACAACAGAAACGGTGCACAACCCTGGCGATGAATCACAAGAAGTAAACGTAGGACCTGATCCAACAAATGTAGAGGGACACTCTAGCCAAGTACCGTAAAATGCCGGTATTGAACATGAAATCTCAAAGGGTGCAAGTGTTGAGGGGAAACATATCAAGTGGAACTAGACCACTCTTAATCACCCCTCCAAACTAATCATAGGAGATCCAAAGGCACCGATGAGGACCGACAAGTCTATTCAAAACCTGTTTAGCTACGCCTTTATCTCTCAAACACAACCTACTAAGGTTGAAGACACACTCAAGGATGACAGCTGGATCGCTGCAATGCAAGAAGAATTAAATCAATTCAAAAGAAACGAAGTATGAACCTTGATACCGCGACCCTCTCATACAATGATATGGAAAAAATGAGTATTCAAGAACAAAGTAAATGAAGACGGCCTAGTCATGAGGAACAAAGCCAGACTATTTGTCCAAGGATTTCGGCAAGAAGAAGGCATCGACTATGATGAGACCTTCGCGCCGGTAGCAAGACTTGATGCCATAAGAATTTTCCTAGCATATGCCGCCTTCAAGGATTTCATGGTGTATCAAATGGATGTTAAAAGTGCATTTCTAAATGGCATATTATCAGAAGAAGTGTATGTTGCTCAACCTCCCAATTTTGAGAGTCACGAAAAGCCAAATCATGTCAACAAACTCAAGAAGGCTCTATACGAACTAAAACATGTACCTAGAGCTTGGTATGAGATGCTTTCAATGGCATAATATTTGGATCGACGGACCCCAAGTTTTGCAAAAGAGTATCAAAACTCATGCAAGAGATATTTGAGATGAGCATGCTTGGAGTGTTCAACTTCTTCCTCGGGTTTCAAGTGAAGCAAATGGCTCAATGGATCTTCGTAAGCTAACAAAAATACACTTTAGACCTTCTAAAGAAATTTAGGCTTGAAGATTGCTCGCCTCCACAACCCCTATGAGATCATCTATCAAATTGGATAAGGATGAATACGGTACTAAGGTAGAGATAACCAAGTACTGGGGGCTAATCGGGTCACTGCTCTACCTCACAGCCAGCAGATCCGACATAATGTATAACGTATGCCTCTGCGCTAGGTTTCAAGCTGACCCAAGGGCGAGTCACTACATTGCCGCTAATAGTTACCTCAAATATCTTAAAGGCACTACAAATGTATGACTATGGAATCCTAAGGACTCGTCATTTTCCTATATGGATACACAAATTATGATTATGCTAGATGCAAGCTAGATAGGAGAAGCACCATTGGAACGTCCCAATTCCTTGGAGACCGGTTAATCTCGTGGTTTAGCAAGAAACAAACCTCAATGGCAGAAGCCGAGTATCTTGCGACTGGAAGTTGTTGCTTGCAAATTCTTTGGATCCAACATCAACTTGAGGATTATGGAATTCACGAATCAATTCCCATATCCTGTGATAACACTAGTGTCATCACTATATCACATAATCCGGTACTTCACTCAAGAACGAAACACGTCGAAATAAAGACATCACTTCATTCATGATCATGTGCTACAAAAGAATGTTCGCTTAGAACATGTGAGAACTGAGCAACAAGTAGCAGATATCTTCACCAAGCCATTGCCTGAGGCTAAGTTCCTCACCTTCAGAAACGTGCTGGAACTATTAGACTTCACCAGCCCTTAGTTGAAGGATACAACAAAACTCAAGTATGTGAGTACCAGATCATCTAGTATTAGAGAATCGGACACAGTCCCTAGTAGGGGTGAAAACAAACCAAGCCGCTCGTGAGTCGCTCGCGAGCAGCTCGGTTAAAGCTCGATTCGTGATTTGACCAAGCTCGGCTCGAGTTCGAGTTCAGCTCGTTAATAATCAAGCCAAACTCAAACATGAGCATGTTCGACTCGACTAGACTCGTTAATGTTCAAATAATATAATATATTTATACTAAATATCTCGTAAAATATCAATAAATAAAAAAATATTGAATTTAATTCCTAAAGTTGTCATAAATCATTAAAAGCTAAACGTTAAAACTTACATTGCTTTTTTTTTCTTTTTTTTTTAACTATCATTATCGTCATTTGTCTCCTATTTATATATCTCCATGTTTCTTTCATTGTGTAATTGAGACAAATAAAGATTACGGATACCTGCGTGCACTCAAACTCTATTTTTATCTTGAATTGACATAAATAGTGTAAAAATGCTTATTTCAAGTTGGGTGAGAAATGACCCGAATAAGATCGAGTACTTAAAAAGAAAGTAAAAACTCAACGGAATATGACTTGTTCATTCACTGCTCGCAAGCAGCTCGGTCAAAGCTCGATTCGAGTTCGAGTTCGAATTGACCAAGCTCGGCTCGAACTCGGCTCGACTCATTAGTTATAAAGCCAAACTCAAGCATACCCATTTTTTGGGCTCGGCTTGGCTCGTTTTCACCCCTAGTCCCTAGCATATACTAAGGGGAATCTCGGTGCTAAGAGAGCACTACTTTAGGGGGAACGTGATTCAAAAAGACTTAGAATATTTTCGACAAATATTCTGAAGCTCTTCATTAATGAGGACCAAAGTCATTCTCCTTAAATGAAGTTGAAAAGCACTGTTACTTTAACGCCGCCAGTCCGAGGAATTTCGCAAGTATGGTCAAATCACATTGACAGATCATTAAATGCGAAAAATCACTTTATCCAACCTATTTTATCTACTTAAGGACGCGACCTTTCAATTTTTCATTACTTTATCAAAATCAAAGAATAAATGTCCAGTTTCTTGTGTTTATGTTGATTTAGGACTTAGATATTTGAGATTTGTTCGTATGAAAAATTTCCTAAATCCCGGGATTGAATATGTAGCTTGCGGCTCTTGTGCGTAGTATGTGCGTGATAATATGTTTTTTGAGATTTTAGTCTAAGTTTTTCGAATAAGATTCTGGTTGTAAAGTTTGTCCAAGTCGTTTTCGCAACCAACAGATTTAATATTTTTCGTATTCATGGGTTTTTGAAGTGTTGTAGTTCAAAAAAAGATATGTTGAAGTTCGCGAAGTTTGTAAATTTTCTAAGTGTCTGTTGCGAAAACTGGGTTTTCGAAAACAAGCTTTGCGTGGTTAGAGGGGCGACTTTCACAGCGAGTTTTCGCAACTGCGATTTACGTAAACTCCAAAACCTTGTTTTGCCGAAAAGCAAAAATTATCCGTAATCAGGAAAAATCTTTGAAAAACATTGGCACATAATGACGTTTAGCAAAAACCGAAGCTTAATTATGCAAATAAACAACGTTTTAAACCCTAAATCAAATGAATTAAAACCGGCGATTTTGCAAAAACTGGGGTTTTGAGAAATCAATGTTGGGGATGAATTTTTTTGAAATATGCGTTAATTCCATGTGTAAGTAGAGCGTAATCATCGAAATCATAAGAATATGTAGAAGAACTACCTTAGATTTATCGAAACCTGACGAAATTTTTGAAAAATTGGTTTCGGCGGTTGAGAGAGTTTTCGTAGTAGAGTATTCGCATTTGGAGGTTTTTGTAATGGACGGTTTCCGGAACGCATTTTTAAGTATGTTTTGCGAAAACGGCGCATTTAGCGGAAAAGCCCACCAGCGAAAACTTGGACTACAAAAGTTTCAAAGTACCTTTAAAAGAGAAGAAGATTAAATATATTTATGACTAAACAGCTCTATTCCTCCCTGTGGTTTAACTGAAAATCACGTTTCTACCTTGTGCTTTGTAAATATCGCGACATTCCCTTATGGTTTAGAAAACATATCATCATACCCCTTATGGTTAGAAAACATATCACTGTACTCCCCGAAAATGGGGTGAATGTGAAAAGTAAACTAAATCACGAGGGGTTTTATGTTATTTTAAAACCACGAGTTTTTGGTGATGAGTTTCGAAACCAAGGGTGTATTTTATGAATTTTAATCTATATTTATTATATATATTTTTATATTTTTTAAACAGCTTTATAAAGTTTGAAAAGAAAGAAAAAAAATCCTAATAAATGCATAAGTTATATATATAAGTGATTATTTAAATTACTAATATTTAAATAATATTCAACAAAAACTCCCCCTCAACCTTATAAAGATAGCTCCCCCTAAATTATATAATTGTTTCTCCCCTAATATTTTACGAGAAATTCACTCCCCTTTAATAAAAACACACATATACAATAAAAACACATATTCGTAAATTTCTTCTTTCAAGACTCCATTGAGGAAGGCTGTCTTGACTACATTTGATAAAACAGTGAAGTGTTTGTGGGCAGCATAGGCAAGGAAGAGTCTTATGGCTTCGATCCGGAAAACAGGGGCAAAAGTCTCGTCGTAGTCGATATCTTCCTGTTGGTTGTAACCCTTGGCAGCTAATCCAGCCCTATTCTTGGTAATGACACCCTCTTCGCCCTTGTTGTTTTTGAAGACCCATTTGGTGTCGATAATGGTCTTCCCTTTTGGTCTTAGGACTAATCTCCAAACTTGTAGTCTCTCGAACTGATTGATTTCCTCTTGCATTGCCGTTATCCAGTCGGGATCTTCCTTTGGTTCGTTATTTGAAGATCGTGCGCTCACTCCTTGGTTTGGATCTCCGATAATCTGAGTTGTAGAATAAGCTCGAGTCCACTTTCTCTCGTGAGGGAGAGGTTGTACGATCTTCATTTTGTGGATCTACGAACTCCACTTCATACGAAGTGGAGATCTCTATAGGGGGTCCTCTGATTCTTCGTCATTATTTTTGTTCACTTCATTCCCGATGTATATTTCATTTTCGGCATTTACAGTGATGTCTGGTTCCGGAGTTTGAGGGGTTTCATCGGCCATATTTGGTTGTTCTAGTTGTGGTCCCAATGCATCACTGTACGGAATGGTTTATGATGGGATTGTACGTTGGCGAAAGTGATGTAGAAGTGTTCGAATAATGTGTCCAGATCCTCGTCTCTCACTATCTTTGATGTGTAGAACTGTGTTGATCCTCTGTCAACACTCTAATAAGTCCGGGTTCTGGACTGATTTGTACAGAAACCACAGTTGTCGTTTCATCGAAAGTGACTTTGGTGCTTTCCATGGCAATTCTTTTATTTTTGAGGTAGAATTTGTACGCTTTGGAAGTTGTGGAATACCCTACGAACACTGTTGCGTGTGCTTTAGGGTCGAACTTCCTTTGGTCTTCTCTATTATTTGCAACAAAATACTTGCATCCGAAGATCCGAAGATATGCTTGGTATTTCATTATTGATCAATTCGTAAGGAGTTTTTCCAAATCTCATGTGAATGCTTGTCATATTTTGGGTGTAGCAGGTTGTGCTTACTGCTTCGGCCCAAAGGAAGTGAGGATGTTGTGCGGGAATTAGCAACATGTGAGCTGTTTCCGCTAAAGTCCTATTCCTTCTTTCCAGAACTCCATTTTGTCTTGGAGTCTTAGCAGCTGAGAATTGTTGGGTAATCTCGAGTTTTTGGTAAAATCACTGAGCATCTTATTCTTGAACTCAATGTCGTTATCTGTGAGGATCATTGGGATGTTGCAACCCAACAGATTTTGAGTAGTCTTTACAAAAGCGATGATGAAATCAGGTGTGTCGGCCATCGTGCGTAGGAATATTGTACATGTATAGCGTGAGAAGTCATCTACGATCACGAGAACATAATTACGTCGACTAATGCTCTCAATTCTCACTGGTCCACATAGAACAATGTGTAGTAATTCTAGCGGCCGAGAGGTTGAGGCAACCTGTTTTGGTTTGTGTGATGACTTCTTCATCTTCCTCATTTCACATGCAGAACATAGATGCTCCTTGTGATACTTTAACGCTTGTAGTCCTTTGACTAACTTGTCTAGGTGTAGTTGATTCAGCGTTTTAAAGTTGAGGTTGGATAGATGTTGATGCCAAAGATTTGCTATGAAGTAGCGAGGCCTTTGATAATAGACAAATTGCAGTCGAAGGTCGAACGGTCCTAAAGTTGATAGTGTAGAGATTTAATGCTCGTGATCGGGTGAGAATCTCCTTTCCATTCTCATCACTAATACAACATCCTTCAGCATGTAAATTGACTTTTAATCTTCTATCACAAAATTGCCCAATGATGAAAAGGTTACGGGTTAGACCGACAACAAAGGAGACATCCTTGATTGTTAGATTTTCATGGATGAGATTACCGTGTCCTAGAATGTGTGGTGACTATTCTCGAAACGTACTTGTCCATCGAAATGTTCGGGTAGTTGCTCAACATCTCTCGTCTTCCAGTCATGTGTGTGGAGCAACCAGAGTCAAGGTATCACGCATTATGGATCTACAAAACATATTAAGGAGATTTTTAGGTACCATATTAACGACGAATCCTGCTTTCCACGCACTTTTTGGCGATTTGGATAATAAGTCAGTTTCAGATGTATTTCTTGTCTTAATTTCGGACTTAGGAACCCATATCGTTTTTATTCCTAAGGGATAACAAATCTTAGTGCTTGATGTGAGCTCATTTTTTGTCACCCAAATTTGTTTAGTTTTTAAAACATTGCCTTTGACTTTAGTTTTAGTATGCTTTGACACTTTAGAAGTATGTTCTCCATTTTGGTCAAGTTTTGGATTTGACTTAGTAGGAGACGGTACTTTAGTCAAGTTTTTCTTAACTGATGCATTCCTATGGATAGAATTATTAACACTTGAATCAAACGTCGATCATAGGAATTAACATGCATAACAGTCTTTACATGCCCAACCTTAGAAATAATGAAGAGAATGTAGCAACAGGGTCTGAAATACATGAAGAAGTCTTTCTACATGAATTCGAGATGGATGTAAAAACAGGAACACTAGATAAGGGTGGTTTCTTCTTTTTAGAAAAGAGATTAGCATCCTCCTTCTAAGTCCTTGTAGCTTCCCTCTTTCACTTCTTACTTAGGTACTTGCCTATGGGCTTAGGTAAATATGGGTTAGTCGAATCGCTTTTGCGAGTCATAACTTTGTTTTCTGGCTGTCTAGCTTTAATTGAGAGTTTATTTCCTGTTTTAGCTAGAGAGGCAGAGCGTGAGGTCAAACCTTTGTTTGTGTCAAGAGGCTTTTCAAGCAAGGAGATTCTACAAAGTAGTTTCTCCTTTGCTCCTTGAAAGTCCTTTCGCTCTGACTCCAGGGTTGAGCGCAAATCCGTTATTTCTTGGATTATCGTTGGAATGTAGGCACTTGTGGTGCTAGGTTATCATGTGTCATAATTCTTCAACAGACGTGGCTTCGGTAGAGGATGAACATATTGATAGATAGTCCGAAAATAAAGGGATTTATCTTGTTTTGTAACTATCATTTAATCTAGCATAATCAAATAGAATTTCAGCCCTTACTTTAGCTTCACGATTCTCATTTTCTTCCTCGGGTGCATCTACATCTGAAGCTCTCTTGAAGGGCATTAAATTAGGTATGTTTAGACCTAAGTATTTAATGTCGTAAAGATGTAGGGGATTTTTCTCAACCAATTGGTCGGATTGTTTAAAGCCTAGGTCTTCTCGTGGATTATAGAAGCTCGTGTCCTTGAGCTTATTCAGGAAAATGGTTTGAACGGTTGGTCCTCTTTTCATAAGAATATCCTCTAAGCTTTTAATCTTATAGTATAATTGCATACGTTCCTCATTTGCAAGGTTGTACTTACTAGTTTTGATTTTTCGCTCACTTTCACAAGTTTTCAAACTAGTGGTAAGTTTGAGAATTTAAGTTTTGAGCTTCTCTATTTGTGTATCACGACTCGATACTCTTTCTTGTGCAATTTTTAGCTGACAACTACGAGTGCATTTTTCTCTTAAGTTTCTGAGCAAGCCTTGATGTTTGTTTTCTAATCTTACTTCTAATTCCTCTATAGTCTTTTTGTGATCTATAGAATTATTTTTAACTTGCTCAGATTCGTTGGCCCGTTTGGTCAAAGCACGGACCATAGCCTCAGATTTAGCTAAACTATTTTCTAAGGCAATGACCTTTCTCTTGAGCAATAGCTAATGTTGTTTCATTTTTAGTTAACCTGCTCTCTAATGACTTAACGCATTTACGTTCTTTATGGAACGATTTATATTTTTTTTAAGTTATAAAAATACGTTAAGGTTAATAGAATCTACCTCCTTCCCAGTGGATGATCCCTCTTCATTATCCGATGCTTCGGGCTCCTTGTCCTCCACTTCCTGCTCATCTTCCTCAACGGACGTCATCAAGGCTACGTTTCCGTGCTCACTATCTGAGATGTCCTCGAGCCAGTGGTCCTGTTCAGCCATCAGAACTACTCTAGTCTTCTTCTGCCTCACTAGTTGTAGCTCTTTGGCGTAGTAGTCATCATCCCTCTTCTTTGGGAAGTAGCAATCCCTTTTTCGATGCCCTAGCTTGCCACAATTGTAGCATCTTGTGGGTTCAGAGACATTCTAGGACTCGATGTGTTGAGGAGTTGCTTGTGGATGTCTGGAATTTGAGGAGGTCCATTGTTTGTTTGCAGATGATGGCGACTTCTTTTGGAAGAGTTTCTTTTTCATAAGCTTTGTCATGAGGGCCATCTGCTTCTCAAAGTCTTTGAATTTAGGATCAGAGTCAGAGTCAGAGTCATCGTTATCCGAGGAACTTGGAAGCTTAACTGACTTGCCTTTGGAGGATCTCATGCTCCTCTTCGTTCTGTTGTCGGTTATGAAAGCAAGTGGGTCTGCCAGTTCTTTTCCCTTCATGCTGCTCTCGATCTCGCTGATGTCGTCAGGATGTTGTGAGAGACTCTCGTAGATGCTGTGGATATCAAGCACGCATATCTCCTTGTTATGTCGGGTCAAGGTAGCAATCCTCTTCCATTCGGGGAGCATGGATGTGAGGAAACGAATGTTCACTTCCATGTTTGATATGTGAACGTTTATTTTCTTTAATTCGTTTACTTAAGTGACGAACCTCCAATGCGAGTCTTCGAGCTCTTCCCCGGGTTTAGCCTTGACGTGTCATAGGCTGCGAGAGTGTTTTCCATCTTGTCCAATGCTCCAACCTCCGTGCCTTGCATCATTGTGCATCTCATCCCACATCTCTTTCCCGGTGGAAAAAGCATCAAACTGAGAGTAGATGTCATTGGGGATGGCTTGCAAAATATAGTTCAGAGTGTGGCAATCAGCTTTTGATCTTTGCTCCTCAGCGTCTGTGTACTCTGATGGTGTTTTGCGCTCTCGATTTGAAAGCACTGGAGGGTCGGCGTAGCATCACCCGAAATGGTTGTCCAGCATTGAGTGAGTCCTTCCTCGAGTGAGGCAAGAATGTCTTCCCCAAGATCCTTGGACTGAATGAAGTTTAAGAATTTTTTTAGCCATAATGAAAATTCATCGTGTCGGAGCACGAGTGGCCTAAGTTCACTACCCATAGCTATGGTGTCCATCTTGTCGAGACATAGGTGGTGATCGTGTAAACGTGAAGTGATTGAAACTAGAGTGGTTGGAATGAGAAGAATTTGGATTTATAGAAATTTGAGAGTTTTATCAAGAGTTTGATTTTGAAAGACTTCTAGTGCGAAAATCGTTTGTGAAAAACGGGTTGCGAATATCACTTATGCGAAAACTCGTTGCGAAGAGCCTGTTACGAAAACAATGCTGAAACTATAGAAATGCCCTTGACTATTTACGTTGTTGCGGAAACCGGTTTTCGCAGTGAGGTGCGGAAACTGAGATTTTTGGAACGTAAATTACGAAAATTGAGGTTTTCGGAACGTGAGTTACTGTTGGTGCAGAAATAGGTTTTCGCAGTAAGATGCAACCAAGTGTTTGGAGAGCAACTATCAATTATTGTGAAAACTGAGGTTTTTGAAACGTAATATACGTGGATTGCGAAAACGAAGGTTTTCGCAACGTAAATTATGATTTTTCCATTGACAGTTGCAAAAAAAAGTTTTCGGACTATTTTCGCAACGGTTTTCGCAATGGTTTTCGCAGTGAGAGCGAACACTTTTGCGAAAACTGTTTATCGCTCAAAGAAAACTCAAATTTGATGAAAATTTCTAGGCTTATCCGCATAGATTCTCGAAAATATCCTATAACACAAAACGAGATAAAAAAGTAACCAAAAGAGCTAATAATCACTCGAAAATGTTGAAGAACACTTTGAAGAAACTTCGAACTTGAAAAAAACGCGATAAACCCAGCAAAATTTCTCAACTCCAAACGTGAAAAAAAGGTTTCAATCTATCATGCTAGGCTCTGATACCACTTGTAAGTCTCAAATCACCTTACTAGCAATAAGATCGATGAAGAAACGATGAATCATAAGCTACAAACCTTAATTGCGTGTGAGTGTGTGTTTCGATATCTATAAGGTCTTGTCGCGGAGCTTATTTCGATAAAATGATTCTTAATGATAAACTTGTATGGTTTTAGTATTTATACCATGGATTAGGATATAAGATACTTGGGCCCTAAAAGCCCATTGCAACAAGTAAATCAGTAATCTCTACAACTTAGAGAATAATTTACGTAAATCAAAGTACAAGACTAATCCACAAGATAACACTATAAAATATCTAACAACGTTAGACCAGAAGATTTTTGTAACATTATTTTAGAATAGAAATGCTTTATCTACTTCAAGCAAATGTCGATTTTTCTTTCGGATATACCATTTTGTTCTGGTGTTTTATACATGTGGTTTGGGGCAAAATTCCCTTTTTAAAAGTAATTTCGGAATTTTTTTGTTAACATTGTACCACTATCGGATCGAAAAATTTTAATTTTGGCTTTGTATTGATTTTGGACAAGATTAAGCAATTCTTAAAAACAATAAATAACTTCGCATTTTTGTTTGAGTAATTATAACCATGTCGTTTTACTAAAGTCGTCGATAAAGATAACAAAGTATTTGAAATAGTTATAGATTACAGGTGCGGGACCCCAAACATTGGAATATACTAAGTCAAATATTTTGAAATTTTATTTTTGTAATAAGAAAAATGTAACTTGGTTTGTTCAGCAAACTTACTGATCTCACAATTATTAGAATAAAAATAATTCGATGGAATAATTTTGTTTATACTTTATCGGAAATGTGCTCGAATCTTTTATGAAGGAGTTGACGATCGTCACTGGAGGTTTGAAGCGCCTCTTTATATGTTTTGATAGAATATAGTTCATGTTCCAAGCGCCCTCACCGACTGCGTTAAGAGTTATTTGGTCTGGATACTTTATTATGTGAAAACTAATGTTACAGTATAAAGCTATGATTAATTATTAACGGATAGGAAATTAGTGGTTAAGTTTGGGATGCATAAGATATTTGTTAGCTTTTTGGAAAAAATTTCAGAGATCCCTATTCCGTGAATCGAGATTTTATTTCTGCTTGTTACACATGTAACATTTTTTTGGAACAACATGGTTTCAAGTCAAGGATGCTATTTATGTTTTTAGTCATATGATCAGTGGCTCTCGACTCAATTATCCAAACATCATCATAAGCAACATTAAAAGCGGTATAATTGTTTGGATGGATTATCATACCCGATCTGTGTTTACCTTATCGATCCAGAAATTCTGAAATTGATGCACCAAGTTGTTAATTTGGTATGGATCGGGTTAAGGTGATTGTTGCGCCGTGATACTCCCTCAAGCCCGCCAAATCGTTCAAAAACTTTAGCTTATGAGGCCCATCTCTCCTTTTATTTCCTGGCATGACGTGTGTGGGCCAAATTTTTTTTGTTTATTTACTGGCCAACAAACCCAATTCTTTCCTTCTTCCTCTCTCTCGTTCGCGGCAACATCAGGATCTCTGCGTTGTTTTTCCCTTCCTCTGCCGCCACCACATTCGCTTTCTCTGCTGATGCCCGGCCGTTTAGGTCGCAGATGAGGGTTGATCGAATCGAATGGAACAGTCGAGGCGAAACTGTGTTCTCAATAATATTGAACTAAAAAGTGTATTTCTTAATTAAAAATGAAATGTACATTAGTAATGTTGCCGAAATTGAAATGTATACTAGTTTGGTCAATGCGTTGCACTTAGAATCGGTACTGGACATGTCCGGTAACGAGGACCATTACTGGAGAGGTACGGTACTGAGGAACGATATTGGTATACAAGCCTTCACAGCACAACAGCATGTAAAAGCCAGTAATGCTGACAGCATTGACCAAGTCAAGACAAAAGCTTCCAACGACTCTTTTAATGAATCTAACGGCTACATCAAGATTGAAAGCCTATAAATACACAAGGGAACATCACAAGAAAAATAAGGATCTAAGAGCAAACAAAAACACATCCAAAGAGAGATCCAAGATAGAAGAACAAGAGTCAAGAAGAAAATCAAGAGTGGAGTTCTTCCTCTTTGGGTGTGGGTTACATAAGATAGAGGGAGCTACAAAGTTCAAACTCACACACCTTGCTCAAACAATGAATAAATGAGCGAAATAGATTAGTTGAGGGAGTCATAGCACAAAGACAATAAACAAGTGCATGTAGTCTTCGCACTAAGACGGAAAATAATGTAATGTCTTTGCACTAAGACGTTAGTCGTGTGCTCGTCGTGAGCGTGCCGCCCTACGAGTTGTCTTAGCATAGAGACGTTAAAAATAAATATAGGTTGTGAGGTTGCGGCCTACAACCATTGCGATTGACCTTGCGGGGAAATCGTGGTTGCTAGGAATTTAGTTAGCGTAGTATAGCGAGAGGCTATATTGTGTAAGTCCAAGCTAAGGAGGTTGTACGTCGTTGTATATAGGTCGAGTCTTCTAGTGAAACCTTCCTTGCGGCGAAGAAGGGGAGACGTACGAGATTGAGCTCTGAACTTCCATAAACAAATTAGTGTGTTCACCGCATTGCTTTCATTCACGTTCTAACATGCAGAGTTAAGCATTTTATGTGTTCGATAAATGCTTCAACCAAAACCGCTCTTTAACTTGCATAGATTTTGGAGTATTTTCATATGCCCATAAAACCGATTTTTAGAGGATTATGTCGAGAATTTTCGCTTGATTTAAAACCCAAACTCGCTTAATCTCTAGGTGCTAAGTTATTTTCAAGAACTCGCGTTATTGCAACTCAAGTATGTTTCAAGTGTTTAAAATAAAAGATATTTTCGAAGCTTTATTTTAAAACACGGTCCACGATCCTAATAGTATTTTATTTCTTAATAAATAGGGGGTGTAAATAGAATTAAAGAAGGGTGTAAATAGAATTACCCTACAATTATTGTCAAAAGTTTATGATTTGATGGCTTAATATGACAATTAATATATCATTAGTTAATTTTTATCCACCGAAAGTTGAAGTGGTGTTCAGCCGGTTGGATTCCATGTTGGATACTGCCAGTTAATGTTGAAAGGAATTAATGTAACTCTACAGGAGCCGTGGTATACAAATACACAGTTCCAACTACGGCTTCGAACCGATACTTTTCCTTCAAGTTTGAATTCAGCGGTTTAATTAAAATCGGGTCGGTTTCCAACTATCCTTCATAGTTTTTTAGTAAAATTTCACACATATAAAATCGACGATTAAACCTCTTGTTTAACCTCCGATGCACATCTTTTTGTCAGTCTACCTGGGACCATCGTTATTAAGCGAACCCTTGACCACGATTGGTAAGACCTTCCAAGTAAGTGCACATTATTTTCATATTTGGTCAACAATTACAAGTCCTAATTATTTTGTTAAGTTATAAACACACACAACTACTATAATAATAATAAAAATAATAGTAAAATAATATATATATATAGATATATATATATAAGATGGACGGGAACTCTCCTGACGCGACATGTGGCCGAGCAGATGTCCCGACCTTGCGACACGTGGATGGGAAGAATTGTTTACATACCCTGATACACCTTTGCGAGTGCCACGTCAGCAAGTTTAAACATTGCGAGGCGGGAATGCAATGTTGTGCAAAGTCACCAAGGCATATGGCTCGAGAAGCACTTGGAGACACGCACGAGCGGCGGACGCGGGCCAGGCCAGGCGGGCCAAGGCCAAGCGGGCGACGGTGGGCGAGCACGTGCGGAACGACTCGGACGTTGAGGTCCAAGGCAACGACGAGCGGTGGCTCGATGGAAAACAAGCCAAGCACGGTGGTGCGCGGCGGCGCAGGAGGCGGTCCGACGGTGGCTCCGGCGGATGGCGGCGAACGGTAGCGACGGCGGGGGTGGTCGGCGGGCCGGGAGGATCAAGGCCGAGCATGTGGCTCAGCCATGAGGAGCGAAGGGCGCGACAGCTGGCAGGAGAGTTTCTCGGGAAGCTGTTGGACGAGGTCGAGACCAAGTCTTCGATCCGCGTGAGAGTTTGAACGAGCTCGGGCTGTTGAGAGAATTCGGGGCGCCAAATTCAAACGGGAGAAAATCTCGGAGAGAGATTCTCGCAACAACCGAATTCGAATTTGAACGAGGTCGTTGAGAAAATCTTTCCGAGCCAGATTCTCCTGACTCCTATATAAAGGAGGGGGTGACCGAGCTCATAAGGGGGCAGCTGAGGGGGAATCTCAGACATCTCATATCCACCATACGAGAGAGAGCGATCAATCACTTATACGAACGACACGCACGTTGACACACGCGGGGGAGCGTAGGTTGACACATGCGGCGCCAGGATGCTTAGGGCGCGAGGAGGCGTGCTAAGGGGTGCGGTGCGGAGCGAGCCATTGCGGGAGAACGCAAGCCTTTGCGCGCGGCGTAGGGCGGGAGTACGTGCTAAGGGTGCAGGCAAGCAAGCGGGTTGAGGAGAAACCAAGGCAAAGTTGGGGGAGACTTGGCCGAGGTCGCGAGCAAGCAAGCTGTTGCGGAGCACGGGAAAATTTTGATGCAGGTGCGAACGAATTGAGTCAAGAGGCGTGGACGAGGTAGCAAGGGGCTCGTCAAAACCTTCAACGCCAGGCATGCAGCGCTGGCCGGTGCAGACGACGCAGGCCGAGGGAGCGCGACCCCCATGTCTGGGCATGCGCAAGCGAGACGCGGGACGATGGATCCACCCGCGCAAGCGAGTCACGATGTACTTGACGTGAAGATTTGTTCAGAGCATCAAAAGAGGCCAAACGCGCGGTGTTGACCAAACAGGTGTTGGTGACTTGAGGTTACCAAGGAGCTAAGCCATCAAGACGAGGAGGTCTTTTCAAGCTCGTGGGTGCAGCCTAATCGGACTTCGCTGAGGAAGGGCGCGAGACGGTCGGGGCGAGCGAGGCTTAGGAATGTTCGTGTGTGCGATCAACTTGGACTTCGAGGAGGAAGGGCGCAAGGCGATCGGAGCGAATCGCATGCTGAGATGCGGGATTGACGGTGGCAAAACAAGGGGGTCGTCGACGAGGACGTCAACACTCTTCAAGTGGGGGAGGATTGTTACACCTTTGCGAGTGCCACGTCAGCAAGTTTAAACATTGCGAGGCGGGAATGCAACGTTGTGCAAAGTCACCAAGGCACATGGCTCGGGAAGCACTTAGAGACACGCACGAGCGGCCGACGCGGGCCAGGCCAGGCGGGCCATGGCCAAGCGGGCGACGGTGGGCGAGCATGTGCGGAACGACTTCGACGTTGAGGTCCAAGGCAACGACGAGCGGTGGCTCGATGGAAACAAGCCAAGCACGGTGGTGCGCTGCGGCGCAGGAAGCGCAGGCGGCGGTCCGACGGTGGCTCCGGCGGATTACGGCGAACGGTAGCGACGGCGGCGGTGGTCGGCGGGCCGAGAGGATCAAGGCCGAGCATGTGGCTCGGCCATGCAGAGCAAAGGGAGCGCGCGCGGGTTCGAGACAGCGCGTGCGGGGTCGAGACAGCGCGCGCGAGCGCGACATATGGCGGGAGAGGGAAGCTGTTGGACGAGGTCGAGACCAAGTCTTCGATCCGGGTGAGAGTTTGAACGAGCTCGGGCTGTTGATAGAATTCGGGGCGCCGAATTCAAATGGGAGAAAATCTCGGAGAGAGATTCTCGCTACAACCGAATTCGAATTTGAATGAGGTTGTTGAGAAAATCTCTCCGAGCCAGATTCTCCCGACTCATATATAAAGGAGGGGGCGACCGAGCTCATAAAGGGGCAGCTGAGGGGGAATCTCAGACATCTCATATCCACCATACGAGAGAGAGCGATCAATCACTTATACGAACGACACGCACGTTCGAGAGAGAAGAGAGAATCGGGTCGCGCGGCGACCCGAGCGATCGTGCCACACACACACCGAGTTCGAGCGTCGAAATTGAACGGGGTCCCAACGAGGGTTTCACGAGCAAGTTGAGCGAGTGATTAAGATCCCGAGGGGACGTAGGAGATAACCGTGAGTTTGGGTAGATTAGGCGAGTGAGGCCGAGACTTGTTCGGACCCACGGGTTTGAGTGTTTTTCTACGACTGTAAACTTTGCGTGAATAAAGATTACGACAAGCCGGGTAGGCGAACCCGGTTGTGCCCGAATTGATCGTGTCTTTGTTTTGACGTTTCCGCATATACAAAGCAGGGTCGGGTGAGAGGCTTATCGTGAGTGACTCAGGAATCGGGCAAGCGAGGAACGAGTCAAACGCGTGCCGGTTGTGAAGCGCGCGGAGCTTTTTAATTCGAAAAATAATTTCTAAGTCTAGATTTGCAACATACCCAATTCATCTTAAAGTTATACGCGGTGGCTTCATAACTAGAGTAATTAATTTGCACAATAATATATTAGTATCTTGAGGGTCTCATCAATAATACGTGAAAAGAGGGTAACATAATTTTCTCTATTGAGTTCCTCACCTATAGTCCCCAAACAGAAGGTGGTGTGGCTGGAAAGAAGCTATTGAAGAAAACAAACGAAGGAAAACTACTTAATTGAAACGTCGAGTGCGATGACTGGGCTTGCACCTTAAAAGAGGCTTTCGGAAAAGTGAACCCTGCTATTGAGTTCAACATCAAATTTAAGGTATGCTAACATGATGTACTGTAAATATCTCACTCATTGATTGGATTTTTTTATATGTTCAAACGACATATCTCTATTTGTGCATGTTACAAAGGATGATTGTCGCATCATTCTTCAGGACAACTTCATCTACAATGAAGGCATCGATATAGGTTTTGTTTGTTGATTGTAATCTTATAGCTAATAGTTCTTGACTTGATGTTGTATCAAATCCATTACGCCTTACCCTGAGCTTCTTTTCTGTAACTTTCAGGGGATAATACGTTAAAAGAGGGTAACGTAATTGTCTCTATTGAGCTCCTCACCTATAGTCCCCAGACAGAGAGCGGTGTGGCTGGAAAGAAGCTATTGAGGAAAACAAAGGAAGTGAAACTACTTCACTGAAACGTCGAATGCAATGACTGGGCTTGCACCTTAAAAGAGGCCTTCGAAAAACTGAACTATTCTATTGGATTCCGTATCAAATTGAAGGTGTGCTTACATCATGTACCGTAAATATCCTACTCATTGATGTTTTTTATGTTTGATTCTCGTGTCTTCGTTGGAAAATCAAGTCCTTACACCATAGGGAGAGCGAGAAAGTTACGGTATCTAATCATAATCTCCTTTTATTAAACTTCTTATATTTATGTATATAATGCATGGATTCATTATCTAATACATCGAGTATTACCTGAATCGTTTAAATCTGTGTATGTTATGTGCCTGACTTAATATCTCGATGGATTTGTGAAGGTAAATATGTACCCACAGAGGACTTTCGAAAGATGTTTTTCATTTCAAGCCCTGGAATATGCACGATTGACTCATATATATCACCCGAGAGCAAAAAATTTTCTTTAAATATATTTTATACTTCTTCTACGCAGATGCCACTTTGCTAATCATGACAAGACTGTGCGAATAGGAGTCAAGCCTTCCCAAATCGGAGACAAGTGCATTCGAGTAACCATTAACTATTATTTATTTATAGGATGAGACAAAGTAAAGGGTTTCCCCAATAACGCTTGATTAATATTTCAGCTCAACAATCATACAATTTTTAATAAATGCCCATACATTGGGGTGTGATATGGGTTTTTGACCTCCTTGAGTTGTTGAGATTGCATACATATATATATGAACATTAAATTTATGTTTATATATTGTATCTAGCATTTCTTATATTTTATTCTTATTTCATCTCAACAGTCATACGTTTAATATTTCAGCTCAACGTCATACAGTTTTTAATAATGCATATACCTTGGGATGTGATATGGCTTTTGACCTCCTTGAACTGATGGGATGACATGCACTGTATTTCTGATCAATGGATATCAAGTATTGTACTTAAACGTGATATAGAGAGGGAGGGTGATCAAACGAAAACCATTATTTCATGGTGGCGAGTTCCACGACACCAAGTAGTCTTAAAACACCTAGAAGCAAAAGGATTACCGTCATCGGATGTAAAAGAACTACTATGATTCATGGTCTCCAAACTTGCAAAACGAGAGGCTTGAGATGAAGAAATGAAAACGGCATATTACAAATTCGATGAATCACATATGTGACTAAATTTGACTAATAATATGCACTCGAATAATTGTATTCGAATGTGGCCAAAAATATATCCAGTGCATCGTACATGTGCTAAACTTAGTGATAATAATCTTGAGGTATTGACGATGCTTTGCTTCAGGTTCATTCGAGAGTCTCCACCATTCATAAAAAATAAAAAATTATTTGCTGTTAAATAAAACACGGGGAAGATAGACTTTGATGAGGAGATCAATGTTTTGGTGGTCTGATGAAAACCCTCAAGAAATTCGAGTACTGACAAGTACCGAAAAGATCTAAGGGAGTTCATGCCGAGCATTTAGAAAGGGATCGAAACCCCAGCCGCCGCGTGAAAGATCTTCTAGTGTCGCTGGAGGCGACTCCAGGCGCGGTTGACGAGGTTGTAAAAATGACGGCTGAAATTATATTATATAATAGTAGGACTGATATTGTAAGACTACAACTGTAAGACTGTTTCGTTGTCGCATGTTTGTTATATAATGGTAATGTTATGTTGTATAATGGTAATGTACAATGTTCTTAACATTGGTGTTATAAAACTGCAACACTGATTGAGTTGTTATATTATACTATAAGAGTGCATAATATTTATGTTTATAATTTATTTCTTATAATTATAATTTGAATTATTCATGTGTATGATAGAAATCTCATTATTTCGTTGCAAAATTAACCCCTTGCGTAGCGCAAGGACAACACCTACTAATAATAATAATAAGATAACGAAAAGAAGAAACAAAATTTCCGTGTGTATCAATTCAAAACCATTCTAGAATGAAAATCACATCACCTCACAGCCACATAACAGCTCAAAAGTTTATGCTCCACCAAACTCGGCTACACAATGTTAGCTTCAAGCCACAGCCCACAAAAAGTTAGGCTCGCAAAAGCCATGGATGTGTACCATTGATTTGCAGCTGCAATCCTTACCTACCACGTTTCTAACTACTACCTCTCCTCAATTACCTGATAAAACAACGCAAACCCTTGACGTAATCGTTTACACCCGACTTTACAAGAAGTTATTTTCTTTTATTTTAACCCTGGGCTTGTGGCACACGTTCACGTTTTGATTTCCTAACAAAGGAGAAGCGGTAATGGATGTGACAAGCTTGTGGAGAGCCTCCGGTCCGTCGATTTTGCGTGGCGAGGCTTCGGAGGCGACGAGAATTAGCTATCATTTAGGGGGACGGAAAGCGGGTAGAGACAATTTCGACGGCGTCAAATTTCCCAACGTTGGGTTTGGGAAGAGTGGCATTGCGTCTATTCACGCTTCTGCGGCTACTATTGGGTATGAAAAATCTTCTGCGATTGCGTTTTCTGTTAGAAGTTTGTTTATTCTGCTAGGGATTGTTCGATTTTGTCGGTTTGAAACTGCTTTGATTGGTGGGTCTGTGGGTATTCGATTCGATTCAATTATGTTTTATATTTGATGTAATTTTGTTGTATATTTGTTTAGAGGAATATTTGATAGGATCCAATGTAGATTGGTTCATTCAACATCGATGCTGCTTATGCTGGACCCTTTTGTTCTCATATTGCTGCAATTTTGTATGTTAAGCTTGATTTTTGTGTATAAGTTCCGTTGGATGGTACACGATTTCGATTGCTGCAATTCTATTATTTTCTTCAGATGCTGAACCCTTTTTGTGCACTGTTGCAATTTTTGTATTTTATGCCTGATTTTTTTCAGTATATTATTGCATTTGGATGTTACACTTTTTAGATCTGTACTAGACTATTAAGCTGCTTTTATTGAGCTCTTTTCTTGTATTAGTACAGGTAACAAATTACGGGTTAGTAACATATCTCTCAAAGATGTTTGTTTTCATCTATGTTGTCCAATCCCCGAACTCTTGTCTTGTATTACAGCAAGTTAATAAATTATGGGTTAGTAAACATATATATCTTCAAGATGTTCGTTTTTTATCTGTTGTTCGATCCCTGTCGTATATGTTGGTCCAATGTTGAGTTGCTAGAGAAGAGTTTTGGTTTAGTGTGTTTAACGAATCGGAAGAGCATGTATGTAGCTTTTCATACACATAAGAGTTTTTATGATTTATTGGTCTTCTACTTTTCTTTGTCTCATTGTTACGTCGATGGGGATTCTTAGCTATTAAACAATGGTGAGAATGTAATGTTGATTTCCTATCTATGACACTTGTGATGAAGTTATGTTTTATATGTACACATAACACATACACACACACAATAATCATGTTTATTACAGTAAGTACTCTTTCTTATTTCAGGTTGGAGACAAAACACAGGATAGATGAAACCGAGAGCTACACTCTCGATGGTATAAGAAACTCGTTGATACGTCAGGAGGACAGCATCATATTCAGTCTAGTGGAGAGATCTCAGTTCTGTTACAATGAAGAGGCATACAATGCCAACGCTTTTGCTATCGATGGCTTCCACGGTTCGCTAGTTGAGTTCTTTGTTCAAGAAACTGAAAAACTTCATGGAAAGGTATACACTAACTTTGAACTGAAATTTAATGTTGTATTTTGCTTATTGTTTTCCGCATTTGAATACAGGTTGGAAGGTATAATAGCCCTGATGAGCATCCTTTTTTCCCCAATGTTATACCCAACTCAGTGCTTCCTCCACTTAAGTATCCTCAGGTAATAACATCGAAGCATCGATCGAAAATTCTGATCTGTAATCCTTACTGATTGGATAAATTCTCACAAATCAATTGGACCATTATTGTACGAGGACTCACTGGAAGAAGATCATTGATCGATGAATCATCTTGCACGAGCACTGATATATTTATTTTTTTTATCTTAAATTTAGGGTTTTTCTTGAAAAACATTTGCAGGTTTTGCACCATGCGGCCGACTCCATCAACATCAACGACCAAGTTTGGAACATGTACTTCAAGAACCTTCTCCCTCGGTTAGTTAGATCCGGCGACGATGGCAACTACGGGTCAACCGCTACTTGCGACACAATTTGCTTGCAGGTGACATACACTTCGCGTTTTAAGGATTTCTTTTTTCTCACCGCAAGATTTATTTATTTTCTAACAAGACATGTCAATCTCATGAAGATTATTATGTAAACACACCTCTCAGGTCCTCTCCAAGAGAATCCATTACGGCAAATTCGTCGCCGAAGCGAAATTCCGAGCCTCTCCAGATGACTACATACCCGCCATCAAAGCACAGGTTAGCTTACAGATAACATCCAACCGGAAAACACAGACATCATCATTTAACCATCTTTGGTTCTGACAACATTTCTCAGGACAGAGTGGGGCTTATGGATCTTCTTACGTATCCATCGGTGGAGGAAGTGATTAAAAAGAGGGTGGAGATAAAGACTCGAACGTACGGACAGGAAGGAACCGTCTGCGATGAGAAGGACGCTGTGAGGGCTGATCCCGTCTACAAGATAAACCCGAGCCTTGTGGCTGATCTTTATGGAGATTGGATAATGCCTCTGACAAAGCAAGTGCAGGTTGAGTACCTACTGAGAAGGCTTGATTTTCATTAACTAATCTAATCTAATATAATCTCTCTGTTGATATGAAAAGGGTAGATTATTACTATGTGAGGATATCTTCTTGTCTTGCTAGTTTGCTGCTATCGGTGGCGGTATTATGCCTGTCCATTAGTCAACTCTTATATGATGATATAATGTATGAATCCACAAGTAGTTATTACATGTGTTCTATACTTATTTATATATAAAGCTATAATACCTATTAAAGCTATATTTACATGTGCTATGAAGTTCTCTCTTTTTACCACAGAGTCTCTCTAAAAAAGAAACCTTATCCTCCACTCATTCCCCACCTCTATGAGTTGGGAAAAGTCTATTTTTTCTTGTCAATTTCTAATTGTACTGCTTTTTTTTTTTGTTTTTTGTTTTTTGTTTATTGTTGTGTGTGTCTCCTGGTTTGGGAGCTTCTCTTTCGTTTTGTAAAAGTTTTTTCTCCCCTTGTGGGAATTTCAATCCCGAATAATACAAGCTTTTGCAGTCGAGGATGGAATAAACTACTGACTGTTGTATATCTAAGATTAATAGCGATTTATATGAAGGTTTCTTGAAAAATAACTTATGGTCCGTTTGGATTGGCCGATTTTAAATTGGGAATTAATCCAAAAATCGTCTGTTTGGCAACCGCTCAGATTTGGATTTGAATTTCATCCAAATCCGAGGAGAATTCAAATGCTTGTTTGATGAATTTGAAATTCATTCGACCGTAAGTGGTCCGTTTTCGAAATTCAAATCCACGCCGTAATGATTTCATAAATAATAATAATAAGTATGAGTGAACGATGAGTCGAGCAGACTAGCGAGCTCGATGTGGCGACTCGAGCTCGACGAACGATGGCTCGGGCCGGCCAGACAAAAGCTCGGTTTGAGCTCGACGAACGATGGAGCTCGATGAACCGACTCGACAAAAAGCTCGGCTCGAGTTCATTATTTTCAAGCTCGAGCTCCATTTTGAAATTCAAATTCCAAATTTTAACGTTTGACAAAAAATGGATTTGAGTTTGCAATTAGAAATTCGTAATTTCAAACCATGAGATTCAATTCAAATCACGAATCAAACGCACCCTTAGTTTTTCCATGAATTAATGAATTTCACCTTGAATATCGTGTTTAGAAAAATGAAAGATTGAAGAGTTCTTTCAAAATCGCGTCTTTGAGTTGGCTGGCTCATTGAAAGTTTGAAAGATACTTGTAAATTGAATATTTTATAGTAAATTAGTAACTAATATATATGACAATTATTAAATTTATTAATTAATAAATAATTCTTTTAATTAATAAGTTTGCTGATCCCAACAATATTAATTTATTGAATTTATATATGCACCTGTTTTGGGTTTTTAATGATTTTGTTGCCCTTTTCTCAAGTGGACGTTGAAGCTAAATCTAGCCCCAATACATAAATAGGCCGGCCTGATCACAACTTGGGCCGTAGATCTCTTAATGCGATTTGGACATGAATAGAGAAGTGGGCCCAAACGTGCTTGAATTCTATCCAGTCAGGCCCACGTCGATTTTATGCAAGATTATTTTAGCCTGACTGCTTGGTTTCAATTGAAAGTGAAATTAAATGGTCACACAGTACAGATGTTGGGTAGAACACTTAAACCTTACCATTTAAGTACATTAACTTTTCAAATTAATAGGACATAATGCATCCTACTTTTTTAGACAAAATTATGACACGCGGTAGCACGCATGCATACCAAATAATTTGAAGATAAGACATATGTAGCGTAGGAGTTGCTTATTCGGGATAAATCTTACCTAATAGTTTCACTATACCCTAATTGTATGCGGTTGCAATTTAAACAGAACAACTTTCAAAGTTACAACAAACTTTAAAAATTAAAGTAATTTAAGGACAAAATTAATTAATTTCGAAGCATTTGTGACTTTTATATTGGTATAATTTTAAAATGATGTTAAATTGCACCCATCGGTTGAATGTTGTGAATTCCTAACTTTAAAAACTAAGTTAACCATCAGTACAAATTGTTGTGTGATTTTCAAATTGGTCGGTAAACGTGATTTGATTATTCAATCGAGTTTATTAATTAGACGCGTACGAGTAAATCAGGGCTTAACTAAAGGTGAGTAAATAACAAACCCCCCATAAAAAAGATTACA
This sequence comes from Linderniella brevidens, assembly GCA_004919715.1. NCBI lineage: Eukaryota > Viridiplantae > Streptophyta > Magnoliopsida > Lamiales > Linderniaceae > Linderniella > Linderniella brevidens. The sequence continues at coordinate 7,363,421 of SWDC01000148.1, forward strand.
TTTATTGCAGATTCGATTATATGAAAGTTTAGTTTTGAAACCCTGAATGGCATCAGTGTTTTTGCCAGCTGTATATATTTTGTTACGGTAATAAAAAGCAACACTTAATATAAATTATTATTTTTTAACGTACAAATGTTATCTTTTATAAACTCATTTTACTGTAACGAGGTATCCTCACTCGACTTGACTATGAGATAACTCTAAGTATCGGTGTGGGCTTGCGCCACACAGACATGACGGATGCTTAATTGCGCCCTCCAGTGGTTGGACTAATCCCTGTAACCAGATGAATATGTCACAAATTTACCTGACAACGATATAGTCAAGGCGAATTCCACCTAGATGGAATTCGACCCCGTGATCTAGGAGTTCGCTTGCCACCCCCCATGCCACTAAAGTCAAGCCTTCGGGACATAAATCCAGTTCTATCCACTAAAATTTAAAACAAATATTTTTGTTATTGTGTTACAAATTCATGTCTTTCTTTCCTATATCTTTGATGTAAATAAGTATAAATAAGCTCAGCAATGGGACGAGTGGGGGGCGGGGAGCTAATATTCATTCCCGCCCCCATCACTTATCGTGGAATCCCCGTCATATCCGTCATCACGGGAATGTATTGGGATTTTTTGCCACGGAAAATATTCGCCCCGCGTTCAATGTAAATTACTTTTATTTTTCTGCAATGGTGGAGTCGAGGAAAAACACTAGGTAGATTGCCGTGGCATTCTCATGTGGATTGGCGCGAGTTAACAAAGTTAAGGAATATGATTGTGAAAATTGTGACGCTCGTAAAAAAAGATGATAAAGAGATAAAGAACTAAGAAATGTTATGGTTTAGAATTCATTAAAGGTAATTTAATAATTTTATATATCAGACTCCGCAGGTGAAAACTATGATCTTGTTCCCGCGAACGGGGACAAAATTACTTTTCATCGCCCAATGAGAGTGGAATACGAGAAAATACAGCTTGGTTGGGACTCGGGGTGAATCCTCGAGAGAAGGGGCAATTCCGGACCACGTAAGTAGTAGAAGTGGCTTAAAAAAATGACAATTAAGATGAAAAGCGCTACCAAAACAAACAAGAGATAAATAAAGTTATGCCTCACAACAAAAATATACATTTTGTGTTCAAATTATGATGCAACTAAAATATTTTGCGTTTATAGTCATATAACACTTAACTTGTAAGAAAAATATGATTTAGTCATTTAAAATTGCAAGAGCGATTCACTAGCATATTTTTCATTCATTCTCAAATGCAATAATGTAATAAACAAGTTTAGGCAAATAAAGTGTAATAGTAATAAGTTAGTTGCATATAGTCAAAGGGGACGCTCAAATTTCTACGGGATATTCTGTTTACTTAGTATAATCATGATTGTATACAAGCAAAAAAATATATTGATTTCACTGATCAACTATATATGCAAAGCATAGGTGTGGTCTTATGTATAGTCATGCCCAAATTTAACCGGAACCGGCGGTTCCAACCGGCAAACCACCGGTTCCAAACCGCCGGTTCCGGTTAGCAACCGGAACTGGCATCCGGAAGCCGGTTCCGGGCGGTTTGGGAATCCCAAACCGCAAACCACCGTCAACCGGCGGTTTAATATATATTATATAAATATATTTTTATTATAAATATTATTAGAAAAATTAAAAAAAAAACATAAAAAATATAAAAAATTATTTATCCAAATAAAAAATATTATTATAAAAATTAGTCGGTGTAAAAAATAGAAAATGACAAATTTATGATCGAATTTCGCACAAGCAGATACATGTCCGACACCGATTTCATATCAAAATAATTATTTTAACTATTTGTTCTTACTTTGAATGATGCATTTAAATTTTTGCAACGGAATTTATGTTTCGTAAACTTTAAGTATATGAAGTTTTGTATCGAAAAGTATCGAAAAATATACCAAAAATTTATGCAACGCAATACCAAGATAAAAAAAATAAAATAAAATAAAAATAAAAAAATAAACCGGCGGTTCAACCGTTAACCGGCGGTTAGCCGGGGGATAGCCAACCGGCAACCGCCCCCGGCCGGTTAGAGACGGTTGGTCCAACCGTCAACCCGCCGGTTCCCAACCGTCAACCCGCCGGTTCCCCAACCGCCGGTTAACCGTAACCGGCGGTTAGGCATGTCTACTTATGTACCAATTCATTATATTTATTATTTTTTCTAGGGTAAATTCCATTTCAATACCCTTTAAAGTTTCAAGTTTCTTTTAAATACTCCTCGAATTATTTCTTCTTATTAGATACCCATCTGAAAAAATTGTGTGGTTGGTACCTAAAAGGCGTTAAACAGACAAAAAATAGCATTTCTTTGTACGTAAATATTATTTCAGTTCTCTCAAATTTTATACCAAATCAAATTTAAGAATATTATACCAATTGTTATCACTTTCATACCAACTGTTATCAATATTATACCAATTGTTCTCATTATTATACCAATATATTTAATTATTATACTAACTGTTATACCAAAAATAATTTTTTTTCGTATTATACGAAAGTAATTTTTGCGTATTATACAACAAAACACGATTATTATACCAATAAAACTGCTTATTATACCAATAAAATTGATTATTCTACCAATAAATTCGAGTGTACACCAAAAAATTTGGATATTATAATAACATTACTTTTGGTATTACAGTGATAACATTTGGTATAATAATTGAATATATTGGTACAATAATAGGAACAATTGGTATAATGGTGATATAATACTCGTAAATTTGACTTGCTATATCAATGATAACAATTGGTATAATAATTGAATATATTGCTATAATAATGAGAACACTTGGTGTAATAGTGATATAATACTCTTAAATTTGACTTGATATAGCAGTGATAACAGTTCGTATAATAATTGAATATACTGGTATAATAATGAGACCAGTTGATATAACTGAATCTGTAAAGAAAGATTATTTTCGCTTTTTCAATGTTTGGTGGTATTAAACACAAAAGTTTTCGCAAATGGGTATTGAACAGAAAGAAATACTCAGAAGAGTAATGATCATAAGTTGAAACTTCAAAGTGTACCGAAATTAATTGACCCTTTTTTCTACTTACCGTCCAACAACGTTAACGTGCGTCACTGACAATCTGATCTGTCTGCACAAATACAGATAGGGCTCATGCAGATTGACCGTTGCCTTGAGTTTGTACTTTGCTGGCGATTACGATTTTTAATAAATTAGTTCAATTATGAAAATCTTCAGCTTCAAGACGTTGAGGAAATTAAGAATCATTAAGTAAAACAAGTAATAATAATAAAGAATACATCAGATCTGCACTGTCTCCACATCAACGGCATACAAACAACGCGCTTTATAAAGACAGCTATATCTGTAGGTACTACCAATCTCTTCTACAACCTTTTTCACACACTCGTCAACCTGATTTTGCTCAACAAGAACGCAGAGCTGCGGCCTTATTTATCTGCTTATCTTTAACATTAACTCAAGAAAAAAGAGTTCGCAATGGCTGGTGGGATGAGGAGGCTCGTGTATCTGGCTGCGGCGGCGGCTGTTGTGTTTTCGGCGGTGATGTTGCCGGAAGTAGCAGCGACACGTTTCATGATAGGAGGCAACAATGGCTGGGGCTCGAACATGAATTACACTGTCTGGGCTCAGGACAAGCACTTCTACCTCGGGGATTGGCTGTGTATGTTCGAATCGAACACCCTCTCTTTTCTTTTTCCTGTTATTCTTTCAGATCTGTTCTTTACTTGTCGGAATTTAGCCGTTTAGAGAAATAATGAAGATTATTAGAAATGGGGAACTAAAAAATGACGTCTTTCTATTTTCTTGAAAGCTTTGTTAGAAAGGCTTAAGCTTTTTGGCTCCTTTGAACTGTTAGCTTTCACTATACTCGTCAACTTCAATCTGTTAGTAGATTGTTTCCAATTTATATCATTCTTTGTAAATCAGTGCATTGGGCTCATTTTTAACATCTAGGAACTTGCAAAGTTTCAATCTTTTTTGAGGGGCAATGCCATCTTTTATCCTCTCTGACTTCAGATTTGATCTCCCATTATAAATCCCCTTTTTCACATATTAATTCTTATCATACAGTTCGAATGAGATCAGTGACAAGTTACTTTTTTTCTCGATCTATTAGATCAATCCCTTGGTTAAAAATCTTGTTTGTTCAATTCTGAGGTTGTCTTGGTGAATCTGTGTGAGGAAAATCACCTGATAGTATTACAATTCTTGCAGCTTTTCGCATCCAATTCTCAGACAGAAACATATGTTTTTTCTCGTACGAATATGGTCTCATCGTTTTGTTTCTTTTTCTCCCTCAGTTTTCGTGTACAACAGGTACCAATACAACGTGCTCGAGGTGAACCAAACGGAGTACGAGAGCTGCATCTCCGACCACCCCATCCACAACTGGACCACCGGCGCTGGACGTGAAGTGGTCCCCCTCAACGTGACCAAGACCCGCTACTTCATCAGCGGGAACGGCTTCTGCTTCAGCGGCACCAAAATTGCCATACACGTCGAGAAGACTCCTCCCCCGCAGTCTTCGCCGGTCAAGAGCGGTTCTTCGGGCATGAATAGGATTGTGTTTGTCCCCGTTGTTATGACCATCGGTGCTCTGTGGGATTCGCTTCTGATGATGTTGTAATGGTTTTTCTTGTCTTCTATTGGCTTTGGACAAGGGCTTTGATTCTTTTTAGACAAACTGTGAAGAGGGAAAGGGTAAGGTGTGGAGTTTCTGTGTGTTTGCTACGTTTGTGTTTGTGGTAGCTTCCTTGTTTTGATTTTGACTGTCTGGAAGTTCTTGCGAAGCTTTAACAGATTATTTCGAGTAAGGAATGTGGGATCTGTTGTGATGCGGGTGAATTTTACCACCAATGCTCTTTCTCCCATCTAAATAATAGAAGCATCCGTACCTGATCCTCTGGAGGCTTGGACCTCTGAAGATTTTTTTTAGAGAAGAGGAACAACTAAGATAAGGTGCAGGGCTGAGGCAGAACCAAATATAAGTTTGACATGAGATGAGGATCGGAGGTAAAACAAGTCTGGCAGAGCTGAGGAGCTACCTCCAACAAGAAACAAGTTTAGTAGAGCTGAATAATTCCTACAAAGGGCTGAGGCAGAATCACATATAAGTTTCACATGAGACAAAGATCGGAGGTAAAACAAGTCTGGCAAAGCTGATGAGCTACTTCCAACAAGAAACAAGTTTAGTAGAGCTGAATCATTCCTATATTCTGACCAAGAAGACGAGGTCTACTAGAGCAAAGCAGAGCTGAAAGAGATACGTCGGGGAGTATATCTATCTCCGATGACAGATCTATCCTAAGGACACCGCAATGACCGTTAAGGGAAAGCCACACCCTCGTGGGTCCCATGTCATAAACGAAGGAGAGGAAGATCATTTCCAAAGGCAAGTGAGAGAGACAAACTATAAAAGGAGAAATCCTAACCATTTTACACAATTTTACCCATTCTACACACACTAACACACCAAGAACACACACACACATCCTCTTTTCCTCTCTTGATCTTCTCTTTATCTTTTAGAGCTCCAAATCACATGTAATTACGAGAGAATGTGAGTTTGAGTGTGTAATATTTCTCTATTAATGAAAACATCGTTTGTCGGCCCGTGGACGTAGATACCTCTCAGATCCGAACCACATAAATCGTTGTCCCTCAATTTTTGGTTCTTTCTTTTATTTTTCAGCAACTCGAGTCTGCTTTAACTCCATCGTACTACGTTTCTCGGACAAAAATTTTGTTGATCAGGGTCATACCCGTAATGGCGCCGTCGGTGGGAAACAAGAGTTGATGCGTGAATTTCTCGAGTTGCTCGATCGTTTTGGGGAGTTTTTGGGCTGCCATATATGAGTTTTGGAGGTGGGATTTCATGGAACACCTATTGGTCGAGGGAGATGAAGGTCTACCACAACCATGGCCGTCGACCATCTTGACCCATCTCCACCAGCGATCCGCCGCGACATCACAGGCGACTGCGCCCCGCGGTCAACCGACCGAGCAACGGTGAGACCCTCGGCAGCAGCTGCCCTGTCGAGATCCCGTGTAGCTCGCCCAGCCACCCGCTCATGCCCCTTCGCTGCTCCGCCAGAGACCATCACCGGACTCCTCAGGATCCTCTGTGTCCACGGACGCACTTGGCACGGCCGAAGCCACCGAAAATCACCGCAATTTGAGGCCACAATTCCTGCGACGGACAACAACCCTACTTGCGACCATGAAAAAATTGTGCTAATAAACACCGATTCCTCGAAATTGAAGGCGCCCACATTGTAAGTTCTCTGTCTCAGTGCCTCGCTGTCCACACCCGATCGTCGCCGGAGCCGATTCGATGTCAACTTGCAGAGGGTGTCGATCGAATTCTACAAAGACAAAAGAGACGGGAATCGATGTTCCTAGGATTTCTCGGCGTCAAACACCACCACAAAGACGTTCGCATCGGAAACATAACCTTCATGGTCGCCCCGCCGGTCGCCTGCGATGCCTCCGCCGAAAATCGTGCTTAGGACCCAGTCTGGTCTGCTACGGTGGTATCACGACCATAGAGCTCCACCAAATACTTCTGGCAGCATATTCACTTTTGAGTATGGGGCAGGTGCGAGCTCTACTGATTTTCAATTTTGAAATTCAGTAGCAAGCTCTCATAATCTCCTGACATACATCCTATGATACTTAGGCTACAGATGTAGTCTGACCACAAAGCTCACCCAGTAGTTCTATCAGCATACCCACTTTTGAATACGGGAAAGGTGCAAGCTCTACTGATTTCGAATTTGGAAACTCAGTTGCAAGCTCTCATGTCTCCTGACATATTTCCCTCGGTACTGCTGCTAAGGCTGGATAATCAGGGAAGGCAGTTGAGCATGCAGTACTATTTATCAACATCTTATTCATCACCACCTTTCTTAGGAAAACATCTAAGCTGTAATAGTAGGAAAAATTAGAAAATGGGGATTAACTGGTCTGCCTAAAATGCCAGGGACCAACATGTCCGACCTTAACTATATCAGACCATCAAGTCTTCCAAAAACACCAAAGACCGGCGGCCTAAACTACATCAGACCAACAGGTCTCTCGAAAATACCAACAACCTACATGTCCGCCTTAAAGGTCAGGGACCAACATGCATGTGGCCCTAAGACTAGCACACTAACAGATGTGCCATACTAAGCCCTAACACTCCCAGACACTATCTCACATAAGCCCCGAGGAGGAGGAGCATTCGGGCCACAGAATTCTCAAGCCCTCAGAACGAGGCGCAAATTCTCAAGCCTTTGAACAAGGCAAAAATTCTCAAGCCCTCAAAACGAGGCACATTTCTCAAGCCATCAAAATGAGACACAAATTCTAAGCCCTCCAATGATGCACGAATTCTAAAGCCCTTAAAACGAGGCTTGAAATTCCAAGTCCTCAAATGAGGCACAAAAACGCAAATGATCAAACAAGGCAGGAGAATTTAGTCCTCGAGACGAAATTTTTAATATTCACGAATGTGGCAAAACCTGCGCCTGATCGGGATTTTTAAGTCAAGCTCTACGACGGCAGGCAAATGCCCGACATATCTATTCGGGATTTCTAAGCCCGGTTCCACGTAGGCAGGTGCCCAGTTCTACCCCGTTAGGTGTCCCACTATACTCTGGCAGACAAAGGCGTATAACTTCGCGATAGCAGACGTAAACCCCAACAATCTTTTCGAGAAAACCCGATCTAGCTGCTTATGTCAATATTTCTGTACCCAGCTTAACGCCCCATAATCGGCCGGTTCACAATAGTATTGATATGGGTATGATCCCGACCAACAAAATTTACGTTCGGGAAACGTAAGACGTCGGTGTCAAAGCGGACTCGAGTTGCTGAAAAAATGTAAAGAAAAGGGCCGACGGGCCGCCAAATGATGTTTTTAATTAATAGAGAGATATTACATACTCAAGCTCACATTCTCTCATATTTACATGTGATTTGGAGCTCTAAAAGATAAAGAGGCGATGAAGAGAGGAAGAGAGGATATGTATGTGTGTTCTTGGTGTGCTAGTGTGTGTGAAATGGATAAGAGTTGTGTAAAATGGCTAGACTTCTCCTTTTATAGTGTCTCTCTCTCACTTGCCCTTGGAAATGACCTTTCACTCCTTCCCTTATGACATGGGACCCACGAGCGTGTAGCTTTCTCCTTAATGTTCCTGGCAGTGTCCTTAGGGTAGATCTGCCATCGGAGATAGGTATGCTCCCCGACATATCTCTTTCATTTCTGCTTTCATTCCAGTAGACCTCGTCTTCTTGGTCGGAATGTAGGGAAGATTCAGCTTTGCTAGACTTGTTTCTTGTCAGAGGTAGCTCTCAGCTCTGCCAGACTTTTCTTACCTCTGAACCTCGTCTCCTGTCAGACTTTTTTGTGGTTGTTTCCCTTCTCTTAAGAGGGATTTTCAGAGGTTCGGGTCTCTAGGGGATTAGGTATGTAGGTTTCTATTATCCAGCCTGTGGAGAAAGAGCCCTGGTGGTAAAATTCACCCGCATCAAGTATGGTCGAAAGGTATGAGAGAAGAGATTCAAAGAATGAGAGGGTGTTCTCTAGAGCACTCAAACACTCTATCATAGTTGAAGAAAAGTAGGCATTCTACGTCATGATGAAGATCGACTGAAATTCAAGCTTTAAAGAGAAGAGAATAGCGTTGATACAAGTATGACCCCGATCAACAAAATTTAGGTTCGGGAAACATAAGACGTCGGAGTCAAAGCGGACTCGAGTTGTTGAAAAATGTATAGAAAAGGGCAAACAGGCCACCGAATGATGTTTTTTATTAATAAAGGAAAATTACACACTCAAACTCACATTCTCTCGTATTTACATGTGATTTTAAGCCTTAAAAGATAAGAGGAGCTGAAGATAGGAAGAGAGAATATGTGTATGTGTTCTTGGTGTGTTAGTGTGTGTAGAATGAGTAAAAATTGTGTAAAATGGCTAGGGTTTCCCCTTTTATAGTGTCTCTCGTTTGCTATCGGAAATGACATTCCTCTCCTCCCTTTATGAGTCAAGATCGTGTAGCTTTCTCCTTAGCGCTCCTGGCGGATGCCCTTACGGTGGATCTACCATCGGGGTAGGTATGCTTTACCCGACGTATCTCTTTTAGGCCTCCCTCTGGCAGATCTGCTAGAGGTAGCATAGAGAAGGGAAGGTGTTCAGCTCTATTGGATTTGTCCTTGCCGGAGGTAGTGCCCAATGTGTCACCCTTAGTCAGACCTCGTCTCTTGGTCCAAAGGCTGGGGAGGACTCAAGAATATCCATTTTTCCCCTCTCTTGTCGTGCATGAGTCTTATCTGGGTGATTCTTCTTTTCTCAAGGGAGGATCTCCAGAAGTCCTGGCCTCCGTGGGATCGGGTATGGAGGTTTCCTTATATAGCCGGGAGAAAGAGCCTTACTGGTCAAATTCACCCGCATTAAGCATTCCCGTACTTTGAATTGTGTTTAACGTAGTAAACACATTCAGAGTATTTTAAGAGCGAGTATTCTTTTCCCTTTCTCCCTTTTATGACCAGACCTCACTTTCAACCGTCTTTCCCTATGCAGCACGATGCTCTGTCTTTTCCTTCTGCCGTAGTAGGGTGTTCAGAGGGTCACATAAAATACCATCCAGCTTTTTGAACCTCTCTTCCTGCATCTATCGGTCATAATGTTGCACCAGGTATGTCAGCGTCTTCGTGAGGAAATCCTGACCAGATAGGTCAGATCTTCAATTGGAATCCTGACCAGATATGTCTGGTCTTCACTTGCAAATCCTGACAAGATAAGTCAGGTCTTCGTCCAGAAATCCTAGCCAGATAGGTCAAGTGTTCACTTTGAATTCTGACCAGATAGGTAAGGTCTTGATTCAAAAATCATGACCAGATAAGTCAGGTCTTCACTTGAAATCCTAACCAGATAGTTCAGGTCTTAACTTGCAAATCCTAACTAGATAGGTCAGGTCTTCATTCAGAAATCCTGACCAGATATGTTAGGTCTTCACTTGGAATCCTGACCAAATAGGTCAGGTCATCACTTGCAAATCCTGATCAGATAGGTCAAGTCTTCGTTCAGAAATCCTGCCCTGATAGGTCAGGTCTTCACTTGGAATCCTGACCAGATAGGTCAAGTCTTCACTTGCAAATCCTGACCACATTGGTCAGAGATTCACTTGGAATCTTGATCAGATAGGTCATGTCTTCGTTCAGAAATTCTGACAAGATAAGTCAGGGCTACTCTTGGAATCCTGACCAGATAGGACACATGTCTTCACTTGCAAATCCAGACCAGATAGGACATGTCGTCGTTCAGAAATCCTGACAAGATAGGTCAGGTTTCCACTTGGAATCCTGACCAGATAGGTCAGGTATTCACTTGCAAATCCTGACCAGATAGGTTAGTTCTTCACTTGGAATCCTGACCAGATAGGTCAGGTCTTCGTTCATCCTGACCAGATACGTCAAGTATGCACTTGGAATCCTGACCAGATATGTCACGTATTCACTTGGAATCCTGATCAGATAGGTCATGTCTTCACTTGCAAATCCTGACCAAATAGGTCATGTCTTCGGTAAGAAATCCTGACCCAGATAGGTCACGTCTTCACTTGGAATCTTGACCAGATAGGTCAGGTCTTCACTTGCAAATCATGACCAGATAGGTCGGGTCTTCACTTGGAATCCTGACCAGATTGTTCCGGTCTTCGTTCATCCTGACCAGATACGTCAGGTATTCACTTGGAATCCTGGCTAGATATGTCAGGTCTTCTTTGGAATCATGACCAAGATAGGTCAGTCCTTTGTTTGCCCTTTAACCCTTTAACCCGTCTCTATGGCTCAAATCCCAATATCTCTGTTGACGAGACTACCATGACTATTTTTATAAGCGCAACTTTCTTGATTCATTTCCACCGGTCTGGGAGGTATCCAGGAGTTCATTATTTACCTAGCCAAACTGTGGTGTCAAACCAATTCCAAGTGAGTACAAATCCAATCTACTCACAATTCACAAATGACTATAGGCTGTTGTAATACGTGTAAACCTTTTACATATGTCATGGTCGAGTTAGGGCCATGGATATGTTAAGTATCATTGAACTCGACGCTATAAGTAAAATGTGACTGATGTAATTACAAAATTACCCTTAACGAAACCGTGGAACATATTAAGATTTAGTCTAAGACTTAGTAAATTTAGTCCTTGATTTCACATAGGACGTTTGAGAGTGCAAATTCGTTTTAGCGATCAAAGTCGGCAATCACCTATACATGTCAAGATCACAGTTCCTAGTGGACTCATGCACTCGACAACTTGGGCCTAGAAAAGCTACTACCAAGTTAAGACCTCGAAGTTAACTCCTCGGCAACCCCATCGGTCTATAGTTGATGGGGATTAATATAGAAAATCGATCATTGATGCTCAAAGAGATATTATGAGGTAGTATCCAAAAAAATACAGTTAATCATCTTATTAGATCTGTTTAATCTCACGACCTCCTACATCTCAAGTGAATGATTGACACAATGCTTAAGAGTCGTCGAAAAATATGCCGTACTAAACAAATACATCACTCGGCTTGAGCCTAACTCTTATGGACATATTCAATGAGATAATAGCTCACGGGTGCCCTCCTGCTCATCAATGAGAATTAGTGATTAAACTTGAGATATTTGGATTTTTTATTAAAAACTATGTCCTATTACATTTCAGTCTCGTATGACATCCCGATGGCATATTCAGAACATATTGTACTATGAGTTGAACTACATGGGGTAAGAAACTTCTCGTTGCCACTGGAAACAAACTATCAAAATTCCTTATATCAATATCACATTTTTTTCAAATTAATTATTTGCTTATGTTGTACACACTATGTTCAATTAATTAGTTTTGGGCATCAACAATTAATATACATCGTGAAAGAAATCCAAGACTGAAGACCAAAACCGATGGCTAACATCTTAAACTAAACAGGAATGGAAACGAAAAAGAACTAAAATTGTTGGTCTAGGGCGACCCACAAAACATAAATTTCTCAAATATCGATCTGTTAGGCCAACAATCATCCAGTTCGATCAAGAAGATTGTGTTGCGATTTCGACCACCCTAGACTCCTAACTCAATGTATTTTCGTGTATGTGTGTGGTTAGAAGATTGCAAGATTCGATCTTGAATACGATCAAAACAAAAAACAACAGAATATAGAAAACTTGAACACAAGATTTAATGTGTTTGTGTTCCAACTTTGAACCTACGGACACGACCAACTGAGAATCCTATCTTGATACTATGAATTGAAATTAAAAGAGTATAACTTCCTCTCCAACTCACTAGTTTTCCCTTAATACTAATTCACTCTCGATCACAAGTTACAAGCTCTCGAAAACTGCTACTTGACCACTGATACAAAATTCAGTTATGTAGAAGTGTGTTTGTAACTTCTGTTAGATCATGTTGAACCTCCTAGGACCACTTAACGACGGTTTATCCCATCATGGTGGAGTGTGTGTTGATCCCCCAAGTTTCAATCTCGACCTTCGAAGCCTTAACCTCTCGATCGAACGGATAAAAACCGAATGGAACGAAAGTAACTGCCACATCAATTTCTGCATGAAACCCACCCAGGGCCACACTGAGACTCCCACACGGCTATGGAGGAGTCCGGCTCACATTCTTCCCATTTCTGGCATATTCCACGGCTGTGGGCGTGCACAGAATGGTCGTGGGGTTGGACTTCATTTTTCTGTTTCATTCTTTCTTTGTCCGAACTTGTTGCGATCGTCCCGACTTCGAATATCCGAGTTTTGGATCACACAAACTTAACAAATATCCACCTTGATCCCAAAAAACTTTTCACCATAACCTCTCATCTCCCATTTCCAGGTTCATTACAAGCAATGTGACTTGCTTCAATTTCCTTTGCCGTTCACCGTTCGAGTTTGCAGACTTTCGTTCCAACTTATGAGAACACTTCACCTTAGATCATCACATCTTCACTCGAACATATCAACCCTCCACCCCTTTTCTCAAAGGGTGCTCGAGCAGCGATCCGACTTCATCCAACCGGATAACCTTCTGCTTGAAGCCGATCTTGAACTCACAATCACCGAGCTATCTTTGCTTTTCTCCTTTCGTCGTTTCTTTTGAGACTGTCGCATTCCCAGCTTCATGTTGCCTCTTTCCATGCCATTTACAGCTGAAGGACATGTTAATTTTTTCCTTTATAACAGGTTTAGAAGTCTCCCCAAACAAACTTACCTCATCACTTTCACTCGCAGCAGATTTTTCATCTTCAAGCTCCACCGCTTGAATTTATGAAGTTTCGGTTACTTCGCACGACTTCTCCACCTCAAAGCAGAGCTTCTCTGACCTCCCTAGGTCCCTTTTCATGCCTATGTCCTTCGTTGAGACCCCAAAGCCATTCAACACGTAGATAGCATTCCGTTTGAACGCCTTAAACATGGCCTTCATACCCTTGAGAATCGTGATCTTCCCACCTTCGGTTTTTGAAGTATATCCAAGATCGTCCAAGTTTTGAGTGATATTAGGTTCCGCCTCATCTTCGGAACGTACCTCACTTCCTGAGCACCTTCTCATTGCCCGAATACAACATCAAGCTCACCGATCCTACCCCGAGAACTGGACAATCCTTGCCATTACCCAAATGAACCATCTCTTCCTTCACATCTTTCAAGTTCTTTATCCAAGACCTGTTACACGTAATGTGAAAACTACAACCAGTCTAGAATCCATTAGTTACCTTTATCATTCTTAGCCACCGTAAGAATCTCGACCGAATCAAAATCTTCCTCCTCCGTGGCTACGTTCATCCTATCTTGAGTCTCAGATTTCTTCTAATGTGTCCTTCATGGCACTCGAAGCGTTTGATACGACCCCTCTGCTTGGACTTTCATTTCTTCTTCTCACCCTTCGCCCGAAACTTCACAGTCAAGAGTTCACCCGAATCATGCCCATTTTCAGCATCCCTTTTACAATTAAGTTGCCTTGAATTCAAGGCCATTTGCACATCTGCAAGTTTGAGTGCATCTCTCCCTTTGACCAGCGTCTCCTTGAATGTTGTGAACCTCTTTGAAAACGACCACAGCAAAAGCAGCGCCTTGTCTTCCTCGACATTCTCAAGATCAAGGATCATCTTGTTGAACATGTCCACTTGATCTTCAATGCTTTGGCCCTCTTGCATTCGAAACGAATATAGGGTCTGCTTGAGGTAGAGTCTTTCGGGCAGAGTCTTCACCTTGTAAAGCTCGTCACGTTTTTTCCACCGCCCATTGGTTGTAGACTCCTTCAAAACCATTCTAAGCACTTTATCGCCGAGGTTTACAACAATTGCACTATGTTCCTTCTCCCTCGTCACCTTCTTGATCGTTGGTGTCATATATGCGAGTAGTATCTTGATCGCGATGGCGTGTGCTCTTAAATATGGTATAGAGATTCGTGCATATACGTCAAGTAATAATTAAAACGAATACGTTAAACTAGCACCACGCGCGATAGGCAGTATACCTATCGTTTGTAGAATAGCTTAGCGAGTATCCGAGTATCGAACACGAGGAATAACATTGATTACTAGTAATTACCTATCAATTCGATATTTAGCCTAACAAATAGTTTGTGTTTTTTTTATGTTTGAACTAGATCACGACAACTCAAACTAACACGATGAAAGAACTTAAGACACGACCGAAGATTTAAAAGTAACTTTTCAAGTGGAGAAGAATGTGCTCGGGATTTCGAATCCCGTTAGGTATTGTCGACTAGGCCGTAAACCACCATATTCACGCGGATAATGACTAAATCGCAGTAATTTCTTTTCACTCCCGAATTTGCTGTCGCCCTAAACGGTTGCGAGGATTGATATTGGTTTACCTATAGCGAGGGTCGACTATTTGCTTTCGCCCTATAGTCGACTCCTAACGTTTACGAAAGGACTAACCGTTCTTTAGCTTTCGCCCTCAACGGTATACCAAACGTCACACCAATACATAGACATATCAATGTGACCTTCAAAACAACACATAGACATATTGAATCGAAGAAACAATGTCGTAAACGATAAATAAACAATGTCACGTGTTCACAAGTGTTATAACGCCCAAACGACAACTCTACCCAGCGTTCATCTCATCCCGAGCACATCAGAAGCTTAGCTACTCATGCTTAAGAGAGATCTACGAATCGTATACAAAATAAAGCACAAACAATACATAGATCTTCCCTATTTTACGAGGCCATGCAGATCCAGCGTCCTTTGTGCTAGATCTTGGATAAAATGAGCTTCGAATCTTCACTTTAGCACCTAGGAATCGTTTAGATTGATTCCTATGGGTCTTGAGACGTCCCTTAGGTGTATTTTATCTTTTGGAAGTGAGTTATGTCGATCTGGATCCAGATCTGGGTTGAGAAGTGCTGCTTATATAGAAAGAAATTAACAACACGGCTTATCCCACCGACAAACACGGCCGTGTACCAAGCCTGAGGCCCCGGGTCTGCGATGCTACACCGACAGACACGGCCGTGTACACCAAAGAACCAAGCCGTGTTAACATGCCGAGGCTTCCTCTCTCACTGATGAACCACACACGGCTGTGTAACGTGACGCTCCAGGCCGTGTGAAATTGCCGAGGCTTCATATCATTTTCCTTCGGTTAAGCACGGCCGTGTTTGCTCTTGCCGTGACCGTGTTGCTTATGAACATGGCCGTGTTGTTGGGTTGGTCGGAGCCGTGTTGGTTCGCCGAGGCTTAAAATCATTTTCTTCGAGTAACACGGCCGTGTTGGTACACAGTGAGGCCGTGTTTCTGGTAAACTTGGTCATTTTTGCCCCATATTCTCTCGATTGGTCCCGATTGTTATCTTATGCTCCTTCAATATCAAAACATAGGTATAATCTTTAATATAAGTACAAGATAACTCAAATAAACCAAGTTACGACCTAAATATGATAGAGATAAACGTATAAAAATACGTTTATCAAACCTCCCCACACTTAAGCTTTTGCTTGTCCTCAAGAAAATTAGAACTGAGAAATGACACAAAAATGTGAGACATCTTCTTTGCAACTCCTCATTTAAGATAGAAAACATGAAATGGAATAGTGGAAGAAATTCGAAACAATACACTAATGCTTAACTTGTAACAACACGAATTCCCTTAGCAACATTATTCAAGACTCGTACTTCGCTGGAATTCACTTAAATCACTCCGTGTATGGGCTAATGTATCGGTGAATTCACTCAATTCATGCAAAAGTTTAGTCCTTACCCAAATCTTGAGAGTGGATTGTAAATCTACTACTCTCGGTGCTAGGTCGTGAATCAGAAGGTCTTCTCCGGGTTTTGTTTAGGTTCAGCTGACACAAGTGAGAAGTCAACTTTTTATCGAATAAGTCATAGAGGTAGTGTTGGGATTGTGCCGTTGTACGATAGCGCGCCGCATACATCGTGGCTAGCTCTTGCCATCCGAATTCTCTTCATATGATAATAATAAATTTTTTTTTTACTCCTCTTTTCTCGTGCCACTAAGCTCCTCTTCTCTTAGTCCCTTTGCGGGATAGAGATTATCGAGGGAGGAGTTCTTAGCGAGAGATTATCGTCAAGGAGAACTCTTTTTTTTTTTCGATGGTCGGGCTGCGCTTTTCCACTTGGGCACTCGACTTCCACTTTCGCTGTCTCTTAAGTCAGTGGTTTATAATTCCGGGTTTCGCAAATAAACAGGTTCAGGCTCAAAGTGGCTTACTACGGTGATCAGTCGTGGTCAGTAACTTTGGCTATGGACTTACTTCCTATTGCCTTCCTCATTTTCACACAACAACACCTTAAGCAGTATCAACACGAATCACACAAGAAAGTTCAAGGTAGAAATAAACTATGCACTACTCGCACAACCAAAGAAGTGAGCAAAAGCTCAATTAGCTCAAAAATCTCACAAAATGGGTCATGAGTACGGATCTTTTATAATATCATTAAAGTCATTCGTGTCGAAAGAAATCAAGCAGAAGTGCATGTCCTAATTACTCACAAAATTCCTCAACATGCAGATTATCTATATGACGAGAAGCTAATAATATTATCAAAGACTAAAAGAACATGCATTTCTCAACGCATATAAATTTCCCCTCCCCACACTTGAGAAATACGTCGCCCCCGACGTATTAATTAAAAGAACAAGTGGAAAGATGAATTTATTTAAATGCGTGAACTTCCCTGAATTGATGAATCCATGACCATGGTGTGTTGTTTGAGTTTGAGCAGCAAGTCCTCCTCCCACACTTGATGGTTTGATTGGGTTCAACATATTGCGTCACGTAGGTATCGTTTGGACGTTCACTCATGACATTTCCTGACGTGTAATGTGAAAAGAAATAAAAAGACGTCAAAACAAATATTACCAAAGCGTAATGGTTTAGCAAGTGATAATCTGCATTAAAGAAAAGTACATGCTCGCAAAGGAAACAACATAAAGATAAAATAAAACTAGAATTCAGGCTCCGGCGATGACTCGTGGGAATCATCGTCGTTGGACGATGATTCATCTCCTTGGTTAAAGAGCTTACGGGACTCCGCGAGCAACTTCAAGGCGTCTTGCACCTTCTTCATCGTCTTTTCCTGACGGTCTTGCCTCTTTTGGAGCTTTCGTTGCTCTTTCTCGTGGCGGCGATGAACAGCTGCATTCTCTTCCCTATCCGCATTCCGAGCCGCCTCGTAATATTGTCGGTCCTGAGCTCGTTTCTCCTCGTAGTACTGTCGATCCTGAGCTCGCTGCTGGGCTATATCATCGCGGAAGGCATTGAAACAGTAATCGAAGTCTGCAGCTCTCATGTAGGGGTCGACGCCCGATGATCCTCCGGGGGCGAATGAGGAAGGGCCGGCCGAGTGTGAAGGTCCTTCGAATGTGGGGTCGATTGGCGCCGGTATCGGACCTTCGATGGCAAAGGGCTGTGGGATGTCGGTGTGGTGGCGATAATTCTCGTGCCATTGATAGAAGTAGTTCTCCTTGACCCATCCCGGTAGCTTCGAGACCATCCTCATCCTACACAACATCGCGGCGTTCAATGACTTCCACCCGCCAACTTTTTATTTCCGGAGCATTCGCCGGCCAATACCCCAAACCTTTCACCACCTTAATGATGAACGGTCCCACGACAATCTTCCCGTTCTCGTGTGCCTCGGACTGCTTCCTAAAGCCGAGTGCCATGGCGATCCCAAGGTTGACTTTATGCCCGTTGAACATCCGGGAAAGGTAGAAGAGATCCCGGAGGGTGACGGCGCCGTTGGACTCTCCTCGTGGGGTGACAGAGGTAGAAAAGAGTCGATGAATGTACCTTAGTCCCGGTGCTTGCAACGAGGAGGCCTTCAATTGTGTACTTTTATACTCGGGCGCAACTTCGTTTGGTCCCCACGGGCGAATCATCGCGTGCCAACGCGCGTTCCTCTCGGCTTTCTTGTCGAGAACATGCTTGTAGTGATCATCTGGATGGGGGTCATTGACGTTTTGGATTCTTGGAACTTCACATCCCAAGGCCTTACAAAGAGAGTCGACATCCGTCACCCTCTCCCTATTGAATGCACGGAATTTTACTCCGTTTCTATAGGCGTGTTCGTTAAAGGAGAAGGTGGTGAGGAACTCGAGAGTGAGCTCTTTGTAAGCCTCTTCGTCGATGCTGAAGAGGGCGTCCCAACTACTATTGGAAAGGTAGTTATCGACTTGTTGGACGATGTGGAGGTGCTCGAGAGTCTCTCGATGAAGTCGATCGGTCTGCATGAATGCCATTCCCTTTAGCTTCTCGTAACGTTGTTCTCGGGGATCATCGGCGAAGTTGGTCATGGCCGCAAGCAAATCTTCGGTTGGTTCGGTATTTGCTCGACGCCGACTACGTGGTGGTGGACTAGCGTTAGGGTTACGAGATGAGCTAGCACGAGAGGGATTTCTACGAGACATTGTACCTGCAAAACTCAAAATGAGTCTCGAGAAATATCATAATAGATTAACCATCTCGACTCGACCAAACTTTTCGTAAGCATTGAACGAGCACGTCAAATTCCAATGAATGTATAAAATTAAAATCATATGAGCATGTCAAGCATTAAAATGGAATTAGGCAAGTCCAAGTCGAAAATTAACACCATTTATGAAATAAGAAATTCGTGAATTGAGCATCAACATCAAAATTTTGGGTTTGACATTTCATCGAACACCTTCAATGCATATAGAGAGGGGCGAAATTAAACCAACAAAATCAATGAAATTGGTTAGCCCAAGGTGTCTACAACGTAGCTTTAACCCAACAATCATTAATCAAGACATTACTTGAGCGAATTTCACGAAATCTTAAAATTTGAAAATTTAGGGTTAATGAGCAAATCATACCTTTCCCGCTTAGATTTGAGTTTCTCGCGTAGTTGAGATGTATGTCCACGTTCTAGGAGATGTTTTCGGAGTTACTACACTTGAAATTGATGATTTTCGTGGGTGTTGGGGGTGTAAGATGTGGTAGCGTGTGTATATAGGGTGTATCAAATGAGCTCCATCCACCTCCCCCTCTGTTTTTATGTTGCATTGCCAACCACACGGCCGTGTAGTATACTACACAAACCGTGTTAACATCGCGCGACTTCTTTTTTTTTTTTTACAGTTTTAATTTAAATTTTTAATTTTTTTTTATATGTGGTAGATAACACGGCCGTGTTTCAATCGTGCATATATATATATATTTTAAGGGTTTAATTAATTTTTTTTTTATATGGTAATCAACACGGCCGTGGATATGGCCGTGTAGATCCGCCGAGGCTTCAAAACTTTCAGCCATATCTTAACACGGCCGTGTGAGAATAAACCGTCGCCGTGTTGACTTCTACCGAGGCTCTCAGCATTTACACGGCCGTGTCTATTTACCACATAGGCCGTGTTAAAAGTGCGCGGTTTTTTTTTTTTTTTTTTAAATCGAAAAAAACAATCCTTTCACGGTCGTGTTTCTTTGGCTCTAGCCGTGTTGGCATGTAAAACACGACCATTTTATATTAGATAGAGGTTGTGCTTAAGTTTCATCGTACCGTGCTCTATCGTTGTTACAACGTTAAGCCAACCTAGACGTAGGTCTATAATAGTTGGGCACGTAAATATGGTACTGACATTAACTTGAGCGGAACTATTGTTAGGTGTGACACAACGCATGGACATCAAAATCTTTTATAGGGATTATGGATATGATTTTGTAACGAAAAAAGGCAAATCCGATTTTGTTCATAATGGCGCCGCTTTCCACAAATAAAAAAGACGGCGTTTTGAAGAAAAAATCGGATTGCGAAATTAATGATGCCTTATCATTTCGTTGCGCTCATGCCTATAAATAGGATGTGTAGTTGTAGGCTTTACTGCACTACAACATAAATCTTCTCCGATTATATCTTTTAAGCTTTGCAATGTATAATTTCGGAGAAGATGCAAAACGTGAGAACATCCCTCAAGAAACCTTCAGGATGGAAAGTCTAGAAAGGCTCAAGCTTGAGTTATTCATCCTTTTGGGTTTGCTCCGGGTTGCAATCGCCGCTTATGTGGCGTGGGTCGTTACGCATTGTACTTGCATATAATCACTATGTAATTGTGCTTACTAAAGCAAGGAAGGTTTAGCTTCCAAGCTTTTATATATCGGGTTGTAACACGATGTCCATCGATGTAATAGTTATGTCACCACGCTCATTTCGCATCTCTATCATTCAACTCCCCTTTTATTATTATTATTAGTGATAAATAAACGTGAAATGCAACTAATCTTAAGTTATAAAGTAAAGTAAACGTGAATGCAAATACCTGGGTTGCCTCCCAAGAAGCGCTTCTTTAACGTCGTAAGCCGGACGTACCTTTTCACTACCCTAGGTTGAAGTCGAGGTACATGACCTCGTTATCACTTGGTGCTTTCTCGCCTCCGAAATAGTGCTTCAAACGTTGGCCATTAACCTTGAAAGTTCCCTGTTCATCACTATAAATCTCGACGGTACCGTACGGGAAAACACGAAAATAATGAATGGTCCAGACCAACGCGATCTCAACTTTCCGGGAAAGAGCCTAAGTCGAGAATTAAAGAGGAGTACTTGATCCCCTTCTCGAAATTCTCTCCGTTGCTTAATCTTTTTATCATGATAAGCCTTTGAGCGTTCTTTATACATTCTTGCGTTATCGTATGCTGATAAACGCCACTCATCAAGCTCATTGACTTGGAGCTTACGTTTTTCACCGGCTCGCTCCAAATCAAGATTTACTGACTTAATTGCCCAATAGGCTTTATGTTCTAATTCGACGGGAAGGTGACACGTCTTTCCGTAAACTAGTTTATACGGTGTAGTACCTATGGGTGTCTTGTATGCCGTTCTGTAAGCCCAAAGTGCATCGTTCAATTTACTCGCCCATTTTCGCCGGTTCCCGTCTATGGTTTTCTCTAGGATGCGTTTCAGCTCCCGATTTACAACCTCTACTTGGCCACTAGCTTGAGGATGATAGGGGGTAGAGACACTATGTTTAACACCATACTTTTCTAAGGTTCGTTCAAATTGGGTGTTACAAAAATGAGTACCCATATCACTAATGATGCATTTAGGTGTCCCGAACCGTGAGAACAACGCTCGTAAGAATTTAACAACGACTCTCGCATCGTTAGTAGGTAGGGCTTGGGCCTCGGCCCACTTAGACACGTAATCAACAGCCACAATAATATACTTGTTATTGTACGAACTAGGAAAAGGGCCCAAAAAGTCTATGCCCCAAACATCAAATATTTCGCATACTAAAATAAAGTTCTGGGGCATTTCATCGCGTTTTGAGATATTACCTGCTCGTTGACATTGATCACACGTGTCAACGTACCTATGAGCATCCTTGAAAATCGTCGCCAGTAGAATCCACATTCTAACACCTTTTGTGCAGTGCGATTGGCTGCATAGTGTCCTCCGGCAGGTCCGCTGTGGCAATGCTCGATAATCTTTATTGTTTCCGGGAAAGAAACACAACGTCGAATGACTTGGTCTGCACATCTCTTGAAAAGAAAAGGGTCTTCCCAAAAGTAGTATTTCAAGTCGGAAAATAATTTCTTCTTTTGTTGACTTGTATACTCTTTTGGTAGGATCCTCGCAACAAGATAATTAGCAAAATCTGCAAACCACGGGACTTCTTCATTTACCACTTTTATGGCGTATAGATGTTCCTCTGGGAACGTGTCGTGGATCGTTTTGTTGTCGGGGTTCAGTATCTCAGATTCCTCTAGTCGAGAGAGGTGATATGCTACCACGTTCTCGGCACCCTTCTTGTCGCGGATCTCGATATCAAATTCTTGAAGGAGCAATATCCATCGAATAAGCCGCGGCTTGGCGTCTGGCTTCGCTAGCAAGTACTTCAATGCAGAATGGTCAGTAAAAACAACAACTTTAGTCAACTCAAACTAGTCATTGATTACTAGTCATTACCTATCAATTCGATATTTAGCCTAACAAATAGTTTGTGATTTTTTTATGTTTGAACTAGATCACGACAACTCAAACTAACACGATGAAAGAACTTAAGACACGACCGAAGATTTAAAAGTAACTTTTCAAGTGGAGAAGAATGTGCTCGGGATTTCGAATCCCGTTAGGTATTGTCGACTAGGCCGTAAACCACCGTATCCACGCGGATAATGACTAAATCGCAGTAATTTCTTTTCACTCCCGAATTTGCTGTCGCCCTAAACGGTCGCGAGGATAGATATTAGTTTACCTATAGCGAGGGTCGACTATTTGCTTTCGCCCTATAGTCGACTCCTAACGTTTACGAAAGGACTAACCGTTCTTTAGCTTTCGCCCTCAACGGTATACCAAATGTCACACCAATACATAGACATATCAATGTGACCTTCAAAACAACACATAGACATATTGAATTGAAGAAACAATGTCGTAAACGATAAATAAACAATGTCACGTGTTCACAAGTGTTATAACGCCCAAACGACAACTCTACCCAGCGTTCATCTCATCCCGAGCACATAAGAAGCTTAGCTACTCATGCTTAAGAGAGATCTACGAATCGTATACAAAATAAAGCACAGAGAATACATAGATCTTCCCTATTTTACGAGCCCACGCAGATCCAGCGTCCTTTGTGCTAGATCTTGGATAAAATGAGCTTCGAATCTTCACTTTAGCACCTAGGAATCGTTTAGATTGATTCCTATGGGTCTTGAGACGTCCCTTAGGTGTATTTTATCTTTTGGAAGTGAGTTATGTCGATCTGGATCCAGATCTGGGTTGAGAAGTGCGGCTTATATAGAAAGAAATTAACAACACGGCTTATCCCACCGACAAACACGGCCGTGTACCAAGCCTGAGGCCCCGGGTCTACGATGCTACACTGACAGACACGGCCGTGTACACCAAAGAACAAGCCGTGTTAACATGCCGAGGCTTCATATCATTTTCCTTCGGTTAAGCACGGCCGTGTTTGCTCTTGCCGTGACCGTGTTGGTTATGAACATGGCCGTGTTGTTGGGTTGGTCGTAGCCGTGTTGGTTCGCCGAGGCTTAAAATCATTTTCTTCGAGTAACACGGCCGTGTTGGTACACAGTGAGGCCGTGTTTCTGGTAAACTTGGTCATGTTTGCCCCATATTCTCTCGATTGGTCCCGATTGTTATCTTATGCTCCTTCAATATCAAAACATAGGTATAATCTTTAATATAAGTACAAGATAACTCAAATAAACCAAGTTACGACCTAAATATGATAGAGATAAACGTATAAAAATACGTTTATCACATCTCCTTCTCCTCTTTGACAGTCTGTTCGAGCCATTGTTGGACGAACATCGCCTGATCTTTCACAGCCCAAACTCGTTGTCTCCATTGAATTTTTCTATATCGTATCTAGCAGCGGCCATATCTTCGATCGCGTGTTGTTCCATGCTCACTACACCAATTGTTGAGATTTCGACCACCCTAGACTCCTAACTCAATGTACTTTCATGTGTGTGGTTTGAAGATTGCAAGATTCGATCTTGAATACGATCAAAACAAAAAACTGCAGAATATAAAAAAATTGAACACATGATTTAACGAGGTTCGGTTCCAACTTTTAATCTACGTCCACGACCAACCGAGAATCCTTTATTGATAATACGACTTGGAATAACAAGAGTATAACTTCTTCTCCAACTCACTATATTTCCCTCAATACTGATTCTCTCTCGATCACAAGTTACAAGCTCTCGAAAACTGTTACTTGACCACTGTTACAAAATTCAGTATTTGTAGAAGTGTGCTTGTAACTTTTTTTAGATCGTTTTCAACCTCCTAAAAGCACGTAAGGACGGTTTATCCCATCATGGTGGAGGGTGTGTTGATCCCCCAAGATTCAATCTCGACCCTCGAAACCTTAATCTCTCGATCGAACGGATAAAAACCGAATCGAACGAAAGTAACTGCCACATCAGTTTCTGCATGAAACCCACGACCACATTGAGACCCCACGGGTGTGGAGGAGTCGGGCCCACATTCTGCCCATTTTTCTGCTTCATTCTATCTTTGTCCGAACTTGTTTCGATCGATCCGAACTTCGAATGTCCGAATTTTGGAGCAAACAAACTCAACAATTGAATTTAAGGACTCAAAGACTCAGTTCAACAATCCACATTTGACTTAAATAAAGACAAATTGCATTATATTGCATGAAGATTATCAGAGCTTAAGCTGCAGTTTGAAGAGTTGTTTCGCTTGGAATTTTATCTCCCTTTGGACAAAGCAAAACCCAAGTCAGACACTAACGGATCAACAAAATATTTTAAGAAAATAACATTTAACGCTCATTCATATATTGATTTGGAAGATCAATTTGAAGATCTTTTTTTTTTTTGCATTCAACCAACGTCATTTACTCTTCTTCAGCTATACTAGATGAAGTTGTCGCACGTTGTGCGGTTTTAATGTAACCGTACTACGTAATTCGAATGGTTACAAAAGGTAATAAAAATATACACAAAATAGAATGACGTTATGTTAGATATACACGAAATGTGATAAAATAATGGCTAGTTCAACATAATTCAATTAGGATACATATAAGAAAAAAATTTAGAGTTTTTAAATCATAGTTTGGGTACGAGAGTAGTGCACATTGACACGCTGGTAGCTGGATTTGTTAGCCAACAGGTACACAACAACATCTTTATCACAACGTTCATGTCCTTAGAAACACATCTCACACACTCATTAATGACAATGCATGCTATCGAAGTAAAACGAATAATTCCACTACATAAGAATAGAGAAGATACTAACTGAATACACTTTCATTCTGGAGAAGCACACATTAGCCGACATATGGAACACCCACCTACAAACCTCGGATGCCTCCGCAAGACTATTGATTTCGAGAAGGCTATCTTATCAGAAGCATCTATCGCTTGGCTCCAGCATCAGTGGAAACTGGCATCAGGACGACATTCACATCATGCACCCTACAAGCTTTATGAACTGTTATTGTCAATATTTAAACTTGAAAAAGGAAAATATCTCGGAGCACCCCAATCTTTGTGTTGGGCGTATTCATTTGAGACCCGTCATGAAAAAATGGAATTCTTCAAGCCACCTGACACGTGCCCAAAACATTTTCTTTGCAGAAACATTTTTTTAGGAAGCAACCTGCTGACATGAAAATTTCCAGTATTTCTCGGAAGACTATATTCATAAATGGTAAGTGTGTGCAATAGTATTTTGCATATTAGAGCTTACAAAAAAACCAATTAACCTTAACATTTTTCTTTTCTGAAAGGCATCACTGTGGTCTTAGTGATAGGATAATGTTCATTAATGTTCCATAAGCTTGGTGCTTTGAATGAATTGGACTGATTCAACAATGAAGCTGCTCTTCGCATGCCTGAAGGATGCAGATGATTAATCACAAACCCAGTTCAGTGAAAAATAACAAGAGTTCACGGATAGCATGTACCTCGTGAAACCAGCTAATGTGGTAGGAAGTTCATCCAAAAGCTCAACTGATTGGTTGATCAATTCTCCCGACCAAAAAAGGTGAATAAATAAATAGATTGTATTTGAAGTAACATGTGAAAAGTTATAAAAAAATTATTCAGCTCGATAGCTTTGAAACACAGTTAGCCTACTGTTGCAAATTCGGAACTTGGAATTATTTTCGATATTTCTTGCCCCGTGCACTTCACAACCTGGCTCACGTCTAAACCCTTCCTCGTTCGCCCGATTCTTGGCTAGGCGCGATAAGCCTCTCACTCCTCAACCCTGCTTTGTGTATGCGAAAATGTAAAACAAACACACGGTCAAATTCAGAGAAAACCGGGTTCTCTTATTCGGCGTGTCGTAATATTTATTAATCGTAAAGTTTACAACGAATGAAGAACACTCAAATCTGTGGGTCTGAACAAGCCTTGGCCTCACTTAACCTCGAAAAGACCTAACACAATTATCTTCCTAACGTCCCCTATCTTGATCTTAATTCCTCGCCCTACCCGCTCGTAAAAACCTCCCGAGATCCCTCTCGTATTCGGCGCCTCGAGATCGAAAATGTGGCTCGCTCGAATGGATGTGCTCTAAGCTCTCTCTTTATCTCTCGGCCTCCATATATATATATATATTATATATATATATATATAGAGAGAGAGAGGGAGAGAGGGCGCGACACTTCAAAATTTTAACAGCCCCTCGAAAATCTCGAACAACCTAATGAGGAGTTCAAACTCGAATAAGGTTGTCCAGATTTTCTCGATCCTGAAATCTCTCCTTGACCTAAACTTGGATCCGCGTCAAGATACTGTTTGACTGGTCTGCTTGTTGTCGATGCCCTGGCGTTGCATCGCGCCATTGGGATAATCTTGCTTTGTCCGAGCCAACGTTGGGCCGAAGCTTTCCCTCCAAAGTCGTCGCCGACCACTGTTGTTTGCCGCCGTCTACCGTTACCACTGCCCATTGTTGGCCTGGCCGCTGTCCAGGTCGCCCCGTCAAGTGCGCCCGCTGTCCTTGCCTCGGCACACCGCGCGCCCAAGTGTCGTACACTTGGGGCGGCCATCGTGTCACGCGCGCAAGCTGTCGCGTGATGGTGTGTGCGCTGAGGCCCAATATCGCGTGTGTACCTGGCATGTCTCAATGCCGCGCACACTGTCTCGCGTCCGCTGCAATGACGATGCGCACGCCCCATGGTGCTTCGTGTCATCATTGGTGCCCGATGCTGCCTAGGCCGCACGCCCCACATGACGATGTTTAAGGCTCGTGTCTTCAAGTGAACCGCTCAACTCGTGCAACTTGAACCGTGTATCATTGCTCGGGTTGGACTCGGCAATGATCGAGCTGCTGACTTGGTACTCAACGTCCCCAAAAAAAGTTGACGGCCTCGTTGACGGAGTCTCGTGACCAGCACCCTGCCTCCAGTGCCAATATTCCGCCACCACGTCCTCGAACTGTTCTATGTTCGTGAACTTCTCCAACAAAGTCTCAGAGGCATCATTGCCTTCCCATTGAACAAGTTCATACTGCCACATCATCGATGGTCAAGTATCGTCCGAATCCGCTTGTCGAATAACTTCGCCCCGGTGCTCGATGGGACACGTCTCATTTGCTCCATCCAAAAATTCCTGGATAAAACTTCTTCAAGAAGCTCACATGAAAACAGGATCTAGCTTCTTGTGCTCCGGTACCTTCAAATGATAGGCCACACGCCCCACTCCAGACTCGATCTGGAACGATCCATCGTACTTCGACATAAGCCCCCGCGCTAGATGCTTCTTCTTACCCACGTTCGTTGTCGGTCACCACATGTGCAGCCTAAGCTTCATAAGTACCTTCTTGCCTACTTGAAACTCGACCTCCCTACGATCTTTGTCCGCGTAGCTCTTCATCCGATTCTGGGCTTTTGCCATACTATCTCTAGTTGTGGTCCACAACTCGTGTCGGGACCACGCGAACCTATACGCCACAGGAAACTCCCTGATCATGCGTGTATACGTTATCGCTTGTTGAATTGGTTGAAAATCATACACCATCTCGAATGGGCTGACCTTCGTCGCTGACGCTCGGTGCAGGTTGTGCTAATTTGCACTGTTTCAAGCCAATTCATCATGCTCGCCATAATAAAAAGCCTCAGGTATTCTTCAAGCGTTTGATTCGCCCGCTCGGTTTGTCCATCCGTTTGCGGGTGAAATGACATTGAGATTTCAACTTTGGTCCCAAAAGCTTGAATATGAACGTCCAGAAATTTCCCATGAACCTCGCCTCTCGATCGCTCACAATCGAAGTTGGCACCGCAAAGTTCTTAACAACGTGCTTGAAGAATAACTCCACCGACTTCTTCGATGGGCACTCCGCCGGTACCGATGTAAAAATTGCCATGTTCGAAAACCTGTCAACAACTACATGAATCGAAGTGCACCCCTGTACTTTAGGCAATGTAAAGATAAAGTTCATCGAGATCGACTCCCACGGTCTCGATGGTATGGGTACCGACTCCAATATGTCAGCCTGCTTTCGACGTTCGACCTTGTCTTTCTGGCATGTCAGGCAAGTCTGCACGTAGATCGTGACGCCATCCTTCATCCTCATCCATATGAATTTGGAAGAAAGCAGCGCGTACATCATGTCAATCCCGGGATGTCCCCCCTATAGTGTGTCGTGGTGCTAGCGTAGCAGCTCCAGCCGTAATGCGCCATTTGGTACATAGATGTATCCGCCTCTTGCCACCACGATCTCGTCCTTGAGCCAAAATTGGCGCACTACTCCCTCGTTGACCTTCTTGAACGAGCTTCTTATAAGCCTTACTCGTCTCGGCTGTTTTACGCACCTTCCCCAAGAAATCTGAAGTAACTGCACTCAGCGCATTGATAGAGGCCTCCACGCCTTTGCGGCTTAGGGCGTCGGCTACGTCGTTGTGCCGACCCGACTTGTGGATCCGATGCATCCGTATGGACCTCGAATGGCTAGTCTGCGAGCTTCAAAACAGGCGCCGATGCTAACGCCTTCTTCAACTCCTCGAAAGCCTCAATGACCTTCTTCGACCAATGTCATCGAGCTCCCTTCTTGAGCATATCCGTCACGGGATTAGCGATCTGCGAGTAGCTCTTGATGAATTGCTGGCAGTAGTTTGCCTTGTCGAGAAAAGAACATAGTCTCGTTACGTTCTTCGGCCTCGCCCATTCGATCACTGATCTCACCTTCGCCATGTGCATCTAGATCAAACCCATCGATATGATGTGGCCCAAGAAGGTGATCGCCCTCAGCTCGAAGCCGCACTTCTCCCACTTGAGGTAGAGGCGATGATTGCGCAAAGCATTGAATATTGCCCGCAAATGTCCTGCATGCTCCGTCATGCTTTGCGAGTAAACGACTATGCCATCGAGATACACGACAACAAACCTGTCCAGAAAATTATACAACACATCATTCATTAGGTAACAGAACGTGTCTGGTGCGTTGGTGAGCCCGAACGGCATCACTAAGAACTCGTACGACCCGTAGTGCGTCCCGCAAGTCATCTACTGTTCGTCACCCTTTGTGATTCGTACATGGAAATACCCCAATCTCAAGTCCACCTTCGAGAAGCACTTTGTCCGAGCTAGCTTATCAAAAAAGTCCAGCGCGTTCGGAATTAGCTATTTGTTCTTCATCGTAACCTTGTTCAACACGCGGTAGTCCACAGATCGTGAACCGTAAGGCGCCTCAGACGGTTGGATCAGTCCTGCCCTCCAGGAGCTCGTCCAATTGCTTCCTCAGCTTGGCCAACTATGTCGGGTTCATCCTGGTGCTTGTGTTGGTGCCTTGGCCCCTGCTCCACCTAGATCCAATGATTTATGGCACGTCATGGCGGCAATTGCGGGATGATGTTCGGCAGACATCAAATCCTTGAACTTGTACAGCACCTCTGCCAGCTCACTCATCACCGTTGCTTCGCTTTCGCCCGCTTCCACAATCAACATAGCCACATACGTCGGCTCGCCCCTCCTTAGCCCATCGCACAACTGTAGTGCTGAAATGGCCTAGAATTTGCCCGTCCTAGCCTCGACCCTCCTCGACTCGTACTCAACTGCCCCTGCTCTTCCTGGACAATGCAAACAAGCTTTCTCGAATGATCCACCATGACCCTCACATCATTCATGATGTCTAGCCTCAAGATGATGTTGAAGTCGTCCAACTCTGTCCCCGTGAGATTGTTCTCTTCTGACCACGCTCCGATGCTTACCGCTGCGCACGCCAAACCTGTCGTCCTCGTTGGTCGAGAGTTAACGGCCTTTATTGTCCCTCTGTCGTAGTGCACATCCAGCTTAAGATCGCCGATCAGGTGACTCAACATGAAAGTGTGAGTCGCACCGGTGTCAACGAACCAAAAATCTCTGTGTCGTTGAGCGCGCACCAAACAAACATACGGTCCCTTGTCGCGGGTCCTTGTTTAATGTCTCCCAATATCCAACGAGGGTTCATTCAAGAGGACTCACGACGGGATTGTAGACTCAGCCGAAGGCTGGGTCGGAAGCTTCGACCGAAGATTTACCAATGGATACTGCACATTCGTATGAGTCAACCTAGTTACGTTGAAAAGAAACTTATCGTTTTAGCGAGAATACAGAACTATTGATGCAGGACAAGGTGGTAGTTGTGTTCGATTTCGCTCGAACGTGCGAGAAATTTAGAAAATCGTGAACAAGTTATAGCAAAACGAATTAATATATCATAGATGCCTCCTAATAGTCATAATAATAGTGCTGAAAATTAAACTTAATCATCACAACTACCTAATATTAGGAAATATAAATATAGGATAAAATATCTCAAATCATACCAAGACTAATTCATATTATTTAAATCTAATTGATATACGTATCATTCCCCTCCACTTGCATGCAACTTGCCTCAGAGTTGTCGTTCGGATCATATAATGTAAGGCCAGCTATGCTAAAGGTCTTCGAAATTCTCATGAAATCCGGCAAATCAAGAACATAAGTGTTCGAACTGATCTTGGAAGTAATACGAAATCGACCAATCCCTCGCGGGTCAAGCTTGCGTTGGGAGGCTCCGCGCTCCTTCTGCAAGTTAACCATCACTAAATCATCAACTTGAAACTCGGCTGGACGTCGATGTCGATCGGCCTTGGTCTTTTAGGAAGCAGAATTATCAATCAAACGTTGACGAACATCGGCATCTGAATGATCATTGGCTAATGAGTCGGCAGCAGTGCTCCTTTGAATTCTAGTAGGTAACTTAATAAGATATACGGCAGTTGCTGGCTTACAACAATAGACGACAGAAAATGGTGACTTCCCTGTAGCGCTATGTTGGGCACTAATATAGACGAACTCGGTCTGCGCCAAAGCATAATCCCATTGACGTTGTTTATCAACACAAAGGCATCTCAACAAGTTACCAATAATACGATTCACAACTTCAGTTTGACCATCAGTCTGTGGGTGTGCAGAACTAGTAAACTTCGATTGTGTGCCAAACCTATTCGGCAATATACTCCAGAAAACCCCAATAAATTTGGGTAACGATCAGAAGTAATCGTCTGTGGAACGCCATGCAAATGCACCACCTCCTGGTGTCTGCAATGGATAAAATGTTCCATCTAAGACAACTATCTACCACGATGAAGATGGAATCAAAACCTCGATGAGTACGAGGTAAACCGAGAATAAAATCCACGGATAAGTCAATCGAATGTCTCTGAGGTATGGCTAGTGGCATGCACAACCCCGTATTTTTCCCTTGACCCTTTTGGGGTTGACATGTAGAACACTTTTGAACAATTCTTGTTGCATCTCACTTCAATTGTGGCCAGTGGTATCCGCTCTTCTAAGCGGTTGATTGTCTTGTCTCGACCAAAATGTCCACTCAAACTGCCTGCATGTAGCTCACGAACAAACTTCTCACGCAACGAAGACCGAGGAATGCAAAGGCAGTCCTCCTTGAATAAATACCCATCATGCACAACATAATCATGGGGTGCACTGAAGATATGTGCTCCATGCCTCACCAAAGTCAGGATCTTTGTCGTACGAATTAGGCAAAAACCAATAACCTCCTATTGCATCGTCACCAGTAACGCAGTCCTGAGACTTAATGCATCTGTTACACGATTCGTCATGCCAGATTTATACTTCAACACATAGTTGAACGGAGCAAAATATGCGGCCCAACGAACATGCGCCATATTTTTCAAGTCACGTTGCGACTTGAAATGAAGAAGAGACAACTCTTGTTCGTGGGTACTCCAAGCCTGCCTTGGCTCGCTTAGTTTCTCACTAAAAAACTGCAATGGGATGTTTCTCCTGAGATAGAACTCCTCCAATACCAGTCCCACAGGCATCACATTCTACTACAAATACGCGATAAAAAACATGAAGATGTAATATTGGGGCAGTGGTTAATTTTTCTTTAACCGCCTCGAAAGATGGAGTTGCCTCATGTGTCTACTCAAACGAGCAAGACTTCTTCAGAACATCAGTAATATGTGCCATAGCAATACTGAAGTTACGTATTAATCTTCGATAGAAAGTAGCCAGTTCATGGAAACATCGAATCTCCGTCACAGTTGTAGGCGTAGGCCACTCAACAATAGTTCGAATCTTAGCCTAACTGAAATTCACTCCCTGTTGGATGATCACAAATCCCAGGAATAAAACTCGATCCACCATAAAAGAACATATCTTTAGATTAATGTATAACTTATTCTTTCGAAGAAGAGTAGATACCTCATCCAAATGTTCAAGATGCTCTTCCATTCTTCGCATATATATCAAGATGTCGTCAAAATAATCAACAATGAAGCGACCAATAAATGGTTTGAGTAGTTGGTTCATCAATCGTACGAAAGTACTTGGTGCATTTGGAAGACCAAAAGGCATTACCAGCCATTCGTACAACCCCTCTTCTGTCTTGAAGGTGGTCTTCCACTCACCGCCGGGGCGTATCCGAATCTGTTGGTCGTCACTAGTCAAATCAGTCTTCGAATAGGCCATTGGTCCTGATAAATGATGAAGCATGTCATCCAACTGTGGTATAGGAAAGCGATATTGAACTGTAATACGATTAATGACGCTTGAGTCAACGCACATACGACACTCGCCATTTTTCTTCAGTAATAATAATGATGCTACTGAATTCATGCTTTCCCGAACATGTCCTATACGAAGAAACTCATCAACTTTCTTCTGCAAGACATGTGCCTCATCCGAGTTTCGCCGATAATGAGCTAAGGAAATCAATTTTGCACGTGGCACAAGATCGATATGATGTTGAACATCTCTCATTGGGAGCAAGGCAAAAGATCAAGCTGAGAAGTAATATTCGAATATCGAGTCAACATATACACAACATGTTCTGGAATGATGGTAGAATCAAAATCTGGTTGTGACATAATAATGCAAATATAGTTCTTCCTCTCGGACATCCAGGCGGAAATTCGCCTGCTGCCTCTGACAAGATGAGGAGTAATTGCCCTTCCACTTTAGGAGGTCCCTGGCATGGGTAAGATCTTGATCTTCTTGCTCCTCCAAGTAAAACTATAAGATTTTTCGCGACCCTTACAGATTACTTCCGAACCATATTACTATGGTCTCCCAAATAAAAGCTGACTAACGTCATCTCACGACATCACATATCACAGTGTCAGAATAAGTCCTTCCAATAACGGAACCCTGCAAATTTTAGTGATCTGAATCTTTCGTCCCTTCTGAATCCATTCAATTTGATAGGGATGTGGGTTGGGCTCCGTATGTAAATAAAGCTCTTGGACCAACCTCGTTGATATGAGTTTCTCGCAACCTCAATGCAACTATCAATAATCACAGAATATATATGTCATGCTACTCTACAATGAGATTGAAAAATAAGGCGTCGTTGGCTCTGATCTTCCTTCTTAGGAGTGCAAGGAATTTGACGACATATTGAAACCAACTCCTCTGTGTCTTTGCCGCATATTTCATGATACTCATCATCCTTTATTTCTTGAACACTTTCACCCTCATCAATCAAGTGAACGGGTCTATCTTTTTGGCACGCATGTAGTCGGTGACCCAGTTGTCCACAGTTGAAATATTTGTCCGTCGTGGGGTAGGCATATGGATTGGCAACAGAGGATAGAGGTGTCCGAACTGTAGATGTGTCACATGATGGTCCTCCACGACATGTACCATGTCCATCAGCAGATGCATAAGCAATAGTATCTTGGAATGTCAAATCCAGTACTGCAGTCGTTGATGTTGGCGGTGCGCGAGTAGTATAAGGGGAAGCCCCATGTGGAGCACCTGCTTGTTTACTGTTTGTGGAAACTTCCCATTGTCTCTTGGGGTAAGTATGTGGTGTTGCATATGCAATCAACTCCTCTACTCGAAGGGCCAACTCTCGTGCATCTGCGAGTGAGGGGATTGGTTGTGATCCTACCCTTTTCGAATACCAGACCGTAGCCCATCCTAAGATCGATCTACGTGACGGTGCTCGTCCTCATGGATTCGACAACGAGCCATGAGTCGTTATTCATCGGTATAAGCTACAACACTCATGTCGCCCTGATGACAGTGTAATAGTCGTGTGTACAAAGCATGTTTGTAGTCACGGTGTATGAATCATTGTTGAAGAAGTTCATTCATAAGTGCTCAGTTAGTAACTGGAGGACGTTGTCGCCTATAGTAATCATCCATTAAATCTTCCCCCCATGCTGAAGCTCCTCCCTTCAGCTTATAGGCAAACATATTCACCTTGTTTTCGTCATGGACACGCATGATCGAAAAAAATATTTCCACCTAATAGAGCAAATCAAGAAATCCCTCGCTATCCATGTCGCAGTCAAAACTTGGCAGATCGCACTTCATCCGATAAGTTTCACGATTTTCCAGGGGTTGAAAAGGTGGGTGCGGGTGCTCCTGATATTCAGGGGTATATGGATGATAGTTATGCTACCGTATTGATGTAGCGGAGTACGGTCAGGTCGGTTCAGTTATTGACCGTATTGAATTTCGAACTGTTTGTGGTCTTTCAAAGACTAGCAGTTGCGACTGATCACCCTGTGGAGCAGCTATGATAGTGACTTTAATGGTAGCGACGACCGCGCGAAAGGTGGAGGAAGCGGGGTGGATGATCGGTGGTGGCTCGGGTTTCGAAAACACTCGCATCTTATGTCATTTGAGTGACGTTCTGATTCATATCTGCGTTTTAGGTGGTGGAACCACTGATTTTGAGCTACAACTAATTGGTTATATCGGCGATGAGTTGGTCCATTTTTTCTTCGATTTTCTCGAACGGGCATTATGAGCGGTTGATCGCTCTTCATTTTCTCTCGTCCCACGTGAAATCAGACCTCGAACGCAACTCGATACCATCTGATGCAGGACAAGGTAGTAGTTGTGTTCGAATTCGCTCGTAATAGTGTCAGGAACGGGTTGTAGCAAAACAAATTAATATATCATAGATGCCTTCTAATAGTGTCTCGGTCTCCCTATAAATAATAGTGCTAAAAATTTACCTAAATCATAACAACTACTTAGATATTAGGAAATATAAATATAGGCTGAAATATCTCAATCATACCGAGACTAATTCAAACCAGGACTAATCCAAACTGTTTAAATTTAATTGATAAATATATTTTAATAAGTTTATCTTGATTATAAATATGTCTTATTTTGAGTTAATCGTAGCCGTTTATGCATCTATTCATGTTATTTTATGTTGAAGGAACATAAAAGGCAATTGGGAGAAAACCGAGTGAAAACGGAGCAGAAAATGACTCAAGTTCGTCCCGCAGACACCGTCACGGCATGTTGACACCCCGTCCCTGACGTCAAGGCACAAGAGTAAGCTCCCAGGAAATCGTCACCGCATGTTGACACCCCGTCCATACCGTGACGACCAAGGCAAAACAATAATAAGCTCCCAGGAATCGTCATGGAATGTTGACACCCCGTCCATGCCGTGACGACCAAAGCAGAAACGAAGTGAAGCTCTCATGAATCCGTCATGGCATATTGAGCACTCTTCCATGCCGTGACAATCAACTGTAAAAGGCCTTCGCGGCTTCGTCCATGCTGTGACAGCCCAAGATTATCTTGTGACGCGTGCAAAACACTAAAAGGTTGTTTTGAAGCCCTAAATCTGAATCTGATATTCCACGATTCGAAACACAAAAACCTAAAAGACCGAAACGGATGCTAAAGAATCCTAGGAAACACCTCAGTGATTCATAGGATTCGCAAGAGGAATTCAACAAAGAATCGTCGCATAATCGGACAAGGAACGAAGGAATTCTTCGAGACTTCTCAGAATGCATCCGTATAGGGAAGTATCATGAATCCTATGTCATTGTTCTCTATCTATTTCGTTGTTTATCCATGTATCATGAATAGCTAATTCTCTTTTGTGACTGGAATGAGATGAACGGTAGGTGAAAACGTTATTTGGGCGTAGGTTACTCGTGAATGCGTATCTTTGATTATTTATCGTTTATGAATATATCTATTCGACCCAATATGTCTATGTGTTGAGTTTATTCTTCGTATCAATATTTCTATGTGTTGATTCAATGTTTGGTATCGTTTAGGGCAACAACTAAATAACGATTATACCTTCCATGAGCTACTCGGACTTGATTATAAGGCGACAACAAATAACCGGCCCTCGTAGTAGGTAATTGCTAAATTAGATTCTCACGAACGTCTAGGACGACAGCAAATTCGGGAGTGAGTAGAAATTATTGCGATCTAATCGATTCACGCAGTAACGGTAGCTTACGGCTTATTCAATGACACCTAACAGGATTCGATATTCCGAGCACATCTTTATTATCTAAAGTTACTCATACTTATTTAGTAGTATCTTTTAGTCCTTTATCTCGTGTTAGTTTTGGTTGTCGGAATTTCGTTTCATAATATATAATTTGTAAGACATTGATTAGGCTATAAATCGAGTCGTTTGGTTAGTATTGTTACTCAATTTATTCCCTGAGATCGATACTCGGATTCTCACTAGAGCGATTCTACGAAAGATACATTGTCTATCACACGTGGTGATAGTTATAATGTTATTCGTTTTAATTTTTACTTGTCGCAATTTGCACGAACACACTACATAATTAATGCACCGTGTAGCGATCACTAATACGTAGACACTATGGCTGGGACAAAAAGTGAACTAATATGGATAAAATAGCTTCTAGAAGTTTTAAAAATTACAAGCAACCGACAAATGAAGATGTTCTGTACATCCAAGCAGCTCGTCACATCCCAACCAATCCTATCTTCTGTGAGAGAACGAAACACCATGGTGTTTTAGTCTTGGAATATTGCGCGCATATATGCATTCACCTACCACACAAACTCATTTATTAGATAACAACATGCCTGATTAATTATTAATTAACAAAATAAAATAGGGTACCTGCAGTTGGTATCCAAAGCCTTTTTGGGTTGAGATCTCTATTCCAATTTTGATATACCACTACATATTTTAACCTAAGAACAACCATTATACTTTTTCATTCCAATGTTTATACACTCGTAAATATCATTACACCCATTAATATCATTACACCCATTAATATCATTACATGGAGTGTTAAATAATTACGTAGTAGTACAATCTTATTTTTCAACCAACGTCTCTAAGCAACCGCTCACGTGACATCCAAGCTGACGACAAAGCCCGAAAAAGATAAGTCCTTAATACTAATTTCATTTGTTTCAACTTAAATTATTCCTATTTTTTTAAGAGAATACTAAGTTACGTATTGTTATTTTTCAGCATCTAATCTCAAAAATTTCAAGTCCGATTCCGACGACGAAGCCCGCAAAAGATAAGTATTCAATTTTGTCAACTTAATTTATTGAGTAATTTTTTTATGTTGCAAAAAAAAATATCTAACTTGTACTATACATTTTTTCTCAGAAACGAAGTACCGACTGGTGTTGGCGATTCAACGACACAGCATCACAACGAATAATTTTTTTCCATACTTTGTATTTTGTAATTTGTAAATGGTAATTGTAGCTAAATTTTGTAATGAAATTTATGTTGAATAAAATTTTTTAAACCGAAAACCTTTATTATGTACCGAAAAGTATCGAAAAAACGCTTATTGTTACCGAAACTATCAAAAAAAATACACCAAAAACTCAATAAAAAAATTATAAATAAAATAAAAAACCCGGCGGTTTTAACCGCGGTTGGTCAACTGGCATCCGTCCCCGACCGGTTAGTCAGTTCGACCAACTGCCAACCGCCAACCGCCGGTTATCAAAACCGGCGGTTGGGCATAACTAGTCAAAGCTAGCGCAACGGGTGGTACAGAAATAAGCGCCTCCAGCAATACTTCAAAAATGAAAGAGAAATAGACAAGAAAACTTTACACGATATGGTATGAAATGGAAAAAAATATTAGAATAGAAAATTTCAAGAGGAAAGACTGGCACTCGACTAAGAGGAGAACAGAGATCGACAAAGCGAGATATTACTGATGAGTTAACAAACGATATGGTTTCTGTGTTAGTCTGGATCAAAGTACGCATGCATCGGGGGACCCTCATGATGGGGAAAGGAACACTCGGAGAGAGAGAGGAGAGGACCACTAAAGGGGTATATATAAATTGGATTGTGTTTGCTATTTTGTTGAATTGATAATATATAGATATATTCATCAACATTGGTCACCTTAGACGTTTTGATTTTTGAGTTCCCTGGCTCGATTAAGGAAAGGGTTAGCAAAAAGCCAAATAAAACAATAAATATATAACAGTGATTAGGATGATAATTTAAGTAAATGTACCTTGACTCAGTCCACTTTAAAAAAATAGCATCCAAGATGCTAGTAGTTTTTTTACCCTTATTAACTCAGTTCAAAGGACGATTTTATCCTAATTTAGTGGAATTCAACAACCAAATTAAAATTTATTAGGATATCAAACCAAATTTTCACTTTTCACTGTAGCATCACAGTAGATATCCATTCTGTTAAAATCTGCAACTCATCTTCAACGAATCACGAAATTCACTTTGACAATTTGCAATCCACGTTCAAACGATTACAGTGTCAATGAACTCGTGTTCCCAAATAGTGCCGAGAAGTTTTACTATTTCAGCAAGATCTTTCTACGTCAGTTAAACGCGAGCATGCCTCATGCTCGAAATTGGTTGGTTCCAGCCTTGGTTTCTCAAGTGTGTGCACGGTAAGAAAACATGCCCATAGGACAAGTGGTTGTGCAATGTGGACCATTTGCGCGCAACATGCTAGTTTCTGAGCAAGGGACCCGTGCGAATCGAAGCACAGGGGACCTACTGTTGCAGGCATGAGACCTAAATCCACGCGCAAGGCATGAGACCTGCTCTGTTAAATGCAGGGGAGCCGCGCTTGTATTCTTAGGACCTTAGAACGCAACACCACCAAAATTAAATGTCAGCTATAATTTGGCGCACAAGACCAAGTCGATGTATTCTCCTCCCCACTTATCCACCGACCATAGAATTGAATTACAATGTTGGCAATTTTCATATTGAACGCCTGCAAGACTATGCAAATTTATTACATAGAAAATGTTGTTGTAAAAATACATGCGATGTATAATTTTAGGCGGGTGGGACCCGAGCAGGAGCTCAAGGGACCTACGCTTAAATGCAGAGCACCTGCGCAAAAATGAAGGGAACCACCAGCGCACAACGTATCTATGATTTCAGGCGCATGGGACCCAGGGGACCTGCGCTTAAATTCATGGAACCAGAGCACAACACCAGCGAATATTCTCTTGTGTTACCTTGACATATGCTCGGGTACAACAGAAGCTCATACCTGGGGATCTTGGACTGCTCGGTAGTCTGGATATATGCTTGAGTACCCAAGTATTACGTTTGGGTTCCTAACACTTAACGTAGCACAAGAGCAGCCCATTTGTATGGGGACCATGGACATATTGTCCTCTGCATTTTTCACATAGTTCCCCTGCACTTGACGGGACCTCAAGTGCTTTGTGTTTTCAGTTCCTTCATAAATTCAACTAAAATATTCTAGTTCTTGCAATCACATAGTATCTACGAGATGACTTATTATTTTCGAGGATAATGGACTGGAAATTAATCACTTTCAACGTTAAATTAAAGGCTGAATTATTTCCTCTTTCTTGGTTTGAGAAGTAGCCTTTCGGATTTTAACGAGGAGAACATGTTGCATTAAGATTGTGCGTGAGGTGTATGTAGTTATTTAGTGTTCTTTAGGATGGAGAAGATGAGAATTCATTCTTATGGTAACAGTTATAGTTGGACTCGTGTTCTCTTTTTCGGCATTGTGCATGAAAAAAATTTACATTTTCTGTTCTTTTAGTGGTTAAACTAACTGAGGCCCAGTGACGCAACCAAAATTTAGTAGTTGGGGGTCGAAAAACTTTTCATACAAAAGTTTTATAAATTGTCACATTCATATCAAACTCGCTAGGTGTTCAAAGATATTTTTTCTTAATTTGAACCTCAATTACATGTTATAGTTATAATGAAATTTTTGTTTTGAAACTTGTAAAATTGCTTCACTTTCAATGCCGTCATACATTTTTCTTTAGACTTATTACACTGAAATGCCAATAAATCTAGAAAATGCATCGCTCAGCTTATTACCCAAATTATATTTAATAAATTAACTTATTTTTATTTCATTATTATATGATATTCATTGATAAAAAAATTATATAAATGATAAACAATAAAAGGTGAAAAAGGAATTTAAAATTAATAGATTAAAGCTAAATTTAAATTTGAAATAGAAAAAAATGAAAAAAATATATAAACATTAAACAACAATTAATACTTTAAAACTATAATTGTAGGGTAATTATTATAGATATAACTAATAAAGAAAAACGAAATCAAAACTTCTAATATAAGATGAAAAAAACGTTGCCCATTTAAAAAGGGAGCATTACACAAACCCCAAGGACCAAAAAGTCAATTACTTAACTTCCCCCTCACATAAAATTTTCACATAAGGACCAACTGGAAACTTATACTACACGTAAGGACCATTTCCTAAAAAGACAATGACCCTTACTTTATGAATTTTTATTTTTCTTTTTTGAATGAAAGAAACTAAACGTTAAAAGCAAGAAAGAAAATAAAAAACAGAAATAAAAAAGAATAATAAAAAACAAAACGAAGAAAGAGAAACGAAACAGAAACGAAGAAAGGAGAAGACGTAGGAGAAGGAGAACGGAAAAATAAAACATGGGTCTCATCGATCCGACCAGCAATGCGTGATTTTCTCAGTAGACGCGGATTCTCGTGGAAGAAAAGAAGAAAAAACTGAAAATTAAGGGAAGAAAGAGAAATGGAAAAGAAATTGAGGATTTTCACGTTCGGTCATGTTTAAGTTTTCTCGCTTCGGAGTAGAACGTCGGTCTTTT
This sequence comes from Linderniella brevidens, assembly GCA_004919715.1. Taxonomy (NCBI): domain Eukaryota; kingdom Viridiplantae; phylum Streptophyta; class Magnoliopsida; order Lamiales; family Linderniaceae; genus Linderniella; species Linderniella brevidens. The sequence goes on from SWDC01000148.1 coordinate 7,404,876, forward strand.
CAATTTTTCGTGGGTTGCGGAAAATAAAATCGAAATTATCCCAATTCATTCTTGGGTTTGACCAATGTATGTTGTGCTCGTGGGTTTGCTTGAAACGTGAGTTTCTGCTCAGACCGACCGTATGTGCTTACCGCCTGCTCCTTCATATATGTTTCACAAGAAGATTTCATATCAGTGCTAATCGATCTCTAATTCCACTCTACCGAAAAAGAGACAGCTCTCATAGGTTTGTGAATGCTATGGACATTTAGCATATGTAATCATATCCGTCCCAAGAGCTTAATGAAATCTAAATTATTTGTGACCATGTCTTTGAATTTATTATGATGTGCGTCTCATCCCTGATTCGAGGTTTTTGATATTATGGAGGCTTCTGAAGCTAAGAATTTTCTGAAGTAGAAAGCAAGCCTTTATGATCTGTCACGTATGATATACATTTACAAAGCTTCATTGCATTTGAGAAACCTGAAGGTGTCCCTACATAGGTAGTTCAAAGCAATGCATATCACACCTCTTTGGATACAGTGTATCTTTATACACGTGGTTATAGTACATATTATTATATTTAGTGTATCTTTTCAGGTATAATTATGGTAACATTAAGAATTGTTGTTGAATATTGTTGGGGATAAACAACTATATGACTACAACTGTAGTTCATGGGGGGCACGCCATTTGGACTATGTGATTATAAGTTTACTTGTGTTGACCATATTTTTCATATATTTCGATGCTAACTTTTGTTTAAGCTGGTGGTGTCATTTTTCTTGTCATATTAGCAATATAAGTTCGGTTGCTTGCAGTTTTTGGGTAATGTTGCTTTTTATTTTGGTGTAACTTTGTGGATGTAATAATATACCCAACAGAATTATGGCTAAAATGATGTTTAATATGCCTGTAATTTTTTGGTACGTTAACAATGGTAAAAAGGTACGCAAATATGTGTGTAAGGTACAACAAACACCAGTTAAATGGTATGTTAAACGCAATTAAATGGTACACTATATTAATACATGTAAAAAAATAGAAGAAAATTACAAAAATTCAGCGTTTTTAGGAGCAAATATGACATCTGACAAATAACGAGATCTGACATCTCACTGACTGAATCTGGAACAATTTCTTCAATTAAACGGTATAATTTCGGGTCATATATTTCTTAATTTTGGTATGGTAAAATACTTAGTTGTGGTACGATACATCACCAAAATAGGGTAAAGTCACAGGCTGGCTAGTGATACAGTATAAAAAATATATTTGGTCCAACTTATTAGGGTAAGCATTTCTCCTGTTGATTCGAATTTTTTATTATTTTTGGACAACCATATTTTCGTACGTATATATGTTATAAGTTTCACTTTCTATCTTACTAGACGGAGTAACTACTATCTCGTGATTTTATATTACAAACCCCAAGTTTCACTTGAAGATAATGAATATCGTTAGGAAAACTTTCTACAACAAAATATACATGTTTTTTTAATTCAAAATATTCAACTTATTGATTCATATTCTATTTATTTATTTATTGTTCTAGGGCTTCACATTTAATAGTTGACGTTGTAGACTCGTAATTATATATATACATATATATATGTGTGTGTGTGTGTGTGGACCGACAAAACTTGATACGGTATGCGTACTTATCTTAAGTACACGTGGTACCATATGAGTCCACTGTAAGGTACGGTCACAGACCGCTAAATGGTACAATAAAATGCTACATTTGGTACAACTTATTAGAGTAAGTTTTTCGTCGCGTTTACATTAGTTCGATGCAAAAACATTTTAGTATACGTAAATATGTTATAAGTTTCATTATGTATCACATTTAATGGGTTAACCATCAAAACCGTGGATTAGTAGTTCAAATTCAAGCTTTAAATGTCCTTACGATGATCATTCTGATATTATGAAACTTGGGGTTTGTACTAAAAAATCATATGTGTAAGGGTTGCATCATCAAATATGATACCAAGTGAAGCATATATTGTACATACTTACAAAAAAAAAGTGTTTCATGAAAAACTAATTTGAACAGCGTCGAAAATCCTACTTTAATAAGTTGTATCTTCAAAATCATGTGACTGTATCTTATGTGGACATATATCGTACCATATTCATGTAGTTTGCCATACCAATGTATGTTCTAAAACGGTACCAAGTTTGTTACAACTTTCTGTGAGAGTCATAACTTTCTGTGTCTGTCAGAGTTCGCCCAATACCGTTAAAATGTCAGCTTTAGATAATGCTCAGCTTTTTGTATTTTTTTTATCGTTTTATCACAGCTATTAATATAGTGTACCATTTTAACTCGTTTTAGCATATCGTTTAGTTGGTGTTTATTGTACCTTATACACACGGTTTTCGTACCCTGTTTAAAATTGTCGACGTACCTTAAATTCCAGGTATAACAAACAATATACAACGTACCCAATAGTACACAAATATCAAAATATGCTCGTAATCAAAATATCCAAAAAGAATATCATAACTTATCTGCAACATATGTGCCAAAAATATGTCATGGCCTATAGCAACATATATACAATAAAAAGTCATAATTGACTCATTTGATACACTCTATTACCATTCGGTTTATCGTCCTTGAACGCATCGCGAAAAACTTGTGCTTGGGTGTCATTACTACATAAACGGAACGCAACAATCATAAACATATCTTTGTTGAAGATGTGCTTGATGGAAATATTCCACTAAACACACATACCTAATTTAAGCTATCCATTTGCGAAGGTATGATAAGAAATTAATTTTCCTCAAAATCTTCAAACTAAGGAGTGACATTCGTGACTTCTATAAAATTCATATTTGTACTTTTCGGCTTCAACGAGAATCTAGATCAATATTTTCTTTATGCTCCTCTCCTTAATCTAAATGCATCATTAGACATACACAATGACCCGAACGATCATAATCAATCTATTGGCATAAGCAACCGAAAAATACATATATAAACTCCATTAATGACAAGGGCTGCGCGGAGAAACAATGGAGAGACATTCAGTTGGGGCTCTAAGCTGGAAGGGTGACGATTTAAGCTAAATTCTGTTGAAACATGATGTACCAATCTACAAAACCTACGATATCATTATAATGCATATACCGTACTTATTTCCAAGCAACATGTATAAAAAATAAGCACATAATGTACCAAATATATGACAAAATCCCTAATTGAAAACCTCAAAAACTCAAAAAAATGAAACAAAAATGCCTAATATAAGCATAAAAAACTCCAATCGAGCAACAACCTAAATAAACCTGAAATTAAATAACAAGGCCTAATCGAGACCTAACTTCTCAAATCGAGACCTAATAACTATAATCGAGCAATAACCAAAAGCTTACACAAAACTATAAATTGGTTCGGAAAATTGGTGACGTACATTTTTGAAACGTAATCGAAAAATCTTGGAACATGACGAGAGAGGAGATCGTAAATTGCTTCTTGGAGGTGGAGACTATCATGGGCACTTGGGTTGGGCATTCAATTTGAGATAGTTCTCATTGGATTGTATAATATGGTATGAGTTCGAGTCTCTCGTCGATTGGAGATTTTTCTTCTTTAAATTAAAAAACCTGGTATAATTGTAATTATGTAAGTTATGAGGATCATTTTTGTTCAATTGGTCCTTAAGTGTAGTATAAGTTTCCACTTGGTCCTTAGGTGAAAATTTTATGTGAGGGGGGAATTAAGTGATAGTATTTTTGGTCCTTGGGGATGTCTGTGTAATTCTCCAATTAAAATTACAAAATTAAAAGAAAAGTAATGATTGAAAACTAAAGGGGACTCGGACTGGGGTCCACTGATAGTAACTCTACGCTGGTACGAGTAGGCCAACTCCAAAATTAGTTATTAATATTCGCGCTTATATATTCCCTTTACGAAATAAGGTGTTATCTTCACTTGAAACTAAACATATTGTACTAGCTCCGACCAGACCATGGCGAGGGGTTGGATGAGTCGACTCCCCTCTAATTCCGCCCCTGCTGAGGGCTATTGACATAAAAAAAAAAAAGGTCATCAACGATACATTTTTTAAAAAATACCATGTCAAGGGCTTTTTTTTAAAAGACTTCGAGTTTGTGCTGTAAATCCATAGGCATTTTAGTTTAATTTGATGGGAAACAAATTGTTGTCACCATTTTAATGCCAGATGTGATATCTATTTAAACTTAGTTTCTCTAAAAACAATTGAATTACAAATTAATTATTATATCTTTATTTTATTTTCCATCAAATCGGTCGATTCCTCTCTTTGGTTTACATGTGGGCCTCGCCACTATGACAATCATTCAAATTCAAATAAAATATTAGTAAACCTGCAACCTATTATTACCATGTTGTGTGGAGTATTACATTTAAATTCAAACCTGTAACCTGCAGTGTGGAGTAGCCATATTCCTGCTTTTGTAGTAGTATAGACTCAAGATCACAACGAAGATGAGACTTTTGATGCAAGTCTACTCCACATAAGACCATTTAGCACACACTTTTTTAATAAACACTTTGTACAGAGAGTTTGAGAGAATAGAAGTGAGAGACTCTTTAAGGATGGAAGTCCAATGTAGAACTATAATAGTTTGTGTTAAAAGTTTCATCAAGTGGACTTTAAGAAGCGGCTTTCAGAATTAATTCCAGTCGAATTTAAAAATTATTAGAGAGTCTAACGAAGCTGTTTATTATACAAACTAGTTTGTAAACGAAGCCTTCTACTGAAATCATTCTTAGGTGGAAGAAGGGAGAAAAAAGAATGATTAAACCTTCGAACTTCCATAAATATATCCTATGTTCTTAACGCTCATCTTTACTCACGCATGCATCAATTTACAATAGAGAACAAGATAACTTTCGCCTCTTAAGCCTTATTGTTTGTGTTGATGTTGAGTATTCAACTTTGACAATGTTGGGGCAACATTCTGGTCAACATTTGTTGACAGAGAATGTCGCCTTTTTCAGTTTTATCTTTCATACCCAAAACATGTTTAAACCGTGTCTAGGCTATTTTAAGTATTTTGCAGGAGTTAGATAAGAGCTGGAATGAATCAAATAGTATGGATAAGATGGAGCTAAATTAGGAATGGATGCTTACTAAAGATAGGAAGATTTGAGCCGATATTTGTGGAGCGATTCAAGGAAGGTGATCAAATCTATTTTGGGAGTGGATACTTACTAAAAGATAGGGAGATTTGAGCACAAGATAAAGACCAAATTCGTGGAGATATTCAAGGAAGGTGACCAAGTCTTTTGGGAAGTCGGTTAGAGTCGAAGATCTATATAAAGAGACTTCCCGTGACCATTTAAAAAAAAACGCTTCCATAGAGAGAGGGCTTATTTGTGATTTTCGTGATGATGTGCTATTGAGAGATCTGTGAGCTTACTTTAGACGAGAGTCTTTTCAAAAGTCTTAGGACTTTGTAGTTTTCAGGATTGTTTAGATCCGTAGTTTAGACTATCTTCGGGTAGTTGTTTTTGCCATCCATTGCTGTTAGTGGAATTTCGCCTTGAGGCACGCAGCAAGTTTATTTGAACTTGCTGCACAGAAAAATTCTCATCTCGTGTCTTTTAGTTTTCGTCACTAAAATTTATTTATTCCGCTGTGCGTTTAAATGTTGGACTGAGTGTTGACCCAACATCTCACCCAACATTTAGTTACTGTTCAAATTTTTTACATCCATTTCAAGCGGGGCCGACTTCAGTTTGATTGAGAACCTATATTTAGTTCAAATTGAACCAACGGTTAGACTAAATCGAACGCAAATAATATCAAATTCTTTATTCACCCACGTAAAAATCGACCCGAACAACCATCGATCATATAAAGATAAGGAATGCTTTATAGTTCCTTATATCAATATTGCATTTTTTATAAAATTTTGTATTTGTTTTTTTCTAGAAAAATAATAGGACCGGAATGCGAAATGAAACATAATCACGCTAAATTGGAAAAAAAGTTCTATAGTAATACACAAATACCCTTGATCCGATGCTATACTTCATAGTTCATATTTAGTTTTGTTATCCGTCATACTTATAACAATTAATTATTATGACACCTTTACCTAATAAACAGCACAACGTTGGTGATCTTGAGGATTTCACATGGTCAATGCTACAAACCTCCAAATATCGTGTTAGCATAGAGCAGTGACGAAACTATGAATTTAAGTATGGGGAGTCAAAATTCTTCAAACGTAAGTTAAATTTAAATAAAAAATTAGAAAAAGGAAAAAAATAATATAGATATTAAGCAAAATAGTTAATGGTTTAAAATAACATTTTAATACGAAACGATAAAATAAATAAAGAGCGTACTTAAAATAAGAACAAGCAAAAAATAGTCGGAACAAGAAAACAGCAATAAGCAATGCATTAAAATTAAAATAAATAAAAAAATAAAAATTTAAAAGCGCTGTGGATAATGTGAATAAAAAAAGTTTGCCACCAGTCCTTAGAGCTGCAAAAAATGCCAGTGGCCCGCCCCACCCCGCTTTTGGCCCGCCAGGGAGCGGGCCTAAGCGGGCAAGGCCGCGGGCTATCCGTTTTTTTTTAAAATAAATAAATATAATTTTATTAATAAATTTAATATACATATTGAAGTCGGCCCCGCTTGAAATGGATGTATAAAATTTGAACAGTAACTAAATGTTGGGTGAGATGTTGGGTCAACACTCAGTCCAACATTTAAACGCACAGCGGAATAAATAAATTTTAGTGACGAAAACTAAAAGATACGAGATGAGAATTTTTCTGTGCAGCAAGTTCAAATAAACTTGCTGCGTGCCTCAAGGCGAAATTCCACTAACAGCAATGGATGGCAAAAACAACTACCCGAAGATAGTCTAAACTACGGATCTAAACAATCCTGAAAACTACAAAGTCCTAAGACTTTTGAAAAGACTCTCGTGTAAAGTAAGCTCACAAATCTCTCAATAGCACATCATCACGAAAATCACAAATAAGCTCTCTCTCTATGGAAGCGTTAATCCGAATGATCACGGGAAGTCCCTTTATATAGATCTTCGACTCTAACCGACTTCCCAAAAGACTTGGTCACCTTCCTTGAATATCTCCACGAACTTGATCTTTATCTTGTGCTCAAATCTCCCTGTCTTTTAGTAAGTATCCACTCCCAAAATAGATTTGATCACCTTCCTTGAATCGCTCCACAAATATCGGCTCAAATCTTCCTATCTTTAGTAAGCATCCATTCCTAATTTAGCTCCATCTTATCCATACTTATTCCACTCGTATTTGATTCATTCCAGCTCTTATCTAACTCCTGCAAAATACTAAAAATAGCCTAGACACGGTTTAAACATGTTTTGAGTATGAAAGATAAAACTGAAAAAGGCGACATTCTCTGTCAACAAATGTTGACCAGAATGTTGCCCCAACATTGTCAAAGTTGAATACTCAACATCAACACATATAGTAAATTATAGAAATATGTCAGTAGTCTAATGGTAAGAGTGCAGTACTATCCATGCAAGGTGTAGGTTTCGAACCTCAACTACACTTCTTTTACATATTTTTTAATTTTCTATGTTTTTTTTTAAATTTTGGACGGGCCAGGCTCGCCGAACTCGCTTCCTGTAGGCGGGGCGGGGCGGTCGTGCATTTCTGAGGCCCGCCATATGGTAGGCCTGCCCGTATCCTCCCCACCAAATGACGGGCTACGGGCCGGGCCGCTTTGTCCTCATAGAGATTTGGAGTTGGGTCATTCAAATAGAATGCGCAACATAAAACTAGTAAGCTACTACCATCTATTGTTAAAAATTATATCTAAAATACAAATTTTAAATAATCAAGCAACCTATTTGCACTATACTAGCTCCGGCGGCCATGACCGGAGGGTTGGGAGATCCCCTGACCCCCCCAGTGGGTTCCGCCGCTGGTGTAGAGAGCTAATTCTACATGACGTGGGTGTTTTTTATTATACACCCAAAGAAACACGAAGAGTTGTTGCTTTGGCGAAGAGGTGTGAAGTTGAAAGTGTTTCACTTACACACATACATTGAAAGTGCATAACTTTCTACAAAATATAAATATCTCACCTCCTTGGGAGAATTTACAACACAAAAATTCATACAAGACAAACAAACAAAAAAATGCTCCCGAATATATAGTGGAGTTTCGCCCGCTTCATTTGGAATAAGCCACAGCGTATTGCAGGAGCCGATAGTTTGGAGAAGGAGAAGTGCGAGGAGTTGAAAAAGGATAAAACGAAAGGAAAATTTCTGTAATAGCAGCTCCTCCAGCATCGCCCTCGTTCCACCGCCGGACAACGGAAATCTCTTATCAGTGCCGGATGATTTAGTCAAGGAATTCAGCGTCCACGACTATTGTACCCTCCAAATGCTCGGAAAATTCCCCAATTTTATTTCCCGTGCAATAGAGCCCCAGTTCTGAAAAACCCTCCTAGAAGGCGCACGAGCACATGAATTCCGAATTGGCGAGCTTCAACAAGGAGGCATATTGCGGCAAAAACATGAGGAGTTCTATTTGCAGAGGAAGAGGTCTCTGGCCTGTTGATGAAATCAAGGAAGTTCGTGAATAAGATTAATCGAAATTTTCGAAAGCGTTTCTGAAGATAAAATGGACGTAGATGCCGTTCATATGATGTATATACCATTTGAGCGGATATGGCCGGTAAAATTGTCATATACGCCCCCTTCTTAAAAGAGTACTCCTTACCACAATAATTACATATAACTTTAAAAAAATCTTTATTTTCGTTCGGTACCTTCTTGAAGTGTACCGCAAAAATATCCGAGCGTAGGGCGGCGGCGTCGACGTCGGCATCGGAGTTTCTTCCGGTTGGTCCCGTTACGTGTTGCTCGCCGTTCCATCCATGTCCGAGCCGAGGACGTCACTTAAGTTGAGCATAATTTCGGGGGAGTCGTCATATTGGTAGTACTCATCTTGCGATGAACTACCAACAATTTGTTTCCCCCTCGATCTCGAACTCGATCCTCGACGACGGCTATCCATATCTAAAATAAAAGATTAGAATAAACGTTCGATAAAAATATATGTAAACTTACGAAAAAAGAGTCGAGTAAAATTCGGAGCGCCGTGTAGTAAAACCGGGCGGGGATTAATGAGTGTAGTAAAGTCGGGCTATGATTGAAGGACTAATATTTTAATTAGTTTGTTTTTAATTCGTGGACTACAACGAGGCTGAATTACGCGTTTTGAGAGTGAATAATTGAGAGAAAGAGATAGAATTGAGTTGTGACTTTTTTAAGAGGGGTGGGGGGTATTTATAATTCCGTTGCAACCGCCGGTTCCCGGTCAACCGCCGGTTCCCGGTCAACCGCCGGTTGCAACAACTAGTAATATTTTTCATTTTTGTCCCAAACCGCGTGGAACCGGCCACCCGCGGCCGCCAGTTGCGGTTGGTGCCGGTTCCGGTTACAAACCGGAACCGGTGGTTCCGGTTTGTTTTGGGCATGTTTATCCGCGATGGATTTTGTTGAGATGTAAACTGAAGCCAGAAGTCCGCTCCAAAGAAAGCTTGCCTCGTTTTGCGTAGTGTATAAGTTTCTACCATGGTTTTAAAATCGATTTTTTGAACCGGGCCGAAAATTTTAGTGGTTTAAGGTTTCATGGTTTAACCGGTGTAAAATTAGAATAAAAGCGGACATGTGCTATATATATATATAATTATATTTTTTATGAGTAAATTAATCATATAAAATGTGTTGGAGGTTAAAAAGTAATTGTAAATTGGATGTCAAAAATTAAATTTATAAATTGAGGGTTAAAAATTAATTAAATAAAATGTATTGGGAGATTAAAAATTAATTCTAAACTGAGGTATCAAAAATTAATTTAAAACAAAATCTAAAAATATGCATAATAAGGATTTGAACACAAAACTTTGAGAATATAACTATAAAAAAATTAACCGCTAGACCAAAACAATATATTTAACCAAAAACAAATTATTCTTTTTTTTTTTAATTAAAGATGAACCGGATCGGACCGGAACCGGATTTCCGACCAGTTCACAGTTTTCCCGATCGCACCGGCCGGTCCGGTCCGGTCCGATCTTCAAAACCATGCTTTCTACCAACTATAAATATGTCATCTCCTTAAACAATCAAAGGGGATTTTACAACACAAAAATCCATACAAGATAAAGAAGACAAACAAGAAAAAATGTTCTTGATTCTTCTTGATTGAATAAGCAGTCTTCTTCTTCTGATTTCAGTGACTGACATTTTAAAATGTGTGGAGCATGTTCACGTGCTTCGAATAGTGTAGAGTTTCCCCCGTTTCACTACCAGTGACTCATTATGGCACGACTCGTGTAAACAAATTTGAGCTTATACATAACTCCGAATTATTTTTGCAATACGTCATTAAAAATAATGATATTCAACGATTGTTCACCGTTATTATTATAATAATATTACAAATAGTCAAAAGTGTAATGTGACTTTGATTTTATAAATTTCGAATGAAATCTAAAGTTTGACCATATTCCTAGAATAGTAAATGCATGTTTTAGGATTTAGAAAAAAAAAAATTTAATTTCACATAATTATTTTATGATTTTATAAATTTTGAATTCGAAAAATTGTCAAACTTTTGCGGAATCTTCCAATTTTTTTCTTATTGCATCTCCATATTTTTCTCTTATATAATAAATGCAACAATCCTATTCCACAAGGTAAGGATAAAAGAGCATAATCACTAATAAAGAAAAATGAACCAGCAAATTATCCCTTTTTAAATAAATAAAAAAGTAAAACTACTATGATTAATACCTCATGTTAAAATATGAAAACAATTGACCAAATATCATAATGGGAGGCATAAGCATCATTTCCACTTCAAATATTATAATGTAAAATGTCATAAATCATGAATACCATGTAATATTACGGAGCATCCACAATTCATTTTGTCCATCCATCACACTATAAATTAGTCCTTCCCCCCACCCTCATTTTCATGCACACTTATTATTATTCAGCTGGTCGTAAACTAAAATTAAAATCGCATCAGATATAAAAAATCCCAAATGGCTTTTAACAAAAACGTGAATGTTGAGAAATCTTTTGAAAAGGTTTCTGACTTTCATCCCAACAGAACCATTTTCAATATCCTCAGAGAAGTTTCAACAATTGATGATGTCTCCGAGAAGTTAACAAGGCTTGAGTTTTATGCAAGCCTTTTGAAGGATGAGTTACGAAGGCTTGATGGGCTCAGATGTGAACTTCCCATGTGCATGAAACTTTTCAAAGATGGTCACCTCTCTCTCTCTCTCTCTCTCTCTCAGTCTAAATAATTTATATAATATATATATCTTTTTTTTTTTTTCTTATTTTAACATATGTATAGGGATTGAAATGCTGAATGAAGAGAAGATTAAGCTGAAGGGAAAAAAAATTGAGACCTTGACAGAAGAAGAGTTTGTGAAGTTGACGAGCGATGGAATCGGAAAGGAAAGATCGCCAAATGACATCAATGAGAAGAACTGGTTGAGATCAACTCAACTTCGGAATGCTTCAATTGAGTACGACCAGTTCAATGATGCCGGAAATTCAAAATATTTCGCGAATCCAAAATCAGTGAGTCGTTTATCTTTTTTTTTTTTTTTCTTACATCTAATTTTCGAGGCGGCCGTGACCAAAAACATGTGATGACCTAATGATGCTATAAATTTCTAGATTTGCTCATCGACATAAAAAAACCCTAACATGGTAGAAAATAATCACCTTTTTCTTTCTAAAAATGTTGGATCATAAATATGTATTGGATTGATTTTTATTTGTATTTTCAAAGTATCATAAAGGAGAGAAGAGTCTGGACTTGAGGGGAGGGGCATTTGTTTCCTATAAGAAACACTGTGGTGGTGTATCAATTAAGGAAGGAAAAAGAGCTTTTCCTGTCAACCAGGGTTTAACATTGTTAACACATGAAGTGGCTGCTGACGTGGAAGAAAGAACTAAAATGAAAAAGCAAAAGTTGGTGGCACTGCAGGAGAAGAAGCAGATGCGCTGCTGGTCATTTGAACTACACAAGCAGTTCGTAGATGCGTTGCATCTACTTGGAGGAGCAAAATGTAAATAATTTATTAAAACCTCATATTCATTTTATTTTTATTGGTTCAATGGTCTAATGTTTCTACTTTGGCCTTTTCTCAAAATCTTTCGTTCATTAAACCATGACGGCTTCAACCGATAAGAAGAAACAAGACATTATCTTTAAAATAGAATGAAACTAAATAAATACTCACCGGCACATTCATATATCTAATTCTCAACAATAAATATTGTATCATATCTTTGCAGTGGCTACACCTAAGCAGATTAGGGAGCTGATGAAGGTAGATGGCCTCACAAATGATGAAGTGAAAAGCCATCTTCAGGTTTATATAATTTACATACATAAATATTCAATTACAAACATAATAAACCACCCTATTATATTCCCACATGCAACCATATTCGCTAAACAAAATATTTTTTTTTTTGGCTTTTTTGTGATTCAAGAAATACCGGATCCACCTTTTTAAGCTTTCAAGTGTCACTCCAAAAGGCTATTCAATTACCAACGAAGCTTCGCCTTCGAAGGCCAGTAGCGAAGAGGAGGAAGAGAAGGAGGAGAACAAGAGGTGAAAGAGTGTTCCGTACCCAAAGATCCAGGAGCGAGGAGCCCCGTGGGATATATAAGATATGATGCGAACCTTTGTGATTTATCTTTCTGTTTTTTCTTGCAGGGCAATAATTATCCAATAAACATTATCGAATAATAACCATATTAATAATTTAGTATGCGGACAATTGGTGGCCGTTTTTTAGCCATTAGTTCGTTTATGTTGAGTGAGGATTTTGTGAGAGAACAGGAAATTTTCCCCGACTCTTTCGAAAGTTGATTCGATGTTTTTGGACAGGTTTTGGTTGTATAATGTATTGGTTTCTTAGGTTGTTTATCTGCGTGGGATTGATATGCATGCTCTTCATATTGTTGAGAATGAAGCCCAAAAGCCTCTCGAGTGAGACTTTCCGAGCAGCGCCTTTAAAAAGATCCCGAGCAGCAAGCGTCCCGAGCACGGCCACCGAACAGATACAGTGGAAGATCAAAAGACTCCACAATTTTCCAACTTCCTTGGATAGAAGTCAAAGATTTTAGTGTTGGAAATAGGAATTAGTAAAAGCATGGTTTTAAAAATTCTCTATTTTTGCTAGTAGTAAAACCTCTATAAATTAATAAACTCTCTAAATAAAATTTTCGGGTCCCGACTTGGGCCTTTGTAAAAAATTATCAAATTCGATAAGATAATAAATAATAATTTTTCGGAAAGTCCCTTTAGAAATATTAGGTCCCATTGAAACCTAAATTAATAATTCATAAATATTACAAAATATTTATGTATGACTCTAAAATATGAATCTATGCATGAATGATTTTACAGGGCTTTTTAGATGATAAGACATGGTTGGGTATGAATTATTTATTTCCATATTTAGATTTATATAGTGTATGTTTAATTCATCGTGCATGAATATATTTATATGGCTATAATAGTTATTTAAGTGCAACGAATTAATGTAAACACGTACTAATATAATAGTCAATTGTATAATGCATTCATATTATGCTTGAATATATTAATTTAGTTACAAAGAACTGGTTGGTGCATGAGTACAATCAATGAAACATATATAAAGTTATTTATTTTCAATACGTACTAATTTTTTGAATTTTCGATATATTAATATCTCTCTAAATTGATAAAATATCATGATCCCAAGGTTATTAATTTATAGAGGTTTTACTGTAAGTTGTTATCTCATTTGCTTTATGTAGTCCGAAAAAAAAATTGAACTCAAGAAGGCTTCGTAATATGATATTTCCCTGTCAAATACTCGAGTCCTCGGACCCATTCGTAATCCCTTCGACGTGTTTGTACCCAGATATACAACAATTTGAAATCGACAGTGGGAGTAAACTGGGACCAAATGCCCATACCGAAACTCACCAAATCCAATTATAAGAATTGGAGCATTCAACTGAAAGCATTGTTCGAATCTCAAGATGCGTGGGAAGTGTTGGGAATGTGTCCTCGGAATGCCATTTCGAGGTTTGGATGAATTATGGTTACGACCGATGCAATATTTGGATCCGCAATATTGTATTCGGATAAATAAAATCGAGTTTTGTGTTTTGCTCGATGTTGAGGCATGTTTTATTTATAGTACATTTCTTACATGCGGCATTCTATAATAAGATAAATAAATAAAACTCAAACACTGTAGAAGTTTAGTCATCGATTCTGCTAGGCAGAGAGGGGACATCAAAGACTATTAGCCTCAGTGTGAATTAGTCGATAAGTCTGAATCTCTGTTACCGTGACCGGATCGATAAGTACGACTTATTTTTCGACGTGTCATAAGTGAATATGTCAGTTATTCACTTGGCAAGTGGGAGCTTGTGACACTACTACAAGGCAAATCAGGATATTATCTGTATTTGGACTCCGACTCATAGTCTTGATCGATCGCATGTTTGAAAAGTCAATTGATCAGTCGACTGACTATATTAGGTTGCGTGAACCTTACACTGAAGGGGTCAACGTGAAGTTGGCTTCGGGGTCTTGACTTGTCATTAGTTTACTATGTTCGATTCGCCAAGTGCATGGGTCGGCGGCGAAATGCGGTCTTGACAACGGAGTGCGATTGTCGGCTTGAACCGCCGACCGGAATTCACGACCTTGAGTAAATCGAGGTATATGTCCTATGAACATATTAGGGACGGGAAAGTACAAACTCTTTGACCAAAGAATTAAACTAACTCATGTTTGAACGTGGAGGGTAGTTTGGTAATTTGGCCTGTCACGATATATTATGGTGTCGTGTCCAATGAGTTTGACAAGGCATGGCTCTCACCGACCGGGAATAAGTGAAGGGTTTGTACGTAGATGAGAAAATCTATAATCGGTTCGTGAATTTAAGAATAGATCTAAATTCGTACTCAACTCGAGATCGGTTCACGGCCGCAAGATTGACTAGGTGTTTACCAAACCCTTGGATTCCTCCCAATGCCGGTTGAGATGAACCAAGAGGATCGGACTTAAAAATGATCACTAAGGTAGTGTCAATCAAAAGAGAGATCAAACTTAGAGGTTCATTTCGATTTTGACCAGAAATCATAAATTAATTTGGGCTTGGCCAAAACTAATAAATTAATTTGGGATTTGGTCAAAATAAATTATTTAAGTGGTAAAATATTTATTTTATTTTTTGATAATAAGTTTAAATGTTGCGATAGCAAAATTGGAATTGTGTGTGATTTATTTAAAAGGCTAAATTGGGTATTTACCTTAATAGAATTTTCGAAATAATTAATATTATATATTAATATTATCGAAAATTAAAATATATGAATTTAAAATAATATATTTTATCTTTTGGAAAGATTTCTGTAAATCAAATATTCCAAAGATTTGATTTTTGATCTCAACCACATTGGGATAATTTCTCAGTCATTTTGGAAGAAAATATCTCCACCACTTACCCTATAAAAAGAAGGATGAAAATTACACAAAAGGCGAATAATTTCGAGTTCCATATGATTTTGAAGAAGAAATTGAAAAAAAGCTCTCGCACCAATTTCTCTCTCCGTCTAATTCATCGTTAGCCATCCAATGAAGTTTCGTTGACCGAACACACGGTGGGGTCGACGTGATCATCTCACCATCACCATCACCATCATATCAACACGCACGACTCTTCGAGACGGAATTGGAGAAAAGCTAGCCATCGTCGAGTCACTCGGTATCATAGCTGAAAGTTTTCTTTTTGCGGTTTTAGGTTGTTATGTCATCTTTGTTTGTCCACATCCGAGAGATCCTAGGAACTCGGGTAGCTGAAAAAATTTTAAATTCCGCATGTTCCCGGGGAACACGGATTTTGAGAATTCTCTGGCCGATTCCTAACAGTGGTATCAGAGCGAAGGCTCGGATCACGAACCAGAGCGTAAAAAAGATCGAATTAAAAGAGGTTAGTGGGAGGCAGCCGACGACGTGTGGTGGCTCGCCACGGCATGATTTGCGGCTCGACACCCCACAAGGCAGCGGCCAAGTAAGGCCACGGCCGACTTCACCGCGCGCACGGAGTGCTCGCAGCTTGGACAAAGAGGGGCCGGCAGCATCGTGCTGGGCGAGCCCCGCCCTCCTAACACACCGCGCGTGCCGAGACGCGCGCCGTCTGGGATGGTGCCGTGCTCTGTAGGGCTTGCGCGGGGCTGCCCCACCCGCGACACACACAAGCACCGCGTGGCATCACGCGGTGCCATCCGCAGACCGCGCGTGGAAGGCCTTGCGCGAGGGGCTTCCCCCGTGCACAGCCCGCAGCACACGTGCAGGCACCCGAGCAGCCCGCAGCCAATGAACACGGATGCTGCCCCTGCGCCGAGCTCGCAGCACCCGAGCATCGAGGAGAACTGCACAGAACATGATCACCCTCAGCGGGTGGGCACACAGCTGCAGCGCAGCCCCAGCGAGAGACGTGCGCGCAGCGCACGCGGCCAGCACCGGTTGCACACCCGGCTGCTGCCGCGGAATGCGTACAGTAGAAGCTGCGCGCGGCACCTGAGCAGCCTGCGCCCGACGCGAGCACAGCTGGTGCCAAGTGCGCTGTCACCGCTCGCACAGTGCGCGACTGCTTCCACAAACCGCGCGCGCAGCCCGGGCTAGTTCGTCGGCAATGATGACCCGTGCCGAGTCTCCAGCGACGGCCTAGAAAATTCTGTGGCGACCGTCTTTGCTCGTGACCTCGATTTGCGTGAAACCCTAACGGACATCAGGCATGGGCCCGGCCCGATAGAAGTCCTGAATCTCGATTTGGATCTTATTCAATTTGTTGCAATTGCATGCTTCTATGATAACATATGGCATGAGGATGTTTTTCGAATAACTAGGTTATATGCATGTTAGTTTTGAGAACGTAATGTTGCATTATTTAGCTAGGTTGTATGCATGTTAAGTTTTGACACGCAACATTGCATGCGTTACGTGTTCCATGCTTTTGTCAGTATTCTCTCATTAGATGAACACTAAGTGAGTAAGGGAACTGATTCTCATCTTCTATCAAGTTTGAGATTTCTACGGTAAGGGAGTCGGTGCGGTTTTTTTCCAAGTTATCGGTGCCAATCTCTTACCTCTATCGTGAGTAGTTTCGAGTGCGTCTTTGAAGACGCCGCTCTCCAATACCACACGGCCGCCTGACGAAGTGTATATCCTAAGGGCGGAGTCTCTAAGTGTGAGGATTGAGCAGAACGTTGATAGGTCGCACTTAGGCAGTTCATACCCGATATGCAGGGTTTACCGTGAAGGTTCTTGGCTGGAGACGAAGTGTTGAAACACTTATTTGATATTATTTTAGGTTGAGGTTTACTTAGACTGACGCATGACTTCAACGCCACTATGAAGTCCATATTATTTTAGGTTACATGGGCCCAATTTTGTTTGGTTCATTCACTGTTTTGAATTAAGAGTAAACGATAAATTTGATGCTTAAATTATACCAAAATCTCACTGTTGGTGCTTAATTGTCGTTTACTCTTGAATTAATTATCTTCTTTCTTCTCATCCCATTTGATTACTTCTTAACTTTTAAACCAAATTTTTCCAAAGCTTGGCTCTAGTAGCATGGAGAGTGGCATGTCAACCCTTAGGTCATGGGTCCCAACTCGGTGGAAGGTGAGATTCACCTTAACTATAGTTGTCAAGTGAATTTGGGACATATTCGTTTAGCCCCGCGGATGTGTTCTACCGTTAGAGTGTGTGACACAATTAAGCTTTCGCCTGGTCTTTGTGGCGCAAGCTCATGCTGGTATTTAGGAGATGTCCCATAACCAGGTTGACTGGGAATACATTGGGACAGAAAAAAAACAAGTTTGTGCATTTAACTTTTCTTTTACTTTTTATTCTAATTATTTAACCATAAAATTAAATTGATAAACAAAAAAATAATATATTCAAAAAAATTTATATATTATGTTTTTTTCCTTATAAATGGCTTGCTCGAAATACTCACGTAATATTCTACGCTATTTACGTTATGCAATTTCGAAACTAAAACACTGATAGATAGGAAGCAATACTTCTATCTACTTTTGCAACATATTTTTTTAAGCTTAGTTTCGCAATTCAAATTTATAAAAAAAAAAGGGTTAAGTAGGGGGGGAAAAGTTATTGATAGGAAGAAAGAATACAATAAGATTTCTAATGTTTTGGAATATGGAGAAAAATAATAAAAAAAGACACAAGTAAGGAGTAATTTCATAGTTATGAATCTCCCCTTAAATTTCGTTATAATGAAGCAACGATGTAGCAAATTAAAACGCAGACAGTCAAAGAGCGAAATTAGCAACATTAATATCCGATTAAACTAACAGCTCACTTTCTTTTCTTAATGTTCAAAACTTTCAAAGCTAAATTAAAAGATCTTTTCTCACGAAGATCATGCACATAGCAATATCTTGACCGTATCCGTACTTCGTGTAATGTTTACATATAATACGAAGAAGCACGCGTCCATCATGCCAAGTGCTCATTATAACAGCCTTTGCCCATCTTTCTAACACAACAATCGAACTCAGTTCAACACAAAGCCCCCACCCCCCCATCAAAGCAATGATGATCAAACTTAAAGTCGCACTGCTACTAATGGCGGCGGTGATGCTAAATTGCACCGCCGGTGATCTTATCAAAGTCGGTGGCAAGATGGGTTGGCGCCCTAATGTTAGCTACTCGGAGTGGGCTTCTCACAAACACTTCTACGTTGGAACTTGGCTGTGTAAAATCTCTCTCTCTCTCTCTCCACCTCACAATTGCTAAACCAATTTTTTGGGTGAATGTTTGTTGCAGATTTCATATTCGACAAGCACGTGTACAACGTGTTGGAGGTGAACTCGACGAACTACGAGCGTTGTGACGATCACGAGTTCATAACGAACATAACTCGAGGCGGCAGAGACGTGTTTAACCTAACGCAGGAGAGGCCTTATTATTTCCTAAGCGGCGGAGGATATTGCTTTCAAGGGATGAAGCTCGCGATTAGAGTCGAAGAACGTCCCTCGAGCCCGCAAAACGCCACGGTTTCGTCTATTAAGGACAATGGCTTCCAAAGACGTCATTACAAGGGGCTTCTCCTTTTAAGCTTATTTGCCTTGACTGTAATCACTCTTTAACACAAGTAGATTCTCACATGTTGTGCTTTAATGGCCACTGGTTTCAGTCAAGCAGTGTTATTGACAAAAAGAATCCGGAGATTTGTTACATATATCAATACAGACCTTAATACACCATACATATGAAGTAATATCAGAAAATATATATACACATACATATGGAAAAACGAAGGAGTCCATTATACAGATTATAATTTGAACAGTTTTAATGCATATTATGTTAAATACTCTTCGGATCCATTACCAAGGTTGCAACTAATGGAATATTTAGGTTAATTAATGTAAATGTATGAATATAATGAGATTGATTTAGGATTGCAGTTATGCCCTTGTAATAAAAGAATCTGATCGAATTCTAGTCGTCGTCGAGCCTAACGATATTCGGTATCTGTCCCCGATTGACGAAATCGATCTTGTTCAGCCTCATGCAGCAGAGGACTTTCTCTGGTAGCTCTTCAGGTTTCTGTGCCTGTTTTTTTATGTAAGAATAAACACAAAAATAGTTAGGTTTAATTAATTAATTCTTGATTTATGCTCGGTTTGATATAAGCGAATTTTGTACCTGAATGGTCAATCCGAGATCAAGAATTCCAGTCCCCAGGCGTTCCCGGAAAGCTTCGAGCCCCTTTCTCGCTATGTAGCTAAAGCGGTGAACATCGAGATCGATCTCAAAGTAATTCGTTCCCTGTAAGAAAATGTTTTGTAAAAAAAAAAAGAACTCAGTGGTATAAGGAAGAAAGTGAAGCAGGAACAGTGCAGAATAAAAATGCATCTTGTTCTTGCCTGATAAAACTCGTGTTGAGGACGGGAAAGAACGGGCTTTTCGTTGTAAGCGTTGAGAAGCTTTCTCTCGGTGGCATTTGAGACGATATCCTCGGGATTGACCACTCCTACGACGATCTTCAGCCTCTCTCTGAAAGGAACCACCGATTCTTTTGCGAAGCCTTTCACTTTTTCCATTTCGTCCTCAATCATTTTCTACGTATGACGATAAATTGTTGTATTATTATGCATGTTGAAATCTATCGTAACGAAGACCGTAGTTAACGTTCGTTACCGTGATGCTGTCTTGGAACTGAGAAGAAACTTCGCTCTCGAAGTTGTCGGAGAGTTTGAAGTACAGCACAAGGCTCAAGCCCTCGCCGTCTCCGTCGCCAAGAAACATTGGAGCTTGATAGGTAGGTAACTAACAACACATCAGAAGATAAAATTTATTACCCCATTAATAGATTAAGATTATTATTTCTAGCATGGGAGAATGTCATTTTTGGTCCCCCAATGTCTGGGGTATGAGCGCTTTTTCACTTCATGTTCCGAATGCCAGTTTTAGTACCCCCAATGTTACCGCTTCTGAGCCGTTTTGGTCCCCCGATTAATTTAT
Source organism: Linderniella brevidens (assembly GCA_004919715.1). Classification (NCBI taxonomy): domain Eukaryota; kingdom Viridiplantae; phylum Streptophyta; class Magnoliopsida; order Lamiales; family Linderniaceae; genus Linderniella; species Linderniella brevidens. The sequence goes on from SWDC01000148.1 coordinate 7,425,491, forward strand.
AAATTAGTTTGGATGAAATTTAACACTGTCCAAAGGTTCATACCGAACTCTCCGCCAGTATGATGTGCCCGAAGACCCAGATGAGAAGCTCATTCTTTGGGGAAAATCAATTTCGGCTATGCTTGTCCCTAAACCCTAAATCATGTTTATGCTCTTACTCTCCCCAAATATTTCATCTCACTTTGAAGAACATGAGTTTCAGCGTTCAAATCGACTGCAATGAAATCATGTGCGTCTCACATTTTAAATTTCATCCAAACTAATGATTAAATTAACAAGGGACCAAAACGGCTGAAAATCGATAAGATTCGGGGACCAAAAGCGGCATCTCGGAACATGGGGCACAAAAAACGCCCATATCCCAGACATTGGGGAAGACCTAAAATGGAATTCTCCCTTTCAAGTAAATTACTGCAACACGGTGCAAGAAAAGAGCCACCTGAATATTAACAATCAGCAGCGGAGGAAGCTTCGAATCTGTTTTCAGGGAAGTCGGGAGATCGAGGTGTTGAGCAATGTGGTTGATCTTACGTGACGAAGCGAACACGTCAACGCCTATCGGGACGTAAGGAGCGTAGTTTGGTGCGGGGCTTTTCTTCTTATCCCTGTAATAATAGTAACCGTAAGGAGGCGTAATTACGTTTTATCCCATAAATTCTTCTGACAATGGGACCGAATCGCAAATTACTTGAAATAGCTTTCGCCACGAAGATTGAAGGTCGAAGGCTCGATCTCAGACCACGTTCCACAGGTAGGCTTTTCTTCTACACACCGCGGGATCATTAATCCCGCTTTAGGGCGATAAAGATATCTCGTCGACGCACCTAAAATAGAAGCAAAGAAAATAGTGTTATTACACACATACGTAACCAACGGAGAGATTTTTCCCGAACGAAATTCCCGAGGGCATAACTCACAAAATTCACCGGGTTCCTCTTCGATGGACATTCCCTTGAATGAAAGCCTTATTACAGCGGAGGATCTCCTCTTCTGAGACTGCAGGCATGCATTCGACGTAGTGACGATCTTATCGTTGAAGCTCACCGAAGGAACGAGACGAGGCAGAACCGACTTCAGTAGGTTCTCCGGAGCAGCTTTCTCTTCGTGATCGTTTCTTACATCTTTGAAGCTTACATGGGACACCAAGTTCTTCCCTCCGTTTTCTATCTTGAGGTACTTTTCGTGGTATTCCTGCACATTGCAATTCCCGTCCACGAAACGGGACGAGGTTTCGTACTGGAGGACTTGTCCGTTCGGTGCAAAATCTGAAAAAAGAAACATTCGTTGATTCTGTATTTGATTGTGTAGAAATATGATGGAAAAATCGACGCGTTACCTCCATAAACGCTACTAAAGTCGTCGTCTGAATCCGACTCGAGCAAGCTGAGCGTATCGAACCATGCGTCTTCTTGACAAATTCCTGCCGCAATAGATGTTATAATGTCGGAATGAGAGTATAAAAACCCGAATTGGTACATGAAGAGAATATCAATTCGTGTTGTTAAATGACCTGTTTTACCTAAAAGCTTAAGCTTGTAGGGAGTGTTATCATCTTTTTAATTTTATACGTTATATTTTCAACACGCTCCTCACGTTTAGGCTTATTTATCTAACCTTAGACGTGTAAATTCTTAAATTGGAGGTCGTGCTTAAGCTTATCATGACGGGGTGTCAAACTCAATACCACATCGGGTAGATGAAACAAATATGACATACATATAAGCTTGTGAGCTACTCTCTCTATTGCCAATTGATTTTATAGTAGAACCCTACAAGGATTGTATGTAGGGGTCTCATAAGGTGGGCTAGAGAAGATCCCCACTATACTTTTAATTTTATATATTTTATTTCCAACACGTATTATAATGTACCATTAGAATCGATCTGGCTATGGTGCCACTGCAACTGAGTGAGATGGAACGTCGAGTTGGAGACCTCGGATCTCCGGCATGTGGTGGTGGTGGTCGTCTGGATGAACTCGCTCACGGAGTAGTCCGAGACTCGGCCACCCGCATCGCTCATCCTCTTCATGTTTCCGTTCTTGACCGAAGTTAGACGATGCTTCTTGAATCGTCCGTGGTGCTTTTTCCTCGGTTTTTTTACATTCGACGGTTTGTCGATCGAAACCGGCGTCGACACGCAACCACCCATTGGTAAGAACAACGCTCTCGGGGTCTCGCGCGCAAAAATCTGCAACAAGTAATCTCGTATCGAATTCAATGCGCGCTAAAAAATTATCGTTTTCGGTTGAATTCTCGATATTCTAGATTAGAAATATGTCTCTCTCTAATTGCAAATCATATGCCTTCCTCTTAGGATTGGCACCGAAGAATTTAATTCCCAGAATCGTTTCTCGGCCCAAAAGATTTGAGAATCTTTCACCGGATTTCTTGCCAAGGCCTGTTGAGAAATCGGAGATGTTAGAACTCAGAAAGTAACAAGTCTCCGGCCGTGTCACAATCTTCGATCTCTATGAATGTTGAAGATATATATACAGTTGCAGAAACACGCAGAGACGCATAAATGTAAAGATTGAAACAGGAAACATGATTGGACGAGCTTTCCTTAACATAACGAAAAAAAGGAAGAAATAAATTAATAACCTTTCAGAAGAAGATGATGAACAATACCATACAGTTCTGGGGATAAAACAACCAATTTTGTGGTTCCATGACTTTAAAGTGTGTGTCGATATCAAGGGAATAGAATATTATACATGAACGCATATATTAACAACCAGATTTAAATGGTTAGGACTAATCCACATCTCTCTAACCAGACAAGAAATGATATTTTCTATGACATTAATACACCACCATCAACCTTATGATGGATGATAAATAAAAAACAAAAAGAAAGACAAAATATAATCTCGGGAATAAGAACCAAGCACACACACGAACACACATACAAGCGTACACGTGTTGAGCCTTTGCATATAAATACAAGGAGAACATACACGGCATCCATTAAATTCAAGACAAACAAAAAAAAAGAAAAAAGAAAAAGGAAAAAGATTGACCTACGATGATGGCTTTCGATCGGAAAAGAGAAAAGGTGGGTCCGACGCTGTCGGATCCGACCCGGCAGTTCCAAGACCTTTCTCCTTATTCTTCTAGCACAGGACTTCTCCTGTAAAAAAATATTGCTTTCGCTTTTATTTTTTTCCTCCTTCGCAAATATTGATTTTTTTTTCTCAATGAGTTTGCATAATATAAATATATTGATGAGACGCAGAAATAGACATCGTACTTTCCCTCTGTTCAATTGTTGTGTTCCGCCACTTTTCTCTCCTCCATTATGCATTTTATGGCAGGTTGAAATAAATTACGAAACATTGAATCTAATATTTATATTATTTATTCCGCCATCATTACTACTTATAATTCATCCACCCTTTTTTCCCTTTGTTGATGGCGCGTGCATGTCTTTATCTGACGTATAATTTATAACGGGTAAATTCCCTTTCAATACCCTTTCAAGTTTCAACTTCCTCCTACATATCCCTCGAATTATTTCTTCCTGTTAGGTACCCATTTAAAAAAAATTGTCTGTTAGGTACCTAAAAAACGTTAAAAAGACAAAAATAACATTTGTTCATACATAAATATTATTTCAATTTTCTCCACTTTTATATCAAGTCAAATTTAAGAATATTATACCAACTGTTATCACTTTTATACCAATTGTTATCACTATTATACCAATTGTTCTCATTATTATACCAATATATTCAGTTATTATACTAACCGTTATCACTGTTATACCAAAAAAATATTTTTTGCGTATTATATGAAAGTGATTTTTGCGTATTATACCACAAAACACGATTATTATACCAACAAAATCGCTTATTATACCAATAAAATTGATTATTCTACCAACAAAATTGATTATTCTACCAATAAGTTCGAATGTATATCAAACAATTCGGATATTATAATAACATTACTTTTGGTCTTACAGTGATAACATTTGGTATAATAATTGAATATATTGGTATTATAATGGAAACACTTGGTATAATAGTGATATAATACTCTTAACTTTGACTTGGTATAGCAGTGATAACAGTTGGTATAATAATTGATTATATTGGTATAATAATGGGAACACTTGGTATAATAGTGATATAATACTCTTAAATTTGACTTGGTATAGCAGTGATAACAGTTGGTATAATAATTAAATATAGTGGTACAATACATAGAGCAGTTGGTAAAAATAAATCTGTAAAGCAGGGTTATTTTCGTCTTTTCAATGTTTGGTGGTATTAAACACACAATTTTTCGTAAATGGGTACTGAACAGGAAGAAATACTTGAAAGGGTACTGATCAGGAAGTTGAAACTTGAAAGGGTACTGAAACGGAATTTACCTTTAATAAATCTCTAAATTATTTTTGAGTTTCATTTCCCAAAACGAAGTTTTGGAACTTAAAAATGATGGTTTTATAATAAGATAAATAATATAAAACTCCTTATTTAATAAACGATAGTTTCTCTAATTATCAGGAAACGTATATTTGTTGGCAATCAATTTTTTGACATAAGTGTTTGAGAAGGTTAAGACTGTCTTTTGGAGACAATTATGGATTTACCATATGTCTACAATAATTATTTGTCACAATTATTTTAACTTTATGTAGCAAAATATTTTCATAATTCGATGTAGCTTAGGAAAAGGCACGATGTTTTATCTAGAGACATATGAGTCGAATCAATCTACGGAGTCAATGAGGGTAGTTTGGATTCGTGTATTTGAATTGAATTCCGTGATTTCAAATTATAAATTTTAAAATCCTAATTTCAAATCCAAATCCATCGTTTGGCAAAACGTTATAATTTCGGAATCCGGATTTCAAAATGGAGTTCGAGCTCGTGCTCCAACTCATAAAACTCGTCGGCTCGATCTCGAACTTTTTATTAAAAATTAAAATGTACAAAAATAAAATAAAAAACTAACAAAATAAAATAAGCTCGTGAGTCGGCTCGCGCAGAGCTTTTGTCGAGTAGGCTCATCAAACTCGCGAGCCGGCTCGACTCATCGTTCGTCGAGCTTAAGCCAATCTATTTTCGAACCAACTCGACGTCGTACGTCGAGCTCGCGAGCCGGCTCGACTCGTCGTTCGTCGAGCTCGAGTCGCCTCATCGAGCACGCGAGTCGGCTCGACTCATCGTTCACTCATAATTGTTATTATTATTATTATTATTATTATTATTATTTATGAAAATTATTACGGCGAGAATTTGGATTTCGAAAGCGGACCACTTGAGGTCGAATTTCGAAATCATCAAACAACAAAGGGTTTGAATTCTCCTCGGATTTGGATGAAATCCAAATCCAAATCCGAGCGGTTGCCAAACGGATGATTTGGAGGAAATTCGAATTTTAAATCGAAATCCGGGAATCCAAACTGAGCCAATTCGACAGAAAGTCAAGTTTCGTGTAATAATTTAGCTCACGAGCTTACTCGTGAGGTTTTTTAGTTTTTTTAGTTTAAATGTTTGAGCTCGACTCATCGAGTAAGTGACTTTTTTTTAGAAGACAATAATTTCATTCCATAATATCTATCAAACAAAATTTTACTATGTAATCAATAAACAAAACTGCTGAAGATTACGAAGAATTCTCTAAATATATATATATATATATATATATATATATATATATATATACTAGTATCTTCATTGCAATCACTTCTTCAAATAGTATTATCAATTGCAATATCTTCTTCAAGCACTTTTAACATTATCCAATCAGCATACGTAATTTTATTATTAGAATTACCAATATTAGCACAATGTTCATTTCTAAGATCTATTTTCTAAAATCAATGCAAACTCTTATTCATGAGCTGAGTTCGTGCATACTTCCTGTGCATAAGTATTTATTACCGAGCTCAAGCTCAAAAATTAATAATTCATCCAGCTGGTAGAGGCTGATATATAGTTTTAAGCTCGAACTCGTAATCCCTAACGTTTATTTCCTTTACATTTTTATCTATTTTATGAATTTTAGATAAATTTGGTTATTTAGCACGAATTCGAATTTAAGTATAGTTGCTTTTAATCTCCATCCTATATTATTATTTCATTTTTTGGACATTATTGATAGGATTAATTAGAAAAGCCAACTACTTCCATTTATTTCTTGTCTCCTTGTGTTTGTTCTTTTTCCAAGTTCCCAACTTCCAATCCGACTGTGACTCAATGATTGCTTGCTAACTTTCATTTTTGTAGATACAAAAGTACGGTTAATGCTTTACGGTTGTTTTGATGTGGACTTAAAAAAATATTTATTTATTTTCATTTTAAGTTTTTATGTATTAAAAAATATAATTATGATTTAGTATTATATTAAGATTAGATGTGGAATACGGTATTATAATTATTATTAAAAAAACTTATAATTATTAGAGAAAGATTAAGGAGATAAATATGAAATCTTATTCAATACGGTGGTATGATTTACAATTCAACTATAATCACGCATTTATATAACTAATTACATTAAAGACAATCTAATTATGTAACTCATCTTATGAACATTAATATTATTTATCATCCAACTAATCTTACCATCATTTAACAATAATTTTATCAATCATCCAACTAATATTATTATTTAAAACATCCACAAAATTAATTATTTTATAATACTATATTATTTTTCGTCCTCGATCATACAATCTCAATAGATTATTTCACACATGTCGATTAGGGCTAAACAAAAATACCCGGAATCCGAAATCCGATCCGGTATCCGGTTTATAAAATCCGGAAAACCGGATCGGATATCCAAATCCGAATATTTTAACATAAACCGGATCGGATACGGATACGCTCGATAGTAAAATCCGGATATCCGGTATCCGGTTTATTATTTAAATAAATAAATTAATTAAATAATAGCCCAAAAAAAAGAATAATTAGGCCCAAAAAGAGAAAAAAGAAAAAAAATAACCCAATATTCTAATTTGACCCAAATAAAATATATCGGATTGAATTTATATCATTCGTAAAAATAAATAGAGAGTTGAAAACAAAATCGAATACGTTACAATTAATTTTTTTTCAAAAAAAAAAATTAATCGAAATAAAAAACCGGATTTCGGATATCCGAAATTCGGATATCCGATTAAAACCGGATCGGATACGGTTATAGGTTTTCGATATCCGAAAATCCGGATATTCGGATTTCGGATATCCGAAAATCCGGATATCCAGATTTGCTCACCCCTAATGTCGATCATGCGAATAGGAGAGGAGTTTATGACCGAGATTGAATCAGGCCCATTATATTCTAACTATTTGGATTGTTAATGCGAAAAACTCGAGCCCAACGCGGTTAATGTTTTGAGCTTGAACTCGAGCTGGAGTTCGAGCTTTGGATATAAACAATAAAAACCTAAGAACAAATAAATAATGCTCGTGAGTCGATTCACGAGGGGTACTCATACGCGAGGTCGAGCTCGATTGTCACGAGCTCTAGTCGAGCCGGCTCATCGACTTCGTGAGCCGACTCGGCCAATTTTCATCCTTAATAATTATACTGTCTTGTAAGATCTGTTTCATATAAAAATACCACTTTAATTACAACACGTAAGTATGGGGGTAACAGGCCAAGTTCAACTATGTGAATTTTAATTTTACTAGAAATGGAAAAAAGATATAAAAAGCTCGTATACCGAATCATGACATTTTGTAAAGTTCTGATACCGCTCCGGCTCGAGCTCGACAATCATAGCCAATTCATCGAGTTCGTGACCAACTCGACTAAGTTAACTAGTATATGTATTAATATTTTTTGTTGTAATTTATGGGGTGTTTGTTTTGGGGTGATCCTTCAAAATATCACGGTGATCCTCCCATCACATCCTCAGGGTTTGTTTAGCTGTGATGGAGGATTACCTAAGTGATCACAAAGTGGTGATATTCCAGCTTTTGGATCACCCCCAAAAAGCAGAGTGATCCTCCGTCACCGTGATGGGTGATATTTTCAATATTAATTTGGACAAAATTACCCCTTATTCATTCCTTATATACATTTCTTCCTGTTTTTAATTACACAACTAACATATTTAAATCTTTAAAATGTACTTAATGATTAAAAAAAATAAAATAATTACATTGAAGAATTATAAAATACTTATAGTTAATATTGATTTTAAAATACATGTTTAAAGCTTAAAAAATCAAAAGAAATATATCGAAGAATTATATAAATTACTTATAATTAATGCTTAGAAAATAATATTAATATTTAAACATTAATCATTATCACGTAAAATATTACCTCAAAACAAACATATTAAAACACTCAAACTGCATAATGTACATCGGGTTAAATATGACATTTACACAACATCACCCCACATATCACTGCGATTAAATAAACACAATATTTTAATATTACATTGATATGCAAAATGAAATATCACACCAAAACAAATACTGTGATGACAAATCACGGGGATACTCACACCATGGTGATGTGTTTATCACCGTAATGTTGGATCACATCAAACAAGCACTCCCTTATTGTTTACACACATGCCATGCCGTAGGCTCGTTTTCTAGGCCATCTCGACATGATAGCCAACTCAGTTTCTGGCTCAAGCCTGTTGAGCGTTTTGTTCCGAACTCGAGCTCGTCGAGCTTGGACTTTATGTAAACAAGGAGAAAATAAAACAAAAATGAAAGTAATATAAAAACTCACAAGTGGCTCACGAGCTTTTTTCGATCACCTCGTCGATTATGAGCTCAAGCTCGGCTCATTGTGCTCCCCTATTTACATTAGAGGACAAACTTCAACCAAAATATTATATTAATAAAAGAAAAGACGCTTTGGTTTATAACAATAATAATAATAATAATAATAATAATAATATTTGCCAGTGTTGAAAAGCCCAATAATGCTATACTACCAAGCCCAATAGCTCGGTTCAAACTTGAATGTTTCTTCCTAAACTTCTCCAATTTTCAATTTTTTCCAACAATAACACAATATTTCATTAACGTATGTCAATTACAAGACTAAATAGTAGTCTAAAAAGGTCTAACACACAACAAAACACAAAGATAAAAACTCTTATAGTGAGCAATAATAAATCAAATCAAAGGTAAAACAAATTACGTTCTATATAGAACTAAATACAAACTTCTACAAAATCTAAATTAAAAACTCCACGATACCGATGGTTAATAAAAACAGAAATGTAAGAGACTGAGCTTTCAATCATGAACTAAGATCTAAAAAACCAAAACGATATAAACTACATCCATCAATTGCACCTTTTGCGCATTTAAACTGACCAAACATGTAATTTACCAAAGAGCTACAAAATAAAATGTGATGTAATTTCGAACCTCAGATTTAGTTATCTATATAAAACCAACAAAAAAAAACATTTTCTGAATTATTTCTTTTTCCTCCAAAAAGCATATGATATATGATATATAAAGATAGGGGTGTGCGTGATACAATTTTGAGCGATTTTCGAGAAATTTCAAACCGCATTGTGCGGGTTTTTTTTTTGGAAAAAAACAAATACTGGTTTTGAAAAATAAAGCCGCACATACGTTTTTTGGCGGTTGAGGTGCGGTTTGCGATTTTCTTATCAGGGTGTAAATGGGCCGCGCTTCGCCTCGAGCTCGAGCTAAAGCCATTTCTTTTGCGCTTGACATTTTCGAGGTTTTCAGCCCCGAGCTCGAGCTGGAGCTCGACTAAAAAACCAATGGTGCTCGAGCTCCTCGAGCTCGAGCTTTTCAATGAAAAAGTTATAAAAACTAAAATAAATAAGAAAAAATAAAAATAATTAAAAAAGCTCTGCAAGCACGAATGAGCTCGACTCGAGCTCGAGCCGGCTCGGCTCATCTTGCACCACGATTTTTTACTGATACAAGTAAAATAAAGCATCGAATGACACATTGTTACTTAGTAATCTTGGCTCAAACAGAATTAATAAAGACTTAATACTATATTAAAATCAAAATAATGAACAATAAAAACTGCCACTACAAATTGCAATGTAGACACAAAAAGCAATATATAGATTAAAGCCTTGTTAGATACTACACAATTTATAGAGCTTGTAGCATGGAGAAAAAAAAATCTCAACTTGATTAATAAGTGTTTAGGTACTATCGAATTCAACTTTAATTAGATATTCGTAAATATATTTGGTTTTGATGATATATTAATCTAAAAGATAAAGATAACATATAATTAAGATTAGATTAGAATAAAAACAAAACTAGATATAATAAGTAAAACAATTAGAAATATTAAAGCATTATGCGTTTGTACAAAAATTCATACCGCACTACTTTTTTCAGTTGTGTTTGGTAATAAAAATTACCACGTGATTTAAGCATTTATTTGTAAGTCGGTGCAGTGTGATGTGCTAGGACGGTTTTTTAAAATTGTTGCATACCCCTGTAAAGATATACGAAATTAAAACTAAATTCATTAAAAAATAGAAATAACTTTATTTTGCATCATCACCAGCATATCACTTTCGAACTCCTCAACCTTCATCGGAGTTCGTTGTTCATCGATATTCCCGTAAACGTAAGCCCCCCTTCAAAATCACATCTGTTGAAGGTAATTTACCCTAAAACTGTTGATTGTCTTTTCGCTTCCTTCCCCGTTGCATAATATTGTTGTGCACGACCGCCGTGTTGTATAAATGTAAGATGCAATGGTATCTCTGTTTAATTATCATACAATATAGTATTTTCGAAGTAAATAGTAAGTGGGACGGGAATCTTCTGTTGTTATTGCTCTGATTTTACGTTTCCGTAGATCTGTTTTGGCGTAAAGCGTATGGATTTGTGGGCTTTGCATCTTTGAATTTGCGAAATCGTTGATTGGCAGCAATGTTTGGATGTTTTAAGGTTTGGAATGGAGCTTATCATTACATGATTAGGAAATTTGTATTAGATTTTAAGGCCTGGAATTGAGTATTTTTTACATGATTAGGATATTTGGGTATTTTTTTTTCAAACAGCTGTCTGCTTTTTTTAGTTGGCTTTACATTGCTTAATTTCTCACTGTGATATGCATACTCTAAGAAATTAGGACATCACTAGCTAATAGTCATCTTTTTCAAATCCCTGTAGTGTTTGGTTCAAGAATTGGTCTTAAAAATACCAAAAGAGAATGATACCACTAACTGAACTTGCCATAGCTTCTTATTGGTTTATGTTTTTGTATCAATTTTGTTCTATTTTGTCGGAGAATAAGAACGATGCTATATATCTTTGAAATTTTCATTTTGTTAATTCTCTCTATTTTTTTAATGTACCTAGCAATATGGATGGATTAATCCAAGATGGCAATAGCATGGATTCTTTCTTGCAAAATTACAAGCTCGGGAAGACTCTTGGCATTGGTTCCTTTGGTAAAGTTAAAATTGCCGAGCACACGTTGACGGGCCACAAAGTGGCTGTTAAGATACTTAACCGTAAGAAAATAAAGAACATGGACATGGAAGAAAAAGGTTAGTTCCTTTCTCTGTGAATACTGTAATGTTAGAAAAGCCATTCACGACAGTTAAATTCTCTATATCTTTAGGTCCTTGGTTGTTTCTTGATTTTAGTACTAACTTGTCCTCATAGTAACAGTCACCAATCACTATAAGTGAAGTAAAAAATGTTCTGCTTTATTGCCCTCAACTGAAATGGCATATGCTGTTGTTTCTATTCTTTCTTATCAAGCCTAACTAGGTTTCTATAAATCACATATTCTTCATGCAGTGAGAAGAGAAATCAAAATCTTGAGATTGTTTATGCATCCCCATATTATTCGTCTGTACGAGGTTGTCGAGACACAGTCAGACATATACGTCGTGATGGAATATGTGAAGTCAGGAGAATTGTTCGATTATATAGTGGAGAAAGGTAGGCTACACGAGGATGAAGCCCGTGTCTTCTTTCAACAGGTAGGTTCTGTTTCTTGTTAGGATTGTACCTTGTTGTCTCATGCCATGTTTTATATTTATTTTATGATTTACATATCAAACTATGTGCTGGAAATTGCCATAGTAATGTGTGTTATTTACGATAGATAAGTATATGTATCAAATCTAGCTTATTTTATTCATGTTAAGAAACTTATTCAGTTATATATCAGAAACTAATTAATGTTGAATGTTGACTCTGCTTTTTTTTTTTTTCTTCACAGATAATATCTGGAGTGGAGTATTGCCATAGGAATATGGTGGTTCATAGAGATCTGAAGCCCGAGAACTTGCTTTTAGATTCCAAAAGCAACGTGAAGATTGCTGATTTCGGATTGAGTAACATCATGCGTGACGGTCATTTTCTCAAGACTAGCTGTGGAAGTCCCAACTATGCTGCTCCAGAGGTATTATGCAGATTAATGTATGACATTGCAATGAACTGCAAATTTTCAATTTGATTGTAATAACAAGGTTTCTTTTTTTATATGGGAATTTAATGCATAGGTTATATCGGGTAAGTTCTACGCTGGACCCGAAGTAGATATATGGAGCTGTGGTGTTATTCTTTATGCACTTCTTTGTGGGACACTTCCTTTTGACGATGAAAACATTCCTAACCTTTTCAAAAAAATTAAGGTACGTGTTTTTAACTTTTTGTGTTAATTCTAAATTCACAGTTTTATTACTTGTCTCTGTTTTATTGATGGTTTCATTTTATTTTAAAAGGGGGGAATATATACACTTCCAAGTCATTTATCAGGTGGTGCAAGAGATTTGATCCCGAGAATGCTTGTTGTTGATCCCATGAAGCGAATATCTATACCCGAGATTCGTTCACACGCTTGGTTTCATGCTCGTCTCCCACGTTATTTAGCTGTGCCACCACCTGATACTACGCAACAAGCTAAAAAGGTTTTTTAGGACTTACACTTCCATATTAAAATACATATCTTTATGTAATAATATTCCATATTCAATGGCACGTGCGAAAAATAATACTATGCGTATTTCTGGGTGTATCATTCGTGTCGTGTACAAGCAGATTGATGAAGAGATTGTTCAGGAAGTGGTTAAGATGGGATTTGACAGGAATGCTCTTGTTGATTCTCTCCGAAACAGGGTTCAAAATGAGGTAATTAATTATTTTGTATCATTTTTTTTAAGTGGAGGTGTAAATCGTTTCTTATTTTTGGCAATGTTTCGTTTTCAGGGTACAGTCACCTACTATCTGTTGCTAGATAACAGGTTCCGTGTTTCTGGTGGTTACCTCGGAGCTGAATTTTTGGAAAGCATGGTAGTGTGCATAATACATACATACACACATAGATTTATTACTCTACTTTCTCTTATTTATGTTGAGGATAATCAAATATTTAACATTGTTTTAATTGATATTTTATTTTCAATGTTCCGTTTTATTTATCTTTTTTTTTTTTCGCAATACGTGTTTCAAGCTCGAGTTTCATCCCATTTGCTTATATTTAACTGAATTTACTATCACTGTAGGGATCTGGAGACGTCAACCCGAGTGAGAATATACCTTCTCCTCGGTTTCCCGGAGCCGTTGATTTTCAGCAATTTGGTGGAAGACAATCACCCATTGATAAGAAATGGGCTCTGGGACTGCAGGTTAGCTAGTCAAAAGATAATTGAAGACTGTATTGTTTCAATTTTTTTTGGCTTAATTATTTCTTTGGTCACGTATATTAGCAGTGATGGCGTTATAAGGACACTTAAATTAGGGATAGCGATTTTTGGGCAATAAGTTTCGAAATTGGGGCAATTTGAGGACAATTAACGCCAGGATTTTGAAGCTCGTTGTCTTCAAATTGCTTCAATTTTGAAAATTATTGTTCTCAAATTGCTTCAGCTTTGAAACTTATTGTCCTCAAATTGCTTTAGTTTTCAAACTTTCTGTCCTAAAATTGCAATATTTAATCTAGGTGTCCTCAAATTGCTTCAATTTCAATACTTATTGTTCCTAAAATTGCCACCCCTTTGGTGTCCTTAAATTGTCGCTCCCTCAAATATACATGGCAAATTAATTAAGCCTTTTTTTCTAATCTGTGAATAAGTTAAATATAATTTAGATAAATGATGTGATCACTTCACTTGACTTGCCATGATGGTGACTTTTAATTTGTTCACAGTCCCGAGCGCATCCTCGCGAGATAATGTCTGAAGTGCTCAAAGCTCTTCAAGAACTGAACGTTCACTGGAAAAAGATTGGACAATATAACTTGAAATGTAGATGGGTTCCAAGAGAGGAGGGAGCCTTCGAAAATTCCATGCTTGATCGAAATTATTTCCCAGATGAACCTGTAATAATCAAGAACGATGGAAATCTTCTTCAGAACCAAAGTGCTGTGAAGTTTGAAATGCAGGTAATGAATGATAAGCTGGGACCGTTATAGCTGATTTATTAGATACTATTTTATTTGTAACGCCTAAGACCAAGAATATTCTTTCAAATAAATGTGATATAATATAAATGCTATCTATCACTTATGATTTTGATATGTTATCATCTCAGTTATACAAAACACGCGAAGACAAGTATCTCCTCGACATCCAGAAAGTTCAAGGGCCTCAATTCCTATTTCTCGAGCTTTCTGCTGCGTTTCTTGCTCAGCTTCGGGTACTCTAATAAAACTCCTATTTTCTGCCCGGGACTCTTTCAACTGGTTCTTTGATGTTGAAAAGCTGCTGTTGTGTTGCCCTTAATGTATATATAATTCGGGTCAAAGATCTAAGGTTGTTGCACTCTTTAGAGATGAAATGCTATGCATAAGCGAAAACGTTTTTGTGCCCACTTACTAGGATTCGGGCTTATGCAACGACGACAAGTTATAAATCTTTATAACTTGAGAGACCTTTTCTTTCTTGTTATACATTTTTACATTATTGCATCCTAAAGAGTTTGGTCTGGGGCTTCTTGGATCTGAAATGAAAGAAAAACTGGTGAGTTGCAGTTTAGAAATCGAAAGTTGCAACCTTTGGCTGCATTTCTGTATGAACTCTGTATTTATAGGAAGTTATGCGAATTCTTAAATAAAATATTGCGTCATCTTTTATTCATTTGTTGTCATGGGTGCCAATAACTGTGATTTCCATTGCTTATGCATGCAATGCAATGTAATTGAAAAAAAGAAAGAAAGAAAGAGCTCGCCTTCAGCTACTTCACCTCTTGCAAAAGATCCTCGAATACTCGCTACTACAAAACCCTATAGTACAAAATAAATACTTCTCCCCCATCATTTTCCACCATTCGTTAAGGATGGCGGATGAAATCTTTTCATTCTTGTTTGGTATGTGTTTTCTGTGGTTTTTGCATTTCGTTCTTTTTCGTTTTTCCCTCCTTGGGAGCTTGTGTCTCCTCGCATAGGAGATTCATTTCTCCCTTTTCGGGAGCTTTCTTTTCGAAGATGATCAGTTTTTTTAAATGAAGACGAAGATAGTACTGAGTATTATAGATATGAGGTTTATTCCATATATGTAATATGTTCTTTAAATGTTTCAAACTCAATTTTTGTTTTCTTTTGTTTTTTTTCCTCTTTATTTGGTTTTTTCGCTTGTTGTCTCTCTCTCAGGTTTGAGAGCTCTTGGCTTCTTAGCCACTTGTAAATCTAAAATTATAAATTGGAAAAAAAAATGTATTCAATGTTATAATGTATATATTACATAAAGAGTTCCTTTTCCAACATTAAGCTGAATTCAGATCAAAGAATGCGTTAAACCCTACAAACAACAGAATGATCTTTCAGACATTAGTGATTTATAAAATAAATTCTAATAAAAATAATTCAACTAACGAAACAAATCGGTGCAAGAGAAGCCCATATCCCAAACTCCCCGTCACAGTCAAGATCTCGATCATCCTCCACATCGTAATCATTGTTCTCCTCAGCCTTTTCTCGATCGATGCCGCTGTCACCATTCTCCACCATCCGATCTTCATCAGCCTTGTTATTACACGCGTTCCTGAGCCTCGAGACGTGGTCGGTAACTCCACCACCACCACCGCCACCACCGGAGTTTCCAGCGAACTTGAGCCTCATGTACTCGTTTATCCCATTCACAGCATACAACGAAGCCGAAAACTTCCTCTCATACCTCATCCTCTTCATGGCTTCACAAAGCATCGAGGGCTCCAATTCCTCCTCCGGCTTCGATATCTCCGCAGCTATTTCGAAAGGCGAATAATTGCTGCTGTTGTTCGAACCGATTTCCTCGAGGAAATGGAAGTCCATGGGTTCCAACGGTGTAATAATAACATCCTCATCTCTAGTTATGTTATTTCCCATTATAAGATCACTTTGAACAAGCTCTCCGATCGTATCTTGACCGTGTCTCATGGACGATGATGACCCATCGACGGCGTGGATCATACCGTTGCAGTAGCTTTGATCGATGGCGTAATACTCATCCGGGTCGGTGAGAAAACCCGCGAAATCCGAACCCGTGGGTTCATGGGCATTTTCTCCCCACCCATAATCCACTCGTTGCTCATCAAGAACCGGCACAAAACACTCACTAGACGAATATGTTGTTGAAGTCTTTTTTCCACCATGATGATCACCACGGGAGGCTACTAAGGAGTTGTTGTTTCTTGCCTTGATCCTACTTATCAAGAGATTGGTGATCTTAGTGGGAAGAACCGAAGACTTATCGTTATTACATGGCCAGAAGTTGGTCCTCGTGTTGGACCCGCGAAGGAGACAAGCGGCCTCGTCGTAGGCCCTCGCGGCTTCCTCTGCCGTGTCGAATGTTCCCAGCCAAACCCTAATTTTCTGTATCGTGTCTTTGATTTCGGCCACCCAACGGCCCGAGGGCCTTTGCCTCACTCCCACGAAGCGTTTTCTGGTCCTTCGGAGCCCGTTTAGGGAGGACGACGAGGAGGCTTCTTTGACCATTTCTTGCCATGAGTTGTTGTGAGGGTTTTCTTGCAAGGAAGTGTTGTTGTTGTTGGGGCTTATTGTTTGGTAGTAGTTATCACCTTGAGGACTTGTTGTAATTGGGAGACAAGTCTTTCTTTTTCTTCCCATTTTGTGTATTTTGGTTTTTCTTTTTCTTGGTTTGAGTTTGTGTGTTAGTTGATCATGTCAATGTATTGTAAGGAAGATAAAGAGGGTTTATATAGGTACAGCACCAAAGGGAATTTTGAGAGTTGAAACGGTCATCTTTGTTTTATTTCTTTTAGTTATTTTAAAGCTGTGTGTTTGCTTGTGACCTTTCTCTTGGAGGCCGAGACAAATGGATTTTTTTTTTTTCTACAGAGAGAGAGATCTGTAAAGAATATAAAAGGATTAATATGAACTAGCCATATGAAGCTCTCATGTTTTAATAAATAAATAAATATATATAGCCCAGCTTATAAGTATGCCAAGTGACGAACACGAAATCGGTTAATATTTCATATTACATAAAAAAATGAATAAAATGCAAATAATGACAATATAATAGTTTATACGCACATAGAGATCATCAACATTGGAAAATGATTTAATTTTACTTTAGTTATGTTAGACAAGGTAAAAAACAAAAACAAAATTCCCCAACTGCTAAATTTCTTTTATTTGATCATAGTTCAATTAGAATCGGAATGCACGAAATTATATTATGCAATAAAAAATAGATTGGTTGTCATTCGTAATTTCTACATTCCTACTAAGTTCAGTCTAAAATGAATTTAAATCTTATTGGGGTCATCTTTTCGTAGGACTAATCCCACTAACTTGTGATATATCAATTCTTCACGGATTAAGATAATTAGGATACTGGATTGAAAATATAACCTCTTAACATAATCTCATAGTCATAGTTCAACTTTCTCAATTTGAAATGGAAATATATGTACATAATTCGCATAAAAAAGTCATGAAAGCGATTTTATCAAAGTGGAGGCATAATAAATAATTCGAACTTGATGTTAACATGCAGGCCAATAATATTTTTGGCATATTTTTTATTCATTATTTCCTCCTCAATTTGTCTATGGGCTGATGTCATGCCAAAAAGGTGCTGTTTGTCTGTTCTGTAGTGATATCTTGACGCGGATTCACTTTAAATTTTATTCACACAATAGTTTTTTTTTTAAATGTTGATTTAATATTGATTTGCTAGTTAATATCCGCTGTTGAAATTTAATTAATGTACGGTCTGGTCAGTTGTACATACAAGGTAAATTCTTTATCGTCCTTTTACATGTTTCGACTTTATTATCAGTCACCTTCCAATTATTTGTACATGTTCAGTACCAATCTGTAATAAGTTGCGTGTTTAATACCCAAAATACATTGAAAAGACAAAAATAATCTTTCTTCACATATAGATATTATTCCAACTATCCCCAATACAATACCAAGTCAAATTTAAGAGTATTATACAAATTGTTATCATTATTATACCAACTGCTCTCATTATTATACCAATATATTCAATTATTATACCAACTGTTATCACTGTTATACCAACAAATACTATTGTTATAAGTTTATCATACGAAGTGATTTTTACATATTATACCACGAAATACAATTATTATAGCAACAAAACCGATTATTATACCAATAAAATTGATTATTAATATAACAAAATCGAATATTATACCAACAATAATCGGTTTAATTGGTTGAATATTATACCAAATCAGATATTGTTGGCATAATCAGTTTAATTGGTACAATAATCGATTTTGTTGGTATAATAATCGGTTTTATTGGTATTATAATCGTGTTTCATAGTATAATATGTGAAAATCACTTCGTATAATAAAATTATAATATCATTATTTGTTGGTATAACGGTGATAACAACTGGTATAAATAATGGGAACAATTGGTATAATTGAATATGTAAAGAAAAGTTATTTTCGTCAGTGATAATAATTGGTATAATAATTGAATATGTTGTGGGAACAATTGGTTTGAATCCGTAGAGAAATGTTCTTTTTATCTTTTCAATGTTTGGTGGTATTAAACACAAATTTTCACAATCGGTACTGAACAGGAAAAAATACTTGATGGATGACGGATAAGGAAGTTGAAACATATAAAGGGACTGATAAGGAATTTACCTTGAAAAAAAAGACGTCTAACACTAAGGCAATAATTTATTCGTGCTCATAGTTTTTCACGTCCTTTATTAGTGGCAAGTTTAGATATTATATTTATATGAGAAATCTTATGGTTGTGACTTGTGAGCACTATTCGCGAGTATCTGTCATTAATTGGTGTCACATCATTATAAGATGTGTCAATCCAGTAAAAGGTGCCAATCAATGTCATATCACCTCTTATATTGATGTTATGTCACTCACATATTAGAAGTGTTCACAAATGGTGCTAACTAGCACCATATGACTTATCAATATTTATAGAGTAAACGATAAATTTGATGCTTCAACTATACCTAAATTTCACTGTTGATGCTTAAACTTTAAAATATGCCGTTTTGGTGCCTAAACTTTGCAAAACCGTTCGTTTTTTGTTCTTTTGACTTAGAGAACCGGTAAAAAACAAAAAAGAAAAGGTTTTGCAAAGTTCAAAAACCAAAACGACACATTTAAAAGTTTGAGCACCAATAGTTAGAAAGTTTTTTTTTGTAAACTTGATATAAAATTCAACTTCGATCACTACAAATTTTTTTAACCTCGACGAGATAAAACAAACATTGATAGAAAAAGAAAAGTAAGACACATAAGATTGAAAGAAAAAAAAAAGATTCAAAGTTTGAATAAAAACACAAAAGAACCTATCTACAGATCAACTTAAACCCCGTAATAATATTTATTAAGCTCATATCTATATTACTCTTCACTTTCTTTTGTCTTTAAATTCAAAGAGCTTGTCTGAAGGACACTCAGATAAAGGAAAATAGCTACTAGGTGAGGAGACAAACGCTTCCAAATCGGAAGAATCGAGAATGAAGGACGAAAAAAAGAAAGAAAAATAGAAACATATTAGAAAAGATAGTGATTTCCTCTCTGAGCATCCTTGATAAAATGGTGAATAATGATTGGGAAAAAGATGATTTTTTAGGTTTAGTAACTGTGGATTTTCTAGAGAAGGTGGATCACGTATTGGGGAGAAAATTATTCTAGAGAAATGGCAACACACTTCTTTTCTTCAAATAACTAATTTAAAATTCTTTCTATGTTATAAAGCTGTATCTTTTATAAGTTGTCACAAATTGTCGAAACTATTGGAAACATAATCGAAAAGTGTATTAAATTTTATTTGTCTAAACAGAGATCAACGTAGAAACTTTAATATCTCATAAGCAAATTTTCCTTCTTTAGCATATATTGTGCACATATCAACCCATTAAGCTCATAACCACTAATTCATCTTCCATACGACAAGGGGAAAAAACAAGAATTTCACTTGCATACGCATAGATATGTATGAGATCATAAATAAATGAAAGAATTCTAACTTCAAAGTTTCAGGTTCTGAATCTTTGTAAACGGTGTTAAGATTATGATATCCATATTGAAAAGACGAAAATAATAAAATCAAATTCATCTGAAACCTCTAAATGCATCATTATGAAAAAAATACAGCGCAACGCTTCGAAAGATAAAGAAAAAGAAAACGTCAACTAAGCATTCACATTGCGCCATGTGGAGGACGAAGAGAAAGCTAATGGTTTCTCTCAATGACGGAACTGTGTCATATCATCACATCGCACAAGTTTTTGCACACAATAATAACAATAATTATAATAGTGATGCTAATAATGATAAGTTTTATTATACTACAAACATATGATCGGTCGCACATAAGTTTGATTATCTCAGACAACCTTGAGAGAACGAATAGGTTATAACACAAACTCCAAATGGTTACGAACGCTACAACACAGATAATTTAGTACAACGAAATTCATGAAACACGGAGGTAATGGAGTATGATTAGTAGCAGGTTTTGTGTGGGATGTGAATTAGTCGACTTTGTAGCTCGTCAGATTTTCTTTTTCGAACTCGTTTGGTTGACGAGTTCGACTCGAGCATGAAGCTCAGAAAATTTAAATTTAAGGTATAGGTTTTTTATAAATAAATACAAAAGCTCACTCACAAGCCGATAATTCATGATCAAGTTCGACCTCAATAATGATGAGCTCGAGTTTAATTAGTTGGCTCATTGGGCTCAACAATAAACATTTCGCCCACCCCGTCATGTTAGGCACCGTAATGAATCATTAACTGAACAAAAAACTAAACATACATTCCCATGAAAGCTTATATTTGGACCCGCCTTTGTAGACATTGGGCGAGAGGGAGCGAGTAATGAAGCCTAAACGAGAAACAAATTATACAATCAATTGGGCCGAAAGAATTGGATTGAGAATTAAGGTTGAGAATAACTGAATTGGGCCTTTCTTGGGATCGGATGGATAAAAAATTGTAAATGTTGTGCTCAATAAATCTTTTTTTTTTTACTCACGATACGTCACTCAATCGGCTATGGGCATATGCCAAACAATCCGAGCAGATGAGACTGATCCCCAGGATCAGAGGAGAATATCCTACTCCTCACCTAACACCGATAGTTAATGTGCTCAATAAATCAACTAGTTTAAAAACTACCCAAATAGCCTAGTTTCAATATATTTATAATATATATATCTATATATTATAATTGACATACCGAGGTTATGAGAATGAAAAATCCTTGGTCACTAATGAAGATGAGGAGTTAATTGTGATTCTCCATAAGTGAAACCGTACGGACGGGATGAAAATGGAAATTACGTTCCTCATCCAATCCGTCTCGACCCCGACCACGTATGAACAAGACGATGATCCGATGTTCCTGACTATAATTTTTTTGGGTAGTAAATTCTTCATTATCAACACGTCAAATTTTTTTCTTACAAAGCCTTCGCCCAGATGTGGTCAAAATGCATCAAGTTAGTATCTTTAGGTGTTGGTTCCGGTGTATATCTTTGTTCGGTGGTTGCAGAAACTCGTTAGTTTTTGAAGTCGAGGCACGTACCACGTACCCTGTCCGTAAAACGTTATTGCCCCGTATTTCAGTACCTCGGTTATCGCAATCCGTCCCGAAGATACAACGACTTCGGAATTCAGTTTCATTGCACAACGAATCAGAATTATCGGCGAATCTACTCAAAGACACGAGCCTTTCTTGCTTTATTTAACTTTGGACTGTGTATGCACTAACACTAGAATGCAGGGGGTCGATTGAATGATTTTTTCCAACTCTGCAGGGGCCTATTTATAGCTGGCGAAACTTTCTGAGGCCAATTCGCGAACTTTGCAACTGTTGAGTCATTTTGACAGTTTCTGGAACTTTGACCGGGGGCCAATCTGCGAATAAACGCAACTTCATGGTCCAATCGTCAACAATCACTTCTTGACGCAATGGTTCGGTCCGAACCGCTCTGTTCGACCCGCTTCACGAACCATTGTGACCCAACGGGTCCACACACGTCATCGTCGTCCACGCAACGCTTGCGTTAGCGCCACGTCACCTTCACTTGTACACGTGTCATCTGACACGTCAGCATCACTTGCTACGTCACTGGGACCGCCACGTCATCGGTGACATCACCGTCGCCGCCTCGTCGTGCTAAGTGCAA
This sequence comes from Linderniella brevidens, assembly GCA_004919715.1. Taxonomy (NCBI): domain Eukaryota; kingdom Viridiplantae; phylum Streptophyta; class Magnoliopsida; order Lamiales; family Linderniaceae; genus Linderniella; species Linderniella brevidens. The sequence continues at coordinate 7,448,060 of SWDC01000148.1, forward strand.
AGTGCATCTCAAAACGCCCATTGCGCACTTGACACGGCTCGGGTCGGTGTCGGCCCGGGTCCCGGGCTTGGGCTCGGCTCTGCTCGGTGTCCACCTCGGCCCGGGCTTGGGCAATAATTGGGTCTAAACCCCCCCTCCCCACAAGCCCACAAGCCCATAACCCACCAACCACTCGGGCAAGCCCTTTTGAATAGCCCATGTATGGAGACTCCTTATAAACAAGTGAAAAAATGATGAAGTTTCCAATGTGGGACAACAACAAGTCCCTTTATATATATTAAATATATTTCATCTCTTTATTGGGCCAACTTCGAAAAATTAATTTCTCATTCACCCGAGATCGGTTTTGAGCCAATTAATTTTGCGATAGATTCCCCTCAAAACGTAGAATTTGAAGCTTTCATCAATTTCGGATTTGAACGAACGAAGTCTTCTCGATTTAATTAAAATCAGTTAAGCTTTTATTTATTGGGTCTAAAACCCATTTGGGCCTATAGCCCAAATTCCAACAAACCCCCACATGAATGGAAATTAATGGAAATGCAATGCATGATGACTCTAGCAAGAAAGTCCCGATGATCCATCAGTGCATCGAGATAGGTGGCTTGTGGCTTTGAACCTTCCCTAGGGAAATGCTATCGGATTTACTCGCTGATCAGTGAATGTGATGTGTTGAACTGGCAGCTTTTTATGTAAACCAAGACAATATCATACACACAAAGATGAATATAATCTCTTTCGATTCTCACGTTGTGTCCGTTTCGGCCTTGGACCGTATCTCCATTCATAAGTGTTTCCTTTGAAGCGGCCCCACTTCACACTTATATAGGTGACCGATTATTAGGACTTAATCCTGGAGTAGCTCGAAATACTCCACCAATTTTGTATAGTCATCATTAAAGCTTAAACGCTTACCTTTACCACACGTCATCGAGAGATTACTTGGGCATCTCTCGAGAATGAACTTTTAGAATTTCCAAGTATACAGCTGAAATAGCCACAACTTAGTTGTCTCATTGAACCAAGTTCGTGGGATCTCCACTTATCATGGTTGAGTTTCCACTGTGGCTTTTCTTGGTGTGTGGATTTTTAGTCCCATTACCCTTACTGCAGTGTTTAACTGTTCTAGTGACGCCTTTCGTCAAAGGATCTGCTATGTTCTCTTTAGACTTCACATAGTCAATTGAGATTATTCCATTAGAGATTAGTTGTCTTACGGGTGTTATGTCTCCAACGTATGTGCCGAGACTTACCGTTATACATACAACTTTGTGCCCTGCCGATAGCTGCCATGCTATCGCAGTGTATCATTATCGCTGGCACATGTTTGTTCCAATAAGGAATATCCACCAGAAAATTCCGAAGCCATTCAACTTCTTCACCGGCTTTATCTAGTGCAATGAACTCCGATTCCATCGTTGATTGGGCTATGCACGTTAGCTTTGAGGATTTTCAAGAAACTGCTCCTCCACCGAAGGTAAATATGTAACCACTTGTGGACTTGGAGTCTTTACTGTCAGATATCCAATTTGTGTCGCAGTATCCTTCAAGAACTGCGGGATATCTTGAATCCATAATTAATGGTGTACTTCAGATATCTTAGCACTTTCTTTAGTGCTATCCAATGGCTATTACCCGGATTAATAGTAAACCTGCTAAGTTTACTCACTGAATATGTTATGTCAGGTCAAGTGCGATTAGACAGATACATCAGACTACCAATCACCTGAACATATTCGAGTTGTGATATAGGCTCTCTTTTATTTTTGACCAAATGAAGATTAGCGTCTACAGGTATCTTAGCCGGAGGATCATCAAAGGCTTCAAATTTCTTTAACACGTTCTCAACGTAGTGTGATTGTGTCAGAACAATTCATTCGGGTGTCTTAGAGATATTTATCCCTAATATGACATCAGCCAAACCCATATCATTCATGCTGACATAATTTTCAATATATTCTTCGTATTCACGATTATTTTGTGACTGTTTCCCATGATCAACATTTCGTCTACGTAAAGACATACAATCACAAACTCGTCGGGTGTGCCTTTAATGTAAACTCATTTATGACACTCGTTTATTTTGAACCCATTCGATAACATCGTCATATCGAATTTCTCGTGCCACTGTTTCGACGCTTGTTTAAGCCCGTAAAGTGATTTCACGAGACGACATACTTTCTTCTCTTGCCCGGGTGCTATAAACCCTTCGGGTTGTTTCATATAAATTTCTTCTTCTAATTCCCCGTTCAGGAATGTTGTCTTCACGTCCATTTGGTGTATCTCGAGATTATACAATGCTGCAATAGCAACCAGAACTCGAGTGGACGTTATCCTTGTTACGGGCGAGTAGGTATCAAAGAAGTCATAACATTCCTTTTGATTGAACCCTTTAGCGACTAATCGAGCTTTATATTTCTCGATCGACTCATCGGTCTTAAGTTTTCTTTTCATGATCCACTTACATCCCAGAGGTTTGCACCCCTGCGGGAGATCTACCAGTTCCCAGTTATATTTCTGCATGATGGACTCAATTTTTGCTATTGATAGCTTCTTTCCAGAACGGTGCTTCTGGACTGGACAAGGCTTCTTGCAATGTCCCGGGTTCTTCATCCATCATATACATCAGAAAGTCGGGTCCAAATAATTTGGCCAATTTCTTTCTTTTACTCTTCCTCAACTTCTTGAGGTAAACTTTCAACGACATCGTGAGTTCTTTTCATAGAACTTATCTCATTTCTTTCCTTATTTGGAAAGATATTTTTTGAAGAATGCGGCGTTCCTCGACTCGATTATCATCCCTGCGTTCATGTCAGGGATATCTGATTTGTGCACCAGAAATCTGTATGCACTACTGTTATTAGCATATTCGATGAAAATGGAATCAACAATCTTGGGTCCTATCTTAACTTGCTTCGGTTTAGGTACTTCGACCTTTGCTAGGCACCCCCACACTTTAAGGTAATCGTAGGTCGACTTCTTTCCATAACTCGTATGGAGTTTGGTCCCTCTTTTTGAACCCATTCGATAGCATCGTCATATCGAATTTCTCGTGCCACTGTTTCGGCGCTTGTTTAAGCCTGTAAATTGATTTCACGAGACGACATACTTTGTTCTCTTGCCTGTGTGCTACAAACCCTTCGGGTTGTTTCATATATATTTCTTCTTCTAATTCCCCGTTCAGGAATGCTATCTTCACGTCCATTTGGTGTATCTCAAGATTATACAACGCTGCAATAGCAACGAGAACTCGAATGGACGTTATCCTTGTTACGGGCGAATTGGTATCAAAGAAGTCATGACCTTCCTTTTGATTGAACCCCTTAGCGACTAATCGAGCTTTATATTTCTCGATCGACCCATCGGTCTTAATTTTCCTTTTCAGGATCCACTTACATCCGAGAGGTTTGCACCCCTTCGGGAGATCTACCAGTTCCCAGGTATGATTATTCATGATGGACTCAATTTCGCTATTGATAGCTTCTTTCCAGAATGGTGCTTCTGGACAGGACAAGGCTTCTTGCAATGTCCGGGGTTCGTCGTCCATCATATACGTCAGAAAGTCGGGTCCAAATGATTTGGCCACTTTCTTTCTTTTACTCTGGCTCAGTTCCTCATCTTCTTGAGGTGAACTTGCCATGGCATCGTGTGTTCTTTTCACAAAACTTATCTCCTTTCTTTCCTTATTTGGAAAGATATTTTCGAAGAATGCGGCGTTCCTCGACTCGATTATCATCCCTGCATTCATGTCAGGGATGTCTGATTTGTGTACCAGAAATCTGTATACACTACTGTTATTAGCATATCCGATAAAAATGCAATCAACAGTCTTGGGTCCTATCTTAACCTGCTTCGGTTTAGTTATTTCGACCTTTGCTAGGCACCCCCACACTTTAAGGTAATCGTAGGTCGGCTTCCTACCTTCCCATAACTCATATGGAGTTTGGTCCCTCTTTTTGTGTGACAACATATTCAGAATGCGGTTTGCAGTGAGAATTGCTTCCCCCCACAAGTTCTGGGGTAGCCCCGAACTGAACAACATCGCATTCATCATCTCCTTAAGAGATCAATTTTTGCGTTCTGCAACGCCGTTTGATTGAGGTGAATACGACGCAGTAGTATGATGAATGCCATGTACTTGGCAGAATTCTTCGAACGACGCCACGTATTCTCGTCCTATGTCACTTCGAGTTGATTCTCAACTTCACTCTTATATCTCTTAAAGGCCTCTAGAGCTTCGTCTTTGCCACGTAGAAGATATACATAACAGAATCTTGTGCAGTAGTCAATAAAATTAATAAAATACTTTTTCCCACCTCTAGTCTGCACGAACTTCAGATCACATATATCAGTATGGATTAGTTCTAGAGGTGAACTACTTTTCTCCACGGAGGAGAATGGTGCTTTGACCATCTTTGCCTCAACGCAGACCTCACATTTTTGTGAGTCTATTTCCATTAGTGGAAGCATGTTTAAACTTATTAACTTTTTAAGTTTGTTTAAACCAACATGTCCCAATCTGTCATGCTACAAACTAGAACAATCAACCAAGTACGAAGAACTTGCTTTATTACTAGCGAGCTTAATCTCGCGTTTTACAGGCATTACACATAATTTAAAGAGCCCCTTTCAAAGTAGCCCTTGCCTACGAAATGACTATTCTTGGTCAGTACATATTTATCGGCCTCAAACACTTGTCTAAATCCGCCTTTGTTCAACCGGGAGCCGGAGACGAGATTCTTGCGGATGTCCGGGACATGCAGCACATCCACGAGCGTCAGCTCTTTGCCTGAGGTCATCTTGAGGACCACCCTTCCCAATCCGACAATTAGTGAAGTCGCCGCGTTCCCCATATATAGCGTTCTCCTGGAAATCGGAATGTACTCGGAGAAAACACCTCTTTGTCGGAGCATATATGGCGCGTTGCTCCGGTGTCGATGTACCACGACCCGGGGCTCTACGACATTAGCTTCATACACGACCGCAACGAGGTCTATCTCCGACAGATCTGAGGCCAGGTTTGCCTCGGACAGGTGAGCCTGGTTCTTTTTGACCCTCTTTTTCTGTCGGCAGTCTTTAGCCATGTGCCCGGGCTTGTCACAGTTGTAGCAGTTTCCTCGTATCTTGTTAGAGTTCAGCTTTGCTGGTTCTGTGACGTATTCTCCTTCTTGCTTTTCTTGACGATGCCTAACTCGGCCAAGTTCGCTCGTGCTTCCATGTTAGTCCTCTTGTTCTTGGCCTCGTTCTTTCGGTTATCTTCCTCGATCCGAAGCCTCACAATCAGGTCCTCAAGCCCCATTTCCTTGCGCTTGTGCTTGAGGTACTTCTTGAAATCCTTCCATAGAGGCGGTAGCTTCTCGATAATAGATGCTAACTGGAAGGTTTCGTTGATCTGCATATTCTCCGCGTGTGTATCGTGGATGATCAACTGCAGATATCGGACTTGATCCAAAACCGATTTGGAGTCCGTCATCTTATAGTCCATGAACCGTCCGACTATGAATTTCTTCAGTCCGGCATCATCGGTCTTGTACTTCTTGTCCAACGAGTCCCACAACTCTTTCGCAGTCGTCGCCACTGCATAGACGTTGTATAGAGAGTCGTCGAGAGCGTTCAGGATGTAGTTATGACACATGAAGTCGTTATGCTTTCATGCGTCTAACACAGCCTTCTCGTGCTCGTATTGCTCGTTTACTTCCAGAGCCTCATCATCCGCCTTGTTAGGTGCAGGTTCCGTCACCTTTGGTGGGAGCTCCTTCAGGAAGCGGACCATGTTCAGGGTCGTCAGGTAGAACATCAGACAGTGCAACTAGAATGTTTGCCATCGATCAGACAGAATAACGTCTTACGATTGTTGGTTCCGGTGTATATCGTCTGGTTGGTGGCTGCAGAAACTCGTTAGTTTTTGAAGTCAAAGCACGTACTACGTACGCTGTCCGTAAGACATTATTGCCTCGTATTTCAGTGCCCCGGGTTATCGCAATCCGTATTTCAGTGCCTCGGCGAATCTACTCAAATACTCGAGCCTTTCTTGCTTTATTTAACTTTGGACTATGTATGCACTAACAATAGAATGCATGGGGTCGATTGAATGATTTTTCCAATTATGCAGGGGCCTATTTATAGCTGACGAAACTTTCTGGGGTCAATTCGCGAAGTGTTGCAACTGTTGGTCGTTTTGACAGTTTCTGAAACTTTGATTGGGGGCCAATCTGCGAATAAATGCAACTTCTGGGCCCAATCCTCAACAGTCACTTCTTGACCCAATGGTTCAGTCCGAACTGCTCCGTTCGACCCGCTTCACGAACCATTGCGACCCAACGGGTCCGCACACATCATCGTCGTCCACGTGGCGCTTGCGTTAGCGCCACATTAACTTTACTTGTACACGTGTCCTATGACACGTCAACATCACTTGCCACGTCACCGGGACCACCACGTCAGCGGGGTCATCACCGCCGCGCCTCACCGGAGCATGGGCTCCTCAAAGCTTCTCGCTCCGATGCGTCGTGCTAAGTGCACCTCAAAATGCCCATTGCGCACTTGGCACGACTCGGCTCGGCTCGGTGTCGGCCCGGGCCCGGACCCGGGCGCGGCGGTGTGGGCACCGCCTCACACTTGGGCAATAATTGGGTCCAAAACCCCCCACACAAGCCCACAAGCCCATAACCCACCAACCACTTGGGCAAACCCTTTTGAATAGCCCGTGTAGGGAGCCTCTTTATAAACAAGTGAAAAATGGATGAAGTTTCCAATGTGGATAACAACAAGTCCCTTTATATATATTAAATATATTTCATCTCTTTACTGGGCCAACTTCAAAAAATTAATTTCTCATTCACCCGACATAAGTTTTGAGCCAATTAATATTCGATATATTCCCCTCAAAACGTAGAATTTGAATCTTTCATCAATTTTGGGTTTCGACGAACGACGACTTCTCGATTTAACTAAAATCGATTAAGCTTTTATTTATTTGGTCTAAAACCCATTTGGGCCTATAGCCCAAATTCAAACAATAGGTTCATGTCAACAAGCTATACAACTAATTACGTCCCTAATTAAGCGTGAGGTGTGTATGTGGTGTGTATCATTAAATTATCTCTTGTTTGTCATTTGTGTATCGCTATACATGCCTTGTATGATTATACACGTCTATTACAAGGATTTTGTTTATAAGTCGTATATAATCATACCCACTAAAAAGGTGGTTATGGAGTGTGATCACTAATATATACACACTTCAAACATACATATCAAACACAATTTATATCATTACACAAATAATTAATACACACATATCAAACATGTTAAAATATTCCATCAACAAAATCCTTGTTTAGCCATTATTTGAAGAGTTCAAGGACACAAGTTTGTCGTGTAATTATTTGAAGAGTTCAAGGACTCAACAATACAATTTTCCGGCGTTCATTATCCCACATAGCGAGATTAATTCCGCGCCTTTTTGGGATGTGCTATATATTTCTTGAATTTTGAATAAATCTACACTTGAGTACTTTCGTCAAAAGTATGGAAGAGAAGTTCAAGAAGTATTGGAAAATTATCCCAACTGTCGGTGGCTTGACGACTTTGCTCGACCCGAGTTGTGTTAGTGATACTTTTGGCATTTTTTTCAAGCATTATCAACCTTTCTCGGAAAGAATGTTGATGACCAGAAGGATTCAATTAGCGTTCTCTCAAAGATCTTTTTCTTTTTATGCATCTCAGTCGCAGAGAGCAGGTGTTGAAGCGACAACTCACGTGACCGAAGTTTCGACAGATAGTAATAGCTCACACAACACGGGGGGAGGGGATGTATCTTAGAGCAGTTGCTTAGACAGAAGATAGGAAAAACGTCGGTAACGTCTACGACTAACTCGAATGAGATTCCACTATATTTGAGCTAGAACATCGAAGCGCCCAACGACTTTGATGTTGTGGAGTGGTGGAAGACGATGCTTGCTTTACCCAATGCTAGCGACCATGGCACAAGATCTTCTAGTCATGCAAGTTTTGAGTGTTGCTTCGGAGTCGGCGTTCTCCACCTCGGATCGAATTATCGAAGATCGACGAACGAGCATTAGCCCGACTTCGCTTGTGATGACAACCTTATTGAAGGATTAGTTTTCGGCAGAATCGAAGAACCGGGCCGAGAATGCAATCGACGAGTTCCAAGCTTTGAGCTCTGATCGCGATGGCATGTGCTCTTAAATATGATATAGAGATTCGTGCATATACGTCAAGTAATAATTAAAACGAATACGTTAAACTAGCACCACGCGCGATAGGCAGTGTACCTATCATTTGTAGAATAGCTTAGCGAGTATCCGAGTATCGAACACGAGGAATAACATTGATTACTAGTAATTACCTATCAATTCGATATTTAGCCTAACAAATAGTTTGTGATTTTTTTTATGTTTGAACTAGATCACGACAACTCAAACTAACACGATGAAAGAACTTAAGACACGACCGAAGATTTAAAAGTAACTTTTCAAGTGGAGAAGAATGTGCTCGGGATTTCGAATCCCGTTAGGTATTGTCGACTAGGCCGTAAACCACCGTGTCCACGCGGATAATGACTAAATCGCAGTAATTTCTTTTCACTCCCGAATTTGCTGTCGCCCTAAACGGTCGCGAGGATTTATATTGGTTTACCTATAGCGAGGGTCGACTATTTGCTTTCGCCCTATAGTCGACTCCTAACGTTTACGAAAGGACTAACCGTTCTTTAGCTTTCGCCCTCAACGGTATACCAAACGTCACACCAATACATAGACATATCAATGTGACCTTCAAAACAACACATAGACATATTGAATCGAAGAAACAATGTCGTAAACGATAAATAAACAATGTCACGTGTTCACAAGTGTTATAACGCCCAAACGACAACTCTACCCAGCGTTCATCTCATCCCGAGCACATAAGAAGCTTAGCTACTCATGCTTAAGAGAGATCTACGAATCGTATACAAAATAAAGCACAGAGAATACATAGATCTTCCCTATTTTACGAGCCCACGCAGATCCAGCGTCCTTTGTGCTAGATCTTGGATAAAATGAGCTTCGAATCTTCACTTTAGCACCTAGGAATCGTTTAGATTGATTCCTATGGGTCTTGAGACGTCCATTAGGTGTATTTTATCTTTTGGAAGTGAGTTATGTCGATCTAGATCCAGATCTGGGTTGAGAAGTGCGGCTTATATAGAAAGAAATTAACAACACGGCTTATCCCACCGACAAACACGGCCGTGTACCAAGCCTGAGGCCCCGGGTCCGCGATGCTACACCGACAGACACGGCCGTGTACACCAAAGAACCAAGCCGTGTTAACACGCCGAGGCTTCCTCTCTCACTGATGAGCCACACACGGCCGTGTAACGTGTCGCTCCAGGCCGTGTGAAATTGCCGAGGCTTCATATCATTTTCCTTCGGTTAAGCACGGCCGTGTTTGTTCTTGCTGTGACTGTGTTTCTTATGAACATGGCCGTGTTGTTTGGTTGGTCGGAGCCGTGTTGGTTCGCCGAGGCTTAAAATCATTTTCTTCGAGTAAACACGGCCGTGTTGGTACACAGTGAGGCCGTGTTTCTGGTAAACTTGGTCATTTTTGCCCCATATTCTCTCGATTGGTCCCGATTGTTATCTTATGCTCCTTCAATATCAAAACATAGGTATAATCTTTAATATAAGTACAAGATAACTCAAATAAACCAAGTTACGACCTAAATATGATAGAGATAAACGTATAAAAATACGTTTATCAAACCTCCCCACACTTAAGCTTTTGCTTGTCCTCAAGAAAATTAGAACTGAGAAATGACACAAAAATGTGAGACAGCTTCTTTGCAACTCCTCATTTAAGATAGAAAACATGAAATGGAATAGTGCAAGAAATTCGAAACAATACACTAATGCTTAACTTGTAACAACACGAATTCCCTTAGCAACATTATTCAAGACTCGTACCTCGCTGGAATTCACTCAAATCACTCGGTGTATGGGCTAATGTATCGGTGAATTCACTCAATTCATGCAAAAGTTTAGTCCTTACCCAAATCTTGCGAGTGGATTGTAAATCTACTACTCTCGGTGCTAGGTCGTGAATCAGAAGGTCTTCTCCGGGTTTTGTTTAGGTTCAGCTGACACAAGTGAGAAGTCAACTTTTTATCGAATAAGTCATAGAGGTAGTGTTGAGCTTGTGCCGTTGTACGATAGCGCGCCGCATACATCGTGGCTAGCTCTTGCCATCCGAATTCTCTTCATATGATAATAATAAATTTTTTTTACTCCTCTTTTCTCGTGCCACTAAGCTCCTCTTCTCTTAGTCCCTTTGCGGGATAGAGATTATCGAGGGAGGAGTTCTTAGCGAGAGATTATCGTCAAGGAGAACTCTTTTTTTTTTTTTTTTTCGATGGCCGGGCTGCGCTTTTCCACTTGGGCACTCGACTTCCACTTTCGCTGTCTCTTAAGTCAGTGGTTTATAATTCCGGGTTTCGCAAATAAATAGGTTCAGGCTCAAAGTGGCTTACTACGGTGATCAGTAACTTTGGCTATGGACTTACTTCCTATTGCCTTCCTCATTTTCACACAACAACACCTTAAGCAGTATCAACACGAATCACACAAGAAAGTTCAAGGTAGAAATAAACTATGCACTACTCGCACAACCAAAGAAGTGAGCAAAAAGCTCAATTAGCTCAAAAATCTCACAAAATGGGTCATGAGTACGGATCTTTTATAATATCATTAAAGTCATTCGTGTCGAAAGAAATCAAGCAGAAGTGCATGTCCTAATTACTCACAAAATTCCTTAACATGCAGATTATCTATATGGCGAGAAACTAATAATATTGTCAAAGACTAAAAGAACATGCATTTCTCAACGCATATCAATTTCCCCTCCCCACACTTGAGAAATACGTCGCCCCCGACGTATTAATTAAAAGAACAAGTGGAAAGATGAATTTATTTAAATGCGTGAACTTCCCTGAATTGATGAATCCATGACCATGGTGTGTTGTTTGAGTTTGAGCAGCAAGTCCTCCTCCCCACACTTGATGATTTGATTGGGTTCAACATATTGCGTCACGTAGGTATCGTTTAGACGTTCACTCGTGACATTTCCTGACGTGTAAAGTGAAAAGAAATAAAAAGACGTCAAAACAAATATTACCAAAGCGTAATGGTTTAGCAAGTGATAATCTGCATTAAAGAAAAGTACATGCAAGCATGTAAAGTTCGCAAAGGAAACAACATAAAGATAAAATGAAACTAGAATTCAGGCTCCGGCGATGACTCGTGGGAATCATCGTCGTTGGACGATGATTCATCTCCTTGGTCAACGAGCTTACGGGACTCCGCGAGCAACTTCAAGGCGTCTTGCACCTTCTTCATCGCCTTCTCCTGACGGTCTTGACTCTTTTGGAGCTTTCGTTGCTCTTTCTCGTGGCGGCGATGAACAACTGCATTCTCTTCCCTATCCGCATTCCAAGCCGCCTCGTAATATTGTCGGTCCTGAGCTCGTTTCCCTCGTAGTACTGTCGATCCTGAGCTCGCTGCTGGGCTATATCATCCGGAAGGCATTGAAACGGTAATCGAAGTCTGCAGCTCTCATGTAGGGGTCGACGCCCGGTGATCCTCCGGGGGCGAATGAGGAAGGGCCGGCCGAGTGTGAAGGTCCTTCGAATGTGGGGTCGATTGGCGCCGGTATCGGACCTTCGATGGCAAAGGGCTGTGGGATGTCGGTGTGGTGGCGATAATTCTCGTGCCATTGATGGAAGTAGTTCTCCTTGACCCATCCCGGTAGCTTCGAGATCATCCTCATCCTACACAACATCGCGGCGTTCAATGACTTCCACCCGCCAACTTTCGTCATTTCCGGAGCATTCGCCGGCCAATACCCCAAACCTTTCACCACCTTAGTGATGAACGGTCCCACGACAATCTTCCCGTTCTCGTGTCTCGGACTGCTTCCTAAAGCCGAGTGCCATGGCGATCCCAAGGTTGACTTTATGCCCGTTGAACATCCGGGAAAGGTAGAAGAGATCCCGGATGGTAACGACGCCGTTGGACTCTCCTCGTGGGGTGACAGAGGTAGAAAAGAGTGATGAATGTACCTTAGTCCCGGTGCTTGCAACGAGGAGGCCTTCAATTGTGTACTTTTATACTCGGGTGCAACTTCGTTTGGTCCCCACGGGCGAATCATCGCGTGCCAACGCGCGTTCCTCTCGGCTTTCTTGTCCAGAACATACTTGTAGTGATCATCTGGATGGGGGTCATTGGCGTTTTGGATCCTTGGAACTTCACATCCCAAGGCCTTACAAAGAGAGTCGACATCCGTCACCCTCTCCCTATTGAATGCACGGAATTTTACTCCGTTTCTATAGGCGTGTTCGTTAAAGGAGAAGGTGGTGAGGAACTCGAGAGTGAGCTCTTTGTAAGCCTCTTCGTCGATGCTGAAGAGGGCGTCCCAACTACTATTGGAAAGGTAGTTATCGACTTGTTGGACGATGTGGAGGTGCTCGAGCGTCTCTCGGTGAAGTCGATCGGTCTGCATGAATGCCATTCCCTTTAGCTTCTCGTAACGTTGTTCTCGGGGATCATCGGCGAAGTTGGTCATGGCCGCAAGCAAATCTTCGGTTGGTTCTGTATTTGCTCGACGCCGACTACGTGGTGGTGGACTAGCGTTAGGGTTACGAGATGAGCTAGCACGAGAGGGATTTCTACGAGACATTGTACCTGCAAAACTCAAAATGAGTCTCGAGAAATATCATAATAGATTAACCATCTCGACTCGACCAAACTTTTCGTAAGCATTGAACGAGCACGTCAAATTCCAATGAATATATAAAATTAAAATCATATGAGCATGTCAAGCATTAAACTGGAATTAGGCAAGTCCAAGTCGAAAATTAACACCATTTATGAAATAAGAAATTCGTGAATTGAGCATCAACATCAAAATTTTGGGTTTGACATTTCATCGAACACCTTCAATGCATATAGAGAGGGGCGAAATTAAACCAACAAAATCAATGAAATTGGTTAGCCCAAGGTGTCTACAACGTAGCTTTAACCCAACAATCATTAATCAAGACATTACTTAAGTGAATTTCACGAAATCTTAAAATTTGAAAATTTAGGGTTAATGAGTAATTCATACCTTGCCCGCTTAGATTTGGGTTTCTCGCGTAGTTGAGATGTGTGTCCACGTTCTAGGAGATGTTTTCGGAGTTACTACACTTGAAATCGATGATTTTCGTGGGTGTTGTGGGTGTAAGATGTGGTAGCGTGTGTATATTGGGTGTGTCAAATGAGCTCCATCGACCTCCCCCTCTATTTTTATGTTGCATTCGCCAACCACACGGCCGTGTAGTACACTACACAAGCCGTGTTAACATCGCGCGGCTTCTTTTTTTTTTTTACAGTTTTAATTTAATTTTTTAATTTTTTTATATATATGGTAGATAACACGGCCGTGTATGAGGCCGTGTTTCAATCGTGCATATATATATATATATATATATATATATATATTTAAAGGTTTAATTAATTTTTTTTTATATATGGTAAACAACACGGCCGTGTTACAATCGCGCCTATATTAATATTTTTTTTATTTATTTTTCTTTTAAGGTTTAATAATAATAATTATTTTTTTTTATTTGGAAATCAACACGGCCGTGGATATGGCCATGTAGATCCGCCGAGGCTTCAAAACTTTCAGCCATATCTTAACACGGCCGTGTTAGAATAAACCGTGGCCGTGTTGACTTCTACCGAGGCTCTCAGCATTTACACGGCCGTGTCTATTTACCACATAGGCCGTGTTAAAAGTGCGCGTTTTTTTTTTTTTTTTTTGTAATCGAAAAAAAATCTTTACACGGTCGTGTTTCTTTGGCTCTAGCCGTGTTGGCATGTAAAACACGGCCGTTTAATATTAGATAGAGGTTGTGCTTAAGTTTCATCGTACCGTGCTCTATCGTAGTGACAACGTTAAGCCAACCTTGACGTAGGTCTATAATAGTTGGGCACGTAAATATGGTACTGACATTAACTTGAGCTGAACTATTGTTAGGTGTGACATAACGCATGGACATCAAAATCTTTTATAGGGATTATGGATATGATTTTGTAACGAAAAAGGCAAATCCGATTTTGTTCATAATGGCGCCGCTTTCCACAAATAAAAAAGACGGCGTTTTGAAGAAAAAATCGGATTGCGAAATTAATGATGCCTTATCATTTCGTTGCACTCATGCCTATAAATAGGATGTGTAGTTGTAGGCTTTACTGCACCACAACATAAATCTTCTCCGATTATATCTTTTAAGCTTCGCAATGTATAATTTCGGAGAAGATGCAGAACGTGAGAACATCCCTCAAGAAACCTTCAGGATGGAAAGTATAGAAAGGCTCAAGCTTGAGTTATTCATCCTTTTGGGTTTGCTCGGGGTTGCAATCGCCGCTTTTGTGGCGTGGTCGTTACGCATTGTACTTGCATATAATCACTATGTAATCGTGCTTACTAAAGCAAGGAAGGTTTAGCTTCCAAGCTTTTATGTATCGGGTTGTAACACGATGTCCATCAACGTAATCGTTATGTCACCACGTTCATTTCGCATCTCTATCGTCAACTCCCTTATTATTATTATTATTATTATTAGTGATAAATAAACGTGAAATGCAACTAATCTTAAGTTATAAAGTAAAGTAAACGTGAATGCAAATACCTGGGTTGCCTCCCAAGAAGCGCTTCTTTAACGTCGTAAGCCGGACGTACCTTTTCACGCTTTACCCTAGGTTGAAGTCGAGGTACATGACCTCGTTATCACTTGGTGCTTTCTCGCCTCCGAAATAGTGCTTCAAACGTTGGCCATTAACCTTGAAAGTTCCCTGTTCATCATTATAAATCTCGACGGTACCGTACGGGAAAACACGAGTAATAATGAATGGTCCAGACCAACGCGATCTCAACTTTCCGGGAAAGAGCCTAAGTCGAGAATTAAAGAGGAGTACTTGATCCCCTTCTCGAAATTCTCTCGTTGCTTAATCTTTTTATCATGATAAGCCTTTGAACGCTCTTTATACATTCTTGCGTTATCGTATGCCGATAAACGCCACTCATCAAGCTCATTGACTTGGAGCTTACGTTTTTCACCGGCTCGCTCCAAATCAAGATTTACTGACTTAATTGCCCAATAGGCTTTATGTTCTAATTCGACGGGAAGGTGACACGTCTTTCCGTAAACTAGTTTATACTGTGTAGTACCTATGGGTGTCTTGTATGCCGTTCTGTAAGCCCAAAGTGCATCGTTCAATTTACTCGCCCATTTTCGCCGGTTCCCGTCTATGGTTTTCTCTAGGATGCGTTTCAGCTCTCGATTTACAACCTCTACTTGGCCACTAGCTTGAGGATGATAGGGGGTAGAGACACTATGTTTAACACCATACTTTTCTAAGGTTCGTTCAAATTGGGTGTTACAAAAATGAGTACCCCTATCACTAATGATGCATTTAGGTGTCCCAAACCGCAAGAACAACGCTCGTAAGAATTTAACAACGACTCTCGCATCGTTAGTGGGTAGGGCTTGGGCCTCGGCCCACTTAGACACGTAATCAACAGCCACAATAATATACTTGTTATTGTACGAACTAGGAAAAGGGCCCAAAAAGTCTATGCCCCAAACATCAAATACTTCGCATACTAAAATAAAGTTCTGGGGCATTTCATCGCGTTTTGAGATATTACCTGCTCGTTGACATTGATCACACGTGTAACGTACCTATGGCATCCTTGAAAATCGTCGGCCAGTAGAATCCACATTCTAACACCTTTTGTGCAGTGCGATTGGCTGCATAGTGTCCTCCGGCAGGTCCGCTGTGGCAATGCTCGATAATCTTTATTGTTTCGGGAAGAAACACAACGTCGAATGACTTGGTCTGCACATCTCCTGAAAAGAAAAGGGTCTTCCCAAAAGTAGTATTTCAAGTCGGAAAAGAATTTCTTCTTTTGTTGACTTGTATACTCTTTTGGTAGGATCCTCGCAACAATATAATTAGCAAAATCTGCAAACCACGGGACTTCTTCATTTACCACTTTTATGGCGTATAGATGTTCCTCTGGGAACGTGTCGTGGATCGTTTTGTTGTCGGGGTTCAGTATCTCAGATTCCTCTAGTCGAGAGAGGTGATCTGCTACCACGTTCTCGGCACCCTTCTTGTCGCGGATCTCGATATCAAATTCTTGAAGGAGCAATATCCATCGAATAAGCCGCGGCTTGGCGTCTGGCTTCGCTAGCAAGTACTTCAATGCAGAATGGTCAGTAAAAACAACAACTTTAGTCAAAATAAGATATGACCTGAATTTGTCGAAGGCGAATACGATAGCGAGAAGCTCCTTTTCGGTGGTAGTGTAGTTGCATTGGGCTGAGTCCAATGTCTTACTCTCGGCTGAAAGTGTTTATCCTTTCGCTGTCCCAATACAGCTCCAACTGCGTAGTCACTAGCATCGCACATAAGTTCAAAGGGTAACCCCCAATCGGGAGCAACCATAATAGGTGCAGAGATCAACTTTTCCTTAAGCAAATTGAAAGCAATAACGCATTCGTCATTAAAGTCAAATGGAGCATCTTTTTCTAGCAGCTTAGACATAGGTCGTGCAATTTTCGAAAAGTCTTTAATGAATCTTTGATAAAATCCTGCATGACCTAGGAAACTCCTAATAGATTTCACGTTCGAGGGAACAGGTAGTTTTTCTATCGTCTCTACCTTAGCCCGATCCACTTCGATTCCTTTAGAAGAAATCTTGTGTCCCAATACTATACCCTCTCGAACCATGAAATGACATTTTTCCCAATTAAGTGCTAGATTAGTCTCTTCACATCGTGCTAACACACATTTAAGATTAATTAGACAAGCATCGAAAGAGGTACCAAAAACTGAGAAATCATCCATGAACACCTCCATGATTTCGCCCACCAATTCGTCAAAATCGCCATCATGCATCGCTGAAACGTGGCTGGGGCATTGCAAAGACCAAATGGCATCCGTCGATAAGCAAACGTACCAAACGGACAGGTGAATGTCGTCTTCTCTTGGTCCTCCGGAGCTATTGGAATCTGCAAGTAACCTGACAGGCCATCAAGAAAACAGTAAAATGCATGTCCTGATAACTTTTCAAGCATTTGATCAATAAAGGGTAAAGGAAAATGATCCTTTCTCGTGGCATCGTTCAATTTTCTGTAGTCGATGCACACACGCCATCCAATTACGGTTTTCGTCGGAATCAACTCGTTCTTTTCATTGGGAACGACCGTCATGCCTCCCTTCTTTGGAACCACTTGGACGGGACTCACCCATGCACTATATGAGATCGGGTAGATCACTCCAGCATCCAGTAGCTTAATGACCTCCTTCTTCACGACATCCTTCATGTTGGGGTTTAGCCTCCTTTGCCGTTGGGCGACAGGTTTGAAGTCATCCTCCATGAGAATCTTATGTGTGCAGAAGCTTGGGCTAATCCCCCGAATGTCGGATATCTTCCATGCTAAGGCCTTTTTGTGCTCTCGCAGCACCTTCAACAACTGGTCTTTTTGCCTGCCGTCGAGACTTGATGATATTATCACTGGTAGCTTCGACTTGCCTTCTAGAAATGCATATTCGAGATGTTCGGGCAATTGTTTCAACTCTAGGACAGGTGGCTCTTCGATCGAGCTCTTTTCTTTGTCCTCCTCTTTACTTTCGTGGACTTCCGTCACAAGCTCGTCATAATCTTCTTCGCACTCATCGGTGGCCACCATCATGAATGATTGTGTATCGCCCCCGCCAAAAACCTGCGACAGACCTTGCACAGAAAAGATGAAATCATGTTCAAAGATATCCAAGTAATAACACTTATCGTCAAGTGAGCTAGGACTTTTCATAGAATCTGCCATGTTGAAAGTCACTTTCTCGCCATCAACCGTCAAGGTCAAAGTACCATTTCTAACATCTATCATGGTTTCACCAGTGGCCAAGAATGGTCGACCTAAGATAAGAGGAATATTTTCATCTTCCTCCATATCCAAAATGACGAAATCGGCGGGAATTATGAACTTGTCCACTTTCACTAGGACATCCTCGATAACACCGCGAGGGTATTTTAAGGATCTATCAGCCAATTGGAGGCTCATCCTAGTGGGTTTTGGCTCGCCTAAACCTAATCTCTTAAACATAGAATAAGGCATCAAATTTATACTAGCTCCTAGGTCGGCTAATGCACGTTCAACAACAACATCTCCTATAAGACAAGGAATAGTAAAACTCCCTGGATCCTTAAGCTTCTTCGGTATTTTACTTTGTAAAATGGTGAACACTCTCCTCGTAGGCACACAGTAGAACGTCTTCGAGCTTCCTTCGGTTGGTGAGCAAGTCCTTGAGGAACTTCGTGAAACGAGGCATCTGCGTAATAGCTTCAACAAACGGTAAGTTTATATGCATTTGTTTACATACCCATAAATTTTCCAAATTGCTCCTCGTCTCGATCCTTCTTCAACCTAGCCGGATATGGGATCTTCGGTTGATATGGCTTCACCGTGGTGAGGGGTCTCCTTCTCCGTTCCTCTTTCAGCTTCAGCCTTTTCGAGTTTCTCATCTTCGATTTTCTCAACGTCTTGCTCTTTGAGGACCTCGATATCATCCTGTTCTGTGGGTTGCTTCATCGTGAGTTGCTCTCGTTCCTGCAATTCCTTCCCATTCCTTAAGGTGACGGCCTTGCAATGTTCCCTTGGATTCGTCTCAGTATAGCTCGGGAGCGAACCTTGAGGTCGTTCCGCCAATTGTTTCGCTATTTGGCCCACTTGTTGCTCCAATTTCCGTACTGAAGCATCCGTGTTTTGAGCTCGTAAATCGATGGTTTGGAAATGTTCTTCCATCTTCGTTAATCGACTCTCATAGGCTTGAGTGGTCTTGTTGAAGTTCGAGAGGAGAATCTCCATCATACCCTTCATCTCCTTCATGTCAGTAGATCCCGACCCTTGAGCTGTATTTTGATAATGGTTGCTCGATCCTCCAGATTGAAATCCCGGTGGTGGCCCTTGCTGGAATCCGGACTGCCTCTGCATCTGCTGGCCTTGATTACCATAGGACATGTTAGGGTGTGCTCGAGGTTGAAAACTCCTCTGACCTTGGTAATTGCCCATGTAGTCAACATGCTCTAAGGGTGATATGGCTTGACATTCCGAAGTCTCGTGAGCTGCACCACAATTACCGCAGTGAGGTATGTATGGTATTTGTTGAGGTGGTGCTGCGGCCATCGGGGTTATCACAGCGTTGACGGCTTGCGGTTGAGCAGCCTTTGGTATAAGAGCATTTAACACCGTCTGAAGTTGAGTTTCCGTCGTGACCATTTGCTGTTGAAGAGCATCAAACTTAGCATTCATCGCTGTATCGTTGCTCACTTCGAACATTCCAGGCGCCCTCATTCTTGTGTTGCCTCGCATGAAGCTATTTCTCGTATATTCTTCGATTAAATTCCAGGCTTCAGTGGCACTAAGCTTCACAAGTCCTCCGTTTGCGGCACCGTCTAGCATATGAGCCGTTTGATCGTTGAGTGCCTCGTGGAATCTATTGATGATTGTTGCCTTCGTCATTCCATGCTGCGGGCATTTCTTCAACAACGCTTTGTACCTCTCCCATACTTCATAAAGATTCTCCGTGTCTTTCTGATAAAAGAGTGAAATTTCAGTCTTTAACCTGAGAACCTTCGATTGCGGGAAAAAGTAGCCAAGAAAGGCCCCGCGCAGCTCGTTCCAAGTAGTGATAGATTTCGGTGGTAATAGCTCCAACCACTCCTTTGCCTTATCTTTGAGAGAGAATGGAAACAACATAAGCTTGATTGCATCATTCGACACCCCATTGATTTTGATGATGTCCGTAATCACCAAGAATGCTTTGATGTGTTTGTACGGATCATCTTCGGAGTTGCCCTCAAATTGAGCCGTCTGGAATATCATTTGAAGCCATGAGTTCTTCAGCTCAAAATTGTTGATTGCGATCGGTGGTATGACAATTGCCGACTCCGTACCACCGAGTGTATCGTTCTTGAGCAAATCTTGCAGTGATTGCTCCTCGTTATTAGCTTCTTGATCTGCCATCTCCTTTGGTGTTCCTGAACTACCGACTGGCGTCTCTGGGTGAGAGGTGCTTGCGGTGTCCTGAGAGTAATCAACTAGCTGAATTGATTCGTCGGACGAATGACTTTCGGAAGTTTCTTGTCTCAGACTTCGTCGCAATGTACGCTCAAAATTTGGAGATCCTTCAACAAGTGGATACGATGGATGGCTTCGGGTCATTCACCGTATAAGTGTACATGAAAAAAAGTCAACAAACCACGTTAGCTAGGTAACGAAACACAAACCAAAAGACAGTTGCAGATAAGAAACGTTGATTAACTAGAATTAAATAACAAATAAGTAAATGGCTAAATTACCGAACTCGGGTTTTCCTAATATCAATCTACTCCCCGGCAACGGCGCCAAAAACTTGATCGCGATGGCGTGTGCTATTAAATATGGTATAGAGATTCGTGCATATACGTCAAGTAATAATTAAAACGAATACGTTAAACTAGCACCACGCGCGATAGGCACTGTACCTATCATTTGTAGAATAGCTTAGCGAGTATCCGAGTATCGAACACGAGGAATAACATTGATTACTAGTAATTACCTATCAATTCGATATTTAGCCTAACAAATAGTTTGTGATTTTTTTTATGTTTGAACTAGATCACGACAACTCAAACTAACACGATGAAAGAACTTAAGACACGACCGAAGATTTAAAAGTAACTTTTCAAGTGGAGAAGAATGTGCTCGGGATTTCGAATCCCGTTAGGTATTGTCGACTAGGCCGTAAACCACCGTGTCCACGCGGATAATGACTAAATCGCAGTAATTTCTTTTCACTCCCGAATTTGCTGTCGCCCTAAATGGTCGCGAGGATTTATAATGGTTTACCTATAGCGAGGGTCGACTATTTGCTTTCGCCCTATAGTCGACTCCTAACGTTTACGAAAGGACTAACCGTTCTTTAGCTTTCGCCCTCAACGGTATACCAAACGTCACACCAATACATAGACATATCAATGTGACCTTCAAAACAACACATAGACATATTGAATCGAAGAAACAATGTCGTAAATGATAAATAAACAATGTCACGTGTTCACAAGTGTTATAACGCCCAAACGACAACTCTACCCAGCGTTCATCTCATCCCGAGCACATAAGAAGCTTAGCTACTCATGCTTAAGAGAGATCTACGAATCGTATACAAAATAAAGCACAGAGAATACATAGATCTTCCCTATTTTACGAGCCCACGCAGATCCAGCGTCCTTTGTGCTAGATCTTGGATAAAATGAGCTTCGAATCTTCACTTTAGCACCTAGGAATCGTTTAGATTGATTCCTATGGGTCTTGAGACGTCCCTTAGGTGTATTTTATCTTTTGGAAGTGAGTTATGTCGATCTAGATCCAGATCTGGGTTGAGAAGTGCGGCTTATATAGAAAGAAATTAACAACACGGCTTATCCCACCGACAAACACTGCCGTGTACCAAGCCTGAGGCCCCGGGTCCGCGATGCTACACCGACAGACATGGCCGTGTCACCAAAGAACCAAGCCGTGTTAACATGCCGAGGCTTCCTCTCTCACTGATGAGCCACACACGGCCGTGAAACGTGTCGCTCCAGGCCGTGTGAAATTGCCGAGGCTTCATATCATTTTCCTTCGGTTAAGCACGGCCGTGTTTGTTCTTGCCGTGACCGTGTTTCTTATGAACATGGCCGTGTTGTTTGGTTGGTCGGAGCCGTGTTGGTTCGCCGAGGCTTAAAATCATTTTCTTCGAGTAAACACGGCCGTGTTGGTACACAGTGAGGCCGTGTTTCTGGTAAACTTGGTCATTTTTGCCCCATATTCTCTCGATTGGTCCCGATTGTTATCTTATGCTCCTTCAATATCAAAACATAGGTATAATATTTAATATAAGTACAAGATAACTCAAATAAACCAAGTTACGACCTAAATATGATAGAGATAAACGTATAAAAATACGTTTATCAAGCTCCGACTCCGAGGAAGAGGCGAGTAGGATAGTATAATTAATAGGGATTAAATATGTTTTTTTATGGAATTTTTTCCTATTTTAATGTAATTTTAATATTAATTTTTCTTTAATATTTTTTTGTATTTTAAAATGTAATTTTTCTTATTTCAATAAAAAATTTGGATTTTTTTACGTTAGAATAAAAATAAAAAATGGGCAGAACTTGCCCAGAAGCGTTACGAACCAATGGTTCGTGTGCCGGTTCCACCAAAATGGTTGTGGAACGGGAACCGGAACCACAGCCTAGTTGTACCGACCCGGAACCGACCCATGACCCATTTGACCACCTTTAGATGCTAATGTATTTGACTGACACCTAGTGGTAAATTAACCAACTCCGAAATATCATTGCTCAAGGTTGAGTCGAGCTCATATTAAAATACATTAGCAATTGCTTCATCATAGGATCAAGGGTTATCACTTGTCACGTGCAAATAATAATCTCCTCCAAAAGAATTAGGAATTGTACGTCTCTTCCCAATCCTCTCAAATGGACTAGGGTTTCCTAAAGTCAAATTACCATTTTCAGGTGCGTTTCCTTTTAAATATTTTAAAGGAATTTTTCTTTCAAAGAACTCTGCATTCTTTGACTCAATGGTTATACTTTGAGCCATATCTTCATTTTCCAACACCAAAAAACGATATGCTGGTGTGTTATGTGCATATACTATGAACATGCAATCTCACGTTCTGGGTCCTATTTTTTTTCTTTGGCTCGGTTATCAAGACGTTAGCCACCCCCACACTTTGAAATATTTAACATTGGGCGCATATCATTTCCATAACTCATATGGAATCTTCCCAAGTCTTTTTTGTGTGGGATTCGATTTTGTAAGAAGCAAGCTGTTAGGATTGCTTCACCCTAAAGGTTCTCATGAGCATATGAATTTATCATAATTGCGTTCATCATTGATTTGATAGTTCTATTTTTCCTCTCAGTTATTCCATTGGATTAAGGCGAATAAGGACGTGTTGTCTCATGTATTATGCCATGCTTTTCACAAAAACTATTCACTGCAATATACTTACCCCCACGATCAATTTTTAACCTCTTGATCATTTTTTCCAACTGTTTTCCACATCATTTGGTAGGCCACAAACTTTTCATGAGCCTCACTCTTATGCTTGAGTAAATATACTCTTGCATATTGAGTGATCATCATTAAAGATAATATAAAATTTATTGCCGCCTCTTGTATCACAAGATTGCATGTCGCCAATATCACTATGTATAAGCTCAAGTAATTGAGTTTTTTCTCAATATTTTAACATGTTTTCTTTGTCAATTTTGATTCAACACAAAATCTCACATTTATTTCAGTCATCTACTTCAAAAATTTTCAAGAATCCCAAGACTCATCATCTTCTTTATATAACCATTGTTTACATGTCTCAATCTTAAAGCCAAACATCATAATAAGCCATCATATAAACTGATGAAAGATTTTCATTAATGGTGAGATTGGGGTGGTCCCGTAAAATGATATGAAAATAACTAAAGGCTACTAAGAAAGTTTTAACACATCGGAAAATTAAAATTTAGCAGTAAAAACGACGGAGACAGTTTAAAATATGCAGCAACTTAAATAACTTGAACGCCTTCAGGGAAAAATTTCACTACTAAGAATGAATTACAAAAAGACGAACTATCAAAAGATAGTAAAAACAGCCTAGTAAAGAATCTATCGATTCTTCTAATCTTCACACAGAAAACCTACGATCTATGTAAAGGTAAAATCACTAGGCAAAGAACTGTTTGACGCAAATATGGTGAGAGCTCTCTCGTTTTCTTTCTACTCGTTCACTACTAGCTATGTGATCAGTAATGGAGTCTTCTATTTATACTCTTGATTGCTTCGACTCCAATCCTCTTCACGTTCTCCATGATGTCCACGACTCCACTACTGAGAAAATGTCTCGACTTATTCGGCCATGCGAGTATCATTTCTATTTTTAGTATGCACTTGTATCCGTTCGATAATGCTGCCTATTTTTAGTATCCACCCACTCTTGTTTGAACAATTACAGCTCGTAAATAACTTCTGCACACACGTAAATAAAGCCACAATAATAGGATAAATGGTTTTTGGGTTTGAAAGACATAATTAAGGTTGGACCAAGTCCGAGTCAAACGATGTTGACTCAAATACTGAGTCCACATTGTCAATATTAACAAAGTCAACATTAACAATCTCCCCCTTTTTGTCTTTCTTCCCAAAATCAGTGCAAAGATAAATCCATAGAACTTCCAATTCACAGAACTTCAAATCCATAGAACTCCCCCTAAAAGGATCAAGTAACTTAAAACAAAAAGTGGTGCAATATATTAAACATTAGTACAAAACAACTTAGAGGTCTTAAGTACGTCTGCAAAACACAAACACAAACATAACAGTTTACACGCAAAAACAGGAATTAGACAAAGCAATTAAAATAAGAAAGCTAAAAGTTAAGACTCTCAATAGAGTCATCTGAAGTAGCTTCAACTTCCACTTCTGCTTCTCCTTCTCCGGTTTCTGCTCCAGCAACTTCCTCTTCTTCAGCTTGTCCTTCTCCAACTCCAACTCCAGCAGCTTCTACATGATCAGCTCCCCCTGCAGTCGATCTCCCTGCTTCATTTCCCTCATCAGCAACAACAGTCTTCCGGGCTTCTTCTTCTGCACCATCTCCCCCTTTTTGGGAAGAAAGTGGACTCCGAAGGGTCTCCCTTTGTGCAACAAATGAAGCAATAGTATCATCCAGATAATTGATATAGCATGCCAGGACTGATGTTGGAGCAGATGATGAACCAACATTTGGTTCAACACTTGAAGCTCCGTGCTAGGGCAGATCCACAACATTGTGTAGCCCTATCTAATGAGCCGCGATGCAATAGGGGATATTCTTGTATACACATTGCCTGCTTGAGTAGGTTTGAACCCCCCTCGAACCAGCATCAACCAAATGATTGATGGAAAATGGAGTATTCCTTTCTCAACCCGTTCGGCTTGATATGCTATTTGGTTAAGGACATATTCTCCCAGTTAATGGGAAGATTTTTCCCTAGAACATATAACAGTTGTGCCATAGGTTCGGTCACTCTACTATCATTGGCTGTGGAAAGCCAATTATAGATTGTTATTTTAAATAGCACAGTGCAGAGTGGAGTGGGGTGAGTGGCAGAAAAGTTATGAATCCATTTCACCACCTTACCACCGGTGATGAAGGACACAACTTCATCCATGTCATTCTCAGCCATCTGATTAACTTCAGGAGTTCCAAGCAATTCATTTATTAAATGAGAAGTAAACTCATAAAGCTTCCGTAAGTAAATCTTACCGAATTTCTTAGAGTTAGGCTCATTAATCTTGGGAGAAAGGTTAGAGTATAGCTCTCTGACCACATGGTCGGAGTGAACTCCCAAGCTGAGCACAACCTTCCTAAGATGTCTTGACTCCAAGAATTGAAGGAGCTGAGTGAAGCTTGTTTTGTCAACGGTTCTTTCTACGCGCAGATTCCTGGAGTAGAATGACTTCCAGAATTCTTTGTTCTTCTAGGCGTAGAACTTCTGAGGGTTTGTAGGGATCTCCCAGTCACAACCTTCAGACATTTCTTCATCAGAGAGGAATGTTAGGTCAATAGTCAACCCAACATTGGCCTCAGCACTTTGCTTCTCTTCAGACACTTTCTCCCTTTTGGATGGGCGAGATGTTGATTCTGCTTTTCTCTTCCCTTGCTTTTTTTGCAGCATTTTCTTGATGACACCCAGTGGAACGTCATCAGGAAAAGATTCTTCAGCGGGTACGGCTTCTTTTTCAATGGAAGCCTCCAGCGACTCAGATTCAGAGCTTGTTGAACAATCTACCGCTATGGGAATGAAATCCTCGTCCGAGCTTTGAGAATCATCACTTGAATATGAAGGCGAGCTCGTGACAGTGTTGGGCTTGGATCCTTCGCAGATTCCTACGGGTGAACTTCTGAGTTTACAGCGTCGTCTCGAATAGGAGATGCGGCTCTAATCGGAGTAGACACTCCGTAAATCACCATCGCCAGTGGATTTGTATCTATGATAGTGGCGCTTGATGTTGAATCAATATTTTGTGTATCAGAATTAGGTGAGTTTGCCATTAAAAATATTGAAGCAGAGAAAATTTTGAACGTAATTGAGGGCTGGAAAATCTAAGAATTCGCAGAGATTACTCAGAGAAAATGCAATAGGGTTTGTGCGTTATGAGATAAATCAGGCGAGTAAATAGGAGACGAAGTCTGTAACGGTAAAAAAATGGGAGATGATGGAAGAAAAGTAACCGTTAGAGAGCTTTGAATAAAATAATAATAAGTAAATTATTATTTTATTTTTTATTTAAAATAAGTTAAAAGCATGCACTAACCGTTAAACGTGGAGAGTGGAAATCGTGTGACATGATAAATCGTGCACAAGGTGATCATAACAAAAATTCAAGTTGCGATCAAGTGTAACTAACCGTTTAGGTGTTCCGATGAACGCGGTGAAGATAGCCGTTCTTCTACTAATGCAAAATGAGAGATATAGATACTAGACACGACATACTTAATATATGTATACCTGAAATCTCATAAAACAAAAAAGAAAATATAGCATGATCAAAATGACTAGTCACATATATTGCTCAACTTAAGACCCAACATTCTCAAAATGATTTCCTTCATTTTCTGTTCAACACCCTAGATCACAATTTTCTTTCATTTTCTGCCATTTTGTCACATTTATTATAGAAAGAAAATATTGTGTACTGCTCTTAAATAATTTCTTCTTCATCAAGGTTCAGCTTTTTGTACGCAAAGAATACATCGTCACCGCAAATGTCATGTATCTAAGGATTCTAAATATTTTGAACATGTATCTTGGAAAAGGATCATGAGCATACTTGTGCTAGTGAGTGAGTCATTTCAGAAAATGGTCCGGGTGAGTCAAATTATTTCAGGAATTTTAATAACGAGAAAGAATATACCAAATATCAAAACAGTACAGTCATATTTGACATATGTCAATGTTGATCCAAATACTGGACCAACATATACTGACACTAACAGAGACCTATAGACTTCGTCAGGCTTGAGAACCTTTCGAAGTCTAAGGCTTTAGTGAAAATATCCGCTAACTGATTCGTAGTATCTATATGTTCTATTTGCACTAACTCTTTTTCTACTATATCTCTCATAATGTCTAATGTCTATATGCTTACACCTAGAATGCTGAATCGAATTTTTTGAAATGTTTATGGCACTTAGATTATCACAATACATCAGCACAGTTTCGCTCTTTAACCCATAATCACTCAACATACTCTTAAGCCATATGAGTTGTGTACAATAGCTACCTGCTGCCACATACTCAGATTCGACTGTAGAGAGAGAAACACAATTTTGTTTTTTACTAAACCAAGACACTAGATTATTACCTAAGAAGAAGCAACCACTAGTGCACTTGCGATCATCTTCATCACCTGCCCAATGGGCATCACTGAAACCAACTAAATTAATGTTAGTATCATTTGAAAACCATAAATTCAAAATTCTTTTGACAACGTTTAGATGAGAAACCTTTGGTTCAGCCTGATATCTCACACATACACAAACATTATATATAATGTCTGGTCTACTCGCAGAAAGATATAATAAGCTTCTCATTGAACGATATAATGTGGGATCAACATCTTTCCCAACATTATCTGTACTTATCTTCTGCGTAGATCCCATAGGAGTTCTCATTACCTTGGCATTATCTAACCCGAATTTCTTCACAGTATTCTTCGCGTACTTCTCCTGAGACATAAAAATGTCGTCCTTACTTTGTTTTACCTGCAAACCTAGGAAAAATGTCAGTTCACCGATCATACTAATCTCAAACGTGAAATTCATAGCTTGGATAAACTCATCTGACATAGATCGAGATGTTGATCCGAAGACTATATCATCAACATAAATTTGAGATACTAACACATCATTCCCAACTCTTTTTACGAACAGAGTTCTATCGGCTTCTCCTCTAACAAAACCAAAATCTAAGAAAAACGAAGTAAGTCTACCACACCAAGCTCGAGGAGCTTGCTTTAAACCATGAAGAGCTTTTGCAATTTAAACACATGACCAGTATGATAAGGATCTTCGAAACCTTTAGGTTGGTCAACATAAATTTCTTTATCAATAAAGCCATTTATGAACGCACCCTTAACATCCATCTGATGTAGGATAATGTTGAGCCAACATGCAATAGCAAGAAGAAGTCTTATAGATTCTAACCTTGCTACGGGGGCAAACGTTTCATCAAAGTCTATTCCCTCAACTTGGGTATAGCCTTGGGCAACTAAACGAGCTTTATTCCTAATCACATTCCCATACTCATCAGATTTGTTTTTGAAAATCCACTTTGTACCAATGATGTTACCGTCGCTTGGTCGTGGAACCAAAGTCCAAACCTGATTTTTATTAAATTGAACAAGCTCTTCTTGCATTACATTGATCCAAAAACTGTCCTTGAGAGCTTCAAGAATATTTTTCGGTTCAATTTCAGATACAAAACAGTTAAACCTTACCTCACTGTTACGGAAGTCATTCATAGATTTTTTACCATTGTTCTGTAGTTTCTTCGTGGTTTATCTCTTGTCTTCCGTCCTTCATCCAATCTGCCAATGATCTGATCAGAGGGATGAAATATTTGAATCCTAGCAGGAGGATCTCTTCGAACATTAAAGGTTTAATCTTCAGTATCCTCTGCTCGACCAACCGTAGGAACAACATCTGCAATGTCAACTTAAGGAGTATTTCTGCTAAGGTCAGCGGAATCATAAAAAATGAATTGATTCCTGAATAGTTTTCAATTTAAGATTGTAAACTCGATAAGCACGACTGTTAGTAGAATATCCCAAGAAAATGCATTTGTCACTTTTCGAATCAAACTTTGTCATCACGATCATTCAACATATAGGAAGAACATCCAAACACATGAAAATATTTGACCATAGGTTTCGTACCCTTTAAAATCTCATAAGAGGTTTTCTTGTCTCTTGACGAAAGAAAACTCTATTGGAGATATGACAAGTCGTGTTCAATGCTTCAGCCCAGAACCTTTTAGAAAGACTCTTGGATTGTAGCATTACACGAGCCATTTCCTGAAGAGTTCTATTCTTCCTTTCGACTACCCCATTTTGTTGAGGTTTCTAATGATAAGAAAATTCATGGATAATGCCCTTTTTGTCACAAATATCTTTAAAAGATTGATTTTCAAACTCTCTACCATGATCTGACCTATACAAAAAATGGGAGCACAAAAGTTATTTTTTATCATAGCACAAAAAGTTTTGAAAAAATTAAAAGTTTTGGATTTCTCTCTAAGAAAAAATATTCATGAAAACCTAGAAAAGTCATCAAAAAGGACATACACATATTTTCTACCGCATATACTGTCTACTTTCATATGAGCCATAAGATCCATGTGAAGTAGCTGAAAGCAGTGGGCCGTTCTAAAATGTTGATCAACATTATGACTGACATGCTTCTGCTTTTCTTTCAGACATTGCTCACAAATAATCTTTCCACAATCCTTTAGGTTGTGAATTCTTCTAATTGTCTCATGCCGAATCATTTGTTCTAACGTTCGGTAATTAACATGACCGAATTTATTATGCCAAAGAACAATATCATCTTCAGTCTTAGAGAGTTTACACACATCTTTTCTCTCATCCTTATCACCAACTTGATAACAATTATCACTCGATCTTTTACCTGCCATCACACACAAATTCTTGTCATTAAAAACCTCATAACATTCTCTATTAACCTTATCTCAAGATCGTCGTCACATAGTTGACTTTTGCTAATTAAATTAGCAACAAGTCCATCAACATGGAGGACATTCCTTAGGGCAGGAAAGCCAAC
Source organism: Linderniella brevidens (assembly GCA_004919715.1). Classification (NCBI taxonomy): domain Eukaryota; kingdom Viridiplantae; phylum Streptophyta; class Magnoliopsida; order Lamiales; family Linderniaceae; genus Linderniella; species Linderniella brevidens. Next base: position 7,478,110 of record SWDC01000148.1, read on the forward strand.
CACATTGAGTTTACTACGTTCGAGTATTTTACCTTTTGTTCCACCTCCAAAAGTAACTGTACAATTACTTAAGGGAATATAGTCTATCAAGTAATCGTTGGTACCTGTCATATGGCGTGAACAACCACTATCAAAGTACCAAGATCCTGAAACATTAGTTTTTAAGGACGTGTAAACAACATTACATTGAATTGCCGACTTTCTTACCCAAACTTTCTTCTGAACTGATGGACTTCCAAAAGCTCTATTCTTATGATTAACAGAACTCGAACTAAGGTTGTTTGAAATATCTCCAGACATTCTCTTCAACACTGATTTCTCAATGTTGGAGCGAATATTGGATGTATTTTCAGTCAACATTTGCTTTTTGGAAATTGCATCTTTCAGTTTCCAACAATAAGGTTTAAGACAAAAATGACACTTAAAGCTTATAGACCTGGACTTAGATGCAGAATGCTTAGATTTTTTATTAAGAATAGGATGTGATTTGAATCCTAGACCATGTTTAGAAGTATTAACAAAAGAAAGTACCTTGTCAAGTGTTGCCTTGCCTTTATTCATTTTCGAAAACGTATCTGAAGCCTTGTTGACTTGCGTTTGCAGCTTGTCAATTTCTTTGTCCTTTCTGGTCAATAAGGCTTCCATCTTGCTCATCCCATCAAGCAAGCTATTGATTACCTTTTCGTTGTTAAGATTATCCTTAGTCAGCACTTGAACGACATCCTTTAGTTTCGAGATTTGACTTCTCTGATTCGTCCACTCTACATAGAGTTGTTTGTATGTTTCTTCCAGTGATTCACCATCCTCGGCACGTTCTAAAAGATCTCCTGAATCATCTAACAACAAAGATTCATCAAAATTGGTTTGTTCATCATAATAAAAAAGAATATAGTTTTCAGATGTTGAATCTAATGTTGGATCAACATCCGTTACGACATTTAACCCAATATGATGTTCTTCATCTTCGTTGTCAGAGAAGGTTGGATTTGAGACTTTAGTCCATTGGGCGATCTGATGCGTATTTCTTGCTGGCGCGTCTTCTTCATCATCAGATAGGCTAACCCAATAGCATTTTCCATACCTGCGAAGAGTATTAGCACATTCATTTGCATAATGACCCCAGCCTTTACAAGCATGACATTGGAAAGAGTCCCTGTCAAGCTTGTCGGCTTTCGCTTTCTCAACAAAATTTCTTCTGTTGATAGGGCGATTAGGCGTGGATGAAGACTCTTTAGCATTGAGTATATTCTTTAATGTTGGACCAACATTCACCTCCCTCTTATTTTTCAGCAAATTTTTGAACTTCCTAACTATCATAGCCATATCCTCATCATTGACAGGATCAACCTTAGATTCACCGTTGATTCACCACCTGAAGGTTGCGAGACTAGAGCAAGATTTTACCCCTTGACGCATTTTTCTGAACTTCGAGATTGGTCTCATAGTTCTTCATAATGTTCATCAGGGTATTGAAGTCGAGTGTGGCTAGATTGTGCGCTTCCTCTACAGCTGTCACATTCACATTAAACCTCTCAGATAGTGACCAAATAGCCTTAGAATTTAAAACTTTGTTTTAAATCAGTTCACCAAGACTATGATACTCGCTAGAAATATTCAAAAGCTTTCCAAAATAAGTAGTGATGTATTCAGCGTCCCTCATACGAAGGTTTTCAAATTGGCTATTTAAAAGTTGCAACTGTCTCTCACACTCGCATCACCCTCACAATACCTTTGCAACATGTCCCACGCATGTTTCGCATTGGTACAGTTTTGAATTATTTTGAACATAAAAATATCGACCGAGGAAAAAACGGCATGTCAGACTTTTTCATTAAAATCCGCTGTTGCTCTTTCAAGAGCAGTCCATTCGGCAATGGGTCTGCCAAACACTTCTCCATCAGCATCATGATGTGTTTTAGGAGGGGTATAACCATTGAGAACCGAATCCCAAGCACGCACGTCAATAGCCTTTATGCATTGTCACATTCGGATTTTCCAATAGACATAGTTTGATCCGTCTAAGACGGGGACTTTGCCAAAATAGTTTGAGCTTAGGGCATCCATATCAATAGAATAAAAATGCTTAGTGTATCAAGCGGTCACTCCGATACCAACAGAGATTGAGGTGGTCCCGTAAAATGATATGTAGATAGCTAAGTTAAAAGTAAAACAGAAATGTTGACCCTAATGTTGAACCAACACTCAGGATCATAAAGTTTTAGCACAGCGGAAAATTAAAACTTAGCAGTAAAAACGAAAAAGACACAGTTTAAAATATGCATCAAGTTAAATAACTTGTTACACGCTTTCAGGGCAAAATTCCACTACTAAGAATGAATTACAAAAGGACGAACTATCAAAAGATAGTAAAAACAGTCTAGTAAAGAATCTATCGATTCTTCTAATCTTCACACAGAAAACATATGATCTATGTAAAGGTAAAATCACTAGGCAAAGAACTGTTTGACGAAAATATGGTGAGTGCTCTCTCGTTTTCTTTCTATTCGTTCGCCACTCGCTATGTGATCGGTAATGGAGTCTTCTATTTATACTCTTGATTGCTTCGATTCCAATCATCTTCACGTTCTCTATGATGTCCATGACTCCACTACTGAGAAAGTGTCTCGACTTATTCAACCATGAACTCCATCACATCTATTTTTAGTATGCACTTGTATCCGTTCGATTATGCTGCCTATTTTTAGTATCCACTTCACTCCACTCTTGTTTGAACAAGTCCAGCTCGTAAATAACTTCTGCACACACGTAAATAAGCCACAATAATATGGTAAACGGTTTTTGGGTTTGAAAGACAAAATTAAGGTTGGACCAAGTCCGAGTCAAATGATGTTGACTCAAATACTGAGTCCACATTGTCAATGTCAACAATGTCAATATTAACAATCTCCACCTTTTTGTCTTTCTTCCCAAAACCAGTGTAGAGATAAATCCATAGAACTTTTATTCCAGCGATACCCTTTGCCTACATTGAGTACAAATAAACCATTCTTACGATACCCTTTGCCTACAAAGATATTATTTTTAGTGAGAATTAGCTTCCCTATCTCAAAAGTAACTTTTATTCCAGCTTCATCGAGCAATGCCACGAAGACCAAGTTGGTTTTTATGTTAGGCACATGAAGAACTCTTTCAGCAAGATTTTATTACCTCACCTTTCGCTTTCCAGGAATAGGAGCGGTCCTCGAGTCTCCCATGTAGAGTTTATGTCCTTTCACTTCATATTCAATTAAGGGTTCCTTATTCGAGCAAATGTGCTTTGTAGCTCCAGAATTCATCTTCTATTTTTTTTTTTTGCTTCAATTGCTGTTTGTAGTCATTCCAAGAGGATGAGAATTTTTCAATAAGCAATTCAGGCACAAACTCTTTAGGAAGTTTGATATTCTCCGCCTTAAGGCCCTCGAGAAGCTGGAGATTTTCGTTGATTTACTCGTGGGCAATCTCGATTGTCTGCCATAATCCAACGATAATAACCCGAGCACGAAAAGTTTGGCTCAACCCCATCTTCAGTAGTAACCTTCACCATCATCGAGTCCCATACAACTTTTGCTCCATTGTAGCCAACGTAAAGATCGAACAGAGAGTTAGCTAAGGTAGAGATGATGGTATTTCTGCAAATTTTATTAGCAAGCTCGCATCGTTGACGGTTGACTTCAGCCGTGAGAGGGGTCTCCAACACCCATTCCACACCATGCATATCTAATAACGAGTATACTCTTTCTTTCCATCTTTTGTAATTGGATCCACCAAATTCTTTAATCCGAGAAATGTCCGGATGCCTTGTAATGACGTGTGGATAGTAGGGTGGTGGATCTACCAAAAAAGGATTCATGGACATTACCCTTCTTATGCATTCGTCAAAAACATGGGCCATTAAGTCATTAAAATTAATAACATGATGGTGCATTAAAGCTTTTAATTAATTAAGCATAAGACTTAGAGTTTATTCATTAAAGACTTGAAGTTATTCATTAAAAACTTGAAGTTATTCCTACGTTATGAAACACATATAAATTCCAACATGATACGTGAATACCCATCAACTGACTTTGGTGTCTAATTTACTTAGCACAAGTGATCGAATACCTTCCATCGATGTTTCCAAAATCCCACGCCACAATCCCTCTTACTTTGCCGGCAGACCCTTTCCTCCAGAGAAATTCCGTACATCATTGATCAACCAGCTTAGTAATACTGGATGACAGTACAAAAATACCCCTAGTAGCTATACATGAATATCAATGCCGAATTTATTAAGCAGACTCGCACCACATAGGACAATGACGAGATGTCTAACATGTGATTCTTTTAACACTTTTTCCAACAATGCTGCGCAATCCATTTTGCTCCATATATCAAGGATATTCATTCCCACAGTGTCATATACAGATTAATATATAGAGAATGTACTTTTGTATCGTTCATGAATGAAATTTCTTTATACACTTAAGGCACGTCATCTCTTTCCCGATTCCTTTAAAGTTTACTTGGCATCCGATAATGAGATAAATAAATGAAACATATATGTGTTGAGTTTAGTTCGAAAGGCCTGGAGTGTCTAAGATTGAAGATTAGCCAAAACCCCCAAATGAAATAGAGCCCAAAAGAAATAGTTGAAGTAGCATTGCCTAAAGTCAACTACTTTCTCATATGTTTCGAAATAATCTGAAAGAATTCGTACATGAGTACGCAATTTCGTGCTTGTAGAGCCTAGTATACCAACTAATAAAGATAAAACGATTTTACCACGTTGAAGATGAGAAGAATTAACTTAGCGTTGGGTGCGTGTGTTCTTGAGAAGCGTTGGGAACGGCACTTCCTCTCTTAAAAATGTATTCTCTTTCAGCTTTCACACAATACACAGTAGACACCCCTAACTATGTGTTAGAGTTTTAGTATTTATAACACAAAATTGATATATAATACTTGGACCCTAGTAATCCCAATTACACTCATGACAGAGCCTTGTGCATATACCACACATTTTGGTATATTACACATTTGCCCTAATTTGTAAATTACATAGATAATAATAATAATTGTTGAACACAATAATATATTTCTAACAATCTGCCCCTTTGTGTTCAATCTTCAATTCAAAATTAATTATCTTTGTAGATCATAGTGCGTGTTTTCTTGAGTTACTAATAATCTGATATCAATTGAAAGCCTAGTATATCCAACTAACAAAAATTAAAGCGATTTTACCATATCGAAGATGGGAAAAATTAACTTAGCGTGTGGTGTGTGCGTTCTGGAGGAGCGTTGGGAACGACGCTTCCTCTCTAAAAAATGTATTCTCTATTTAAGCTTTCGCACAATACACACTAGACACTCCTAACTATGTGTTAGGTTTTAGTATTTATACCACAAGATTGATATATAATACTTGGCCCTTGCAAAGCCAATTACACACACTACTTTAGGGCTTTGAGTATATAACACGTATTTTGGTATATTACAACTTGCCCTAATTTGTCCAAATCTAATTTGTAAATAAATTACAAAGATAATAATAATCGTTGAACACAATAATATAAATCTAACAATCTCCCCTTTGTGTTCAATCTTCAATTCAGCATGGATTATCTTTGTAGCGCAGAGTGTGTGTTTTCCTGAGTCCTAATAGTCTCATCCTTTGTCTGGTTGTGACCTCTTCTTTTGGAGATCTTGAAGCTCAGCTTTTATCGACACGTTCTTCTCGGAAATGTCGGAAAGTCTTTGAAATTGCTTGCCAGATCTAGAAGAATCTCGTCTTTTTATGTTCGATCTCTCCCTTCGATAGTGACGCAACTCCCCCTACTTTTGTTCAACCTTGTGTTAGTATTGGGGAGTTCTCTTTGAAATTTGGACATGCGAAAAGACGATAACTTTGGTCTTGGAAGGTCGTGGTTTGCTTGATTCTTCGATGACGCTCGAGATTTTGGCATTTATGATCAATCTTGCACTTTCGTCGTGGTATTGCTCCCATTTTCCTTTAGTAATACTCCCCCTCATGAAGATCAATTTGGCCAGATCGCCATGCGATGTGTTAAAAGGGGGCTTCGCCTTTGGAAATAAGATCGCGTCGTCGTGACAAGGAGATGAAGTTGGTGGCATCGTAGGAACTCAGGTTTGGTACTAATCTGACGGAGCCACAAAGGCGATCCGTCGTGTAAGAAAATCAGAGTAACGAAGACTTCCCGTTAACATCGATCTAGGAGCTTTGCTTGTAGTAGATAGCCCGAACTGTTGTTGTTTTGATGTTGCAACGATACGACTTCCTTCCAATCCTCGAAGCCTGTCTAATAATGACATGTCTACGAAAGTTCTAACATGATCACAAAGATCATGTGTTTTAAAAGTATATGTGTCCTAGAAAATATTAAAAATATGGGAAGTGAGGACACACTAGACTCGAATGGGCGCAAGGAAGTGTGATGGTGGGGCTGAGTACCACTTAAACCAAAATCGTCCGCTTCCGATTGAAGCAGTGATAGTAGATGTGGTTCCCCGTAATCTCTGAAATATCTATCTTTTGTAAGACAAACGAGTGGGTAAGGCTCGATTATGCATGCGTCGTTGGACCTAATACAGTGACTTCTACCCGGGAGCTAAAAAAATTAGCAATTGTACTTATGGGGTTGGTCCGAATAATTTGTGAGATAAGGAATTTCTGTGTCTTCAAAAATTTCTAAGACATCATCGAAGTCATCAGCTATGTTGTGTCCGGATGATGTACGATATGTGGTTATACGTTTAAGATCGGGTCGGTGATATTCCGGGGTTAGATTCAGTTGGGTTTGACTGAATCATGAGAACCTAAAATTTCATGCATCCGGTTAGAACTTGATGAGTACTGCTTTGTCTCTGTCAGCAATTCGGAGCTGGTCGGTTGAAGTGAGCACCTAGGTATAGTATAAATGAGCCACATTTTCCGTATAGAAAATTTTGAACTTGTGAGCTCGAGATTCTTCATTGAAGTGCGTGTTTTGATGTTGGAGGAGATGTCCATGAAGCTTTATAGTGAGAGAGGATTTTCTTCTTTTTCTTCTTTTTGTTTATTTTTCTCTCTTTTTCTCTTTTTTTCTTTTTCTTTCTTTTTCTCTTCCTTATATATATAAACTAGTTTTTTGCCCGTGCAATGCACTAGTTTTAAATATAGGTTAATAAGATAATTTTAATTCCTTGTCAATAATAATAATAATATTTTATAAATATGAATATGTAATATTGTAAAAGTTGTTGATCTTTTAGATACACGAACTGAATTTGTATGCTTGCAGATCGTTTACAATAGAAAGCATACCATGGTGATTAAAGCATAGTTCAAACTCGGATCTATGTACCTTGTATTGTTTCTTTGATTCTTTTTCTGTGACAACTATTCTTTAAATATCTCAATATTATATTGAGGCCTAGAGATCTCAAGAATTTTATTAGCTTTTCACATTCGTCTCTAATGCAACACCCGTAAATCCATTTCTCGAACCATATTGTGCCTAGAAATCTCAAGAAGTCTATTAGCTTTTCACATTCCTCTCCAATGCTACACCTGTAAACCCATCTCTCGAAACATATTCTCCGATATAGTGCACCATATATCAAGCTCAAGTTGATTTGCTTCTTTCCTCGTGACATTGTATATTGGTATGTACCTGCAATGCGATATGTGAAGTTCTCATCGCAGATATTTTAAATATTATATATAATTTAGGTTTTAAAACATTGAATCCCTGCGGAGAACGGCCATTTCCAACTGACATATTTATTTTCAGCGGGACTCATTCCTTATGATCCATGCATTATGTCTGACGTACTCAAAAAAACCGATCTCAAGACCTCATTGGGGAGAGTGAAGTACCCATTTCAGCGATCATTTAAACTACTAAGGCCTTGTTTGGTTCATGGGTTTAGACCTTTTAAAAGTTGGTTTATACCATATTGAAGTGTTTGGTTCATTGGTTTATATAAACTATGAGTTTACGTATACCAACTTTAAACCCTTGAATAAGGGTTTAAATAAACACACCTTTCAGGTGTGTTTATTTAAACCCATTAACCAAACACACATTTTATTTTATACCCACTAGTTAGTTTTATATAAACCTTACTAATTTAAACCGTCTGAAATATAAACCTATCAACCAAACAATGCCTAAAGGTTTAAAAAGAAACTAAACATCTTTCGTTAAAGCCCTTATATTTATTCACATTAATAATACTTCCATATACTACATAATTATCTAATACCCGACGTAGCTAACCTAAACATAGTTAAACCTCGTTTAATCAGAATTACCGAACCATGTTGCCACGTGTCACCACTTGTCTCCTCCAAGACAAAAAAAGTCATTAATTCTAGTCATTTATATTGTTTTCTGTGTCGGAAGTCAAATTATCCGCATATGCCTAACGATGAATTCTCGTCCTTGATTGTGTTTTTGTTGCCATATGATTTGGGGGAGCTGGCGATCCTCCATAACAAAATGCAACTTGGGTAGGAATAATTTAAATCCCAACGATTGGTAATTGATGAATGATGGAATAAACAAAGAAAATGTAAAAACAGCCATAGTCAGAGATGATGAGAAGTGAGTACAACAACTTTGTAACAATTTCAACTATGAAAAAATTATAACTAAACCAAGTGGGTCGATTTCAATCTGATCAAACACTTGCATACATTTATTCTTATTTTTGGTTTTCCCCTAAAAAATGTTTCCTGTAACAAAGCGAACATAAAAAAAAACTCAAAATTATACTACAAAACAAAACAAACGGATTCACATGAACAATTATTGCAAAGCAATGAGGCATAAGAGATGCTCCCCCTAGCTGCAATAAAAAACAAAAGGAAAACTCCAATATCAGACTCACCTCTCGTTGATATAATCATATACTTGAGCTAACAAAGGATTCAAGTTAAGATACTTACTTTCGGAAGTAATGATTTTTCTTCTCTTTTTGGGTCTTTTCGGTGCAAATCTCACCTGCGCAATCCGGAAAATAAATCGAGTCATATAGAGGACATCATCTTTTCCAACCTCTCAACTTATAACGAATCATCCTTAATTGGAGACCTATAAAACTGATCAAAATTTCACTACCTCTCGTGGTGCTTTGATGGTTGAATAAGCTGCTATAAGAGATATGTTGGATCCATGGGAATGATCAACAATGCTTTTGATTCTTAAAAAGAAATAGAAAAGGAAAAAAATATACATCCATTAGACCGGAGAAGGCAATAATTTCAAAATGTCAATCTGAGCAAAACATAGGATAATTTCTATTCAAGTAACACAAAGTTTAGCTTCAATCATTCATATTATTATACGTCACAATGCAGCAAACAACGCATAAATCAACAACTTGAGAAAACTAAAGGTAAGGTGCTTACACCATTGCGGGAATGCCTGCAAGAGGTTTTGGTGTTTGAGGACAACCATTTGACCGAACAAATGATACAGTATCCAAATTGAACCAAACCCCGCAAACAAAATTAACACACATGACCATGAAATCATGGAAGAATAAAAAAACAAACTTATCCAATAAGTTGGAATAATAATAGAAATGACACATGCCAATGGATCTGCCTATTAATATCTAATTATGGGAAATAACAAGTCCATATGTCAGATGATCTTCTCTTTTGAATGATAAAGGTGACATAAACCTCGTCAACCGAAAAATCCAATCACATACCTAAGGAAACAAAACAGAATCAGAAACCTAACAGCACACCAGAATTCAAAGAGAAAGAAGACGTGCTTGTCAAAAAAAAGGAAAAGGAAAAAAAACCCATCCACATAAAAAAAATACATATATCAGAACAGGAACAATCGCATCCATTTTCACCAATTTAATTAAACTGCGAGATGATGGAGAATTACGGAAAAAAGTACAAAATGACAATCATTCTAACGACCATACAAAAAACAAATATGTATAAAAACATACGAATAATAATCCTTGAAACAAAAGAAGGCTGAGTATGAGAGCGATTGAGATAAATTCTCACCTAAAAGAAAATATGTGTGCGTTTCGAATACTATCTTGATCGTCTATCTTCACGTTTATTTTAATGATCCTCTCCACACTCGATAAAATCTCGCGCTTCCCCAACGGATATTCTTTCGCCATCGCATGCAAAGAAGATTATGGTAATGCTGCAGATGAATCGAGAAATTGCAAGAAATAATATACACACAATAATGTTTAGGTAAAGCCACAATACAATCAACAACATCCAATATAAAAAAATAAAAAACGAATTGATATACCTGAAGAAGATTGAAGCACTGCAGACGTTTGGGTGGTCCACGTCGCGTGGGATCTCGATATCTCGGCACATCTGATTGCGTACGGTGTAGTTGTGGTTGTCTTAGTTGACCTTGAGTGTATACATTTTTTGGGTGGGCGGTGGCAGACCTAGTACAGGATTCACCTGCGCCACTTCAGATGCGGCTTAAATGCTCAAGGTCCACATAGCTGATGATGTGTGATGTCGGACCCAACACCAGCCTTGAACTATCAATCACAGCACTCTAATTAATTTTTTTACTTCTACCATAGCATTTGAGGTATATTTCAAGTCGGATAAACACATATTGAAAGATATTAGAACCATATATTGTAAGAACTCATTTGAATTTTTTTCCAGATGAGCTTCAATGAGCTTTTCTAAAAGTCTAATGTAAAAGTCTGATTTTGTCGCCAATTTTTTTTACTATCTTAAGATCTCCAACTTCAATCTTGATGATACGGGAAGTCAAATCTCTTACAAAGTTTTTCTTCGAACACAACAAAAACAAATCAAAAGGACATAGTTTGAATAAGAAAACCACCAATGCATATTTCTATCTTGAACTAATCAAGATTTATATTGATCCATACGAAATTAGCATGTATAATATTAAATGGCGAGTAAAAGCACACCTTAAACAGTCGGAACACGATAAATAGAAGATCCCTCATTTTCCGGAAATGGTGACATGGTTGAGGCCTTCCTGGCTCTCTCTTTAGCCTCGGCAATTTCATCTACGTTTCGGCCACGAAGGTAATTGCCATACCAACAGGTGATCACATGCTTCCATACTCTCCTCGTATAGTCTTGCATAGAAGCTTAAACAACTCAGCAATAACCTAAACAAAATCAATCAGCATCTACACCAAAAAATATCAAACTCACAAAAACAACACTATTCGCTAGCAATACAAAAGCAAAATCATAAAAACGACAAAGAAGAAATTAAAAACTAGCCAAACCCCTTCTCGGAACATCACAAATTAGCCCAAACCCCTTCAAGTAACATCCCAAATTAGCCGGTCCTAGATTGGTCTCCTTCAAAAACTCATGCTCTTTCCTTTCGAAACGCATCGATGAAAAAACGGTTATACACGTGAAAAAGCAGTTTAGCGAAGCAATATAAGATGGGATGAAATACCAAATGAGAAGCAATGATCGTGGGAGGTTTTTTATTTAAGTGTGAAACGTGTTTCTTATTTTATGGACACATGTCTCAAGGATATCAAAACTACATTTACTTATTAATATAATATATATATATATATATATTATAAGATATAGAGAGAGAATGCTATGGTGCACAATCACCGTGAGCACCATAGTAATTTTTTCGTTTATTTTGCTTTCCCTCCATCTCTGGCGCCACCATAACCTCCCCTGCCACTCTCGGACCACCGTCACTTCCGCCTCAAATATATATATGTATATATTATATAAGATATATATATAGAGAGAGAGAATTGCTATGGTGCACAACCACCGTGAGGACCATAGCAATTTTCTCGTTTATTTTGTTTTCCCTTGATCTCTGGCGCCACCATCACCTCCTATGCCCCTTTCGGAACCACCATCACATCCGCCTCAAATCATGCTTCTTAAAATAAAATTGCTCCCCCTCAAAAGATGCGTTGTAAAGATTGAACAAATTTACGAATCTCTTTCCCTCAATTAACGTCGATGAGGTTTGCTCTCCTGTAAAAATTTAATTATTGCTCCCCAAGTAGCTACTCCTTTAAAAATAAAAGAGTTGCTCTCCCTCAAATTAAGCTCATTTAAAAGTGAATATTTTTATTTAAATGGTATTTATCATTTCCGTGCGTAATATGCAAAGCTCATAAAGTTTTGACAGTGCATATTTTAATATGTAACATTTTGAAAATAGGTCTTTGATAATTCAGCTCATATGCGTATGCAATTTTAAAATATTGAAAATTCTTTTACGTACGCATAATTAGAATGTACCTTAATGAAGTGTAGGTGTAGTTGCTAGCATAGCTTACCAGTCATGTATGTGGAGCAACCTGAGATACCATATTATGGGATGTTGCTGACGATGCTTACCAGTCATGGGTGTGGAGCAACAAGATACCAACCATGCTAGGATGGTGTAGTTGTTCACGCTGCATACCAGTCATGGGTGTGGAATTTTGCACAATTCACTATATAATGATGGATTTTGGTGGAATTTTGCTTACTAGAATGTTGAACATTTTTGGAAGCAAATAAACTTTCGTCATTTTTAAAAGAATGAGAAACTTTATTTGAAGTTTGAGAAGTTCGTTTGCTTTAGGGTGGAGCTTCTTTACAAAGCTCTATTCTAATAGGAGTAGGAGAAGGAGAATCTCTGACAAATTCATCCTTAATTTTGGAGAATAATGTCGGTTTTCTTTCTCCTTCCTAGTCCTCTTTTGTTCATTCGATGTATTAAGCACTTTGCTTTTACTTAACGATTCAGCTCGGGTCACTGTGGACTGAGAAGTCGTCACGAGTGACTTAGAATGACTGGTAAAAGCCTTTTTAGTTTTGGGAACAAGGGCGTCCGTTTGTGTTCCCTTATTCTGCTTAAAAAAAATATGTTTTTTTGTAGAAAGATCATTTAAGAAAGGTAAGGGCGGGGAATTTTGAGATTAGAAATCTCCTCTGTAAGCTTTTCCTTTTCTGCTCGGAAACCTACTCTTTCTTATTGCGTTTAATTATGCTAATTTACTAGCAACTTCTAGAATTTCCCAACAAGATATAGGTTTTTCAGAATACAAAGTATTTTCCTCAGTTGACGCTAAGTCATCAGAGGAACTTTGATCTTTTTGACATTTTCCTACAACTACACGAATGTGCTCTAAGTGTTGAACTTTTGAGTACCATGACGTTCCTCAAATAGAAAATTGTATTTGTTCAGATGTGTATTCCTCTCAAGTTCACAAGCCTTTAATCTAGTAGTGAGTTCGTGAACTTGTACTTTCAATTTTTCTATCTGAGCATCACGACCTATAACTCTCTCTTGTGCAGCTTTTAGCTGGCACATGAGGCTGCCTTTTTCTCTTAGACCATGTCCAACCGAAAAACTTATTCTTGTTATATATTTTAGTGTAATTGGGAATAAAGCTTACACGAGTTAGGAGGTGCGGAGTGCACGCTAGGAAAACGTTTATTTCGTAACTCAAAACCAAATGGAAGGGGGTTGCGCCCCCTTCTGGGGTCCTAGGGGAAGCTCTCCTAGTGGAAATCCCGTTGGCCACTCAGCGGGTGGATCAAGGGGCAACGCCCCTGTGGCTACCCTCACCGTATGCACTCGAAAAAGTGTGCATGCACCCACCCGAAACCGCATGCCCGAAAGAGTGTGAGAGTTCGAAAAGGTAGTATCTATTAGTAAACAACACCAACCTTGAAATTGTTGTGTCCAGTCACGAATGAACACAACTGGTCGAATCTTGAGTTATAAATAAGTAACGAGGCATATATCATAAACACATTGAATTTACAAATGCAACATCATATTTATTCTCTAGTCTTATCCCGAGATGAAATATTGTCTTTGGAAAATGAATTTCAAACGCGATTCTAGATAAATATCCGACCATATGAATCAACTTTTACCAACAATCAAAGACAATAGTCTGCTGATTTCTATGGCTGAAATGGTGGGTGACATGACTACAAAAATCTGCAAACTTGACAAGTTCGAGGGGGTGGATTTCCATCGCTGGCAAAAGAAGATGCACTTTCTCCTCACAACCCTCAAGGTGGTGTATGTGTTGAGTACGCCCATGCCTGATATCGTAGAAGCACATAAAGGTTTGGTGGGTTGGAGGGGTAAGCCAAAAGATGAGGCGACCTGGGTTGAAGTGGAAGATTTATCTCAACAATTTCCGCAATTCAGCTTTGGGGACAAGGCTTCTCTTAAGGGGCAACGAGTTGATATGGAGCGAATTGATCAAGCCGAATAAGTTAAACGAGGGAATAAATCGATCATATCTAGTTTACGTAAGGCACGTCAAAGTGGATAAGATTTGAAGATTCCTGAAGATCGCTAGTATTATATTGTGATTATATTTCTATAAATAAGCAAGCGTAATTGCAATAAATCTCTTTTAATATTTTATTAATTTTCTAGCATTTAATATTTTCCTATAATGAGTTTTATGGGCTATAAGAGGGCATCGACCCTTTGTAATGGAGTATAAGTTTATGATAAAGTTCTTAGCAAAGTTATTAGAAGTTTGATATTTGACAAGGACCCAACCTGGTCAAGATCCGTTCCAAGCTCAATTTATGTTTCTTTATCTATCAACCACACTATGCCCCACGATGCGTCTAGTTGAAAGACGTTGTTCCCGAGAGCATGAGACAATGATGAATGGGACGGAGAGGCGAACGAAGCTTGAGACCTATGGTTTTTTTTCTATTGATAATCAGTAGTTGAGGGTGCTTCTTGCTTCCTTTCTCCACTGCTTTCCTTAGCATTAGCATGGGGTTGGTCTTCCTTGGTGAGCAAGTGTGAGATTTGAGAAAAAGTTGAGATGTCTCACTTAGACATATACCCAATAAGTAGGGAAATAGCGTGAGGAGACTTAGATAGTTGGAGCACCTAATAGATGGGTTCGTGCTTAGCACGACGTTGTTCGATTAGCGGACCAAGGCAGGTTCTAGTTTAGGCTTTTCTAAGTCGGGTGGGGATATCAACTACACTATGAAGCTCTTCAACAAGACTTCCACAATCTCAAGCGAGAGTACTCGATAATGAGAAAGTAGGATTCAAGCAAAATGAAAAGTCATTGTTTGCCTTTGACGAACGCTACAATAAAGAGTGTGCTTTAATCTTCTGTAGCTTAGAGAGAAAAAAAATGTTTTTCAGGAATCTAACTCAAACGAGATTCAATTCTATTGGAGCCATAACTTTCAGGCACCAGACGATTTCAATGTTTTGGAGTGGTGGAAGGCGAATGCAACCCCTTACCCGACGCTATCAAAGATCGCACGAGATCTTCTCGGCATCCAAGCGTCGAGTGTTGCTTCAGAGTTCGCATTCTTCACCTCAGGTCTGATTATTGGAGATCGAAGAACGAGCCTTAAGTCGGAATCTCTAGCAATGCTAACCTTGTTGAAGGATTTGTTTACGGCCGAATCGAATAACAAGAGGGAAAAAGCTATCGACGAGTTTCGAGAGTTGAGCGACCCATCCGAAGAAGAGGCCATGATAATATTAGTTAATAAGGATGTATGTATTTTTAGAGTTGTTAATATGTTTTTTGCAATTTTTTCGTATTTTTTTATATTTTTTGTATTTTTTTGTAATTTATTTTTATAACTTTTGAAGTTTTTTTCATCTTCTTTATTCTATTAATAAAGTTTGAGAAGTTTTTACATTTCTAGAACTTAAAAAAAAAAAAGTAGGCCTGAAACGGAACCGGTTGGAACCGCTGGTTAAGGTGTCGATTCCGATTCAGTTCACCCAAAATAGGGTTGGAACCGGAACCGAGCCCCTCGAACCGATAGAACTGGAACTGGTCGGAATCGGCTAGGAACATGACCGAACCGGTTCCCACCTCTAACTAACACTGAAAATTTTATACCTGGATTAAAGTGTATTAACTCCTAAATTAACTTTTTTTTTTCTTGTCCCGAGGTATCCCCACTCGACCTGGCTATGGACTAGTCCCTAAATATCAGAGTGGGCTTGCGCCACAAAGATCGGAGGCTTAATTGCGCCAAACACTCTAGAGGTGTGACTAATCCCCGGGACCAGATGAGTACGTCTTAAACTCACATCACAACGATAGTCATGTGCCATAAAATTCATAGGAAATACGCAAGGAATTGTGGGATGGGGAATTCGATCCCACGACCCCCTTTAACCACAAATTCCTTAAAATATCCTCCTTAATCATTAAATCAATGCTTACAACTCCTAAATTAACTTAAATAAATAAAACCAAGGCAGATTTCCGGTACTCGAGGCGCATAAATCGTTAGATCGCCATTATAGTAAACGATGCTTCTTTGCCGAAATACCAAATATACCCTCAACCACAAGTTCGTTCATTGTCGACCAAATAAAATTTCATTTTCAATACAAGAATTGCCGAAACTGTCCTCAGTGTCACCTCAGGCGAAGATCTGCTCCCTCGTGCGGCAAAATTCCGACTCGTTTCTCCGATCCGATTCGTTACAGGTTACTTTTAACTCTATGATTTCATTTATGAGCAGTTCGGATTGTTGATGTTTCAACGCGGGGAAAAACCTTTCATTTTGCCTTTTCTCTTCAAAATTGCCTACGATCTTGCTTTAGATTCATACTCGGTTGGACTCTTTTGATTTGTCTAGATTGTTTAGATCTAACTAATTTCCGTTATTGCTTGAATTCATATGTGCTTGATTTACGTGCCTGGTAGATTTCTGATTGGCCTGGTCGTATGATTTGATG
Organism: Linderniella brevidens; assembly: GCA_004919715.1. Lineage (NCBI taxonomy): Eukaryota > Viridiplantae > Streptophyta > Magnoliopsida > Lamiales > Linderniaceae > Linderniella > Linderniella brevidens. The sequence continues at coordinate 7,494,840 of SWDC01000148.1, forward strand.
ATTTAGTGTTACTGAGCTTGATTTGTATTCTGGTTATAGGTTTTTCAGCTTTTCTTGGCTGGGTAAGTTTGTGAAACATTATTTTTTGTTTCCTTTTGCTAGTTAACTGATTGGATTTTCGGGTGCTTTAGGAACAACAAAGTTCTTGCAATTGAGAAGAAATGTCTTGTATCATATCTTGAAGAAGGCATTAGTTAAGTAAATGAAAACATTTGTAAGTCCTCATATCCCGACATGGATCTGATATTTACATTCTAATTTGGATCTGATATTTTTCCCAATGAGCCACTCATTCCATCTATGCATTATCTTACGGAGTGAAGTCTTCGATGATTATATGTAATGACTTTTTATCGTTTTGTTAAAGGGTGGTATATAGGTGGACTGGAGGGCACTCCTCGTGCTCGTGTATTACGGGCCTAAGTTTGTGAGATTTGTGAAGTCGTGTAACCATGGATTCATCAGATTGCCAAAATGAATCCAATTGGTCAATTGAAACTTCCAACGCTTGGCCCAAGCCTTCTGGTGGATCCTTAGCATGTATGATTAATTCGGAAATCGGTGCAGTTTTGGCTGTGATGAGGAGAAATGTGAGATGGGGAGTTCATTATGCTGCAGAAGACGAGCAGATAGAGCATTCTCTCATAACATCTTTCAAGGAATTGAGAAGGAAGATATTTTCGTGGCAAAATCACTGGCTCACGATCAATCCAGTTGTTTATCTGCAGCCCTTCTTAGATGTCATTAAATCTGATGAAACCGGTGCACCAATCACCGGTGTCGCCTTATCATCTGTTTATAAGATATTAAACCTGCAGATGCTTGACACGGGAACCGTTGATGTAAAGAATGCTTTGAGTCTAATTGTTGATGCTGTTACGAGCTGCCGATTTGAGGTGACGGATCCCGCCTCTGAAGAAGTTGTGCTGATGAAGATTCTTCAAGTTCTTCTGGCTTGCATGAAGTATAAAGCATCATTTAGTTTGACCAATCATCATGTCTGTAGCATAGTGAACACGTGCTTTCGAATAGTCCATCAGGCGAGTTCGAAAAGTGAATTGCTTCAGAGAATTTCCCGCCACACGATGCATGAACTTGTCAGGTGTGTCTTTTTGCACCTCCGTGACTTGGACAGTGCTACGCATGGCTCAACTCAAGGACACTGCTCGTCTCCTAACAGAGAGGTGAATGAAATAATGCTCAACATCTATTGCATTTCTTTGCTAGATGTATATTTTTCTTCACATTTTATTTTGTTGCCATGGGTTTAAAGCTTAGCCAATGGACACTAGAATGTTAACTGCGATGTAATTCTTAACCTTACTTGTACACCAACAAATAAAAAGATAATGAAGTAGGATATAGGAGACAAAAGAGTCTTTTATAACGTCTTTATGATTGACAATATCACCAGTCAGAGTTGATAAATTTCATTGTAAAATTTGTTGGGCAACTAATTGATGAGCAACTAATTACTGAAACCCTATTTAGTTTCAGGATCAGGAGACGTCGGATAATTGCGCTGTTTTGGAGAAGCCACACGTTGATGGTCATTCAACTGCTTCATGTGACCAAGATATAAGAACTGAGACTGCTGTGGATGATGGAAACGTAGTTCCTGATCGATCGATGATGGATCCCTATGGGATCCCAGCTATGGTAGAAATCTTCCATTTCTTTTGTTCCCTTTTAAATGTTATGGAGAAAATTGAAGTTGGCCCTCGATCTAATCCCATAGCATATCACGAGGATGTTCCCCTATTTGCACTCAGTTTGATTAACTCTGCAATAGAGTTGGGTGGGGCTTCTTTCGGTGATCATCCCAAGTTATTGGCTCTGATACAGGAGGAATTGTTCTACAATCTGATGCAGTTTGGTTTATCTCTGAGTCCTCTGATTCTTTCAACTGTATGTAGCATTGTTCTCAATCTTTATCATCACCTACGCACTAAATTGAAACTACAGCTCGAAGCCTTCATATCCAATGTACTGTTGAGGATCGGTCAAAATAAGCACGGAGCTGCTTTTCAGCAACAGGAAGTTGCTATGGAGGCTCTTATTGACTTCTGTAGGCAGCCAACGTTTGTCGCTGAGTTGTACGCCAATTATGATTGTGACATATCGTGCAGCAATGTGTATGAAGACCTTGCTAATCTTTTATCAAGAAATGCTTTCCCAGTAAATACCCCTCTGTCTGCAATGAACACCCTGGCCCTAGATGGGCTGATTGTTTTGGTCCAAAGTATGGCTGAAAGAGTAGGCCTCGATTCATCGAATACAGGGGAAGCCTCTGTGGAATTAGGGGAATATAGGCCATTTTGGACCGATAAATGCAGTGATTACGGTAAACCTCTTCAATGGGTTCCATTTGTTCACAGTATGAAGAGCATAAAGAGAAAGCTGATGATTGGCGTCGATCACTTCAACAGGGATCCGAAGAAGGGACTACAATTGCTTCAAGGCATTCATTTGCTACCGGAAAAGCTGGACCCAAACAGCGTCGCGTGCTTCTTTAGGTACGCAGTGGGATTGGATAAAAACATCGTTGGGGATTTCCTCGGGAGCCACGATGAGTTTAGTATTCAAGTGCTTCACGAATTTTCCAGGACGTTCGATTTCAGGGATATGAATCTGGACACTGCTCTCCGCATTTTCTTGGAAACATTTAGGTTGCCTGGAGAGTCACAGAAGATTCAGAGAGTCCTCGAAGCATTTGCTGAAAGCTATTACGAGCAATCACCGACAATCTTGGCCAACAAAGATGCTGCTCTCCTATTATCATATTCGATAATAATGCTCAACACGGATCAGCACAACGCGCAGGTGAAGAAGAAGATGAGCGAGGAAGATTTTATACGCAACAACCGTAAAATCAACGGAGGAAACGATCTTCCTCGAGAGTTCTTATCTGAGCTTTATCACTCCATCTGCGAGAACGAAATTCGAATGGTTCCTGATCAAGTTGGCACCGTCCCGGTTCTAACACGGAGCCATTGGATCGGGCTAACTCACAAAGCAAAGCAGACATCTCCGTTCATCGTGTGTGACTCCGGGTCCCACCTTGACTACCACATGTTTGCAATCTTGTCTGGTCCATCAGTGGCTGCAATATGCGTGGTCTTCGATCATGCAGAGCAAGAAGAACTTCTACAGTCGTGCGTCAATGGATTCTTAGCCATTGCTAAGCTCGCAGCCTCTTATAACTTAAGCGAGGTGTTGGATGATTTGGTGGTATCTCTATGTAGATTCACAACCCTGTTGGATTCGAATTTCAGCGAAAGATCGATCCTTACCTTCGGAGACGATGCTAAAGCTAAAATGGCAACCGTGGCTGTTTTCACCATCACGAACAGCTACGGCGATCACATTCGATCTGGTTGGAGAAACATAGCAGATTGCATCTTGAGTTTGCTGAAGACGGGTATTTTACCTCAACGCCTTGCTGGCGATGCCACCGATGAGGTGGAGCCTCCCCCCGATAACAATCAGGGAAAAACATCAATTTCCCGTCCCCAAACTTCTTCTCAGGTCCCAACGAACACCCCTTCTCGTAAATCATCGGGCATTATGAGTCGGTTTAGTCTACTCTTATCGTTAGACTCCGAAGAGCCCTCTCCTCAGCCCTCGGAAGAACAGCTCGCTGCTCGTCAACGTACTCTTCAGACAATCCAAAGCTGCCACATCGACACCATATTCTCCGAGAGCAAGTTCTTACAGGCAGAGTCTCTATCGCAGCTCGTTCGTGCCCTCGTTGCATCTGCGAGGCGCCCTTTAAAAGGAAATAACTCCGTGGAAGACGAAGAAGCGGCTGTTTTCTGCCTCGAGCTGCTGATAACGATCACATTGAACAACCGCGATCGAATCATGCTCCTGTGGCAAGACGTGTACGAGCACATATCCGGCGTGGTTCAGTCCACAATAATGCCCTGCAACCTCGTTGAGAAAGCGGTCTTCGGGCTCCTTCGTATCTGCCAGCGGTTGCTCCCTTACAAGGAGAACCTAACCGACGAGCTCCTCAAGTCTCTGCAGCTGATTCTGAAGCTCGACGCCCGCGTGGCTGATGCCTACTGCGAGCAGATCACGCAAGAAGTGATGCGTTTGGTCAAAGCAAACGCTGTAAAAATAAGATCCCACACTGGTTGGAGAACGATAGTTTCTCTGCTTTCTATTACAGCCCGTCACCCCGAGGCATCGGAGCCGGGTTTTGAGACATTGGCTTATATTATGTCCGAAGGGGCCCACCTCTCTCCTGCGAACTACGTGCTCTGCGTGAACGGTGCGAGGCAGTTCGCCGAGTCCCGAGTGGGCCAAGCCGAGCGGTCCCTTAAGTCCTTAGACTTGATGGCGGGCTCGATCGTTTGCCTCACGAAATGGTTCGAGCAAACTAAGGAGGCTGATGCAGAGGAGGCTGTGGTGAAGATGTCTCAAGACATACTCGAAATGTGGCTGAGGCTCGTGCAGGGCTTGAGAAAAGTGTGCGTGGACCAGAGAGAAGAGGTGAGAAACCACGCGATACTTGTGCTGCAGAGGTGCTTACCTGGAGTCGAAGCTATAAAAATACCCACCGATCTCTGGCTGCAGTGCTTCGATGCAATAATATTCACGTTGCTTGAGGAACTGCCCGAATCGATTCAACCGCAGTCACCGAAAGACTACAGGAGCTTGGAGGGATCGATCGTGCTGTCCCTCAAGCTCTTGTCCAAGGCCTTTTTGCAGTCCCTGCTCGATCTTGCTCGGTCTTCTTCGTTTTCTCAGCTGTGGCTGAGGATTCTTGGGTGTTTGGATAAGTTCATGAAGATGAGGTTTAGAGGCAAGAGGAGCGAGAGGATACACGAGTTGGTACCCGAGCTTCTCAAGAACACGTTGCTGGTGATGAAGAGCAGCGGGATTCTTGTCGGGCCGGGCGATCCCGTTGGAGGAGGAGGAGGAGACAGCTTGTGGCAGCTGACGTGGCTGCACGTGAAGGGCATAGCTCCTTCTTTGCAGGCTGAGGTTTTCCCCGGGGAGGAGTTGGAGAAGTTGCAGGAAGGCAACGGGAAAGGCGGTGGTTGCAGTCCTATGAACGACGGGAGCGCTCTTGTTCATCAGAATGAGACCGCCGTGTAAGAATTTTGTTTTTTTCTTCTTTTTCTGTTGTTGGTTGATGTTGGTGGCTCGGAGATCGATGTCTCTATACAAGGGAGAAGTGATCTTGTTCGGGTGCCCATTGTTGCGATATGTTAGCTGTGGGAAGGGAATGGGAAGTCATTGATAAGACGAGTTACTAATCAAGCGGGCGGTCTCGTCTGCATCTGCTGCTGATATTATTATCGTTATTATTATTGTTGCCATCTTTTTTGTTGCTTTGCAAGTGAAAAAGATTTGTGTTTTTGTACAACCACACAGAGGGGCATTTGTAGTGGGATTTGGTCAAGTTGAGGAATGAGATAGGTGTTGTACGGTGAAGACCATATATAGAATACATGTAATTCTTATTATTTTTGCGACAAAACTTTAATAAGAGTTTAGTTGCCTGCCTTAAATTGGCATTCTAACGTCGTGAGGAACATTGATAATGTATTTTTTTTTTTATCGAAACTCAGTAACCATGGCTGTTTGGACCAAGTAAACCAAGTTGCTGGCGCACTATCATGCAAATTTTATGCCTATAAGAAAAACCAGTCTTGAAGAGGTTCATTTGTGACATATTTGCCCAAAGTATTATGCAGACATGAAAATTTGAACGTAATATCTCTCATCCAAACACTTTTGGGAGCTTCAACCTGACCACACGTTGTATCTGCCAACAAAAAAATTACAGTTTATTATTTAAATTTTAGGAAAAAAATAATTAATAATTTGTTTTTATATATTAAACCTACAAATCGTATAATATGTCTGTGAATTAAAAATAAGGCTGATTTTATGGTTTAGCTTTATTATAAGGCTATAATTCATAAAACACCCCATTGTTTTGAAATTCATCACAAAAAACCTATGGTTTTAAAATAATATAAAACTCCTCGTAGTTTAGTTAACTTTTCACATTCTCCCCATTTTCGGGGGTACGGTGATATGTTTTCTAAACCATAAGGGTTATGATGATATGTTTTCTAAACCATAAGGAAGTGTCGCGACGTTTACAAACCACAAGGTAGTAACGTGATTTTCATTTTAATCACGAGGGGTATAGATGAGTTTACCCTTATTATAATGATATAAAATGCTTCAATAACTAAATAAGTTTTTAAAATTAAAAATAAAATAAAATTAAAAACTCAACATTTTTGGTTTGATGAACGAACCGTATCACACTAAAATACATCAACCAAAAAAATAAAGGAGCATATAGAGTTGGGTGGAAGTCGAAATTAACTCTATCTTTTTTCTTATTAAACACAAAAATAGAGTATTTCTTAGGACATGCTCGTATAAGTACTTGTTTTTTATTGGTTCACTTAGACCGTTGTTTTCAAAGAATGTATGACTATTGAATAAAGGAGTGTAAACAAGTCCGAGTTTAGTCGATTTCGACTTATTTTTTAGGCTCGAACTTGACGAGTTGTTTTTTCGAGTTTAATTATAAACAATTAAGTACAAGTTTGGGCCTGAGTTCGATTGAAGCTAAAAAATTTTTAAGATAAAAATAAAAAGTTAAATAAAATAAAACGATAAAATAAAGCTCACAAATCCGACCAAGCTTAGCTCAACCGCGACGACGACTAAAATTTCAGTTGAGTCCACTCATTGAGATTGTGAGACAGGTCGACCTATATGTCGCATAATATCGAGCTAGTGGTTTTCTTCATCATATCCAGAAAGAGGAAAATCTAAACGATCATCGTAGTCTTTGTCCGATTTATTATACCCTATCCAGTTGGATATAACTCAACTCCAACTGGGTTGAGATTGTGACAGACATGTGTCACACCCTCCCCTAGGGGTGTAAGATGAGCCGAGTCGGCTCATAAGCTCAATGAGTTGGCTCGAAAAGAGCTCGGCTCGAGCTCGCAAAAAATGAGCTCGAGCTCATTTGAGAGAGTTCGAAAGCTCGCGAACAGGCTCACGAGCTTTTATTTTTTAATTTTTTTTTATTTTTTTATTGAAAACAAGCCTAAATCGAGCTCGAACAGTATCTGGAAGCTCGACGAGCTCGAGTTCAGGAAAAGGAGACTAGCTCGAGCTCGCGTTTTCACCCCTACCCTCCCCAAGCAGTGCGTTAATCACCTCGCCATATTTTAGATTGGAACACATATCACAATGTCTACGCACTTGGGTTATAACAAGTGGGAAGGATATCATCGACATCTTTGCCTTTGTACATGTTAAAATGAAGGGTTAAATATTTTTTTGGTCCCGTAATTTGGTGGGGGTGGCATTATAGGAACAAGTAACTTAGGATTGTTAAAATGTGACCCGTAACTTTCGAAAATACGGCAATTTAGGGACATTATACGATATAACTATGTATTTTGTTGACATGTCGCACGTATTCCTCACAAATCTATACCACGTCACTAAAATATCATATAAGCAGCTGACGTGGCGGCACACGTCAACAATTAAATTAAAAAAAATAAAAATAAAATTCTTGGTCCCTCCCGTCCCGCACGACTCCGCCATGGCTGCGATCTCCTCAAGGTCACCGATTGGCTTCTCAACAACATCCCTCAAACGCCGCTACCACCACCCAATCACAATCCACGAACAACCCGACCCCGACCAGCCAACAAAAGCCCCAGAACAGCCGTTAACCAAGAACGCTCAGCCCCCATGCCCCCGCTCCCAGATAGGATTCGGCCGCGCGTGGTCGACGAGGTGGTGGGTCAATGACCACCTCCTCTCACGAGACTTCCTCCTGCGCAGCCATGTCACGCCGCCACCGAAACCGACAAAACTGACAAAACTTCCATAGCCAAAGCCATCGTAAGCTCCACTGATGCGGTTCAATTTTCGTAAGCTCCACAAACCTCTCATAACCACCGTTAGCTGCCTCGTGGACTCGACGGTCCCAAAACCCAGAAACCCAAGACCTCAATTAGGGCTGCACATTCAATAAAATAAAATAAATCGGGTTTTTGCAGGGCATCCCTCCGATTCAAAGCCCATCGGCATCCGATGTTCCATTTCATCATTGGGTCCCATCGGCAATTGGGTTCGTGCAGGGTTCTCGCAGCCATCACAGCCCATCGGCATCGACATCCTCGACGGGTCTAAATCAAGATACAAAGGGAGAAGCCTTCTGGTGACGGAGAAGGTGGTGGTACTGGCGACAGAGATGTTGAAACAATTTGATCTTGAAGAAATTGGAAGGAAAAGCTTGGCAGATTCTCAGCTCGGGTTGCAGAAGTGTGCAGAGGTTGAACAAGAAGAGAAAAGCGCTGATGAATTGAAGAAGCGGATGTCTTATTTAAAAGCCAAGCCAACTCGTAGAGTTGCTGTAGCTATCGACGATTTCAACCAAAAAGAGGACGATTTCTGAATATTCCTGAATTGTGCAGGTGCTGAAATAAAAATGCGAAGCTTGTAGCGTGTTGATGTATCTTGTAGAAAACAATTCACCCAAAAAAAAAATTAGGGTTAATCTGATAGAGTATAGAGAAGCAAATCAAGCTCTCATATCTGTAATTGTTCTATCATCAATAAAGGCATCTGTTGAGGATCGTGGAGTAGGAATCATTTTTCCAAACCACGTTAAATTTTCGTGTTCATCGATTTACGTTTCTTGTTCGTCAATTTTTTATTCTTTTATGGTATCAGAGCCAATCAGTCTTTCTACTGCGCATTTCTGAAATTCGTATCTCTGACGATGAGTGAAGAAATTCCGCTTACAGATGGAGCTGGTTCATCAGGTTCGCAGAACTCAGGATTGCAGCCAATGAATGATCCTTTCTTCTTGAACAACAACGATACTTCAGGGTAACTTTTGGTACGTGATCAGTTAAATGGGGACAATTACATGACTTGGAATAGAGCCATGATGATTGCACTAATTGGAAGAAACAAGGAGGGATTTGTTAACGGAGAACTTAATCCTCCATCTGCCACAGAACAAGACAAGGTAAGTTCTTGGAAGAGGAATAACAATATAGTCATTTCTTGGATTCTCAACGCTGTTTCTAAGGAAATCTCAGCAAGCATTCTCTATAGTTCCTCGGCAAGGGATGTTTGGGTTGATCTTCAAGAAAGATTTGGATCTACAAACAAGCCAAGGATATTCCAGCTGAAGAAGGACTTAGTTAATCTGGCGCAGGGTTCTAGTTCCATTGCGGGATATTACACTAGATTAAAAACGTTGTGGGATGAATTGGCCAGTTATAGACCATTATGTCAATGCACCTATGGTGGAATTAAAGAGATGAAGGCGTTTCTTGATGAAGAATATGTTCTAGTTTTCTTGATGGGCCTCAACGACAAGTACTCGCAATAAGGGGACAGATTTTGCTTATGGATCCCATGCCTTCTATCAACAAGGTTTTCTCTTTGTTAATCCAAGAAGAGAAGCAAAGGTCGATGGTCCCAAATCCAGTAAGAGTAAATGAAGATCACACCAATAATATGACAATGTTGGCTGCTAAGGGTGATCAAGAGGTAATCAAGAAGGGCTTTCATAATCAAAAAAATTCAATGAGACCAGTATGTACTCACTGCAACAAGAAAGGACACACGGTCGAAACATGTTATCAGATTCACGGTTACCCTCCAGGCTTTAGGCAGAATACAAAGTACAAGGGAGTTAGGGTAAATCATGCTTTGGTGGATGCAGGGAATAAAGCTACATCACAGATTCAACAAGGGAATCATAACTTCAGTTCTGCAGGAGAAGATCAAATACAATTGCAGCTTACTCCATTTCAGCTACAAAGTTTAAGGGCATTGCTGAGTCAATCTGGTTTCAACGTGGCATCAGAAGGAAACACTTTTGCTCAACAGATTGAAAGGGGCCCAGGTATCTGCTTGTCTTTCAACTTGCCAGATCTATCTAATGCTAAAGTTTGGCTTTTAGATTCAGGGGCTACTAGACATGTGTGTGGAAATCATGAGCTACTACATGATTTGCATGAAATAGATGAATCTGAAGTTATATTACCCGATAATACTGTCATTAGAGTCAATAAGGCAGGATCTTTTATTCTGAATCAGCATATAACATTAACAAATGTTCTTTATATACCACAATTTCATTTTAATCTTATCTCAGTTAGTTGCTTGGCAGATGATAAAAAAATGCAGATTTATCTTTGAGACTAATGGTTTTATGATACAGGACATTTCACAACAAACGATTGGCAGGGGTAAACAACTTGTTGGCTTGTACGTGATAGAAGCAGAACCAATCTCAGTTCCTTTAGTTAGTAGATGTGATAAATCTGTTTTCTTAAATAAAATGTCTGCAGAATTATGGCACAATAGGCTGGGGCATCCCTCCAGTAGAGTTTTAGACATTCTGAAGTCAAAATTAAATCATGTTGATAATACATCAGATTCTTATTGCAAAGTTTGTCCATTGGCTAAACAGAAAAGAGAAACTTTCCCTGATGATAACAAAATTGTGTGTTCTACTTTTGATCTTATACATTGTGATGTATGGGGACCATTCCACGTGCCATCACATCGCGGGCATCAATATTTTGTTACTTTGGTTGATGATCATTCAAGATTTACTTGGCTCTTCATGATTAAATATAAATCAGAAGTTAAATCAGTATTATCGTATTTTTTAGCCTTAGTTGAAACACAATTTAAGAGTAGAGTAAAATTTATTAGGTCAGATAATGCAAGAGAATTTAATCTCATTGATCTGTTTGAAAGCAAGGGCATCATTCATCATCTTTCATGTGTCCACACACCTCAACAAAACTCCATTGTTGAGCGCAAGCATCAACATTTATTAAATATTGCTCGTTCATTATTTTTCCAGTCAGGGATTCCAATTCAATACTGGTCTGAATGTGCTCTAACTGCAGCATTTCTGATTAACAGGACCCCTACTAGGATCTTAAATAACAAAAGTCCTTATGATCTTCTATATCAAAGGCCGATTAATTATGAAATGTTGCGTGTTTTTGGTTGTTTGTGTTTTTGTTCTACTATTGCTGCAGGTAGAAGGAAGTTCGATCCAAGAGCTAGGGAGTGTGTATTCTTAGGTTACCCTAACGGGATAAAAGGGTACAAAGTAATGGATTTGAGGACAAATGAAGTCTTAATTTCTAGAGATGTGATATTCAAAGAGGATGAGTTTCCATTCAAAAGACAATCTGCAGCTTTATCACCTGATCCATTTCCCTCATATGTCTTGCCTAGACCGCACTTTCAAGAACATTTGGTGGAGGAGACAAGGGACTCAGAAGTAGCAACACAACAGGAAGAGGTTGTCCTAGAAGAACAACAACATATTGAGGTAGATGCTGCTGCAGAAAATCAACAGCAGGAACATCAGCCAGAAGAAGCAAATCAGCAGCAAAATAATATGTACACAAGATCAGGGAGACAATTAAAGAAGCCTTCGTACTTGCAAGATTATTTCTATAACGGCATGCACGGACAGAAGTACTCCTATCCCATATCAGAAGCCATATCTTATCAGAAGTTTTCAGCAGCATATCAAGCTTATATCAGTAATATATCTTTGGCAGAAGAACCAAGAAGTTATGCTGAGGCTGTAAAAATAGAAAAATGGCAAACAACAATGAATGAAGAGCTGAAAGCACTAGAAGAAAATGGAACATGGACTGTGGTTCAACTACCCAAAGGAAAGAAATCTATTGGCAACAGATGGGTTTATAAACTCAAGTTGAATGCTAATGGCCAAGTTGAAAGATATAAAGCTCGATTGGTTGCGAAGGGTTATGATCAAAGGGAAGGTGTAGATTACATTGACACTTTTGCCCTGGTAGCCAAACCAAGTACCATAAAGCTTATTCTAGCATTGGCAGCAAAGCTTAAATGGAGCATCGTTCAATTGGATGTGAATAACGCTTTTTTGAACGGTGATCTAGAGGAAGAAGTGTATATGGACCTGCCTCAAGGATTGAAAAACAGTTTTGAACAGACAAGTATGACAAGGATGGTGTGTAGACTACACAAATCAATATACGGTTTGAAGCAAGCTTCAAGACAGTGGAATAAAAAATTCACTGATGCTGTAAGAAACTTTGGTTTTGTGCAAACACAATCAGACCACACATTGTTTGTGAAGGGAAGTGGAGAGAATCTATTATAGCTGCTAGTATATGTGGATGATATAATTCTTGCAGGACTATCTGTTGATGCCATGAATCGAGCAAAGTCATTTCTCAGTGCATGTTTCAGAATCAAGGATCTAGGAGAACTCAAATATTTTCTTGGCGTTGACGTGGCTAGGAGCAGTGCAGGGATATACATCTCCCAAAGGCTACCACTTTACAGCTTCTTAAGGATACATGCTATTTAAATGCTAAGCCAATTTCTACACCTATGAGTCGTAGTGAAAAGATTATGGCAGATGATGGGGAAGTGTTAGCTGATGCATTTCAATACAGGAGGTTAATAGGACGACTACTCTACTTGACCTTTACGAGACCAGATATTACATTCGCAGTCCACAAGCTGAGCCAATATGTAGCGTCCCCGAGAACATGACATCTTGCGGCAGCACACCATTTACTCAGATATCTTAAGGGATCACCTGGTCAGGGAATACTCTTGGCTGCAGATCAGAGTATGGAATTGAAGGCTTTTTCGGATGCAGATTGGGGAGCTTGTAGAGATTCAAGGAAGTCGGTCACGGGTTTTTGCACTTTCCTTGGCAATTCTTTGATAACATGGAAAGCAAAGAAGCAAGCCACAGTTTCAAGGTCTTCAACGGAAGCAGAATATAGAGCCTTAGGATCAGTGGTAGCAGAAGTGTTATGGATCAAAATTTTGATGCATGAATTGGGTCTTGATTTAGTTCAAAAACCAGTCGTTTACTGTGATAATCAATCAGCCCTGATGTTAGCTTCCAATCCGAAATTTCATGAGAGGTCTAAGCACGTAGAAATTGACTGCAATTTCATTAGGCACCATGTAGCAGCCGGAGATATAAAACTCTTACCAGTAAGGTCGGAACATCAATTAGCCGATGTTTTCACCAAACCTCTTACAGCGCCTGCGTTGCAGCGTCTCCTAGTCAAGATGTCAGTATTGAATTTATATCTTCCATCTTGCGGAGGGGTGTTGAAACAATTTGATCTTGAAGAAATTGGAAGGAAAAGCTTGGCAAATTCTCAGCTCGGGTTGCAGAAGTGTACAGAGGTTGAACAAGAAGAGAAAAGCGTTGATGAATTGAAGAAGCGGATGTCTTATTTAAAAGCCAAGCCAACTTATAGAGTTGTTGTAGCTATCGACGATTTCAACCAAAAAGAGGACGATTTCTGAATATTCCTGAATTGTGCAGGTGCTGAAATAAAAATGCGAAGCTTGTAGCGTGTTGATGTATCTTGTAGAAAACAATTCACCCAAAAAAAAAATAAAATTAGGGTTGATCTGATAGAGTATAGAGAAGCAAATCAAGCTCTCATATCTGTAATTGTTCTATCATCAATAAAGGCATTTGTTGAGGATCGTGGAGTAAGAATCATTTTTCCGAACCACATTAAATTTTCGTGTTCATCGATTTACGTTTCTTGTTCGTCAATTTTTTATTCTTTTAAGAGAACGTAGTAGTTCTGGTGGTGGAGGAGGCGAAAGGTGGAGCGGAGGAGAAAAGGCGGAGCTTGAATCTCAGCAAGTAGATTTTTTTTCTTCCTAAAATTGCTGATGTGGCGCCACATTGCTGATTGTATGACGTGGTGCACGTCAGCTATATTTTAGTGACGTGGTATCGATTTGTGAAGAATACGCGCGACATCTCAGTAAAATACATAGTTATACCGTATAATGTCCCTAAATTGCCGTATTTTCGAAAATGACAGGTCACATTTTGCCAATCCTAAATTACTTGTCCCTATAATAATGCCACCTTCACTGAATTTGGGACCAAAAAAATATTTAAGCCTAAAATGAAAGTCATAACTTAGAGGGCATTTATGTAATTCAGAAGTCACTCGAGAAACTTCCACGTTATCAGTTCATTATCGTCCCGTTCCAGCTGCGAAAGCGGATCATCAAACCCAATCAATTTTCTCAGGTATCGTTCAGTCGACGATTATTTTTTCTTTGATCAAATCTTTTCTCTTGTCTATCTGATTACGACCTTAACTTGTCATCTTACCTCTGATTCAGTATCGCAGATCGATTTGTTGCGGATTAAGGCGACGATGAGCGAGGCATTCGAAAGGTACGAGCGCCAATATTGCGAGCTCTCTGCGGATTTATCCAAGAAGGCGTCGTCATCGAGCTTCCTCGATGGAGGTAGAATTAATTCAATTCTATTTTGGAACGCAATTTAGATTGTGCTTCCTTTCTTAAGGAGGTGGCCGTTTTATCGCCTCATTTGGTGCGAGCGTGTGGAAATTAATTGCCTCTCCATTACGTCTGAGCAGTGTTGATTCGTTTTCGCGTAGCTCTCTGTAGAGAAACGCTTCTCTTGCTATCTGTAATTTCTCCAATCATGTGGAATCTATGACACGCTTGTTTAGAACAACGATTTCTTGATGTGCTAAGACATCGATTCTCTTGACAGAGCAGAAGAAGCAGAAGTTATCCGAAATAAAAGCTGGACTTGACGAGGCAGATGCTTTGGTATGTTGCCCACTCGTCATTTCTTGCTAATATGTTCATGTTTTTTGTTTGAGAAAACCCAAAATGGTCTCCAATATTCACATGTGAACCAATTTAGTTCCCGGTGTTTCGCCTGAACCAATTTAGTCCACTATGTTTTGCATGTGAACCAATTTAGTCTCCGATGTCGTCGATTTTGGACCAATTTGGTCCTTTCGTCACGATAAACGTCAATTCATCGAAAATCTCGCACGCGCCCTCCTAAAAACTCATTAAATCATGTATGGATCGATAAATTGAAATGGTTAATGAAATTAGAGCACAAAAATGACCCACGAACACTAGAGCTCATGTTCGAAATTTGGAGGAGATTATTTCAGTTTTGTGTCAGTAACCCTTTCAATTTATCAATCCAGACATGACTTAGTGAATTTTTAGGAGATTGCGTGTGTGGCACATGCGAGGTTCTCGTTAAAATTGACGTCAATAGTGACGAAAGGACCAACTTGGTCCAAGATCGACGATATCGTGGGCTAAATTGGTTCAGGCATAACAATGTGGACTAAATTGGTCGACAAGGTAAACATAAGGGCCCCTTTTGGATTTTTTCCCTTCTTGTTATTCAAGTTTTTTATTTTCTGAGCCATCGTGTGCATTACCAGATGCGTAAAATGGATCTTGAGGCACGTGCTTTGCAGCCCAATGTAAAGGCAGTGCTCTTAGCCAAGCTCAGAGAATACAAATCGGATGTCAATAACTTGAAAAACGAAGTAAAGAGAATTGCATCTGTTAGCCTAAACCAGGCTCAACGCGACGATCTCCTGGAGTCGGGAATGGCTGATACACTGACGGTACGTCGATTTGTTCACACGAATGCAGTTCTTTTTCAATATTCTCTAAAGCACGGTCTTTCATTCAATCGCTAAACTATTGAATGATAACCGATATTTGGGATTAACGTAGGCATCAGCTGATCAGAGAGATAGATTAATAAACTCAACGAGAAGATTGGACACTTCAAGCAACAGAATCAGGGAGAGTCGAAAGGTGATGCTCGAGACCGAAGAGCTCGGTGTGTCCCTTCTCCAAGATTTACACGGGCAGAGACAGTCCCTAACGAATGCTAATAACACGGTATCTTTGTCTTAATAGCTTTCATCTCATAGCTTCTTTCTTGACAACCATGCTTGTCGTGAGGAGCTACAATTTCAGCATTCTATTTTATCCATTCGTATTTTCCCGTTCCATTTTCAGCTCTATGGGGTCGACGAGAACGTTAGCAGGAGCAAGAAAATCATAGCAAATATCTCGAGGAGGATGGACCGAAACAAGTGGATCATTGGCATCATAATCACGGTACTTGTAGTTGCCATAGCTCTTATCTTATACTTCAAACTTTCCAAGTAATCATAAACATGTGTGTAATAAGAAGCCGATGATGATATGGGAAATTTTCTCGTCTCGGATTCTCTCGAGTACTCGTTGGGATTTGTACTATGTTTTTACCTCGTTTATGGATTTGATTAAGCGGCTGTTCGAATGTTTGATTGGCTGTTTGGGTTGTTGTGAATCATGATAGTTTACTATGTAAAAGATAATCTGGATTTACGTGTATGTATATCACTCTTATTAACATGTGGATTAGGTTAATTATGATATGCTGTGGACGACAAGATATGTACGGCACTATAGAATAAGTAAACGCGCTGTTGTTTATTTATTGAGGGTGATAGACTTAAATGCATGCAAGTGCAACTTGTCTCCTCAAGTCCTACTTACGATATGTGTGTGTGTGTACTTTTCGTCATACGTTTTGTTTTATTATTCTTATTTTTATTATTTGGTTGATGAAGAGAAGAATATATTTATATAGGTAAGGCCATTTCATATATTTACGCTGAATTTTAATACTGAGGCAAGCTTTCCCTGCGACTCTGTCCTCTTGGTATGCATAATTGTAGATATTGGGTAGGTTGGAAAAAAGATTACAGAATCATGTTGAAGTAATAATATAACATATATGTATGTATCGTGTTGCCTTAGTCATTCAACGACTCTTCTAAAACAATTTAAACTAATCTATTTTGGTTTATTTGTGAACACCAAAGATTAGGTTTGCGAAGTTTGTATTAATAAATTCTTATAATAGACGACGGCAAGTTGACTCTGATTTAAGAGCAGCACAAAATAAAGTAAGACGAGCTCAAATTGAAAATATAAAAATGGACTCCAATGCTATGTAGCATGCAATGACTATTATATCAGTTCAATATCAAACACTCGCAGGCATATATGTATATTATATATATATATATATATTTATATTTGCTGGTCATGGCATGACAGACCACCACTGTAATCTCAGTACTCTGCAGCGTAAGCGGCGCCGCATCCGGTAGGTGCATTTTTGTTAAGTTCAGCCGAAAGAAAATCTGAACATTACTGGTGATTGTGGATCAATCCCAACTTCCGATGAAATATAATTCATGATTAAGTATTTCGTCCCGAGCCTACGCATACAATCGATGTTCAAGGTGTTAAAAAAATAGATTCGAACGCTTCTTTTGAAATATATATATATATATATATATATATATATATATATCAATCCTGCAAATTTGCTGTTTGACTTATTTTTCACAAGATGTGATGTTCGTCCCTATGCAAGTAGTCTTTTGACAGTGTTCCTTTGACACAAAATGATATACATTTCTCGTCCCAACTCAGATTTACTTCAACAAGTTTAGAAAGGAAATATAAATAGCTGTCGCAAGGTACAATAAATGAAAAATTAGGATGTTTGATAAGTAAGGCCACCACCCTTTTCAACTTCGGTTTAAATTAAAACCGTGTGAAGGACTCTTCTTCTTGTCAAGCACAGACAATTATCTGCCAATCTCCCCTTGATTTTCTGCGAGATTATTTATTATAATATAATCAACTAAGATTTCCATCACTATTGACTAATAATATATATGAAATTATATATAGTACAAACTCGTCACTTGCTGTTTCATCATTACAAAGAACACGCTCGTGTTGTGCTAATCTTTCTCTCGCAATTTTTTTTTGGTTTTCGATCATAGAAGGAAGAGGGATGAAGTTCGGCAAGGAACTCGCTTCACAGATGGTCCAAGAATGGCAAGAGGCTTACATGGACTACAACAGCCTCAAGAAACTTCTCAAAACAATCTTAATATTCCGACAAAGAAACTCATCATCATCATCATCAACGCCGTCTAATAATCCAAACTCTCGCGCATCTCTGAAGCGAAGGCTCACGATGTACAGAGCATTCAGTGGCCTGAGAGGCTCGCCGAAGAAGAGCGAAGACGAAGTCATACTCGTGAGTTCGGTACAGAAAGAGGGATCCGAGGACAACAACAACAGCAACGGCGGTTATTACCAGACGATGTTTCTCAAGTCGTCCGAAGAAGGCGGAGAGTACGAGCTCGTCTTCTTCAGGAGGCTCGACGACGAGTTCAACAAAGTGCTGAGGTTTTACGGGGAAAGAGTCCAACAGCTTAAGGCGGAGGCCGAGGATCTCAATAGGCAGATGAATGCCCTCATTGCTCTCAGGATTAAGGTGGATAAACCCGATTACGTGGAACCACATGTCGGGTCTGGGGCTTCGATTTCGGACAACAACGACTCTCCTGCTGTTGTTGTTGCGCATCAATCCTTTAACGGCGTGAAGCAAGGTAGCGAAATTCTTTTTGTTTGCAGAGAGTTAATAAATGGTCAATTTTCCATAGCTTTTTCTGTGTTTCTTGGTAATTGGATTTTGCAGGTTTTCTGCTATATTTCGGAGTGTTCTTACGAGGGCCCTTTTCTTTTTTCTTGAAGAAGTTAACTTTGGTTCTCTTTTTTATTGAAGGGCAAAGAATGGATGCGATTCAAGAAGTTGAGATGATCAAAGAAGATGAGTGTTACAGACAACACCGGAGATCTGTAGTAAACAAAGATGCTTTTAAGGCAGCTCCTCTTAGTGTGTTAGACCACGTAAAGGTCAATATCGACCCCGATACGCCAGTCTCCACCTTGAGGAACACGATCGGGAGCTCGAAATCGGACCTATCGTTCACGAAATACGAGCTGAAACAAGCAGAAGATAAGCTGAGGCTAGCTTTCGTTGAGTTCTACCATCACCTTCGTCTGTTGAAAAGCTACTGGTAATAATGATCAAGCGTAATCCCTCTTTTTCTTAGACAAGATTGAAATTATAATGACATGATGGGGCTATGTTGTGTTGTCAGTTTCTTGAACACGCTTGCATTCTCTAAGATAATGAAGAAATACGACAAGGTATAGTCGAAAATTCAGCTCTGATCCATATTAAAGACTGATTTTTTGAGTTTTGTTTTGTTTTTGTATTGGCCTTTGAGTTTTGATGTTGTTCTTGCAGATCACTTCGAGGAGTGCTTCGAAGTCGTACATGGAAATGGTTGATAAGTCTTACCTCGGCAGCTCCGATGAGGTTTACGAGTGTGTTGTAATAAAGAATTTCGATCTTACGGGGTTTTTAAGACGGTGAAAAGACGGACGCATTTTTTGTCTGATTTCAGGTCAATAAGATGATAGAAAGATTAGAAGCAGCATTCATCAAGCACTTTGCCAACGGAAACCGCAGGAAAGGCATGAAATCTCTAAGGCCCAAGAGCAAAAAAGAGAAGCACAAGACCACATTTTTCCTCGGTAATCCTCGAATAAAATTCATTCTTTACAATTAATATAAGCTAATGGAACAGTATAAATTTCAGTGATATATACATCTTCTTGCAGGTTTATTCACGGGCTGCTCGATAGCACTAGTAGCTGCTATCGCAAACACAATACACGCGGGGAATCTTCTTAATCACGCAGGAAGATCATTGTACATGGATACAATATTCCCACTTTATAGGTAGGTAATTCACATTGTGTGACATCTTTTTTTTTATCCTATGTATGTGACTTGTAACATAGAAAAAAATTTGCAATTTTCAATAATGTTTGCAGTTTGTTTGGGTTCATTGTCCTTCACATGCTGATGTACGGCACGAACACGTACTTATGGAGGCGATTTCGAGTGAATTACCCTTTTATATTCAATTTCAAGCCCGGAACCGAACTGGGATTTCGAGAAATATTTCTAGTAGCTTCCGTGATTTCGGTTCTTGCATTGGCCGCTGTGCTCTCGAACCTTGACATGGAGATGAATCCAAGGACTCAGAGCTTTCAGACATTAACAGAACTGGTTCCCTTAGGCGTAGTCACTGTATGTTTTTTCACAGAGAACCTCTTTTTTGTTCGATCATATATATATATACCCAAGATTTTATTGCAAGAAGTTGTTTCATTACAGGTGTTGCTTCTTATAACTTTCTGTCCCTTCAACGTAATTTACCGCTCTAGCCGCTTCTTTCTCATTCAGTGCGCGTGGCACTGCATTTTCGCTCCTCTTTACAAGGTACACATACACACATACACCGTTGATTAAAATTTTCTTGCACGCATACACACGGAGATCACCTCATTTTGAAGACTTTTCTTGCATTGCTGTGTTTGTAGGTGACACTTCCCGATTTTTTCTTGGCAGATCAGTTAACGAGCCAGGTAAATACTATATTCTCTTCAACAAGAATCTATTTTTCTTGCATAGAAAATCGATTGTCCTTAAATTTTTGGTCTTAAACGTACAGGTTCAGGCTTTTAGAAGCTTGCAATTCTATGTCTGCTACTACGGTTGGGGAGATTTCAGAAAGAGATCGAACAAGTGCCTCGAGAGCGACGTGTACAAAACTTTGCTTATCGTTGTCGCGATAATACCGTTCTGGGCCCGTCTCCTTCAAGTGAGTTTAAAAAAACCATGTAATAATAATATAAAGTCATCACTTTTCTGTGTTTTCTTGGGTAATAAATAACATTTGCCACGTAGTAATAATATCATTTCTGAAAAAAAAAAAAAAAAAAACAGTGCATACGCCGCCTGTTTGAAGAGAGAGACTCGATGCACGCCCTCAACGGGCTCAAGTATTTCTCGACCATAGGGGCCCTCGTCTCCAGGACTCTGTACGAGCTCAACGGCGGAACCTTCTGGATGGTTCTAGCAGCTTCCACCTCGGGTGTCACTACGGTTTCCAACACTTACTGGGACATTGTTATAGACTGGGGACTGCTGCGAAAGAACTCCAAGAACCGTTGGCTGAGGGATAAGCTTCTGATATCTAACAGGGCCGTGTATTTTGTGGCCATGGTGACTATTTTACTTCTTACATTAGTAGTGGTACTTCACCATAATTATATTATCATATGTGTTGTGATTTTAACTGGTGACTATTTATTGCAGGTGGTGAATGTATTACTGAGGCTTGTGTGGATGCAGCTTGTTCTTGGCTTCACTGAAGCTCCGTTCTTGCACAGAAAGGCCATGGTTGCTGTCGTTGCTTGCCTCGAGATTATTCGTCGCGGGATTTGGAATTTTTTCAGGTTCCATTTATTTACACGCACATATACATACATAATCAAGAATTTATGGTGGAAAAATATGCTTTTAATTATGTGTTCTGAACGGACAGAATCGAGAACGAACACTTCAACAACGTCGGCAAGTACCGCGCGTTCAAGTCCGTGCCCTTGCCGTTTCATTACGAAGACGAGAAGATTATGTAGTAAATATATATACATGTCAGGTTCATAATTTATTGTGTACACACATGTTATGTGGTACCTACCATAAAGAAACAAGGCAGCAGGTTTTTGAAAGACCAAATTTACTTGAACATAAAATAATACAATGTTATATAACTGAAGCATAAGCAAGAAATGTAAACACAGTGTATGTTGTCTGCAGCTTATTATGTAATTTAACGTCACACAAGGTATTTGCTGCTGCATTTGGACTTCCATTACAAGGAAGTACGTATCCACATCGAACCGTAAAGGGAACAAACAAAAACGTAAAACCAGGAAAACCCGTCAGGGAAACGTCACCATAATGTCATCCTCCTCGTCTTTTTCAGACATCACCGAGGGGGATGGAGAATTCTCCGCGGTGACAGAGCCCATTGTCTCATTACCACCGTCCTCCTTGTTCCCGAATACGTAGGACATGGACAAGGGATTACGCGAAGAGCTCTCCTTCTTCTTCAAGTTCTGTATCGCGCTTATCGCGGCAACGGTGCTCCCGTAGATCTCCACGTTCTCTTTCCCGAGGGGCAGTGCTGTTGTTGCTGTTGCTGATGTCTGATCTTGTTGACCGTATGCTGCTGCTGCTGCTGTGTTGTCTGAGTCGACGACCTCGGGCTCGACGGGGAACAGTTCTTCGAGGTTCGACTCGCACTCGTAGACTAGCCTCGAGAGGGGCTCGGTTACGAAGAAGGGTTGGGTCAGTGCCAGCTGGGCGAAAGGGACGCTCAGCGATTCGTCCGTTCTCTTGTCGTATTTCTTGAGGATTTTTATGAGGCCTAAGGAGACAAGAAAAAAAAAAAAGAAAAAAAAAGAGACAACTTTAGGACGACGAATTTCTGGCGGTGTAAGTAACAAGTGTTGTGTGTTAAATTTTGTGTGCCTGCAAAGTTGAGGGAGCTGTAGCTTTTGAGGAGGACCATCTCTCCGTGAATCAAGACGAAGTCCTTGTGCATTTCCATCATCTCTTCTTCACCGAAATGTTGTCCGTTGGTTCCCTTTTCCTTCAAGCGCTCAATCCTTTCCTTGAGTGCCTGTGAGACAACACAGAGTTCTTTTGTTAGGTAACTGCAACTTGCCTGAGTTAAAAGGAAAGTTCAACATAACACATGAATATCATCAACGATTCTTTCACAATCAATCATATCCCATATTTCTTCCCTTTCACACCAAATATTTTCCTACCACACCGTCAGGGCCGTCTTTTAATTTTTGTGGCCCCGTTATTGTATGAGACCCTCGTGCATAAAACGTCGACTACAAATAGACAGGTAGGTAGGTATATGTGAAATCTGTAACCTTGTGCAATAGAGCAGGATGCACGGCCAGGCCGTCCAGATCATAGTAATAGCAACAATCAACACTACCCCATGGTTACTAGATGACTGATCTAAGTACCCAAACCGTTGGTTTTTATGATAGTCATAATTGTTTAGGAACTCTGATAATCATTTTTGAGTCAGTAGTCATTATGGTAGCACCGTTCTTCCAAAGACATATATTGCTTGCGCTTGTCGTACCGTTGTATTCTTCCCGTTCCTGATCCACGCTATTTTCAATTGCAGTAAATTCGGCAACAAATCTAGTCAACAATTCTCGATCATTTGTATGTGATTTCATGAGATATGTCGTTGTTTTGGTCGCGACAATAAAAGAAGTTCCTAAACCCGGAAATGCCGGTCTATATATCGTCCTTCCAGAGAACCATGAATTATGTCATCAGCTATATATTCTCAAAAACATTATGAACCAACAAAAATAGACCTTCCCCTTATCCTAGTCTTTACTTCCATTGCAGTGTCGCACAAGAACTATGCACCCTTTCGGCATCTGTTCTCGTTACACTCGAAACCTTAGACCGATTTCTAAGTACTCTGTACTCAACCCCTTCGTTTTTAGTGATAATCGAATTTTCCATAAAATCTAATTATCATTTTTGAATCGATGTTCATACGACAACCTCATTTGATGGTTTTTTTAATCGAATTATCCATATATCTATTCATATGCCCATTTAATTCCAATATATCATACTCAGGTGTCTCTTCGAATGTTGTTGTTCCAGCCCAAATGCAGATCTCGATTACAGGCCACCTCATTTTTTTCTCCTAACAGATTCCAAACAAGAAAACAAATGGTTCGAATTCTGAAATTGAACACGATTAATAAAACAGTAATCAAGAGTTACCTGGAATCGGATGATGAATTTCTCCTCCTCTTCGACGTAGAAATCGTTGAACTTTTCAAGCTCCTCGTACAGCAAGCCCAGGAAACATTCGTGGGCGGACGACGGAAACGGAATATTCCCCCTGGAGGACGGAATATTCTTCAGGAGCTTCTTCAACGGCTTGTAGCAGAGGTACTTCTCCCTCCACTGCGGCAGGGTCTTCCCCAGATGGGTGCTGAATTCTTTCCCGAACTTCATCAGTTTTCTGCCTTCGACGCGTCCGATGATTATTTTTTAAGTTCCCTTAATCCTGAACGGAGACATCATCATAGAATGTCTCAAAGTCAATTTCATAAAGTTTTGGAAAGAAGATGGGGCAAATTCATTTCATTAACCTTTCAAGTTGTGTGTTAGGTACCTAAAAAGCGTTAAAAAGACAAAAATAACACTTCTTCATACATAAATATTATTTCGATTATCTTCAGTTTTATATCAAGTCAAATTTAAGAATATTATACCAACTGTTAGCACATTTATACCAACTGTTAGCACATTTATACCAACTGTTAGCACATTTATACCAACTGTTCTCATTATTATACTAACTGTTATACCAAAAATATATTTTTTTGTATTATACGAAAGTGATTTTTGCGTATTATATCACAAAATACGATTATTATACCAACAAAATCGCTTTTATACCAACTGTTATCACATTTATACCAATTGTTCTCGTTATTATACTAACTGTTATACCAAAAATATTTTTTTTTGTATTATACGAAAGTGATTTTTGCGTATTATACCAACAAAACTGCTTTTATACTAACTGTTATCACATTTATACCAACTGTTCTCGTTATTATACTAACTGTTATACCAAAAATAATTTTTTTTTGTATTATACGAAAGTGATTTTTGCGTATTATACCACAAAATACGATTATTATACCAACAAAACCGCTTATTATACCAATAAAATTGATTATTCTACCAATAAATTCGACTTGGTATAGCTTAATGGAAACACTTGGTACAATATAATACTCTTAAATTTGACTTGGTATAGCAGTGATAACAGTTGGTATAATAATTGAATATATTGGTATAGTAATGAGAATAGTTGGTATAATAGTGCTAAAATACTCTTAAATTTGAATTGGTATAGCAGTGATAACAGTTGGTATAATAATTGAATATATTGGTATAATAATGAGCCAAGTTGGTATAACTGAATCTGTAAAGAAGTGTTATTTTCGTCTTTTCAATGTTTGGTGGTATTAAACACACAATTTTTCGCAAATGGGTACTGAACAGGAAGAAATACTTGAAGGGGTACTGATCAGGAAGTTGAAACTTGAAAGGATACTGAAAGGGAATTTGCCCAAGAAGATGCCCTAAATTTTGGATTGACTTGGGATATTCTCTTAAGCTTAGTTGTCTTTTGGTAATGACAAAGTTTTGGCTATCCTTAAAATATAATATCGTAAGTCAGAAACAATGGGCATAGAGCATGAAATATCCAAATTATCAAAAGTCATTGGTCTAATACTCAGGTTCCAAGAAAGCAACTTTTCTCTCTCATAGTGTAGAGCTCGATTTCTCTGTCCATAGGATTGTAGAACCCTAATCCTTCCCTTGTGAAGGCCCGTCATCAAACCCCACCATCACCATCACTTTAAAAGTTACGCCGTAGAACTTCCCGCTCTCTCCTGCCGTTGACAACCCGTGAGCACTAAATGCAATGGAGAAAGCTCCCTGCCATGGACACTTTAATGACCTCACCCTGCAACTAGAAAAGATCAAACTATCTACAGAGGAATCAGATGGGGTGGAGCTGGAAGACACAGATATTTCTCTTAGTAACGAGGAATGTATTCGAAGTCTGGTTGGGAGAGTCTTCGGAGAAAAGAAGACTAGCTTTCTCGGGCTGAAATCCACCTTCGAAAGCATTTGGCCAGCAAAATCGGGATTTCATGTTAGAGTAGAATGCCCAGCGTTCCAACTTGATTGGATATTTTCTACTTGTAAAGACAATTTATTGGAAATATATCTAATAAAAGGCATTATCTTTATCTTTTGTGCATGCATTAATTTAATTATTTGCACTTATGATAAAGTCCTTAGATCATTGTAAGCTGAGGGACATGGTTGCGCATATGATGGCGATTATGGAATATGTCTTAGGCTGTGATCTTAAATAAAGTTCCAAGTCGATGGGTATTTCAAGACAGGACATTGAATAACCCGGAAAGACTTGTGTATATGATGCATGCTTGTGAGACAAGAATGTTATGTTCCGTTAACGTTAGCGTGTTGACGCAAATGCATATATGCAGATGCTTGTTAGGGAACAAGTTCATTGAACCTGACCCGCTGAAAATTCTTAACTGAAACTTTTATGTCGAATAAGAATTTTCATGTTGCGATAGTACATGACTAATCCTCTGACTTGAGGCACGATAGTAGTCTTGTGCGCATTATGCTTTACTTTGATATATCTTTTGATTACTTGATAATCACAAAAGAGATATGTTGGGTATTGTATTAGTGTGTATGGAGATTTATCTGTGGCCAACATAGAATTCAACACTTATATTAGAATAAGTGAATTTCCTATGTTTTTCATAGTTTATGATTCAAAGTCCTTGGCCAATGCATGATGAATTGAGATTCATAAAGGAATCATTTAAACTTGAAATGAAATCATAGTTATTAGACCAATTGGGTTTCGACTTATAATTCCATGCCCAAGGTCTGATCGGGAAATTAGACGTCGAAAAGATTTTACATGTATGCACTCACAATTGAAAAAGGTTTACTCGCTATTTCACTTAACGCTAGGTGGTCACGCTACTTGCTAGGTGTTCCCGTGATTTGTGGGTACTAGAGATTAAAGAGTTAATTCAGTTAATTACAATGAGTTGTAAACTCACTACTAGTGTTAATCGTGAACCTAAAAGGGTCACACAGAGTTTTGGAGAATGACAATACGAATTGATATTTCCAATAGTTGGAGTAAACTATAATTCAATTGTTGAATTTAAATATTACTTAATAATTTGATTATTTAAATGAAAGGAATATTACAATCAATAAGATTGATTATTTGGGCTTTAGATATTAATTTAGTTGTTACAAGAATTACCCATTTAATATTTTGATTTTAAAGTTGGACTTTAAAATTAAGTGGGTGTGCTTATAGCCCAACCCAACACATTCTCACGTCAAAGATTGGGCCAAATTTTCTAAACATGGCATTATTCTATTCAAATGTTGAATTTAAAAGGGAAAATAAATACAATTAATTTCCTTTTGAAAAAAAAAAACAGTTTTGACCACGATGGAAGGAAATAAGTAAGTAACGTAAATCTTGCAAAACGTTTGTTAAGAATTTAAAGAGAATTATTGTTTGGCAAAAATAAAATGAGTGGTGGATGTGAAAGGTTCTAATATACGAACCATCATATATATAATATATATAGACACAACCTAATGAAAAGAAAAAGGAGTGGACCTCGCTTGACGTGAGTTGGGAAAAAGAAAAGAGTTTCTTTTGCTTATTCCATTTTTCGTATATAGTATCGATTCATATCCGGGTTAGTCTCTACTAGCGAAGAGATAATTTTGGTGTCACTATCCAAACGGTGGACTCAATTAGAGGGGAGACATTTGGATCCCTACGGCGAGCGTACGTGACCGGTGATACCTACGGCGAACGTAAGAAGACGGTGGTAGCCGCATACCGGGAATTGATTCCCTCTCACTCATCGCTAAAGAAGCTAAGGAATAGGTATATTCCAAAACCCTAACTATGTGAAATTCGTACAACGTACGTGATTTTAAAAGGTGCCGATCCGTGTACTCGCTAGATGAACCGGCGGGGTTGCATTTATACGATAAAAATGTTTTATCGAATTAAATTTTCCGCTGCGCATCGCCCCGAGCGGCCTGCCGAACCCAACATTTCAAACGATTGAACTTGGAAGCAACTTGTTTCAGTTTGTTTTTCAATCCCAAAAGGAGAAACAAGATGTTCTAATGAGCCGCCAGTGGACCTTTGACAGTCAATACCTCCTTCTCAAGGAATGGAGCCCGACCATTAAGCTCAATAAAGAGGATTTTCACCTTGCTACTATATGGGTTCAACTCTGGAACTTGCCCACGCATTGGCAGTCCAGAGAGACAGGATACAAAATTGGGAAGATGTTCACAAATGCGAGGATGTTCTTATTCCACAGTCTGGTGGCGTTCAAGGTAGACATGTTAAAATTAAGGTCGAGGTGGATTTGAACAAACCACTGTTAAGGGGAGCAAATGTGAAGTTGAAGCAATTATCTTGCTGGGTTAGCTTCAAATATGAACAACTCCCAAATGTGTGCTTCTATTGCGGTAAATTAGGGCATGTTGAAAAGCTATGCTCAGCTCGTGCCGGGGATGCTAGGGAGAGCAAATTAAATCCGAATCAATATGGGGAGTAGATGAGGGCTGAGCCTGTTAAACGTAGAGGAGCCTCAGCTGGAATGTTTGATGCCAGAAAGGCAAGCTACCAAAATGGACTAAGGGGAGAGGGTAAGGAAAAAGATAAGGGGCAGGAGAAGGGAGATGGGGTTGCTTCTGAAAGGAAACCCATTGAGAAGGAAGATATGAGCCATCCTAAGAAGAATTTCCTTGCCCAAGAGGCTCCTAGCACACAGCTTCAACAGACCAATATCAATCCTGAAGATACATCTGCTCTAATGGAACTGGAAGAAAGCTGCTTAAAAGTTTTTGGCAATAATGATGAAGAATGTATTAAAGAGACCCATGAACCTCAGAGTTTGAAGCGGCTGTCTCTGCAGGGGCTTAATGGTGATCCTGCCACACACAATACTATGGATTATGCCAAAAGCAGAGGGAGAAGTTGACCATTAGAAGGAAAAGCCATCCAAGACAGACAAACTCGTCACCAGAAAAATAGTACTGGAGCCAAGAGAGTTAGGGATGATAAGGAGGAAGTGGATCCAGATATTCTCCTCAAGCAGGGCCCGTCCAAAAAACAAAAAGATGATACTGAAACTTCTTGTCTAGTTAAGGTGGGGTAACCAGCTCAGGCTGGCCCCACCAAGCGCTATGAGAATCTGTATGTGGAACTGTAGAGGTCTGGGATGGCCCTCTACTATTCCACAACTGAAAGAGTCAATGCGACTCTACCTCCCCTCACTAATTTTCCTTAGTGAGACTAGAAAGAAAAAGTCCTTTGTTGCTACGGTATGTAAACAACTGAAGTTGCAGGATAGATGGTATTATAAGGATCCCATAGGGCTCAGTGGCGGACTCTTTGTGGGATGGGATCAATCTACTACCATTGTCTCTTGGAAATTTACTGCTCCAACCCGGAGCTTTCTGAGCCAGCCTGGATCATTTTCACCCATAATAGTACAAACCAACAAGAAAGAAGAGAGCAATTCTCTTATCTACTGCAGCATAAGCCTAAATGGGGTTCTAAATGGTGCTTAGGAGGAGATTTCAATGAGATCAGATCCTCTGAAGAGAAATGGGGAGGTCAAAGTAGAGGGATCAACAGTTTCCAGATCTTTAACCATTTCATTAAATATATAGGAATGGAAGAAGTGCAGTTCATTGGTACGAATTTCACCTGGACAAATAGTCAAGAAGGTCAGGGATTTATTGAAGAGCGGCTTGATAGATTATTCTGCTCTCCAGGCTGGATGTTTGATTACCCGGGCTCTCATGCGGTTCATATTGAGAGACACTCCTCAGATCATAGCATGCTCCTCTTCAAATCTAGCCATCAACAACAGAGGCAGAGGAAAAGATTTCAATTTGATCCAAGATGGCTGCAAGCTCAGGAGGTGAGTGATGTGAGCAAAAGAGGCTGGGCTGTCAATATTGACGGGAATCCCCATTTCAGGTTGATATCAAAGATCAAGAATTGCAGACTGGAACTACTTAAATGGAGCTCTAGCCGATGCTTAAACTCCAGGAAATCTATTGATCTCATAAATCAGCAATTGTCAGAACTGAATGAGGAAGGGGGGTTGCGGAATTGGGACAGATGGAGAGCTCTCAAGTCTAACCTGAATAGGGCTTATAGAGATGAGGAGCTGCATTGGAATGTGAAGTCTAGAGTCCAGTGGCTCAAAGAAGGAGACCGAAACACAAAATTCTTTCATGCAACTACAATTCAAAGAAGGAAGACTAACTCATTCTCAAATGTTGTTAACAGGAATGGTCTGACGTGTAGCTCGAATGAGGAGATCTTAGAAGCAATTTTGGACTTTTATCAAGAACTCTTTACCTCTGTTCAGCCCCAGCAGAATACAGATGCAGGTGTTGGCATCCCTTGGTCAATTTCAGCAGAAGTCAATAAACAACTCACAGCCTTTACCACAGAAGAAGAGATCAAACAAGCCCTGTTCTCAATGAGCCCAACAAAAGCACCAGGCCCTGATGGTATGAACCCTCTATTCTACCAAAAATTTTGGGAAATCACTAAGAAGGATATCTGCCTTTCTGTTCAGAACTTCTTTAGGCATGGTCAACGAAGCTCTGTTGACCAAACAAATCTGGAGAATTTCTACCAAGCCTAACACACTGATGGCTAAAATTATGAAGGCTAAATATTTTCCTGAAGGTTGTCTGACTTCGGCCAAGGTTCTTTCCACAGCTTCTTGGCTCTGGAAGGGATGGGCACATGTTCGTCTTTTTCTCACCCAAGGCAACAAAGTAGTTCGGAATGATAATTCTAGGCTGATCTGTCACAGGGACAAGCAAGGCCAATTTACAGTTAATTCAGCTTATTCGATGATCAAGGAGTCTCTTCAAACTAAACAAAGTACACCTAAAACCAGTGATAAGGGCCACGGGATGAGAAGCTTATGGAGATCAATCTGGAAACTGAAAATCAAACCCAAGATCAAATACTTTCTGTGGCGATGTCTCCATAACATCCTACCTACTTGTTGTAACTTGAGGAGAAAAGGAATGGAAGTGGATCCAATCTGTCAACAATGCGGTGAAGAGGAGGAAACTGTTGAGCACATGTTCTTTAGTTGCCCAAGAGCTCTCAAGGTCTGGAAACTCGGCCCCGTCCATTGGAACCACCAACAGGCTCGATCGGGTTCCTTTCAAGATTGGTGGGATGTCATCAATACTGGACCTAAAACTGAAAATTATACAAATAGAGTACAACTATCTATTTATCTCTTGTGGATGTTATGGAAGATGAGAAATCTTTGGGTCTTCAAAAAGGAATGGCGGGAAGAGAAAGCTGTTGTAGACCTTGCTGCTGATGAGTGGCTGGAATTCTCGCAGCTGTAGAATGCATTGTGGCGGCGCAAACTGATACTTCATCCTTGAAGACGTAGGGTACATGTTTACCAGTGCGAAACCAAGACACTCGGAGGGAAACTTTTGTCTTCAACGCTGCCTTCACATGGGGTTTTGCTGCCTTTGCCTTGTTTCCTTTTGGCACCTCTTTTGTCTTTCCCATTTTGTGTCCGAGTTTTAAAGTTATTTTCTGGCCAATTATTTTGTTTTCTAATCTTGCTCTTGTTGTCTGTCATTCGCAGACGTTAACGACCATTGCTAACAAATGTAAAGCAATTGGTCCTTATGGCTATTTAGCTGATGTACATACTTTTTGAAGGAATATACTACGCGATCGTTCTGGAAAAAAAAAAATAGTAAGGGAGGATGTCTTAAACTCCCCTCTCACAATTCTTTGAGTAGTCCACATGTGTTTTATGGTCCATGACTATCGTTCTCATGTGGGTTTGATACGTATTCATCTGACCTCCAGGATTAGTCCCACCTCTAGAGTGTGTGGCGCAATTATGCCTCCCCCAGGTCTGTGTGGTGCAAGCCCACACCGGTATTTAGGGGCTAGCCCATAGCCATGTCAAGTGGGGATACCACGGGACAGTAAAAAAAAAGATCAATCTCTATGAGGAGGATAAACAACTTAACTCATAATCACCGTTAAGGTCTGTGTGTCGCATGAGAGCATCTCTAACGGGTCCTCTGTTATAGTGTGAAATACTAAAATAAAGTACACATATTTTCCAATGTGTACACATCTTCTCAATTCTAAAATAGAGTTATAATTTAATTTGTATTTTTATTTTTATATACTTTTCAATATACATTTATTTTATTTATGTTTAAAATATTTTATATCATTAACATAATAAAATTAAATTTTATTAACGTGCTTTACTATTCTATATATTTCGTTTATTTATAAACATAAATATTTTATTTTACATAGAGAATAGTATATTTGATTTTAAATTAACATGTTAATTATACAACTAATACGTTTTATATATAAAAATTATTATTTACTTTTTGAAAATATAAATAAAAAATAAAATTTTCGACAAATTTAAATTTAATTTATTTAATGTTTTTGCTTTTATAAATAAACTATAATAACAATAAATAAGAATATGTAAGGAATGTTATTTTTAGTGTAGAAAATATAGTTAATGAGTTGAAGTAAAAACTAGTGTAGAAAATAGAGTTAATGTGTTGGAATAAATACACTGTTGCAATTTGTATAAATTAAATTGTCTTTTTGTGTTGTTGGTTTGAGATGACATAAACAACACGACTGTCGTAGAAGAAGTTTCAATGAAGTCCTTGTGTATAAAATACTTTACACGTAAGTCCTTTTCAGAATTCAAATGAGACTATTGTCCTAAAAGAATTCAACTTTTTTTTTGGGTAATTTTAGAATTCAAATTTTAATCAACCCAATCTGTTATGTTCTTAGTTAAAGAGTTGTTCAAACGATCGTACTGCGTAATAGATCCAATCCAATTTTCACGCACGAAATCCACACAATATGCGGGCAATGTTAATTTTTTGACTGGGTATTATAATATAATATACTACAAATTTGAATGAACCGTACGCAAGTAATAAATATAAAAAGGAAAATTTCAATGGTGACCTTGTATTTAGGTTTTTTTCAGCTGGTGCAAAAAGTTATTTTCTAACACCAGTAGGTACCCTTGTGCTTACATTTTTTCCAGTTGGTGCCCAAACTATTTTACGATTCCGGTAGGTACCTCTGTAGTTAAGACATTTCCAGTTGGTGGCGAAAATATTTTATAATTCCGGTGTACGACGAGACATAACCACGTGATTTTAAAAGATCAAAATGAAATTTTTAGTGTAGGAGCAGTTGCTAACATGATTCTAGAAAAGACAAAAAACGGTTTCGATACTTAAAAACTCTTTTTTTTTTTCTTTTAAAATCATGTTATTACGTTTCGTCAATCGTTAGGGTACCGAGCGAAGTTGAAAAATACTTTGGGCACCAATTGCAAAAACCTTAACCACATGGTTATTTTTTCGGATTTAAAAAATGCTTTGGGCACCAACTGGAAAAGGCTTAAATACAAGGGTACGTACCGGGGTTGCAAAATAACTTTGGGACCAACTGAAAAAGCCTTAAACACAAGGGTACCAACCGGGATTTCCCAATAAAAACATCTAATTAATATTATATATATGTGTTAAACATATTATTGCGTCTATATTATGGTTATTTTAATAGTAGTATACTTGTATTTAGAATATTATGATATTAGTATGATTACAAGGCTTAAAAGAAATATTACAGAGATAAACTATGAGATTTCATTAAATATTTGGTGTGTTCTACAATTCAACTTTAATCATCTATCTATACTACTACAAATTTTACTATTACAACAGAAATTCGCAAAAATTAGATAATACATTTTTTATAACTTCTATAGGTTTCATATAACGTATAAATTAATAATTCTTTATATATTACGTAATATGTTTAGGGACATTTTTCCTAGTAGCTCTGTGTTTAAGGTTTTTATAGTTGGTGCCAAAACTATTTTTTCAATTTCTATAGTTATCCATGTGTTTAAGGGTTAAACACAAGGGCACCTACTGAAACTGAAAAATAATTTGGAGACCAGATGGAAAAATATGAAACGCATATGGTTACCTACCGAAAATTTCCATATTATTATTAAGGTTCTGTTACCCTCGTTATCCTCGAACCGCGGTAAAATATCCTGCCAAACTCAACTGAGGGATAATTTGCCGAAGAGTGCTCTAAGGAAGGGGCACTCTCGGAACGGTCAAAAGGATCCTTCCCTCGATGCATGCTCGGGAAGAGATGCTCTCGGCGCGCTCCGAAGGACCTTTGCCTCGGTATGCACATGAAGTTCTCTTCTCTGGAACATTCAAGAGGACTTCCACTCGGCCTATGTAGAGAGGAAGTTATATTAACTACTCCCTGTAGAAATGGGGACGTGGGAAAGATCGTGGAGGAGCGGGTCAAGGGGACATTTACTGGAGGACAGGATAATCAAATGTGGCGATGTGAGGGTCATGGGTGGGCCCATAACATCTCCCACATCCCCCCTATATATCGTAGGAAATCATCCAGCTATAATTAGGCGGTAAGATGGCAGATTGGTGAAATCTGACAACATCAATTTGATACAGTTTGTGGGAGATGTCTATCCTAACAAAGAAACAACTATGGTGAACGTTGGAGCCGATCAAACCCCGCCGAGGATGGCGTGTTGGACTATGGAAAAAATAACTAAAATGATGAAAGCCTCCATCAACGAAGCATTCACCCGTCGATCGTAATTTCAAGAGATGCAAAATATAAGGACGAATGTAGCCGCTTTAATGGTCGAGCGTCCTAGAACGAAGGGACATGTTGACCCTGACGAAGAACGACATGGATCAAGCGACGACACGGGTCCACCAGACTTGAACAGAGAGGAGCGAGTGGAAGAGTCTAGGATTGGTAGACCACCAGATCATTCAAGGGTGAAGACCCTGCGGGAGTAGTTATACACTATCCGAAGAATCGCCGAGAACAAGCAGAAAAGCAAGCAGTCGAGCTAGAGCTGATGCGAAATAAAATCAAGGCCCTAAGGAATTTGGCCACCCGTCAACAAGATCCGCTTCTCACTCCACGAGGATCACCTTTCTCGGCAGAGGTAACAACAATACTCTTACCTCCTTATTTTTCAGATCCCCGAAGCAGGAAAATACGATGGCACTACTCCCCCCGAAGACCACCTGGCCACATTTGAAGGGAATGCGACATTATACTAACTTGGTGATGCGATAAAGTGTCGGGTGTTTGTGACTACTCTAGTGTGAGGGGCTCAACGTTGGTTCACCCTACTATACCCAGGAGAACTTCGAAACTTCTAGGACTTCACCAAAGCTTTTCTTCGGCAATTCCCAAGTAATCGAAGGTGTCCTTATTCTGCAACCAAGTTATTACATATAAAACAACATGAACAAGAGGGCTTGCAGGAATATTTCAAGTGTTTTAATCAAGCCGTGATGGAGGTACCAAACATCAATACGGAGGTGGTTATAGGGCCCTTCCATCACGGACTAAGAGATAGCGATTTATATCGATCCTTTGCCAAGAAATATTCCGTCACCTTGGAAGAAATAACCCTCCGAGTGGAAAAATACATCCGTGTGGAGGATGCCCATAATGCGGAGTGAGGAGAAGATGCACATTAGAGATGCACCTCAGGAGGATCAAGAGAGAAAAAGGAGACCCGAGGGGGGCCGTTTTCCAGTGCCCGCGCCTCGGATACACCCTCCCCAACCAACGTTCGATGGAAGGTTAATAAAATCAGGGCATTGTAGATTTCTGACTAGCATAACTTGATTCCCTTGGAGCGAACAAAGGACCTAAAACCCGATTTTCAATGCATGTTGTCGATACCATCATGAATACGAGCACACTGAGCCAGACTAAAGGAGGTAGCATATGCGCCTCCCCGAGGAATGGGAGGAAGAGGTAATATGGGTGGGCAAAGGGTTGGACGAAATCCCCAAAACACTTGGCATGGGGACTAGAGAGGACCAATGGAGGGAGGGAGGAATGTAGGAGAACGAATGAGGGATCTTAAACCCCAGAGATCTCTCGAGAAGCGTGACATACCTACCCGAGTAATCAACATCATTTCAGGCGGACCTTCTGGTGGTGACTCCAATCGAGCTAGGAAAGGATGGGTTCGTAAACTGGAGAATTATGAGATTAGTAAGGGGAGGAAGCGTCTGGGACCGACCATCTACGTCGGCCTTGAAAACTTCCACGGAGTAGATGAGACCAAAGATGCTATGGTCATCCGAGCTGAGATAGCTAATCACAATGTAGACATGGTACTTGTCGATGAAATGAGTTCGGCCAACATCCTGAACGAAGAAGCTATTTTAGGAAGACCGCCTTATGCTTTTTTGCTGCGGTAGCCTCAGATCTACATCAAAAGCTCAAATAGCCATAAGGCAACATGGTGAGAAAAGTTTCGGAAGATCGAAAGATGCCCAGGAAGTGTTATGTGGAAGAAGTAAGGGTGGAGTTGAAATCGCTCAGGATAGTGGGAGATGATCATCCTTGAGAATGAAGAAGAGAGAATTTGTACTCTATAAGCACGGCGGATACATGATTTCCTGGAAATATATTGACACAAGACCAGCGGAAGGTGAACTCGAGGAACTATAATTAAACCAACCATGGGGACAATGAAAATTTCTCGAGATCTCGCAAAGAAGCTAGAGGAAGGGTTAGTTCAGCTTCTGAAAGAAAATGCAGATGTGTTCGGATGGTTGGCTAAAGATGTAAGCAAGATCCAACGTGAGTAAATGAAACACGAACTGAATGTATCTTGAAAAATGCACACTGTTTTTTCAAAAGAAAGGGCATATGGGGCCAAAAAAAGACGCGATAACCAGAAAGGAAGTGGAAGGACTCCTAGAAGTAGGACGCAAAAGAGAAGTGTAATCCCTTACGTGGCTCTCTAACGTGGTCTTGGTGCCTAAATCTTTGGAAAAATGCCGAATGTGCGTAAATATATGGGATTTGAACTATTGTGCTTCCTTGATGCCTTCCAAGGTTACAACCAAATAAAGCTAGCGAGAAAAGACCACGACAAGGTTAGTTGTTACTTCCAATGGTACATTTTGCTATGACGTTATGCTCTTCGGGTTGAAGAATGATGGGACCACCTATCAATGCTGACGGACAAGGTGTTCACAAATCAGATGGACGAAATGTGGAGGTATACGTAGATGATATCTTAATTAAATTCATAGAGAAGGATTATTTTCTATCAGACATTCGGGAAACCTTCGCTACCGCGCATAGATACCGTTTGAAGATAAATCCACCCAAATGTACATTTTCGATAAGATCGGGAAAATTACTAAGATATGTGGTCACCTAGTGAGGTATTGAGGCAACCCATATAAAGTCAGGGCTAGCTCTGATATGACATCCCCAAAGAACCTCAATGAAGTCCAAAGGTTAACGGGGAGAGTAGCGGTATCTCGATTGATTGCTCGATCAGCTGAAAGAAGCCTCCCTTTTCAAAGTCATGCAATGGCACAAAGCTTTTATTGGGACACCGAGTGCGAGAAAGCGTCCTAAGGGTTGAAAAATTAACTTAAGGAGCTCATAGTGTGGAACAAACCAACGACATGAGGGAAGTTAATTGTATACCTTTCGGCCACTTCCCTAGCAGTGAGTACTGTGCTTGTGCGAGAAGAAGGAAGGGCACAGAAGCCAGTGAACTTAATAAGCCATGCCTTGAAAGGGACCGAGACAAAATACTCTAAATACGAGAAATTGTTGTTAGCTCTGTTGGCCACGACTCGAAGGTTACGCCCATGCTTCTTGTCACATCCCATCGAGGTATTGACTAACAGCCACATCGGGAGAATAATCACAAAACTAGAAGTTTCTGGAAGGATAGTTAAATAGGTAGTTTAGTTAGGAAAATGCGGCATCCAATTCCGCCCCAAACTGCAATAAAAGCACAGGTGCTATCATACTTTATGGTAGAAACTACCGAGGTTAGTTCAAATGAGACGTGGAGGATGTTCGTAGACGAATCCCTTGTTGAACAGGGAGTCGGGGTCTTGCTGATCTCCCCGTGGGGGGAAAGAAACCCCGTTTGGCAATAAGATTGGTCTTTCGAGCATTTGACAACGAGACAGAGTATGAAGCGCTCCTTGTGGGGCTGAGAGCAGCCCGAAGCATGGAGATTTCTAAGCTGACAGCGCATTCGGACTCCCAACTGGAAGGGAACTTTGCAGTCGGAGTGAAGAACATGGAGAAGTATAAGAGGGATTTTGAAAGAATAATATAGAGTTTTGAAGAGCTCAAGTTGGTCTTAATATCCCAGCAGAGAACGAGAAGGCATATCGAATAGCCAGATGGACAAGTTCGGAAGATACCCCCAAAACATACTTAAGAGTGAAGCTCATTTCGCAGGACCTCAATATAGTGAGAGAAGATATCCCGAGGGACGACTGGAGGTATGACTTGTATCTATATTTGGAGAATCATCTTCTACCCGAGGATAAGACCTTGTCCAAAACTGTACAACAACGATCTCTTAGATTTGTAATGGTGGATGGAAGGCTATTTAAGAGGTCTTATTCAGGTCATCTCCGAAGATGCTTATCTGAGGAAGAGGGGGTAGAAGTTCTTAGAGATATTCATGTTGGAGTGTGCGGGGGGCACATCAGAATTAGGGCCCTTGTTCGAAAAGGTCTTCTGGCGAGATTCTTCTGACCCACTATGAGAGGAGGCTCGGTCAGAATAACATAGGGATGCCTAAGTTGCAAACACGCGAATCTGCAGAAAGTACCCGCCGAGATTATGAAGGTCGTGGAGGCTGCATGCATGGTTGATCAGTGGGGCCTCGATATAGTGGGACCTTTTATGGGAAGCAACTCTTAGAAGAAATTCATGCTAGTACCTGCAGACTATTTCTCAAAATGGGTAGAGGCGGAAGACCTGGTACGAATCACCGAAGCGACTGTTATGACTTTTCTTTGGAAGAATATCCTATGTCGCGCGGGGTCATCAGAATGCTAATCGCTGATAATGGACGAAAAATCAGTGGGCAGAAGCTTAGAGAATTGTGTGAACGATATGAGATCGAACAAGTTTTCTCATCGGTAGCATACCCCAGAGTCGCGGCCAGGTAAACGTCACAATCAAGACCATTGTACAAGCCCTAAAAGTCTGATTGGAAGGTTTGAAGAAGGCTTGGTTCAATGAGCTCCAAAGTGTCTTGTGGTCCGATTAAACTACTCCTTGAGAAAGGACTAATGAAACGCCCTTTAGTTTAGTGTATGAAAGTGAAGCAAAATTACCTGCAGAGATGGGGAAGGAAAGTGCGGGAGTTCTTTCGTATTGCGAGGAAATTGATACGTCAAGCCAAAGAGTTAGATCTGATTGAGCATGGGAGAGATCGTACAACGATTAGAATGATAGCTTATCGGAGAAGGATTGCCCGCACTTACAACCGTAGAGTATACTCCAAAAGATTCGAAGTGGGAGAATGAGTGGCGAAGGAGGTCTTATGTCAGGAAGGAAAGCTGGGGCCCAAGTTTGAAATAAGCCTTATATTTTTTAGAGGATGCCCATGGAAGACATTTGGATCGACAATGGAATGCTCAGAAACTTAGGAAACATTACCTTTGAAGGGAGTTGTTTGATTAGTGTTTGGATTAGTTCTTTACTAGTATGGTATGTCACATGTGTTTAATGGAGTCAACTTTTGTCTAATGCGAGGGTTATTTTGGAGAAAACAAACTCTCCACGTGGCCATACGTAAGCCCACGCCCCGAGCGAGAAAACAAACTCTCTGCGTGGCCAGACGTAAGCCCACGTCCCGAGCGAGAAAATGAATCCTCCGCGTGGCCAGACGTAAGCCCATGGACTGAGCGAGAAAACAAACTCTCTGTGTGGCGATACGTAAGCCCACGCCGCGAATGAGACAACGAATTCTCCGCGCGGCCATACGTAAGCCCCTGCCAATAAATTCTCCGATTAGCCTTACGGAAATGAAGTTCTCAAGATTGAAGAGAGTTTGGGGCAAAAGTTGTCAAAGGATTTTTTTACTTGTCAAAAGACCATGAGACAAACCTCTAGGCCAAAATTTCTAGACTAGTACAAGAAATAAAAAGAGAGAAAAGAAAAGGCAACAACTGAAGATACGTTGTTTTAGTTAGACGCACTTCCCCAGCTTGAGCGGTACCAGCCCCATCTCCGGGGCTTTTAAAAAAATGGCCCTTAACTGGGTCAATTTTAAAAAAATGGCCTCGTTGACGATTGTTTTTGGTCAATAGCCCTCACTTTGTTTAAACGTTAACCATATTAACTAATTCTGATACTTAACTCATTAAAATAAAAAAAAAAAAAGAAAAACGAAAAAATGGCAGCAATAACTGACTGAACAGAACATGGGTCCATCTCCCTCTTTAACCATAACCTTACAACCGATATGAATGCATTATCTTCTCCATTTTAAAGAACAAAGGGTAACCACTACAACTCTCTCACAAACCTAAAGCGACGCGAGCTGTTCTCTTCGTTTAGTGCCGGAAAACAACTTCTCAAACCAAGAAAACAGCAAGCATTTCAGCATATTTACCAGTAAGCATTCGTTACATGAAAACTACAATTTTAACGTCAAAAATGGTGAATTTCCTGTCCATTACCCCCTAAAATGTATGGGTTATTTATTAGATCACGTGTACTAGCTAGAGTAGCGATATTTCAGTGGTTATTACGAGAAATCGGACCTAAAAATACATATTCTGATTTCTAGTTTTTGTGCATGGGACCCCTGCATGCGGGTACCATGCGATATAGCTGCGGGTACCGTGAGATATTGGTGCGGGTACCATGCGCGCGGGTCCCCTGCGCTAGTGTGCGGGTCCCCTGCGTTTATGCGCGGGTCCCCTGCGCTAGTGTGCGGGTCCCCTGCGTTTATGCGCGGGTACCCTGCGTTGTGTGCGGGTACCGTGATCCCATATTCGGGATCCATGCGCTGAAGATCATATATAAGCACGATATATGACGAGAATCGTTTTCTAAACAATAACATTGCATAATATTGCAGGTGCTCAAAATGACAATTACCAACATTGTATTTCAATTCGATGATCGGTGGTTAATCGGCGATGACAATACCTCGACTTGGTCTCCTGCGTCAAATTGTAGCTGGCATTCAATTTTGGTGGATGAGGACGCATGCACGTTACAATATGTAAAGGAGCAAATTGTATCCGTGTTAGCGTTTCGCAACGATAATGCGAGGCTAACACTAAGCTATATGCCAAATGTACCCTATAGTTATTCGAGGCCCATATACATCGATAACGACTATGCTCTACGTGCGTACTTGGGTTTTGGTGGCCCTCAATCGAGACCCGTGATTCATCGAGGTGGTGGAACGTACGCTTGTGGCTCCGTCGGACGCATTTGCTGGTTCTTCTAGTAATAATACCGGGCTCATAGCCGATTGCGATGAAAATGCGCAAATCGAACCGTTTGAGGAGTACGGTTGCAGCCCTTCTAACCAAAATGAAGATGAGGGTCTTGAAGATATCGATGGACCGTCTGGGGGTAGGGATTACTCGGGTTGGCATTCGAATGAAAATGAAGATGAGCCAATTGAAAACACTGGCGAGTCGGAAGAGGAATTTGTAGCCCGTGATCACAATGACGATGAAGATGACGATGTAGATCGAAACCCGGTAGAAGAGGCTGCCGATGGTACTTTTGCATTTCCGGACGGTTCAAGCCTACACGTTGGGCAGCAGTTTCGTGATAAGGCGGAAGTTATCGAGGAAATATCTAAAATCGCGTTGGCTGCGTCGTTCGAGTGCAAATTAGTAAAGTCGAACAAGACTTTGTATGTAGTAAGATGTTCGATGGAGCAATGTTCGTGGCGCTTTCGAGCTGCAAAAGATAGAGATTCCCCTTTTTTCTCGGTACGGACATATTGCGGCACACACACATGCGGCGTGTCTCATCGAC
Organism: Linderniella brevidens; assembly: GCA_004919715.1. Classification (NCBI taxonomy): domain Eukaryota; kingdom Viridiplantae; phylum Streptophyta; class Magnoliopsida; order Lamiales; family Linderniaceae; genus Linderniella; species Linderniella brevidens. The sequence continues at coordinate 7,536,215 of SWDC01000148.1, forward strand.
GTCGAAGTCATCGTCAAGGAACTTCATCGGTTGTGTTTAGGATGCTTCTTGACAATTTTAGCGGGCCTAAAGACATTTCCCCGCCAAAGGCTATCATGTCTATGATGCAAAATAAGGGGGTGAATGTTTCTTATTACAAGGCTTGGAAGGGGAAGAATATCGCTACGGAGGAGTTGGTTGGTAACGGGGACGATTGTTACGCGTTGATCCCGGCTTACTTGGAGGCCGTGAAGCAAATGAACGCCGGAAGTGTCACGGATTGGGAGATGGACGAGGAAAACAGATTTAAATATCTGTTTTTGGCATACGGTGCATGCATAGCGGGATTTGCTTTCATGCGTAAGGTAATTTCTATCGACGCCACCTTTTTAAAGGGAAAATATAAAGGGGTGATGCTTGTTGCTACGGCGCAAGACGGCGATTACCACCAATATCCTATCGCATGGGGTATTGCGAGCACCGAATCTACCGAATCTTGGTCATGGTTCTTAACGAGATTGAAACGGATCGTGGCCGATTCAAATGACCTCGTCATAATTTCTGACAGACATGGCGGGATAAAGATAGCCGTCCGGGCAGTTTTCCCAAATGCGTTTCACGGGTTCTGTGCGTGGCATATTCAACAAATATAAAGACCCGTATGAAGGAGAAAGGTGCGTGTGCGTTATTCCTTAATATTGCATACGCCTACAAGACGAGCGATTGCGATCGATTGTTGGAAACGCTAAAGGAACGGTACGAAAACGTGCATACGTATCTTGAGGAGGGTACGAAGGCAAAATGGACGAGATCGTATTGCCCGAGAACGAGGTACAACATCATGACCACAAACGGCTCGGAATCGATAAATGCCGCTCTACGTGCGGATAGAGAGCTTCCACTCATAGGATTGTTGGATTCGATACAACGTTTGACGACTAGTTGGTTTAGTAAGCATTGAAGAACTTGCGAAGCTTCGATGACAGCCAATGTCACGTCATTTACGCCGAAGGTCGAGTCAATCCTACGGTCTCACTACATAAATTCTCAAAATCTACACGTCTCGGAAATTGGCATTCAACGGTATAATGTATACGGGCATGGAGTCAACGAGGTGGTCGATATCGAGACGAAGTCATGTAGTTGTAAGATGTTTGATATCGATCGTATCCCATGTGCGCACGCCATTGCGGCTTGTGGACACGCTAATGTAGGGGTATATTCGCTAATCCATGCGTATTACAGCTTGGAGACATGGAAATCAGCGTACGAGGGTACCATATGGCCTGTAACCGAGCGCGTTGAAGGAATTGTCAATATGTTACCACCACTCGTCCCAAAACGCGGAAGAGCACAAAAAAATAGAATGCCATCCGTCGGAGAATTCGATAGGAGGGGGTAAATCCTATGAGTTTGATTTGTACATGTGGTTATGTATAATTGATATGGATATTAGGTATGTTGTAATGTTTGGTATCGTATAATGTATGCGGGTCCGTGCGCATGTGTGCGGGTACCGTGCGCTTGTGTGCGGGTACCCTGCGCTTGTGTGCGGGTACCGTGCGCGAGTGTGCGGGTACCCTGCGCTTTTGTGCGGGTACCGTGAGCTTGTGCGCGGGTACCGTGCGCTAGTGTGCGGGTACCGTGAGCTTGTGTGCGGGTACCGTGCCTTTGTGTGCGGGTACTGTGCGCTTGTGTGCGGGTACCCTGCGCGAGTGTGCGGGTACCGTGCGCTTGTGTGCGGGTACCGTGAGCTTGTGCGCGGGTACCGTGCGCTAGTGTGCGGGTACCGTGAGCTTGTGTGCGGGTACCGTGCGCTTGTGTGCGGGTACAGTACAGTTATCAAATACTTTCAACATTAAATATGTTACATCAATCAAGTCATGGCAGTAGGTAGGTCTTGTCTGTACGTTAAATCATATAATAATAATTTTATCAGGATCCAAGTAATCATTAATCAATTATTCTGATAATCATAAAATAATAATTTATTTTTTTATTATATTAAATATGTTATATATCAATCAGTCAGTGCTTTACGTCTTGTCTGTACGTTAAATCATAAAATAATTTTATCATGATCGAGATAATCATTAACCAATTATTCTGATAATCATAAATTACCAAATTATGTTTTCAAAATAACGGCGCCATGTGTGCGGGGACACTGCGCTTGTGTGCGGGTACCGTGCGCCAAGTGTGCGGGTACCGTGCGCTAGTGTGCGGGTACCGTGCGGGTAACCTGCGCTAGTGTGCGGGTACCGTGCGCCAAGTGCGCGGGTACCATGCGAGTACCCTGCGCTAGTGTGCGGGTACCGTGCGCCAAGTGCGCGGGTACCGTGCGCCATGGGGTTTGATAAAAGGGATCGAAACATATTTTATTTAAGCTGGAGGGATTGTATGGAAAAAGTCAAAAATACCCTCGAGTAAAAAGTCATTAATATTAGTTTAGTCACTTAAATGAATTCGTCGTTTCAGTTAAGTCTTATTCGAATTCGAATAAGCTTTATTCGCGTTCGAGTAAGATATATTCGATTTCGAATAACCCTTATTCGAGTTCGAATAATCTGGGTTATTTGAACCGGAATAAGAGTTATTCGAGTTTGAATAAGGTTATTCGAGTTCGAATAAAGGTTATTCGAGTTCGAATACGCTTATTCGAACTTGAATAACCCTTATTCGGATCCGAATAACCTTATTTGAACCCGAATAGGGCTTATTTGAACCCGAATAGGGCTTATTCGAACCCGAATAAGGCTTAATTGAATGGTGAAATCTTTAAAAACTAATATTTGAATTCGCTCTCACTTCTCTCTAAACTCTTATCAAGAAAATGACTAATTAAAGTTACACTTATTTGAATGTCTTAGTTGAATTCATATAAGCTTATTTGTATTCGAATATTACAAATTTCAAGAATTAATCAGTTATGGTAAAAATAATCAATTTTAACTCAAGATAAAGATTAAACTCGATTCAAGATGAACATTATACGAAGAAGCTTATGAAAGTTTTGTGTATTACAATATAATTAATAAACATTATTGTGCGGGTACCGTGAGCTTGTGTGCGGGTACCGTGCGCTAGTGTGCGGGTACCGTGCGCGAGAGTGCGGGTACCCTGCGCTTGTGCGCGGGTACCCTACGCAAGTGCGCGGGTACCCTGCGCTTGTGTGCGGGTACCGTGCGCGAGTGTGCGGGTACCGTGCGCTTGTGTGCGGGTACCGTGCGCATGTGTGCGGGTACCCTGCGCTTGTGTGCGGGTACCGTGCGCGAGTGTGCGGGTACCGTGCGCGAGTGTGCGGGTACCATGCGCTTGTGTGCGGGTACCGTGCGCGAGTGTGCGGGTACCGTGCCTATACAACTCGAAATCCAACTTATAACATAATACAACTTCCCGAATATACAACTCGAAATTCCATTATGACATAAAATTTATCCAGATTTACAAAATTCCCAAAATACAAAATTATTGAAATACATATAAATTATTGATACCAAGCACCCCAATCTTTCATGCGAATCGAAATACATAAAAATTCACGAAATTGGGTCACTTGCCGCCCCGTAAGCTCCGCGACGTTATCGCCCCGGAATAACATAGAAAATGCGGCCCGCAACACGTGAACCCCACAATCGCCTCTGAAAACAACCAAATATTTAATAATGAGATATGAAGTACTAAAATCAACTTAATATCGAAATATGATACACTTACGAATTTTCTTGCTTCTTGAAGTTGGGGATCCGCTCGACCTTCCACTTCCTAAAGGCTGCTGCAATCAGACCGTGCTTTTTGAGCACGATCGGGACAGCTACTTGGAGACCGGCGAGGGCTGCGTGCATGTTGCGCATGTCGACATCGCAAGACGGATCCGAGTCGAATACTCGTATCGTCTTGTTCTTCCAGTCGAGGACTGCAAGAACCCAATGGGCGATGGTCTGCACCGGCACCACGATGTAGTCCGATGTTTGCCATGACACGCACGGCCAGTCCTCATCCCGTCCCTCTGCGTAGTGGACCAAAAAGGCCAGCATGTCCTTGACAAATTTGACGTCCTCTATGCAGTCTCGATCGATGCTCTCCTTCATCGAAACACTCATGAAGGAGATGACATGAGAGCAGAAGGTATGAACCCTCTGCATCTCGAGGAACCCTCTGATGCTTTCGTCAATGTGCTATAAAATAAAAGGCAACAAGTTAATTAATAAAACGTATTAATGCATTTAGAAGTATTGAAGTTATCAATTGTTCTTACCGCGTCGTCGAGCCAAAACGAAGGCGTGTACAGCTGCTGAAACCACGTCTTGGTTCGGTACGATAGGGACAAGCAAAGGAACCGCTCGGTATCTTCCATCGTATCGATCGTCTTGGTTCAGCTTTCTCTTCATGTGCCGTTCCAGCATTGGGTTTATGCTGTTCCGGACACGGTTCTGGTTCGGGTCGGTGAATGGGGTCAACTGATACTTGGAGGGCCTGGTTTCCCGAGGCGGCGTCGACTCCACCGCGGCCTCAGGTTCCTCCTCGGGCTTAGGTTCCTCCGCGGCCTCGGGTTCCTCCTCGGGCTTGGGTTCCTTCGCGGCCTCGGGTTCCTCCGCGGCAGCGGCTTCCTCCGCGGCCTCGGGTTCAAGCGGGAACTCGGCCTCTCGGACTGCCTCGGGTTCCGAGAGACAGAACGCCTGGTTGGATCCACCGGCCTCATAATCTAAGAAGATAAAACTCCAACGTCAGAAACTATCGAAATTGCAGCAAATTATTTATAGGGGCGTACCGTGCGACGCGTGCGTCGGAAAGTCTCGGTTGGGCCTGTACCACCCCTGTTGCAAGTTCTGCTGCAATTCAGTCATCGACTGCTGCAACCCGAATATACTCGCGCCCCACTCTTCAGTCGTGGACCATCGTTCATCATACGAGTCCCGTAACTGCGAGATGCTCGTAGAAACGTCGTCGAACCGATGATACACCGTCTCGAAATTTTGGTCCATGCGTCTTGTGAACTCATCGAATTGCTCCAAGCTGGGGCCCGAGTAATGCTGTGGAGGAGGGGACGGGTACCGTGGGTGTGAAGGGCCCGAGTAATGCTGTGGAGGAGGGCTCGGGTACCGTGGAGGTGAGGGGGGACAAAATTGGTCCGCCTCTTCCTCGTAGAATGACCGATGCGATAGTTGCGGCATGATTGGCGAAGGCTGCGTTGGTGCGACGTCCACCACGGCCGGCAGATGCCGTACGCACTTAAGCTCGACACCATCCTCGAGGAGCCTCGTTATACGGTCGAGGACTTCATGCCGCTCCTCCACTTCGAACCGACTATATCGGAAATACGGCTCGTTCATCTCCGATACAGTCGGGCTCAATATCCCCGAGACGGGTGACCCCTTTACGGCTTGGAGGATCGTCTCCGTCTTCGGAGCTCCCTTCGTCGACCAATCTTTGGTGACGTGCCGGCATATCCGCGGGTTCACCACGTCCGCCTCGTTGATACGATCTGCGAACGCGTACCGAATGCCTGGTATGCACTCGTACGCTAAAACCTAGAATGCAAAGAAACCAAATTAGCAAATATATAATGACAATTAAATATATATTTATAAGGATTTTAAATAATGAACGACCTGAAGCGGATGAACGAAGCCACTAATCAGTAGCCCGCAGTGTTCGCTGCCCCCGTTGCGGGCTCGTTCCCGCACAAAATCCCTCTTCTCCCTGAGGTTTATCTTCAACGAGCGTATCACCTCTTTGAACGCTACGCTGCCCCAAGGATAGTTGGCGAAGGCGACTTCGTCTTCGACCAACGAAAGCAGCCACGATCGAAGAACCGTGTCCTTCTTCGACGGTCGAGGCAGCACCACAACTGCGGCAAAGAGAATGACGCCAACTTCAACTTATCGAAGTTGACGTTTCCGTCATCGTTGGCTCCCAACTCTCGCAGCCGATCCTCGACGTACGACAAACGGATGGTGGATCTTCCCGGGAAGTTTCTCTGAGCGAAATCACCATTGGGGTCTACTTCCGGGATATCGTCGGAGAACCTTAGCCCGGTAATCAAGCAATAATCCGCTTTAGAAAAACGGAGAGGTCGGTTGTTTATGACCATCCACAACTCCTCGCGCTCGTGAAGAGTAGTCTGCCTCCTCGTCAAAAACGTAATGAGCTGGGCGGATAAATTGAAATCGGCCGCAGCCTCGACGAGTCTACCAAACGGACTCCCCGCCCTGTAACTCTCCCACTCATTTTCATTTAGATTGTTCCTGATCTTAGCGCTTGCCTCCGTGTACATCCCGGTCATTGTCAATCGGAAGTCGAAGTCGTCGTCTCGGGATGACAATTGCTTCTTCAGCACAACCTGAGAATCATAAGAGTAAATAACCAATTAGTAATCGCATGGTACCCGCACAGGAAATCATGGTACCCGCGCATGCGCGCATGGTACCCGCACAGGAAAGCATGGTACCCGCGCACAAGAGCATGATACCCGCACAGGAAAGCATGGTACCCGCGCTTGTAAAGCATGGTACTCGCACAGGAAAGCATGGTACCCGCGCTTGCGCGCATGGTACCCGCGCACAAGAGCATGGTACCCGCGCTTGCGAGCATGGTACCCGCACACAAGAGCATGGTACCCGTGCATGCGCGCAGGATACCCGCAGGCACGGTACCCACGCTCACTATCGCATGGTACCCGCGCGCAATCGCATGGTACCCGCACGCAATCGCATGGTACCCGCACTCAATCGCATGGTACCCGCACACAATCGCAAGGGGCCGCCCGTATGGGTACCGTGCGTATGGGTACCGTGCGACTGTGCTCGGGTCCCAAGCCTGCAATCACGGGTCCCCTGATTTGCGCGACTGTTTGGGTCCCAATTGGTTCGACGCACGGTTTCCTTGCGAACAAGTGTCCAAATTGCACAATTTGGAAACCATGCGCCGGACCCAACCAATTCGACGCACGAGACCTGCTCCTGAGGAAGACGAAATCACAGTGAAACTACCGGCACTCTTTTGGGACGCGCGTTCATTGCCATTGTAGTCGGTTTGGAGAATTTTCTGCTTCGGGTAAAGGTTGTTTCGTAGATCTGGAAATTTACTGCTTGGTTTCCGTTATGTGTCTTTCTTCACTTTTAACTATCAATTATTGTACTCGGTTATGAAGAAGAAGAAGACCCGTGACGCTACAGTGGGTGGAATCGATTAAACCTAATTAATTTTACTTTGGGTAGTTGAATGGGTTAAATAAGGGTAAAGACGTCTTTTTCCCTGAGTTAGTAAGGGTAGAATAGACTTCAAACATTATGGAGGCCATTTTTTTAAAATTGACCCAGTCAAAGGCCATTTACTTAAATAATCCCCCCATCTCCATCCTCCATCCCGAGTTGACCTACTTCGCCTTGATCGACCTCTCTACCCATTTTCTTGGCCTTCAATAGGATCAACATCTAGAATAGCTTGCTCTATATCAATGAATGCGAATGGATACACGTCATCGGAGAACCCATTGGCACAGAGTTGGGAAAGACAGTCGTGGAACCCATGATTGAAGTAGGTTGGCCGCTGCAGATATTTGATCAGCAGACACACAGCTCTTGAGATATTCCTCCACCTTGGCACGGTCTTTCCATTCAGATAAGAGCTCTGCTACTACCTCCTTGTGGGGAGCTTCAGCTTCTCCCAACAACCCCTCCAAACGATGAATTTCTTGATTAGTGGCTTTGAGAGAGAGCTCTAATTTTGCGTAATGGGAGCGGGCAGAATTCGCGACGTCTTGTTGAAGGCTATGGATGCTGATCGTTTTGCCAAATAACGAGAGGGTCTGAAAAAAAAAAGCTGGGGTTGGGTGGGGTAGCTTTCTTCGAAGGTGTCGATGAGAAGGAGGAAGATCGCTTCACCGGGGGAGAAGCTGCAGGCACTTGAATTGAAGACTCTAGGTCGTTTTCCTTTGAAGAGGAACCACAAGTACGATAAGCTATGACGGAAGCAATGTCCATTCACATACCTAGTCTGGCTTGAGGGCGGGGGCTCTGGGGTGAGGTAACGTGGGAAAGGGAACCCTCTGAAACCAACTCTTGAACCGAAAAACTCTTCTAGTCCATCAACTTCAGAAATCCCCCTAGAACGGTCGGGGACTCGGGAGAGGATTGTCAATGCTTACCTCTAACAAGGGAGGAGAAGTGAGGATCATGATGAGAATTACGACGGAAAAAGGGGAACATACTATCTATCCCTTTGTAGCTGGAAAGTTGTCTTGGAAGATATCCGTCGTCGAGGGAGTGAAAGAGAACTTCCCCTCTTCCCTTTCCTCGATCCTGAAAAAGCTGGTGGTCAAGTCAACTTAAGGAGGGAATCGGAGGTGCTGAGCGACGGGCAACATGGCCAAGATAATGCTGCAAGAATTAGGAACTATATGGCCTGGGCAAATGCCCAAGCTTTCACAGAGATCCAAAAAAAGCGGGAAAATAGGAAATCTAAGACTCATACCTACTTGATCTGTGTAAAATGAGAGAAAGCCACGAGGAGGAGAAGAAGAAACCTCCATAGGCTCAGGAAGTCTAAGGGTATAATCTTTAGGGATTTTCGCCTTTTGGATAAATTAGGAAGCAAGGAGGGGCTTAACGGCAGAGGCTTTAGAAAGATACCAAGGAAGTCAATTCTTAGCGCGGGATTCCTCCTCTTGAGCAGCCCATTTTCGCAGATTATTCACATAAGCTTTCTTGTCATCCGTGTTTTTTTGAACGGGATGCTCCGAGAACGGAATCCGGTGACACCTTGCATCGTCCGATCCAGTCGGAGCCCGTAGGGATTCGTCTCTTCCTTCGCCATAATCGATGCCCACCACGTAGGAATACATAATACTTATAGAAGGAGATGTGGATTTGCAAGGATGATGAAAGAGCGACAGTTAAGGGGAAAGAAAAGCAAGGGCGTCTGCATATATAGTCCAAATGAAGAGGGTGGGATTGAGAGGATCGATCGAGGGTGGATAATGAGCCACGTCATGGATCGTCACCCGTTTACTCGGATTATCGATATTTTTCCTTTTTCAAAACTAGATAAGGGAAGTCTGACGGGATAGGATGTGATATGGCGGTTTGCTTTCCCATCAAATGAAAATTTCTTCTCACATTTGAAGTGAGGTAGACTCGAATTGTTTGGCGGGCTCATCAAATTGAACTTTTTGGAGGGTTCATTAAAGTGAATTATTTGGCGGGCTCATCAAATTCATAGTTTGGGGTGGTCATCGAGTGAATTATTTGGCGGGCTCGAGTCTCTGAGGAAATTTTCGTTTCAAAATTTTTGAGTTATTTTCAAGATGCGGAAGAGAAAGTCCGTTTCGGAAAAAGTACCTTACGTAGGGAAAAAGACTTTCAGACAAATAATAAGGGGGAACAAAAGAAATAAAGAATGCCATTGTAAAGGTAAATAAAAATGCAGATAAACAACCGAGCTTATCCCCTTGAGGTATCCTGGTTTTTTCCACTGTTTCGCCCTCATTTTCATCCGACTCCGAGGGCTTGGCTAATAAGGGCTCCATCGCATCACCCGTGGAAGAATGACGGGAAGCGACTTCCATTAGAGCTGTCTGTAAATCAAGGATGTCAAAGGAATATTAGTGTTCAGAAAATCCATTGGCTCGTAGTTGTGAGATACAACTTTGAAACCCAAAGTTGAAATAGGTGTTCGCTGCTTTAGACACTCGATTTATTGGAACGAGATCCTCGACAAGCTTGTCGCTCGGATTGAAGATCAGTCCGAACCTTTTCAACTTCGGCCTGATGTTCGCTCAATCGTTCCTTGAAACGAGCCACCTTCTGTGTTTCTCCGAACAACCTCTTTGACATATTATTACTCCTTGACATTTTGAGGGGGATTCTTGTCATAAGTGGTCGCCGAGAGTTTGAGAATCTCGAGCTACCTCCCTGGGGTTTCCGACCGGATCCTCTTTGGCGAAAAGATATTACTGAAGTAAAGAGTCCATCGCCTTCTCTGTAAATCAAAATGTGGTAGTTGAATACCTTCAGACTAGTGAACACAAATGAATGTTTGACATACCAAAGGTTTGAGACGGAGGCGCACTTTGGTCCGAGAAAATTTAAGCTAGAAGTTCTTGGACGAAAAATAGTCGTCCCCCACATGATTGAGGAATTATTGTAAAACATCAGGAGAGTCGAACAACACCGGGCAATGATCTCGCCAAGGAAGAAATGAAAAGAGGGGGTCACGATGAAGGGACGAGGGTTTTACAAAGAAAAACTTGCTCGACCAACCTTTGGGGGTTGAGAAATTATCTCTCTCGTCATTTTTAAGGAAACTTGTGATTAGCACCACGAAAGGAGATAAACGGAATTTGGAACCCACTATCGAGAGGTCCAGAATCAAGCTACACGAGTTGGGGAAAATTTGACCAGGGGAAATATTCAGAGCTTCGCAGAGATCTAAGATAAAAGGAGGGAGAGGGAACCTGAGTCCCATATTTATTCTGACCCAGACAGAAGGTAAGAAAACCCGAAGGTGGAGATGAAACTATTTGAGTAGGCTTGGGAATTCCTCTGGAGGAATATTAGTCGCCTCGAGACGATTTAGGAGGAGAGGGAAACGTAGGGCTTATACTTTCACACGATACCAGGGAGGGAAAGAGAGGTTCTCTTCTTAGTTTTTCTGTCTTAATTGCCCATCTTAGGAATACTTCTTCATGCGCGCGTTGCCGTCTTTGGAAGGAGGATCCTTGAGATAAGTCAGATGGTCCATGTCGTCAGCAAGGTTCATATGGAATCTTATTGTATTTAGGGGACCACCTTCCGACTGGGTTTACTCTTGGCGATATATTTAAAGTAAGAAAATGACATAATGTATATAGAAGAGTCGGGGGAAATGATGATGCAAACAAAAAGATAGAATTGCGAATGTATAAGAATCGGTGGTGCTCCTTCAGAGGGAGCGCGATGCTTCTCGGTCTCAACCCTGATGATGAATATGTTGAAGTTTTACCCGTACGCTCATTGGGGGCGGGAGGTTGATGTCCAGGGGAAGAAGGTTTAGGAATCTTTGGTGTTCCAGGACCTCGCTCCTCTTCGAGATCAATAAGCTCGCTGAGATCCATTCGGGATTCTGCGTAAAAAATGACAATATGAGAAAAGACATGCGGGAAATTTCCGTTGGAAAAATAACACATGTGGAAGGACTTTTACAAATTATACCTAAATTTCCAACAGGGGGGATTCCCTTTGAGCAGGGCCATAAAACATATGAGATCGTCCTTAACGAAAGCATTTCCCCCTAGGATCTCTCTAAATCTCTTCATTAATCCGGGAGGCACCAATGGGAAGCGATCTATCAAAGGAGGCATGATCAGGCCAAGTATTCAACATACTATATTCCGGGCTCTCAGGAGAGGAACTCGCATTCAAATATTTGCTCATCCACCCCTTGTAAGATGAGGTGTTTCCCAGAATGAATTCGTCTGAGGTAATGGAGGAGAAAAGGAACTTCCCCCTTTCTTTGCGCTTGACATTGAGGAACCAATAAAAGGGAGGCAGGGAACCCGAAAAAGTTCAGCAAGATAACTAAGGATAGAAGAAGACTGAATGAGTTAGGAGTCAATTGGCTTGGTGAAATGCTAAAGTGATTACAGAGATCTATTAGAAGGGCAGGTAAAGGAAAGTGCAAACCCATATATACTTGATCAAGAAAGAAGGTACGAAAACCTTCTGAGGGACGACTAGCTACATCAAGTAAACCGAGAATTTTTATGTATTAATTTCAAGGAGGTGAGAGTCGGATAACGAGGAGATAAGCGTCGCATGCGAATGAAAGTCAGAGAGAAGTTGGAGTGGGCGACACTAGTTCGCAGAAATATAAAAGGAAAGATGGTAATAATTAAACTTATATGTTTTGGGCTATTTTATTGGGCTCAACTTAAAAATAATATTGACCTTAATTCAATTTCATAATATTTTAATCTATTATTTGAATAAAAAAAAATCGATTTATTATTCAGATATTCATCAATTAAATATTTTCGCTATATCTCTACATAAAATGCAGTCAAATGCTTTTATATGTAACCGTTAATTTTTTAGCAACTGATATTGTTCGATAGTTTTCAGAATATTTCGTCTTTACTTTGATTGTTTTTTTATTTGACCATATGGTTTAACTATTTTTTTGGGTCTCCCGGTGTATCCCCACTTGACCTGACTATGGGCTAGCCTCTAAATACCGGCGTGAGCTTGCGCCACACAGACTTGGTGGAAGCTCAATTGCACCACACATTCCAGATGTGAAACTAATTCCCGGGGCCAGATGGATACCTCCCAAACTCACCTGACAATGATAGTCATGAGGCATAAAAGTCCATGGGGACTACTCAAGGAATTGTGGGATGTGTGATTTGATCCCACAACCTCCTTTAACCACAAGTCCTTAAGACCTCTTCCTTGACCACTAGACCAAGGCCTCATTGGCATATGGTTTAACTATTGAAGAATTGAAATATTTGTTTTTTTTTTCTGCTCCGAGGTATCCCCACTCAATATGACTATGAGCTAGCCACTAAATGAGCTTGCGCCACACAGATCTGGCGAAGGGTTAATTGCGACACACACTCCAGTGGTAGGACTAATCCTCATGGCCAGATGAATACGTCTCAAAATGTACTTGAAAATGATAGTCATGGGCTATAAAGTCTACGGGGACTACTTAAGGAATTGTGGGAGGGGGGATTCGATCCCAGACCTAACCCACCAAATCATTGAGGTCTCCACTATGACCATTAGGCAATGGCGAATATATGCTAATTATGTTATTTTATTGTATTCTTGGATTATATTTGATATATGAGAACACGTAATGAAAATTCGATGAACCGTCTAATTTTTGCCTAGAAACTGCCTAGGCCGTCTAGGTGCTAAGTAGGGGTGGGCATGGGCGAGTAGTCGGGTATCGGATAGCTCGGTTCGGATTCAAAGTACCGAACCCGAATCCGAATCCAAACCCGAACCCGACCCGATCTATGTCGGGTTTGGATAGCCGACGTCGGGTACCCGATTATGATTTCAATAATTAAAAATACTATATGCAATTCTCATGTCAAAATAATAAAGCTATATATCAACTATTACTTATGAAAAATAATCTTTATCAAAATAACAAATTTTTTTTTTCAAAAGTCACGAGAGAAGCGTATAACATATTGATAGCAATGATAATGTAATATCGATTATCAATTATACGATTAAACTAAGAACGTCAATCACTCAAATAAATCTAAATAATCAAATATCATATTATTTTTAAATTTTATATTATAAAATTAAGGGTAAACTCCACTATACTCCCTTGTGGTTAAACTGAAAATCACGTTACTACCTTGTGGTTTGTAAACGTCGCGACACTCCCTTATGGTTTAGAAACATATCATCACACCCCTTATGGTTTAGAAAACATATCACTGTACCCGTCGAAAATGGGATAATGTGCAAAGTTAACTAAGGCACGAGGGGATTTTATGTTATTTTAAAACCATGTGATGAATTTCAAAACCAGATGAATTTCAAAACCACGGGGATATTTTATGAATTTTAGCCTAAAATTAATAAAATTGTAATTTGAGTGATATGTTTAAAACTTAAACATCACTCAAATTAAATCTAAATATTCAAAAATCTTATTATTTTTAAATATTTGTAAGTATAACATTACTAAAATAGTAATTTTAAAAAGTTATTTAAAAAAAAAAAAACATTATGTCGGGTACCCGAATAACCTGATCGGGTAGCAATCTACAACTCGACATCCGACCCGACCAACATTTATCAGGAACCATATTACCGATACCCGAAAAATAACCCGAACTACCGAACCCGATCGGATCGGGTAAAACCCAAAAACCCGAACACGAACGCCCACCCCTAGTGCTAAGCCCCCTCGAGCGCCCGACTAACGCCTAGCGAATTTTACAACATTGCTTTTGACTGAGGTAGAAGGGCCCGTAACATCTCCCACATTTCCTCCTACATATATAATAGTAAATCATCCAGCTATAATTGCGTGGCAAGGAAGAGGCAACTTGCTATCTCGTGGCCGATCGGTGAAATCCAGCATCAGGTTCATTGAAAAAAAAAACTCAATTGTCTTTTTTTGGTTATAATCAATTAACGTTAAATCAAGTCTCTAATAAGGTAGGAGATTGCATGATTTTGTTAAGTGGGCCCTTCATTTGATATATGCACATAGTATGATAATTAAGTGGAAGTTTAAAATGTGTTTGAAAATTTAAAATTACATTACAAGTTAATAAAATATTAATTTATATATAAAATTAATAATTAATAATTTATAGATTAATTAATAACTATTTAAAATAATAAAATTTGGTTGTCCGAAGCATATTACTATAGAGTTTCTACTGTAATCTTATTAGATACCATCTAATCAACTATCCAACATATATTATCAATAACTAATACAATAATATCCAACATATCTTATCAATATTTAATATAATAGACCCCAACCCAACTGGGAGAGGTAATGGGGTAGGTTACTGTGTCTCAAAAGACTCAACATGGTTAGATATGAGGGGGTCCCGGGTTTGATCAATCGTCTTGACACCCCATGACGGATCTACAGTATAGTCCGGGGAACCATGGCTCCCGCAAAAATTTTTGGGATTTTTAAGAATATGTAATATATAGCTTTTGTTCGTACATATTCATTTTGTATTGCACGGGGCTTTGGTCCAATGGTGAAGGAGAAGGTCTTAAAGACTTGTGGCTAAAGGAGGTTGTGAGATCAAATCTCCCCCTCCCACAATTCATTGAGTAGTCCCCATGGGCTTTATGGCCAATGATTATCGTTGTCATGTGGGTTTGAGACGTATTCCTTTGTCCCCGGTAATTAGTCTCACCTCTAGAGTGTGTGACGTAATTAAGCCTCCATCGGATCAGTGTGGCGCAAGCCCACGCCGATATTTAGGTACTTGCCCATATCTAGGTCAAGTATGGATACCCGGGACAGCAAAAAAATACACAAATCAACGAATTTCCTATTCATTGGGCATGTCATGGGTGCGACTTGGCCCATAATAGATCCATTAAAGTATTTAATACAAATTTAATTCTCTTTAAGAAATATTCACTATTCACCTTTTTTTATTTAATCCTAATCCATTATTAGTTTTTAAATTTATATTATAAATTAAAATTCTAATCATTTGATCAATGATAATAAAAAAAATAATTATTCATCTCAAATACACAATAATTTTTTCAAATATAATAGACATGAATATATTATTGAAATCATTCACACATATTCTGAGGATTTTAAATGTTAGCTATTGCGGATATGTTGAAAATTTTGTCATGAAATGAATATTTGTCAATTATATTAAACATTATTCGACTTTTCAAATCAAAATTTCGGTTCCATCACTGAGTTAAATTTTATCATGAACGTGCTATACAAAACCTAAATGTAAATTTTTCCAAACTGCGAGTACTGATCCCAGGAGAAGGAGGAACATATAAGAAGACCAAAGTCAGTACCTACACATCTGCGAGTGACAAGGGAATCGCTCAGTACTGGTTTAGTTGTAAACGGGGAGGGGGAACTATCTAAGGACCGAAAGTACTTGGAAATTTGCGAAGATAGTTCAAAGGAAAAGAAAGGTTATCTAAGGAATGAAGCCAGTTTACAACGAGTTGTCTTGTCATCTGAGGACTTTTGACGAGTTGTCTTGTCATCTAACTGACACATTTAATACAAAATCACTTTATCCCGCCTAAAAGTGTCTACTTAAGACAATACCTGAGCACCTCTCATTTACGTCATCAGAAATCCTCAATCTCAAACACCTTCCATCTTCTCCAAAATACCCTGTAAATTTCCTGAAGCTTCAACCTCCAAAACCCTTCAAAAATTATTACGAAATGTAGTAATAGCCCCCAAAACCTCAATGACCTCCTGATCATCTTCACTCTCTCCTAACGGAGTTCATGCGCGTTGCCGTGAAATAGACACTTTCGAGTTTCCACAGTAAAAAATGAGGAAAGGTAAAGATGACACACTGCATCATCGGCTCAGGGCTCGGTATCCTAGTTGACAACACCGACACCTTCAAGAGCGTGTTTCCAGCCGCCAACTTCAAGACCATCACTGAGGGGGAGACTGTATCTACAAATGGCAGTAAACTAACCACGCCGTTTAGTTCCGCCTCTTGCTGGCTTGAAACGAACAGAGTCCTCCCACGCAGAGTCTCGGGTTAGTGCTAAGATAAAATAGCAGATTCTGCCCGCGCAGAGTCTGTTCTTGATCATTACAGTTGTCCTCTGCTCTACACGTACCAAAGGCATCCCCGGTCTACGACAATGCACATGCTGTGATTGTCAAAAAGGGGGAAGCACGGAGGACCGCCAAAAAGGTCATGTCCAAACACCGACCTTTGCACCCACCACTATTTTCTTGTCAATCATATTCCCCTGGCCTACTATTGGCTGTACAAGTGGTGGTCCCCAGAGTACTGGTGCCAAGGGTTGGCAAGTTTTGTCAATCACTAAAAGAGCGAAGTCCTAGGACAAGAAGGACGGCTTTGACTAGAGCATTAAATGCAAAGCTACAGAAGCAAAAACGTTGACCAGAGCCAATTATTCAAAGTGGTAAAAGCGGTACTTTGATGACTAATGAGTATCGGTGTCAACAGTCCCGAGAAGAAGAAAGAAATAAATGCGGCTGCAGATGATTTCAAACGTTTAAAATGCAACGACTACTTTCGAGGTGAAGACTGTAAAAGGCCGAAGGGTTCAAGAGGCTCGATACGAATTACGTGAAGCAAAAACGAGAAGCATACGTAAGGGAACTCTAGTTTTAGAGCGATTGTCTCTTGTAAATAATTGACTTTTAAAAAGCAGCTTGTAGAGTATCCTTGAGGAAAACTTTGTAAACAACCGGCTGTAAAAAGCTGTTGTACTTGTAGAAGTGAGTTAGAGGTAGCTAGGATAGTACTTGTGGAAAGGAGTCTGAAAGCTTCTAATTAGTACCTTCCATGCGGGGAAGAAGGGGAGACGTAGGAGATTCAGCTCCGAATTTCCATAACAAAGTCTTTTGTGCAAACAAACAAACACAAAACACACTCACACACGCATGAGTACTGAGCAGTGGTATCTTCCGCACCACTGTAACGCGAACGAGAGTTAAACAAAGTGGGGACCGTGAAACTACCGAGTACCGCCTTAAGTACTTAAGTACCGACATCGACCAGTACACGGTTACACGAAAAGAGAAATGTCGTGTGTTTATTAACCCCCCTTTAAACACCGGTCCCCGATCCTAACACAAACTCGTATTCAAGAGGGAAATACTCTCATACGAGAGAAGAAAACTCTCATACGAGAAAAGCAAACTCTCATACGAGATAAGAAATCTCTCAGAATAAAATAAAATAATGGAATACGAAAATTGAAAATGACATTGAAAAAGGATATACGTGCTCCAACCCGATCCGCCAACGAACATGGTGGTTGTAGATCTGTGGTCGTCGGCGGAGAAGAAAAATAAATTAGAGTTTTTCTAGAATGGTTTTTGGGAGATAATTCTTTCAGTGTGTTGATTCCCTAATTTCATAGACAGATCAAGTTAATTAAAAAGAAATTATTATAATTTATAGGGTGCACTCGCTACATATAGGATAGATAATAACAGTGAACCCTTTTATTGATTACTTCACCAGATAAAATAATCAAACCTATACTATGATATTGTCACAACCGTGAGTGCCACGTCAGCGCGGCTCGATCACTGCCGAGCCACACCCTAGCAGTGACGCCCTGACCAAGGGGCGAGAGTTGGTATGTCTCGACACTTGGCGTTTTTCGGGCCCAGACCTTACACGCATGGGGACACTTACTCGAGGCAGCACGAGGCCGCCCCGAGTGGTGCGCGCGCATGGGGGCACCTACCCGAGACAGCACGAGGCTGTCCCGAGAGGTGCGCGCGCGCCAGCGTCTGCTGGCCCATCCCGAGTGGATGTGGCGCGCGCGGCCAGGGCAAGTGGCCCTGGCCAAATCCCTCGTTGAGGTTAACTTAGGCATGGTGTGGCCTAAGGGCGACGGGCGGTGACCCGGCGCGGGTCCGGCCGAGGGCAGCGGCCCTCGGCGATGCACGGCGGCGGCGGCGGCGGCGGCGGCGGTGCAAGGCGGCAACGGCGACGGCGGTTGCAGGGCAGCGGTCCGGCGGTGGCTCCGGCAGACGGCGGCGACGGCGGAAAACGACGACGACGACGGCGGCGAAGGTGGGGGCCGAGCCAGGTAGGCTCGGCCCGACGCAGGCCATGGACGGGGCCGCGTGCCAGGCACGGCGCGCGGCCCGGCCGCGAGGAAGCCCAGCGCCAGGCGGGCGCTGGGCCTGAGGAAGGGCAGCGCGCGCGGAGTGCGCGCGCGCGCCGCAGCTGTTGCGGGCGTTCCTCGGGACGCCGGGCTGCGGGACTTGGCTTGGGCGCCCGAGTCTTACGGGACGAGGTTGTTGGAGATTTTCTCGGGCCAATTCAAATCGGAGACCAAGTCTTACGAGAAATCGGTTAAGATACGATCTTCGAAGATATGGCCCGATAAAGGCCCAAGCCACTTCTATATAAAGGAGGCCGCCCCCTCTCATTTTCCTCATTCACTCATTCGACATCCACCTTTTCGAGAGGAGAACTTGGCGAGAAGGAGCACCCTCCATCGAGCCAAAGCCACAAAGTTCGAACCACGGGGCGTTCGAGCTTAGGGATCCCGAGTAGGGTTTAGCGAGCGAAGCGAGCTATTAAGATCCCGACCAGGGACGTAGGATTTAGGGCCGTGTGTTAGAGTTAGGTTGAGGCCGAGACTTGTTCGAGCCCACGGTGTGCGTAAGATCCTATCTTGTACTCTTTGTGTTTAATAAAGATTACGACAAGCGGGGTAGGCGAACCCCGTTGTCCCTGTTTTACCCAACTTGCTTTGTTTCGTTTCCGCTTTATCAAGGCAGGTTACTTGGCGCGTATTTGCGTTAAGTTAGGGCGGTGAGGCTTATCTCGAGCGGGGCGCGAATCAAGGGGCGAGGAGCGACCCGAGCGAGAGCCTGTTGTAAAGGCGTGCGGGCTTGGAATTTTTCGAAAAAAATTTTCTAAGTCCCGGATTTGCAACATATATTATACCAACGGTGGATTAAACACTCACGATGGTTAATATTTCGTTGAAAATAGTGGTTTAGATAGTAGCTTAATAATCGTAATAATAATTTATTTCTTGTCAGTATCTTATAAACCATTTAAATTTCTCGTACAAATTCAAGATAATATGGAACTTTATTGATACTTTGTCTCCCTAAATTTCTTATTTTAATTCTTTTGTTCTTTATTTACGAAATAGAAAAGCACAGGCATTAGCGTTGGTAATCTCACGATATGTTTCGAGTCTATGCCGTTGTTCGTTAGGGACTTTTAGATACTCGCTGCCTATATGTGCGCCCATCTAAATCAAATTTCGATGCCGAAATTATATGAAGGAATAATTTTACATACACGTTGCAGAAACAAATAGGCATGTGATATTTGCCCTAGTTTTTTAGGAGACTGAAGAGTCATCATTAAACTGATATATAGTTTTAAAAATACAAGTTGAAAATTATTATTTCCAAATGCCCAATAACATATTTGTTTTGGCCCAACATGAATTGCCCACCTCAACTAGAAAATATCTTCTTTCTTTTTGTTATTTTCTTAAAAAAAAAGGCAAAAGCAAAATTTAGATTGCATCAAGGTTTTAAAGACCTGACCGAACCAGTTGGTTCGGACCGGAAAACCGCGGACAGGCCAAAATTCCGGTTCCGTTCCGGTCCGGTCCGGTCTGAGCCTTAAAAAATAAATATTATTACGTTTCTTTTTTATACATAAAAACTAATGAAATATTGTCAAGTGTTCTGTTACCTAGCAGTTAGTAATTTGGACTTGTGAATTGATCCTGAGTTTGAATCTTCTCGGTCTATTTTTTTAGATAAATTACACTTTACTTACTGTACGGATGAAAAATCACACTTTACTTACTGTATGGGCCAACATCTGAGCCAACCTCATAATTTTTTTGCAGTCCAATATTTTAGTGCTCATTGCTATATTATTTAATTAATTTGCTCTTATATTTAATATCTAAATTATTTATTATATTTTAAAAGCATGTTTCATCCGGTTTTATACCGGCACTAAACCTTACACCACTAAAGTTTCCTTTTTGGTTCGAAAATTCGGTTTAACAACCTTGGACTGCATATGAGTGAATTTATTACAGCTTATTATTGTCCCGACTTTCGTGCAACTCGAAAGTGATCAGGCGCATGTAATTGTCAGTGTTTGTACCGAACAAAGGATAAATGTAGTCTCTATAATTGTATTTAATAGAATTTGTTTTCTTCAATAATTTTTCCTTTATTCATTTTCTTCAAATTAATTTAGCAAAAATTGTAAATAAATCCTAAAATTCAAAATTTTTCACTATTCACTTCCAAAGAATATATATTTTTAAGTAATCTTGTTTATGGTTTAGGGCAACAAATAAAAGATGTTGGGTAAAAATATAAGTTCTAGTTAATGGTTCGAATTATGTTGCAACATGAAAGCTAGTTGAGATATATAATAAGACGATAACTTGGTCACCTGGTGCTTTTGATTGCCTCAATTTTATTTTCAATGATATTGGAACGTTGGTTAATGTGTAAACCTTGTAAAAAAGGGATAAAAAATTTCCAAGTTTGTTTAAAATCATGTTTTTTGGTTGGCATATGCTTAGGAAGCGCAAGACTTTGGAGAGAAATCATTTGACCTGGAGACACCCGATTAGCACTAATATTTGCATTACAATCAGTTTACCAAAACAAGCTTGATTTGCAAGCTTTGGTTACTTGTGAGGAGTTTGCTGAATCTAGATTAGCAAGAGAACAAAGTCAAGAGAATTTATTGGAATTGTCATGGATACTACTTTTTGGACTAATAGCATGATTCTTATGAAAATTTTGAGATCTTTGTGTCGATTATTGCGTATAGTTTTTATGGGGATAAGAAACCATCATTGGAGTATGTTTTTTTTAAAAAGAAATACATTCATATAGAAATATCCGAAAGTAGCAATATATGCATGGCTTCGATTGGCGATGAAGACCCAACTCCATCGTAACCTAGACTCTTCACTATGTAATGGGCGACATGATTGAATTGTTGCTTAACAAACGAAGAACTAAAACTCTTAGCAATTTCTAAGATACTAACGCACATTGTTGAGTCACACCTATATTCTGGAGGCTGCTAATAACGGTCAAACAATCTCCCTCGATGATAACAGGACCTATATTCTGTTAGCGCCATGCGGGCAACCATTGCTTCAACATCTTAGGGATCGAACGAGCCTTTGAAGAACTACACCACCCAACCAACACAATGTCCACCGGAGTCCCACGCGACAATGCCTACAGATGCCCCCAATCCCGTTGTGCAAAGCTCCATCAAAGTTTATCTTGATGACATTCCTTTGTGGAATGCTCCATGATTTTTGTGCACCGTCAATAGATGCTGGAGTATGGGCATGAGCGTGTTTGGTAGTACGGTATATCGCATGTCCTCTTTTCACCACCTTCGCTAGAAGAATATCAACAAGAATATAGCCCATTTGTTTCATGTGTGCCAAATAGACCAGCATAAGCATAAGATGTGCTCGAAAAGGTGCTGAGAAACGCTAGCATGGAGTTGTCGCACCCATTCTGAACTCGAGCATTTCCAGGATGGTAGTGAAAGGTATATTTCTGTTGCTCTAGAAGTTCTTCATGCGATATCAAAAGACAAAGGCGTGTCTTGTATCCTCAATGTTGAATCGGCAACAACTACAAATTGGTGATGGAATGCATCATCTCCAAGAAAAGTTCTTGATGCGGGGTGGCACCAAACAACTCCAGCGGAATTTCTAGGAACTTTGGGATCTTGAAGAGGCATGGTTTATGGTCTCGAGCTAACCAATAAGCAGATCTAACCGTGAATATTCCAGATTTTTTGTAGTGTCAAATAAGTTTGTCCGCACCCGATTGCAAGCTTAGCGGGATGCCAAGAACGACTTCAGCGTTGACCGGAAGAAGAAGAAGAGAATGAATGAATGTCTCGTTCTAAGGTCTTGATGGCGATAGTCGCAAGTCACTAACCTTTAAGTAAACAAAATCTGATCGAATAGGGGTAACAACTTTAAAAGAGTTAGGCTTGGGAATCCATGGATCGGTCCAGACGTTGCGTTCATTGCACTGTCGGATATGTCACCGAAGTCCAGCGACTAGTAGGCTTCGAGCCTCATAGATGATTAGTTATGTGAGAGAAGCTTTTCGGTCACGACCTACTTGTAAGAAGTCACAATGTGGAAAATATTTGGCCTTGAAGACACAAGAAAGGAGGTTGTCCGCCCTTGATAAAATTCTCCACGCTTTCTCTGCGAAAAGGGCCTTGACCGAATGTCGCGAAAACCCATACCTCCTTATGCCATTGCAACACACAACTTTTCCAACAACAACCAATGTATGCTTTTACGATCGCTTGCGCTCCACCAATATTTTGACATAAGTTGCCCAATACTCCGAAATGGCAGAAGGAAAGATCCCATTGAGTATGTGGGTATTGCTTGCAAGATCAATTTATCAGGATCTCCCGCCCAGCTTGCGAGAGAAGCTTCTCAACCCATCCTTCAATGGGTTTCCAAATATGATCCTTAATAAAATTAAACACCTCACTCTTGGTACGCCCCACCACCAAGGGTAATCCAAGGTGAAGTGATTGGTTTTCGAGTTTAAAGTTGTTAAGGATCCTACAAAAATGCTCACTCATACTTATTATCCACATTAGGTGAGAAACTAATGTCCAATTTATTGTAGTTCACCATTTGCCTCGATATCATCTCATAAAGCTCCAATAGCTTGTGAATAGCATAGAACGCTTCTCGCTCAGCCTTGCAAAAAATCACAGTATCATCAGCAAATATAAGGTGCGAAATTGACGGGGCATTCCTTCTTTTGAATCCCTTAAGCAAGCTGCATGTCTCGAAATCCGTATCAAAGAGCTAAAGACTTCTGTACAAAAAGAAAAAGATATCGTGGTAGGGTCTCCTTGGCGGATCCCCCGTTCCGGCTTAACATGTCCGGAGTAATGGCCATTAAGAACAAAAGAATAGTGCACGCTCGACACACACGATATTATCAACATGAAATCCAAGCTTACTCTTTACTCATATCAAGCTTAAAGGCACAATAGCCTTCACAACCCTTCCTTCTCTATTTTGGCGCATGACTACTCTGAAAGCATATAAGGACATCATCAGTTATTAGACGGTGGGGAATAAAGGTTGATTGTGTGGGTGATATAAAACGGTCTACAATAGTTTTGACGTTGTTTGCGGTATCAATAATAGTTTTGAGGTTGTTTGAGGTACATTTTGTCGCAATACGGTATAAGACATTACAAGGACTAATTGGCTGAAAATGTGTCATGTCTTCGAATTGCAACAATTTGGGGCGGGGATATTCCATGGTTCAAAAAATTTAAAATGGACCTAATAGACTCGTTTCCAACAATATCCCAATATTTTGATAAAATATTGGAGGAGATCCATCTGGTTTATGGACATTTGAATGAGACATACCAGAAAGTGCACTGTGAACATCCTATGTTGTGTATTGTTCCAAGAGCATTTCTTTCATCTCTTGTGCCACGCGAGTGAGAATTGATTGAAGCACTTTATTGATGGTACCCGGAGACGGTGAAGACATGAGAAAATAACCCCCCAAAATATCGTTGAAGACAAATTCTATCTCAGCCCTACTCTCACGCAATGCAGCATGCTTATCGTTGAGTTTATCTTTTTTCGAGTAGAGGTCCGTCTATGAAAGAAGCGAGTGTTGCAATCTCGCCCTTCATCCATTCCGTCTTCGCCCTTTGTTTCCAATATACCTCCTCACAGTGCAATATGTCCTCCAATTTCAATTTCAAATCCAGCTTTTCAGCCATAAGCTCATTCGAAGGTCGAAGTTTTCTAATTCGATCAGACATCGCGCAGTTTGTGTCACGCGAGCATGGTTTTTTTTATATGTTTTTGCTCCAGGTTTGTAGCATACTCCTGTTGGAAACCATCATATTCCAAATCCGGCTTGGGCCACCACTAATCAACATTGTTGAATGATCGTTTTGCATTCATCTTCTTGTACCCATTTTGCTTCAAAACGAAAAGGCCGCACCTTTGCCTTAGGCTGAAATATAGATGACAACAACTGAACAAGCAAAGCATGGTGGTCCGAGGAGAAGGCCATGATATGCGTCACCTTTGCATGAGGAAAATCATTGCCAAGGTAGTGTAGCACAAGCGCAATCAATACGTTCCTTGATGAGTTCCCCATCTCACTTCTTATTACTTCAGATGAATCTATCGCCCAAATTCCCCAAATCTAGTAATCCGCAGTTTGCAAGAGCTTGGCAAAATAATTAATTTTCCATGTTGGTCTTCACCGACCACCTTCCTTCTCTTCGTCACATGATATTTCATTAAAGTATCCAAGGCAAAGCCACATATCATATTCCCCGTCTTTAAGGCAATCCAAGAGCTTCCAACTTTCTTTCCATAATGGTGTGTATAGATCACCATAGAAACCCGTTAGCCGCCACGAGAGTCCACTAGTAGAAACACTTATATCAATATGGAAGTTTGAGAAAGATCTCAATGATAGTTGCAAACCATGCCTCCAAAATAAGATTAGGCCCATTGTCCTCTTGCTTCTACACAAAGTCCATCAAGACTAATTTCCTCCGAATAAACTCGAACCTTTCCTTTCTACATTAAGTTTTCATCTGTTGACCTTTTTTGTCTATAGGCTTTGTAAAGTTAGATTATTTATGTAATTGTAATGAACTTAGGGCTATGACTTGAGCAATTCGATTCATATGTATCATAATGTCTAAATATAAGATAATATTTGACTATGCATGTTTTATGAACTATATAATTGAAAATTGTCGAATACTTAATCCGCATGTGATAACGCGCTTAACTGGTAAACTATGCGATTACATGTTTTTAGATGTCTTACATGCTAGGGAATATCTGGTTACAAATATACTGTGGTATTTATGGAAAAATCATGTGAGATATCATGTTGAGCTATATATGTAAAATATTATGTATAAATATGAAATGTGTTATATCCGTGTGATTTTGTCTATTTTGGAAAGAAATCGTGTGGATATTCTACGCGTGCATCTTACTTGATTTTATATGAAAAAATCAATCAGGATATCTTTTTGCTGAAATTAAGGAACTATAAAAAGGAAAGATACTGATTGATTGGTTTTATAGGATGATGGCTGGATATCACATGGAAAATGTTGTTATGGGTGATATCGTCCCAAACAGGACTAATGCTATTATTTCGTGCTTTCACATAGAACAAAATCATGCTATTATTAGCATGTGACCCTTGTGCTATTATATGATTTGCATGATTTGATTGGCATATTAGGTGCTCGATCATTTCATGGATTGAGTGCGTTTGAATAAAAGAAAACAAGATTAAGACATTGAGAGTTCTCTTGTGATAGTCTTGTGACATTGAGCTTTAATTTGCAAATTCGAGCGTACTCTGTGATTCCCTACCTCCACGCCATATATTCTGTCTTCGGACGTGACCAGTACACGAGGAGGAAAGATTGACGTTTACGCGCACGTCAATGAAAGGACGGTGTTCTGGGGGACCTTCGGTAGAGAGCTGTTTCTGATTTGGAATTGGAGATTCCCTGGAGCGAAACTCGGCATGCGGTAACCTAGTTGTGTCTAGAGTTAGAATTGTTTCGGTTTGTGAATTTGGCAAATCAACTAGTTTTGTAACCAACTATGGTAACAATACAACGATTGATTAAACCCTTGAAGAACAAACGTCAAGGAGAGGAGTAAATCCCGATCGGGATATAACCTCTATAAAAATCATGTCTAACGTTACTTTTTAGTTCTTTACGTTTCATGTGAGACATATCTGATATACATCCTACGCAACAAGGAGATACCTACGAAACGTTTTTGAAATATAATCACTTAGAAAGGTTAACGTTTATAGGATATCACATCAAAAGGGTTTTGAAAGAGAAGAAGCAAATTTCACAAGCCTAATTCATCCCCCCTCTTAGGCACATTTTAAATACTATCAAGAAGATAATATCAACTTGTTTCGAGCGAATAGTACTACCTATGAATTGTCGAGGCACCGCCCACACCACAAAATTCCAGCTTACGAGATTCATGACGCCCAATGGGACTGATTAATAGTCTTTGTCGATGAATATGTAGTATTCACTATAACCAGAATGAAAAGGAGGGGTTCTTCAAACTCAGTTCAAAATCAGTGGACTCCATATTAGATTTTCTTTTACGAGATTCTGCATGTATTGAGGTAGAGCTAGTGGTTGACACCATCGTGCGATATTTAATAATCCATGACTATCTTCTGTAAGCTCTAGTTGAGGATATTGGTTCTTTTTAGGAGTGTGAAGTGAAAACCCGATGATGGTTTATGTCGAGGTGGGGTGAGGAGGGCCTTTGGTTTTCAAATGGTGAAGGATTTTGTCAAAGGATTGTACGAAGGATTGAGAGTTGGGGGGGGGGGGGAGGGGGCTTGGGCTTTTGAAGATTAGCGTGGGTAAGACCGTTTGGTGTTCAACAAAGGTGTTACATTGGCACATGTCAGGTTAGATGATTAAGAAGGTTTCTTGACTGGGTTAGATTCGAGTATCATGGAGTTTCCCTCAAGGATCGGGAAAGAGGATAGGGTTGGGGTTGTTGGAATTAGGGTTTTGGGTTGTATCAAGTTTGGGTCGGGGCGAGGGAGTTGGGCTAAGT
This sequence comes from Linderniella brevidens, assembly GCA_004919715.1. Classification (NCBI taxonomy): domain Eukaryota; kingdom Viridiplantae; phylum Streptophyta; class Magnoliopsida; order Lamiales; family Linderniaceae; genus Linderniella; species Linderniella brevidens. The sequence continues at coordinate 7,563,103 of SWDC01000148.1, forward strand.
AGCACGAATAGGGATTTTTGTTGGGCTTGATCGAGATTTAATATGTTTAGGATTCGAATTATCTGAAGTCATATTGAAGGACTTCAGGGATGGTCAAAGATGGAATTAATGCTAGGCTGGATTTTAGAGATTTTGGAATTGTGACGATTATTCCTTCCTAGTTTGCATCCTGATCCCGGTGGAGGATTTCTGGGGATTTTAACTAAGTGGGAGACGGGATTTACTGCCGTATCCGGATCAATGATCATCGGTGTGGTCGTTGAGACGCCATTGCTATCACGTCTTCCATGCACCGGTGATGCCTCGTTATGCACAAACTCCTCAATTGGTGAAGATCCATAAAATCATTGCATAGACGGATTCTCTCTGATGCTGTCAGAATTATGCCGACCTACCACGGGATAACGAGGTGGCTTCCTTCCTCTTTGAAGGAGAACTGGAGCCTTGATTCCACGGGATAGCGAGATGATCTTCCTTCCGCTTCGAAGGAGAATTGGAGCCTTGATTCCACGGGATAGCGGGGTGGCCTTCCTTCCGCTTCGAAGGAGAGTTGGAGCCTTGATTCCTGCAGTGTGGAGATAAGAGAGGGGATTCTTAACCCTCTTGTCTCAGTCAAGAGGGTACTCTCTTTAATGGAGTTAAGCATAGAGATTATTTGGAGAGAAAGAATAGTATAACTATGTTCTTCATGCATCCCTCGATTTCGTAGATCTTTTAGAAAGCATGGACTCCCGAAGACTTTGAAGAAAGCAATATTTGGTACTCTTTTGTTGATTAACTCATACGTAGTCTCGTTGAACCTTTTGTGGATTATATTCCGATGTTGAGTGAAGCATGCGGTATTATTGCTTCGGCCCTCAAAAAATGCGGTAAATTTGCATGTATGAGCATTGTCCTTGCAGCCTCGACTAACGTCGATTCTTTCGTTCGACGACACCGTTCTGTTGTGGAGTTCCGGCTGTTGGAAACTGTTGCGTAATTCCAAGGAAGAGATAAAATTCGTCGAGTGTCTTATTTTCCAACTCGGTACCATTATATGTTCAGATCACTTGGATTGTTTGTTGCAACAAGTTCTGTGTAGTTTTGATGAAAAAGATGATCAGGCTAGCGGTCTCATCTTTTGTCCGTAGAAACTTTGTCTACGTGTATCGGGAGTAGTCATCCACAATAACCAAGACGTACTTTCGACAGTTGAGACTTTATGTTCTCACTTTGTGTTACTTGAGTCTCAAGCTACCTTCAATCACTTACATATACCAAACACATATTTTAGTATATTTACATATTGGTCCCTAAAATATCAGAAATTACACTTAACTGCAAAGCAAAGATAATACAAATAGAACACAATTATGTCCTAACACTCTCTCCCTCCTCCCTGACTTAATAGCGTAGGGGCGTCGCCAACAACGACGTTCATCTTTCGTACGTTTTTTCCATGATATTCAGGAATTCGACGGCGGAGAAGATCACGCTAGAGTTTCGATTGATTCTACCGCATCATCGAGGCATGAATTTTTCCGCTCATCAAAATTCTAACTCCATATTTATTAAGTGGATAAAAAATTCGAGCGATGTAAAAAGACACTAATCCAACTTACTCAAAATATAAGTTACACATAAATAACAAATCAGCAATATCAGATCATTTCTCGTTCGAGAAAACCGGTAAATTGGATTTTTTATGGCATGTGGTAAATCTTATTATTCCCGAAAATAGTAACCTTGCATTAAATATTTTTGGGGGGGCCAATTAATAAATAAAAAGTTTAGGCCAGCAGGAAAATGGACAGCCATGTGACATTATTACTTGATCTAAGTAATGCACTATCTATCTATATTTGACTTTTAAAATAACAATTTTTTCGCTATTAAACAGAAATCGTGGCTGATATTTCACCCTACAGCCTGGCTTCATAAATGATTTCATTAATAACCAATAACTTAATCAAATCGTTGCGACATATTAATTTGTTTGAGTAATGGCATATATTTAACTTATATTTAACTAATATATAATCCAAATTTGTTTCATAGAAACATAATATCAGTTGGTTAGTCTTTATTGTTGTAGTACAACATTGGTTTTATATAAGTCACCTAATGTACAAAACCTCCAACAATAAATCAACAAAAAAGTAAAAGCCACCTCTTTTGTTTTTGTTCATATATGGTTAAATATACATCGTCTTAAATGCCTGATAATAAAATATCCAGAGGCAATACAAAGGGGGGCAGGATTTCCAGGGGACCATTTTGCCATTTGTCAAATTATTAAGGTGCTACGTGTTATTTGTCTACTTTTCCAGGCAAATATTGAATTTAAAACTACATATTTTAAAATAAACAAACAATATCTAAATGATATTCAACTAACTTGAAGTATCTCATCGGCCAAAAATAATAATGATGGTGAATTAAGGGTGTCTTCCTGAAAAAATTTATTTTATATGGCAAAAATAATAAAAGATGATATAATAGGCATCGGTCTTATGCGCCTTAATACTATATCTAGCCAATTCGATCTGCCATTCGACGGTATGGCATGTCCCACGATAGCAACATGATTTTTTATGACTTGCTAGTTTAGAAAAAAATGGTTTATAATGAAAAAAATTGTTATAATGGAAACAATTTATAATGGAAAAAATTGTTTCATGTACGCTTATTGTATATTCTTTTCATTTATTAATATATGTGAAATTCACCCAAAAAGAAAAGATGAAAGATGCGCCTTATTTTTATTATCCATCATGAAAAACGAATTTTATAATGGCCAAAAAATAATAGAAGCTGATGCAATTAGGGTGTCAATCATGAGAAAATATATTGAAAATGACCCAAAGTAGTCTAATATATTTCGAAACATTGACAATTCTTTATATCTAAATAACCTCGATTATAAACATTTAAAGCATGAAAATGAACGAAATCTTTTTTCCTGTCTATTTTAAAACAATTATTCGGGGTTTAAGAAGGTAATGATTAGGACAAGCATAGCTTTTGTTGTTTTTATTTTTAACAACACTTATTGACGCTTGTTACAATAGAGACAATCATGTCTGATGTTTATCGAGCCCTAGATTATGATTACGATGTCATTAAAATTGACATCGGCTCTTCCTCTTAATCTAAATAATTATGAAATATTCTCATTTATAATTTTTTTTTTCGAATAAGAGAAGTGTTTGTCAATGAACTCTTGACGGTAGCATGTTTAATACATCTGTATTTATTGCTTCCAAGATCGAGACCCGTAACTAAAAGCATTAGTTATATGATAAACACACTTAAATATATATATATATATATTTAAATTACGAATTTTCTCCATCATCACCATTTTGAGTGTTACGATCGATATTGTCTTGGTTGGCGATCGGTTCATGCTCGTTTCCGGTCTTGGTCGACAGTCGGTATGATTTAAACTGACTGTTATCGGTTCTCAATCTTCACAGTAATTCTTATATGCAGAAATTATCTAACATTCTAGCTATGAAACGTCGTCTGTGCGAAGGCATATTAGTTTGTAGATATACACAGTGTTAATTTCTGAAAGTTCGAAGGATAACTAGACCCTTCTAATGAGTATCTATCTACCTTAACCGCTTTTTAAAGTTAATTGTTTCAACAGCTTTTCACATTCCACAAACGTGAACTTAATTCATTACATATTTCGACGACGCAATGATCTTTAGTTCAACATGATGAACTCTTTGACGTTGAACTTTTCTTCGCTCGACATGACTGATCATTTATCTCAGCGTGAGAAATATTTATTTGCAAAAGGTTGTTTCGTTCGTTCTTCTTGTATTTATACTTGATGATCTGAAGATGACTGTTGCTTGGATAAAGAAAAATATATTTAGACATGTTTCTGAAGTTGCACTAAATGTGGTTACTTGAATGACAAAGTTGAAACTTTGTGCATCTCTGATTTGGTCTTTGTGTTTTTATCCAAAATTGGATAAATTCTAAGTTGAACGGCTCTTTCATATGCAGCCTTAATTTTGATTGTCTTTGGGCTCCTTAATGTAGTTTATCTTGACGTGGATTCAATCTTGATCTTCTGATTATCTCAAATCTTTGATCTGATCTTCTTAGACTAAACCTGATGAACAATTCTGTTGTCCTTACAGACCGACATTCGTGAAAGTGAAGCGTTTCAGAGTGGCAAGTTCAGTTTTAGTCCTGGCTTTGATTTCAATTCAGTTCCTATTTTAGTCTAGTTCTCCCGTCTTCAGGTCTTCAGTTTGATTCTGGATTCTGCAAGCTAGGTTGGCCACCCCACTCTTCGATCATTGGTCGTAATACATCTGTCAATTTGTTTAACAGTTTTAGTCTAACCTATTTTTATTCAATCACCGAAACTATTATTAATCAGAATTAATTATTTCCACGGCGATCTCAAAATTAAGACAACAAATTCATTTAGGATGCGTTTGGATTCGTGTATTTGAATTGAATTCCGTGATTTCAAAATCCTAATTTCAAATTCAAATTCATTGTTTGACCAACGTTAGGATTTCGAAATCCAAATTTCGAAATGGAGCTCGAGCTCGAGCTCCAATTCATGAAGCTCGTCGAGCTCGACCTCGAACTTTTTATTAAAAATTAAAATACGAAAATAAAATAAAAACTAACAAAATAAAATAAGCTCGTGAATCGGCTCTTTCGATCATCGTTTGTCGAGCTCGAGCAAAGCTTTGTCGAGCCGGCTCGACTCGTCGTTCGTCGGCTTGAGCCGCCTAATGAAGCAAGCGAGTCGGCTCGACTCATCGTTCACTGATAATTGATATTATTATTATTATTATTAATATTACTATTATTTATGAAAATTATTACGGCGAGAATTTGGATTTCGAAAGCTGACCACATGAAGTCGAATTTCAAAATCATCAAACAACAAAGGGTTTGAATAATTCTCCTCGGATTTGGATGAAATCGAAATCCAAATCCGAGCGGTTGCCAAACGGATGATTTGGAGAAAATGCGAATTTCAAATCGAAATCCCAGAATCCAAACGGACCATTAGATAATTGACTGTATGACTCGATTTGTAGTAGGTTCTTTAGATGTGCTAATTCAATTTCCGATATTTGTCAACTTGGAATTTGCGTTTTTTTCTTTCAGTTTTTATTTTTTTGTTTCCTCTCTCGGTCTATGAGAGATTAATTACTTACTGGTTATCGAATGATTCACATTCTTTAGCCACGGTACAATTTTATTTATTTATTTATGAAACCACAACTTGGAAAAAGAAAAACTAATTGCAAGTTGTATAGTAGTTGGGAAAATTACAAATCAGCCTAACTTCCTGAATGAAATCGCAACTAACTCAAATTTAATATCAATATACATCTAGCTTTTTGTGCTCTCCAATTTCTTTATTGCTGAACTCATTTTACTCAATTTTTATTTTACTGTTTAATATTTAATTATTTACTTGAAGTCGAGATATAAAATTAATCAAAGTTTGACGTACATATGTCAGAATTCAGATTGAACGAAACCCTGTGACTCAACTCAATCCACACATCGAAGACATAAGACCTCACAAATCTCACATTAAGTTTATTCTATTCTAAATTGATGTGAGTTAAAAAAAAAAAAAAAAAACCGAAACACAAGACATTTATTGTACGTAATCACAAATCTTTCATACAAATTACAATAATCTCGACAACTTAATGATTTCATTAAGAAGCACTCTCAAAATTGAGTCGAATGATGATGAGAAGGCGAGGAGTTGACCAAATCGAGAATGCTGTCCCAATAATTCTTGCCGCCATCTTCGAGGCCCACCGATCCGTCTTCTCCATGGAGGAGGAGGAGATCCTCTTCCTCGCCGCCGCAGCTACTGTTCTTACTTTTGTTAGCACTCAGCAGAAGATCCGTAAACGTCTCCATGAACGACGCGTCCTCCTCTCCATCTTCCTCATCGTCGGCAAACTTCTCCATTGTTAGCACAGAGTAGTGGTCGTTGATTGCCAGGTCAGTGAGGTTCGATGAGGTCACGTTGGACGTCGGAGACTCCAGATCCCCGCCGGCGCCGGCGGAGGACCAATCGAGGCCGGCGGCTCTGCTCCACGCCGCCGCCCTGAGGACGTCGAGGCAGCGCTTGGGCCCCACCTGTTTCTGGGCTGAGGACTCTTGATTATTGGTCTGAGCCTGAGAGGACGAAGAAAAAAAATAAGAAAACAGAGAATTTAGCCGAGAAAACACATCACGTTACGCGATCGTTAGATAAAGAAAGACCTGAAGAACCGATGAAGAAGCCGAGAGGAGCTTGGATTGCCGAACCAGCCTAGCCTCCGCTTCGAGCCTAGCGCTTTCCCACTGAGCCATGTGGCTCAGGTTAGCGGCGCTCTTATTGCAGCCTCCGTCGCCAGAAAACAGAGCATCGCTCTTGGGCTTGTGGGTCACCGGATCAATCCCCATTTTCGCCAACCTTTTCTTCAGGTGAGTGTTCCAATAGTTCTTGATCTCGTTGTCTGTTCTCTTAGGCAAATGGGTAGCAATCGCCGACCACCTTAAAAGAAAGAAAATATGAAATATGACTGTAATGTAAGAAATCCGAGCAGATATTATTGTTAAAAGCTCTGTTTCTTTTTCTTTTTTTTTTTTTTTCTCATTACCTGTTTCCCAAAAGGGCATGGAGTTGAATGATTGTTTGCTCTTCCTGTAAGCTGAATTTTCCTCTTTTGATGTCAGGTCTCAGGTAATTAGTCCACCTTAATCTGCAGCTCTTACCACATCGTTGGAGGCCTATGCTCCAAGAAATTATTAAGTACATTGAAGAAGCTTTAATGGAGTAATTACGAATGATTTTTGTAAAGTTATAAATACCAGCTTTGAGAGGCAATGCACGCCAGCTTCCATGGCCGTGTTCTTCGATGAAGGCGAGAAGCTTCTGGTCTTCTTCGGGCGTCCATGGGCCTTTCTTCAGGCCAACCTTATCACAGCATGGTGATCGACCCATGATGTAAGAGAAGATAATAAAAAATGAAATAATTTATGTGTATTGATGAGCACGCGATATTTGTTTATATATTACGACGTGAAGAGAAACGAGTGAAGGAAAGAAAGTTGGAGAGTGAGGAGGGGAAGTGGGAGAGTAATAAATAAGGATAGAAGGAGATGCGATGGGGGCATTTAATGGTTGTTGTTATGATTGTAAATTTTTTAAAGTATTTATTGCTAACAGCTAATAAAATAAAATATTTGCGTGACACAATTTTGATCGGAACCGGCAACTTTTTTAGGCAATATTTACTATGGCCTTTCTGATCATTGGTGTCATAAATTGTATTTTGTATATTTTAGTGTTAAATTCTAATGGTAATTGATGAACTATTGCTCTATATTGACTGTACCTTTCTTTTTTTACTTTTTATATATACACACATGTAAATCGGCTGTTGGATAAATAAATGTGGGTTAAAGTCATTCAATGAATATGTCGCTTTATTAATTACCATTTATTGATCTATTGATATCATGGCAGAAAAGTTAATATTCAATCTTGTACCAAGTATGAGCATTTTTTTTTTACCTAATTACGTTTCAGGCCTAATTAGCATATTTTTTTTTGGAATTTAGGGCCCAAATAATTTCAAAATAGATATAAGGACCCATTTAAAGTTGGCCTAAGAGTTAAGGACCTATTTGCAGTAAAAAAACTCATTTACCCCTCCTTGTTGCGAAAATTACACATGTTTGCCATCATCTCTTTCAAACGATCGAAACTCAAATCTCATTCAAAGATAGAATACATCGTGACGTTAATGATTGAATAAGGAGAAATCATTTGTATATGAGACTTAGTAACTGAGGAAAACCATAACAACGACGTAAGATCTAAGATTCGTAAGGATTTTTTGTCTAAAAATTATGTAGCAAATTGAAACGGGTGAAATCTCGATTTTAATGGCCGAATATATTGAATTCGACTCAATTTGATCATGGGTCTTAGTAATCGAAGGGGATTATTGATGTTAATCATGGTATAACGAAGAATTTTGATGGGACATAAGATTGTGTCGTTTTCTAATTTAGAACGCTTAGCGGGTAACACTTTATGCTTTATGGGTAACAGTTCATGCAACAATCATACCACATGTTGTGTACACAAGTAAAGGCAAAGAGGGATAGATCGGAAACCGCCGACAACACCAAAAAAAACACTGAAACCGCTCGAATCTCTGACACAAGTGATATGATAAGGTGAAATCGACGTCAATTTCTCATGTAATCAACGAAAAATATGAAGTTTATCGTGAAATAATGCGTTAAATACAATTCGAAAATCTCGTTGAAAAAAACTGGTGAAATCTCGAGTTTAATGGCCAAATAAGGTGCATTTGACTCAATTTGATCACTAGTCTTTGTAATCGAAGGAGATTATTAATGTTAATCATGGAATAACGAAGAATTTTGATGAGACCTAAGATTGAAACGTTTATTAATTATAAAGCTGGTTCGTAACACTTCATTTATTCTGAGTAACATTTCCTGGATAACAAGCAAGTGGCTAAGAGGAATAGATGAAAAAAACCGACGACACCCAAAAATCAATGAAATCGTTGGAATCTCCGAATTTAGTGAACGAATAAAGTTAAATCGACCTCAATTTCTCACGGGTCTTCATTATCGACGAAAATTTTTAAATTTGATAATGAAATAATACATCAAACCAATTCAAAAATCTCGAGGTGAAACCTCAACTTTAATGTCGAAAATCGTGAAATCAACTCAACTTGATCACAAGTCTTAATAATGTAAGGAAATTATTGGTGTTAATCATGGAATAATGTGAAAATTAGTTTTCCCCAAAATTGAAATATTTCAAGCGTAATAGCACTTTATGTACTGATTATAACACATACACATCAAAAGAAAACGCTTCAGTAAGAACGTTCTAGAATGTTCTATATTATCAGGGAATATTAACATGATAATGACTGATATTACCACATTACCTTCAAATAATACCACATGTCTGATAATAAATAACAATATAAAATTAATTTATAACACAGTTGTAGATATTGGTACTACATGATATCTTCTCTGTACCACATTACTAATTCGATTAATTTAGTTCATAAATGCACTTTTTTTTCGGATGTATAAGATTGACATTCATGGAAATAGATGATATGATGAAGCTAAACCACCAGAAAGTACAATGTTGAAGTCATTAGTCATGTAAAGATATACTCTTTCATTCCAAAAAACATAGACTATATCAATCTCAATGAATATAACTTTACGAAATTCATCACAAATTTGTTCAAAGTTCAACATTAAAACATGAATAACATTTTATAGACCATATGCCCTAAATTCTGAGCTCCGAACCCTAAACCCTAGGCCCCGAACCCTAAACCCAAAACCCGAAATCCTAAACAATTTTATTGTTGCATCATATAAATCACAAGTTGTACATCATATTACCAAATTTTTGTGTCGTAAATCCTTAATCTTAACCCCGAAACCCTAAACCCAAAAACAAGCCTATAGAAACCCTGGCACATAAGCTGCAATCTGTAACAAATCATTCATTTCGAATAACAGTTAAACACTTACTGATAACACTTAATCATTTACTGGTAACACTTAATCATTTACTAATCCTTTACTAATATTTCATGCTAATCAAAAACCTTCTGGAATGTTCTTAATGAAGTGTTTTCTTGCGTGTACATGTGTTATATTTATTGCCGAAAGTGTTACTCAGTTCGAAAATGTTCAAGACTCATCATATTTGTCAATAATTATTGTTGATTTTTAAGGCTCGTGATAAATTTGAGTTGATTTAACATTATCCATTCAATAATTTCGAGTTTCCCCCCGTTTTTTCAACGAGTTTTTAGAATTGAGATTAATGCAATATTTCATTATAAACTCCATAATCTTCCTAGATTATCAAGACCCAAATTGAGGTCGATTTAACCTTATTCGGTCACTAAAGTCAGAGATGACAGCAATTTCAACGTTTTTTTGGTGTTATCGCCGGTTTCGATATATTCCTTTTGCTCGCATGCGTTTTACCCAGGAAGTGTTACACAGACTATAAGAATTGTTACCCAGAATGCAAGAAGTGTTACTTAACAAGGGTGTTAATCCACTTTTTCCGAATAATTTCGAAATCTCGCCCAAATTCCAGTCAAATTCAGGAATTCCGCCAAAATCCTCAAACTCAAAACTATACCAAATAAATGACAATGAATACCTCTTATTTATTTTGCGATGACAAATGCTTTTAAATTCATACCATTTTAACGAACAATGATTTATGCAAAAATTTTCCGTCGATTTCATTTTCAATTCCGTTAACCCTGAACGGCGAGCGACGAAGCCAACACAGTGGCGCAACGTAATATTCAGGCTATGGGTCACTCGATTTTATACATAGTAGCTGCAATTTTGCCCGAAAATGTGATTCAATTCACAATTATTTTTCCTTATTCGCGTTAAGAATTTCAAAATTCGCATCTCAAATATTACATTCGATGACGTTAAGATCAGAAAAAACCGTCGATGGCACATCGAATTTGATTTGTTACAGGGATGATGCTCATGCGAATGAATATTAAATATACGGAAAATTTCAATCGTCGAAAGTCAATTTAGTATATTGATACCACTTATTAACCATACATGAACGCAATATTGACATCTAGTAACACTTTATATATATATATATATATATATATATATATATCTGTGTGTGTGTGTGATGACAAAATACTGTAAGATAATAACAGAAAAGTGGCTTTCGAATTCTTATAAAGTACTTTGTAAGGGTATTTTAATCGGTTCGACGTTTGGGTCCTTCATCCTAAATTTTCAGCGAAATGGGTCTTTAAGAATTATTTTTTCACTGACATTGTCTGAACTCTTTTTCAAAATTTTAATGGTACCTGAATCCAAATTGTCCCTTTTTTTTTTTATTGTACTACTATTCGTTTTTATATATTGATTAATTGCATTTTGCTAAAAACATAAAAGTACATGAGAAAAGATGGATGAACGTGAAATCCGGAAATGAAAGGTCAAAGGAACTTAATGCCAAGCTTGCAATAATAGAATAGATCTTAAATAATGAACAGGCGGGACCAATAATTAGAGCGCATATATATGATAATTATTGATTAAATAAGATAACATTATATTTATAAGAAGATCATAAGGTTTATAAACCATCGGCGTATGGTCAACCAGGCATTAGAAATTAGATGGTGTAGCTGCTAGCATCATATGATTTATATATGAAGTCTAATATCTGATTGATATATATATATATATATATATATATATATAAGCTAGGTTTCTGACATAGATTGTTCGGGCCATGCTACCATCCTACATGTTATTTTGACTTTTGGTCAACGTTTTGATTGTAGGTGCCCTGGTCTAGAGGTTAATTATGGGGGCATTATATGGCCAATATTATTTCAATGATATGGATACGTCTGATCAGTCAAAATACAGAAGGGATTAAGAAAATGAAATCATTTATATTATGTTTGTACAAATATTTAAATCAGGATATCAATCGGAAATCACATCACATGACTTCTTTTCTATCATTTTTATTCTTAAAATTTAGTCAATTATATTTATATATAGTTTTGAATTAATCCACGTGACAATCGACGGACACGTTATTAAGTATATCGGAAAAAAATTAAGGAAATAAAAATTTTAACCTTTAAAAATTAAAATAAACTTGAGATATACTGCAACGGTAGAAATACATGTAGCAAGGGCAACGTTCGCATTTAATATATTGTCTACGAATTTATGTTTGTGGGCCAATGGGCTTTTATTCTCCATTTAATTCGACAGAAAGGACAAAAATGGGCCCACCAGCACAAGGCTTTTAACAAAAGGTGTAAGAACAGAAGCCCAAAATTAATTTTCTTTTTTGTTTGTTATTTAGGTTTTAAAGATATGCGAGAAGGTATTATCAAATGGGCCATCCCCATCTCAAATTTGCGTTAAATCTCCAGCCATTCTCATGGTCCAACACAAACATTAACTCTTCTATATTTAATATACAAACTCTATAAATTAATACTTTCGAAACAGTCAAAATTTATTAATTAAAAGAGTTACAGTATAAACTTGATAAATTAATACTCGATTATTTAATACTCTATGAGCTAATATTTTTGCTTGGTCCCGACTCGAGCGATAACATGCTAAAATAATAAACTCGCTTCCGTATAAAATATAAATTAATAATTCCTTATATACTACATAATTTCGGTTGGTAACACTTTGATTAAGGCTTTTACAGTTGGTGCCCCAAACCATTTCTCAGTCCAGATAGGTATATGTTTAAGGCTTTTCCAATGGTGTCCAAACAATTTTTTTAATTTCGTGGTTACCCTGTATTTAAGGCTTTTCCAGTTGATGTCCTAATAAATTGAACCGTTACTATGTGGTGCTCATGATTTATATAGTGACCTGGAAGATGATGACTTTTGTATTACAATTCATACTATATATAAAGCGTGGCAACCACATAGTAATTGCTCAATTTATTTTCGACACAAAATGGAACACTTAAACATCGGGGTAACTACCGGAACTGAAAAATAGTGTGAGCATCAGTTGGAAAAGCATTACATATCGAGGTACCTACTAGAACTGAAAATAATTTTGACACCAGTTGGAACAACCATAAACGGAGGGTTACTACCGATATTTTCCATAATTTTATTAAGGTTTCTGGATAAAGAATCAATTGTCTTGTGTTTTTTGTGTAAATTAATTTAACTTTGAATCTCGTCTCTGATAAGGTAGGACTTTGAATGATTTTTCCAAATTGAGCCATTCATTTGATATGCACATTGTATGTTGATTAAGTGGAAATTTCAAACGTATTTGAAAACTGAACATATCTTTATAAATTAATAAAATATAAATTAATATATAACTTAATAATTATTGATTTATTGAAAATTATTGATTTATTGATTAATTAATAACTCTTTTAATTAATAAATTTTGATGGTCACAAGTATATTAATTTATATAGTTTATACTGTCCTCAGTAGATTGTCAAGCAGAGATCAACACGTGTAGTTCATGATTTCGATCTCACTGCACTTCTTGATTATCATTATTCATTACCTGTGCGGGGTTGAACACTACACATAAAATACGATTCGTTCCGCTGGATGCTAAAGTCGTCTTATAATTAACATTGAGGTTTGTATTCTCTCCACAAGAAATTTAGTTAAAATATTGAGATTTACAATGTCGTTGTGTGTGGAGAGCTCATATTATACACATTTAATAATATATATCTTTAGATAATAATTGGGTTCAATAATTAATCTTATCTTTGTAACTATACTTAATAGATTAGATCTTATTTAATAGTGTCTAAATGTAATTTGGGCGGTTTGAGGCTTTAATATAATATCTGGTATATATACTAAACTCAAATACTTTTGAAGTGCGAATTTATTAATCTAAACCCTTGGGATTTGAGCCGTCAACAGTACTCCTTAAAGAGCTTCACATGCACATACATACACTTTAAGGGTGTGTTTGGTTTGTGGCAATTAGTAGGGAAAGGAAAATGAAATGGAAAAGGAAAACTAGTTTTTATGTTTGGTTGATTGAGAAATAGACAAGGACAAGAAAAGAAAAGAAAATCTAACTTAAATTTACACTTAAAACTAAGGAAAACTAATTTCTTCACCAAATGGTGAGGAAAACGAAAGAAAAACTTATGATCACTCTCTCCAATTTTCTTTTCCACACTAATTTTCTTAAACCAAACACATGCTAAGATTTTCACATTAAATCCCAACCGATTAAACCATGTTCCTCTAGATTCACGAAAGGTTTAGGGTATTTTTTTCAATAGTTTCATGCAACGATAGGTTTCTTCATATGTTTGATATTTTGAGCCTATTTTGCTGATTTTTCGACCCTAAAGGTGTTACAAATCGTTTTCGTCAGTCTTTTGTATGATTACTCAGAAATTTCCATCAACTTTTCGTGATTTCTGTGTAAAATCGGTGTTTCAGGGCTTTCGATATATGTTTTGGCAGAAATATTGAAAAGTATATCGCTAAGCTTATCGCAAAGTAGTTTTCGGTACTTACATGTTTTCGGCATAAAACTTTTTCGGTATACACACTGAAGTTTTCGATAAACATTGTTTTCGGTATTTCAAACTTTACGATATATACTTTTCGATAAAGATCAAAGTTTTCGATAACATCTTTTCAATAGACGATTTTCGACATCTCACGCTTTTCGATAAAAAGTTTTCGGTACTGAAAATTTTCTGTATCTCCACTTTTTGATACATACTCTTTTCGATATCAAAAATTTTCGAGACCAAAACGTTTCGATACACTTAAACTTCGCAAATCGAGAATCCCTTATCCTTCTCAAAATTCAATTAGTTCAATCAAATACGTTAATCGATCAAAGCCAACCTTCGACGATGGATGCTTATTCTATTGGTAATGATATCCGACCGCCAGTGCTAAGAAGGGGAGAGAACATGGGTTGGAGGAAGAGATTCCTCAACTCTGTGGAGAGAAAAGAGCAAGCCACATGCATGATATCCTCCATAAACGATGGACTAGTAGAGTTCTGGAAGATTGTTCCAGGAGAACGGGGAAACTTATCAGAGATTCTTGACCCTAATTATGGAGATGAAAAAGATCACGTCTTTAAGACGAACATGAAGATCAACATCGATTCCGCTCATCTCTGCTGTATGAATGGAAGAAGATTGCTACACAGATCAGGCGGAACAAGGATCTTGATGAGATGAACATCCACAGTGTCTTCGACAATGTCACACAACACATTGAGGACGTTAACAAGTTTGAGGGTGACTCAAAAGGGAAAGCAGTGGTGGATCCACTCGCGTTAGTAACCTAAAAGAAGCTCAGGAGGAGCTCTAAATCTTATAAGGAGAAGTCGGTGAAGCTCCGAGCTCATCAAAGGAAGAGAACTCAGAGTCCTACTCAGACCCCGAGATGAAAAAGTTCAAGAGGTAGATGGTGTTGATGACCAATGTGATGAGCAAACAATTTTTCGAGAAGAAGTCATCATCTTCTGCCAATGAGCAAAGGACCTCCTGCTCCAGACTACCGATGAAAGCTCCTGATCAATCATAAACCCAAGAGTGTCATTGAACCGATGAAATGCTACAACTGTGACAAGCTCGAGCACAGAGCGCCCAAGAAGAAGGATCCAAGCTACTACATCAAGAAGCTTCAACTGTCCAAAGAGAAAGAAGCTGGAGTAGCACTAATTGCAAAACATGACCAAGGGCTTGAGACAAGTCGGATAGAAAACTGAAAATCTGGCACTGATGGCCGATGTGGAAGGAGTTGATTCAAATGACGACCACACGGAGACTGCTGACAACAATTCAGACGCCTCCTCATTTGACACTGAGGTAGTTAATTGTGACTTTAATGGTTTACTAGAGTTACAACCAAAATATGCATCACTTCCTATATAACGTAAAACCGTTAAAAGAATTAGAAGTTAGGTTAGCTAATAACAAGTCTGTGTTAAGAAACATTTGCTTAATGAATCTAAACTCACGGTGTTATAGCTAATGCAAATGATAAGATCACAAGTCTATAAGCTAGCGTAGAGAAATCTCAAGCACGAGTCTATGATCTGACAGAAAGCATAAAAGTATGTGAGAGTGATCGTAAAAATATCTTAGGACATTATGAGACTGTCATAGCGGAATGCAAACGTCTGCACTCAAAGATTAAGACCTTAGAAAGTATTTTAGCCAAAAGAGGTCAAACGGACCAATCGATATTTCTTAATCACCCTAAGACCATCTCCAACCAATACTAAAACCCAATCTTATAGTCAGTTTTTTTCTCCAAATGAACTGCAAACTCAAACCTAAAATGTGTTTAGTGGACTTTTCTTTCTCTTGTAAACCCAAAAATGTGATTCTACTGTTCACAGACTCAAATGTTTATTCAAATCGTAATTTTTGCCCAAATGTTCTTATATTTACATTGTTGATGATAATCTCAATTGGTACTTCTATTTTATTGCGATGGGGAAGAGTGACAATTGATAAGTCAGGTGAGGAACCAAGAGCAGGAGAAAGAAAGATAATAAAATGGATTCATCGTCGAAGGTCTCAACTTCCATTGCTGAGATTATCGCCCCAAGAAGCATCGCAAATCTGGCAAGGCCGCCTCTGGCAGGTGATAAGCAATTTTTTTCTTAATGGATTTTTATGACTTAAGTTCCGATGATGTTGATATGGGTTGATTCGCTATATGTTATTTTCCTTCTGTTTACAGATGATGTTATTATGTGTGTTTACCGAAACATGTGCTGCTTCTTCACGCCGTAATGGACATTGTTCTCCTATTGGGAAGTTGTGACATTAATTAGTTATTTTATTCATTTTAGACGTTTTGTTATCAAGAAATGTAAGTTGGATTTGGCATTTATTTATTAAATGTTTTCTTAATCAAATGTGGAATAACATCGTAGTCCAATTTGTAAAGTTGTAACATATATGAGTAGTATTGAAAATTTTAAAAGTTGGTGTGAAATAGAATATTACGAAAGTGTTCTTTTGAATTTGAAAATGAGTTTAATGGTTGGATAAGAATTAATGCATTTTGAGTTTGAGAATGAGTTTTTTCGGTTGGAGATGGTCTAAGGACACAAGATTTTAGAATCCTATCGAAGACTTATGATACCAAAACCGATGTAACTTAAACAAGGTGACATCCCGTCAACTTTACGATATCGCTTATATGGATTTAGGACTAACAAAGCTAATGGCTTTCATGGATTTAGGACTAACAAAGCTAATGGCTTTCACAAGAGCATCAGAAATAGGTAATCTTGAACAAACAATGCGAGATACGAAAGCCTACGCTCAAATCTCGTTTGATTATACAAGAATTGAACGATAGCTATAAGACTAGAGAAATGCAGCTACCTAAAGATTATCTACCTTTCTGTTCCCCCTCAACCGAAACTACCATTGTCGGGGAAGAAACTTCTGATTTAGAAAACCTAGCACTTCAAATATCTATATGCCTGAGATAATTCCCAAAATTGGAGATTTACGCTCGTCTCTTGAGTCAGAAAATAAAATGTTTTCTAACAGAAAAAGAGAAACTTTTAAGTAAAATTTCTTCGCTTGAAAAACTCCCCGACCTAAGTAAAACTTGACTCACACTCTGTTTTACTGACCAAATTATTGAAAAAAAAAAACATTTTCAAACTAGAAAAACAGGTACGAAAGTTTCTTCTCACCAAAATGATTTGACTAACTCGTACATGTGCCTACATGCAAGACTTTAAGTAAAAAGGTGGAGAAGAAAATGGCTTGGATTCGGAAGGAGGACGCTACTCTCTTTTCTAAAAAGATTCCTTATCTTTTGTTTCCTTATCTAGGCTTAGCCCAACTCAGGCGGAAAACCTTCTTTCTGTAGTGCTGACCGTTGTTACACTTTATCTTTAATGTTCTCTAGACTCGCACTTGTTAATGACGTTAAGCGTTTCAATTCCTATGATAGTTCTTATGATACGCATGTTATTTATTCTCGCCATAGGAATTTAAATGCTAATAAAGCCAACAAATGTGTAGTACGTTTTACAACTAAACCCCGTGTAAAACATGTTAAGAAGAAGCAACGTACATCGATTAAGCCTAAGCACACTAGTACTAGAGCCAAATCGGTAGGAGACAAATTTGGGTGCCTAAATTAGTAATTGCATTAAGTGCTAAGGCACGTCACTCACTAGGTACCAAAAAGATATGGGTACCTAAGTCAAACACCAGGCAAAGTAATTTTCCTAAGACTGACTCAGTACCAAAATAAAAAACTAGTGTGAGCAATACATCTTCTGCAGATAAGGGAGGACCTATCCTTAAATTGGTACCTAAGTCTCTCTAATTTGTTTTGAAATTCCATCATGTGTGATACCTCGACTTTGGTTGGTCCACACACCTGACCGGACGAAAAGAACTGCTGAGCAACTACACTGAAAGATTCAGTGGTAACGATCATTTCGGGAACAATCAATCCGCTCTGATTCTAGGATAAGACTAACTCATCTACGACAATCTCACGATCAAGGATGTCTCGTATATCGAAGGTTTAAGCCACAATCTGTTCAGCATCAGACAATTCTGCAATGTCAACTTCCGAGCTGAAGGGTGTCGTGTGAGTGTGATCGGCGATCCCAACACACGCACAATACTCTCCCGCCAGCATCCTCGGAACGGCCTAGCCCTAAAGGAGCCATCGCCACCTTTGTAGTATTAGGGTTAGGGCTCCTAATCGGCCCATGAGGGTTGCCGCGTCCCCCTCGCCGCATTGGAGGCGGCGTCCCTGGGCACTGCCGTATCGTCCCCTTGTCCGTGACCCATGACCCTTAATGGCATGGAGACCTTGCCGGCCATCCCCGTCACCGCCGCATCTTCCGCCATAGCCGTGCCATCCGGAGCACCCCGCGCTTTCTCCACCAAGGCCGTGAACGCCGTCACATCAAATTGACTTCCGAATTCCGACATCGTCTGCCGCAAATCCTCCAAGTCCGGCGAGTGTTCTTTGATTATCGCCGAAGACGACGACGACGACATCACCAAGCCACACGAAGACGAAGATGTTGCCATACCCAAATCACCAAGCTCAGATCCTCCCCGCAACGTAATCACTTCCTCTCTGGCCAGCGACGCACCGACGATGGCAAGCCGCGATGGCCGCGCGAGCGGGTCTCTCTTTGCTTTTTTTTTTTTTTTTTATAATCACCAATCCTAGATAGAATTCCACTTTTTTCTCTAACCAACTTTTTAAAGCGAAGGTCTCGTGTCCAGATATGGTGCTGGTCCGACGATGAACTTATCGATGCATCTCTTGTCCCCCGATGATCGGGATCTCTTTTCTCAAGCCATGTCTGTTCTTTGTAATTTTTATTTTCCATGGAAATATATGGATGAAGTTCTGGTTTTAAGTGTGATTATTCATCAGGTAACATCGTGGGTAGTTTTAACTAATGAACGTGGGTGGGGATAATTATTAATTGATGAACGTGAGTTTCTTTACCCTTGACCGAAAATGAACCGAAAACCACTTTTTAATTGGAGAATTGGCATTGAAATTGACGTTGAAATTGAAATTGAGATAGAATCGACGGTTTGTATAGAAGGAATAAAAACGATATAGATTTTATTGCATTGTTAATTACAATGGAAATGGAGAAATAGATATTGGAGGAGGAGAAAGAGAGCTTGTCTCGTATACAACATAAACTCTATAAATTAATATATTTGGAACAGTCAAAATTAATTAATTAAAGAGTTTATAATGAAATATTCAATTTTTAAACACCTTTCAAACTTCTACGTAATGATCATACCATGTGCATATATCAAATGAATTGCTCGATATGACAAAAACATTAAATTCCCCACTTATCAGAGACGAGATTCGAAATTAAATTCATTTAAACAAAAAAAAAAAAGATAATTGAGTATCTTTCATGAATCTTAAACAATTATGGAAAATTCGGTACGTAACCCTGCATTTAGGTTTTTTCAACCGCTGTTCAAACTATATTTCAGTTTCATTAGGTACCCCATGCGTTTATAGCTTTTCGAACGGGTGCCAAAGTATTTTTCAGTTCGATAGTTATCCCTTTGTTTAAATATTTTCCATTTTGTGTCTAGATAAATTTAACAGTTAATATGTGATAGTCACGCTTTATATATAGTATAATTGTAGTACAAAAGTCATCATCCGTCATTACTCATCGCTATATAAATAATGAGCATCACATACTGAGCGCACAATTTATTTGGACAACACACTGGAAAAGCCTTAAACATAGGAGTACATACCTGGAAAAAATAGTTTGAGCATCAACTGTAAAAGCCTTAAGCACAGAGTTATCAGCTGTAATTTTCCAAAAAAATAATGTGTAGTATATATGGAAATATTATATTTTATATGGGACTTATAGAAATTATAAAAAAATGTATTATCTTATAATTTTAGCGAGTTTATTAATTTAGCACGTTACCCCGAGTCGGGACCGGGTAAAAGTATTATCTTAAAGAGTTTATTAAATAATCGAGTATCAATTATCGAGTTTATACTGTATTTGGTAGGCGCATATTACATCTCAGGCGAATGTCTGTATCTTCGAGAGGTGCACTGGGTCGTATATGACGAGAGTTTTCATAGGGATTGGCACGATGATGGTATCTCAATGGAGGATTCCATTACGAGCAGTTGGGCATGTCTTGGGTCTTTATGGAAAGGGTAAATTATGCAATATCCCCATGTGGTTATAGTGAAATGCACATAACTATCTTATGTTTTTTTTATTTTGCGAAACTCTCTTGTGCTATCTAAATCTTAGCATCATATCCCCATTGTTGTTTAAAATTTAGCAAAGTATCCCATGTATTTTCGAAAATCCATCACCATACCCCCTGTGTTTTTTAAAACATAGCATTGTACCCCCAATATTATGTGAAAATGACAATGAATAGATTTTACGCTATTTCTGAACCATGGAGGTTTTGATGCTTATTTTTCAAACCATATGTAGGCTTATTTTTCAAACCACATGTGGGCCTATTTTTCAAACGAAAAGATGTGGTCCTATCTTTGGAAGATGAAGCTGAAACCTAAACCCAAGCATTTCATCCGGAAGTGCTCTCACAATATTCTGCCCGCATAACAGAATCTGGCCAATCGAGGAGTCCCCTTTGATTCTGTCATGCAGCTCGTGTGATGAAGAAAGTGAAGATCTTGAACACCTGCTCTTCACTTGCTCTAGAGTTCAACTTTTTTGGAAGATTAGCAAGGTGCATTAGAATGATTTCAGCTGAGTCCCCTTTTATTCTATTATGCAGCTCGAATTTAATACTAGAGGTAAGGAACCGTTCGGTAGCGAGCTAATTCCAGTTTGGGAAGTGGAGATTCCCTTGGAGAGACGTGGAACGAAACTCGACGTGTAACAACCTAGTTGATGTCTAGTTTGTGGCTTGTTTAGGTTGTGCAAGGGTGATCAATTATTATTGTAACCAACTACGATAACGTAATATTGATTGATTAAACTGTTGAGGAGCAAACCTCAAGGAGATGAGTAAACATTGATTGATGATATAACCTCTATAAAAATTCTGGTCCCGCTTTACTTTATATTCTTTATATATCCATGCCACAAATCCAAAACGTTTTTCGAAAATATTATGAGAACTCCGAAAACGTTTTTCTAATCATAAGTGATAACATATACTTGCTTAACGTTCCAGGATATAACTATAATCTTCCTTGTTATCACGTTTTTTAAAAGAAGATATTTGAAGAGAAGAATCAAAATTTTATAAGCATAATTAATCCCTTATGCATATTTTATACTTCATGTAGCTTATGGAAATAAAGTTATAATAATAAGGATATGTACCTCATATCTGCCTACCTTAAAATCAAATGTACTATTTGCCTTCCTTAAAATCAACTGTACTATCTGGCTACCTTAAAATCAATTGTACTATCTGTTAAAAGAATTGCCTAAGGGTCTATATTGTAATGTAATGTTCAAAGATGGTAAAATTATATTTCAAAGTAAAACCACGGGAATATTTTTGGTGAAGGAAGACTAGCCAATATCTAGCATCACATGGCTATATTTACAAAAAAAAAAAAAAAATCTGATGTCATTGTATGATTTCTATAATTTTCAAACGTTGTGCTCAATATAATTCAAAAATTAAAATCCTCCTGATAATCGAATTGAACATGTGAATAAATATTTATTAGATTCTTTTAAACAAAACGGAATTTTTTGCATCAAACAACGTGTACCATGAATAAAATGGAGTATCTGAAAGAAAAAGATGTCGCCTCCGTGAAAAGACGAGATCACTTTTATTTCAAAATAACATGGTTTGATGCAGTACCTACAGCCACATATCTTATTAACAAAATACCTAGTGTGATTTTTGAATTATAGAAGTCCAATAGAAACTCTCCTAAACAAAGAGCACATATTCACTTGCGTGGCTTCGAATGTTTTTGCTATGTACACAAAAAGAATTGAAAACCTTGACTCAAACGCGATAAAGGCAATATTTTTAGGATATTCATTGAAAAATAAACGTTACAAGTGTTATGATCCAAAAAAAAATCTTTCTAGATGATAAATCAGGTTATTCTAATCTACAAGAATCAACAAATTTCATTCTAGAAAAAAAATGATATAACTTTTCCGATTTAACTTTCCTTGAATAGCAAAATAAAATATATAATGTCATAATTAAAGACCCAAATATTACGGCAATAAATGAAAGCATCGAATCCTCTTCAGAGGGAGAAAATAATGAAAATAAAATAATTAGAAGATAAAATTAGACCAATTAAACCACCGAAAAAATTTAATTACTCTGTCAACATACCCTATTCAAAAAATTATATTTTACATCATAACATATCGTCTCAACACAAATTATTTTAAACAATATGGAGATAGACGTTGAACCCTCAAATTTTGCCGAAGCACTTAAACAGTCAGTTTGGTGTAAATCCATGAAAGAAGAGGTCGATGCATTTGAAAAAAAAAAAATCATACTTGGGATATTGTTCTACCAACACAGAAAAAACCCGTCAATTAAAAATGGTTTTATAAAATAAAATTTTACCGCAATGGAACTATAGAAAGCTATAAGCTACACTAGCGGCAAAAGGTTTCACTCAGACTAGAGCAATGATTACGATGAAACTTTTACTCCGATTGCCAAAATGAATAATATTAGAATCTTATTATATGATGTTGTAAACTCCGGTTGCAATCTCAAATGAATATAAAAGAATGCATTTTTACAAGGAGATTTGGAGGAAGTATGAACATAACTCCAGCCAACAAGCTTGAGAAAAAAACAAACAAAAGCTTCGCACGTAAACTCAATAAATCCATTTATGGATTAAAACAGTCTCCTCAAGCATGGTATGCTAAACTTAGTCATGCACTCACACTTAATGGATTTGAACAGAGTACAGCTGATTCTTCCAGGTTCGTTAAAAAAATTAATCATAACATCACAATTATTTTGGTATATGTCGACGATATGTGATCACAAGAAGTAATAAAGAAGAAACGTACAATATAAAAATTATTTCAAAATTTTAAAAGATTTAAGAAAACTTAAATATTTCGTAGGAATAGAATTGCTCACTCTACCAAAGAACTATTTCTTTCCCAAAGAAAATACGGACCTGGTCAACTGAAAGACTCTGGTAAGCTGAACCAGTTAAAATCCCAATGGAAGAAAAATTAAATTTAGAAGATGGAGAACCTTTAAAGATAGTGGACTACAAAGATTAGTTGGTAAATTAATTTATTTAATAGTAACATGCCCAACATTATTTTCATTGTTAGTGCGATTAGTAAAATTTATGCAGCCCCCTAGAACGACACACCTTGATGCAACAAACGGGGTTCTAAGGTACTTAAAAGCGGATGAAATCACCTGTCACGCTCCGTGTGTCCCATTCTGTATCCATTTTATCATGAACATTAAATTCTAGATCGTGTGGCTCATCAATTATTATTTTATTTTTTTAATTCTTTTAAATTTATATTCCGCCAAATAATAAAATCATCCTTATTTCCTGTGATTTATATGATAAAAACAAATAAACACATCTAATTTATTATTTGTTTCATGACGATCAAATTGATATCATATCTTATATTTTTCGATACTCAAAATAATTATTTTTTTATAAATTCAGTAAAATGATATACGGAATGGGACATGCAGAGTGAGATATGTGATTTCATCTTACTTAAAAGGACTCGAGGCCGAGCCATTTAGATGAGAAGAAACAGAACAATTAATATAATTGGATATTCAGATGAGGATTGGCAAGAAGTCTTGATAGAAGATCAATCCGTAGTTAGTGTGCATTCCTTGATGGAAATCTGGTGACATGGAAGTTGGAAAAGCAAAAACAAAAAACAAAAAAAGAAAGTGGTTGTGCTGAAACTTAATACCGAGCAATGGCTTCAACAACTAGCGCAATTATGTGGTTGAAACAATTATTAAAAGATATGAAGATTGATTCACAAAAACTAACGTATCTTATTGTGACAATAAAACAACACGACATAGTCTCGTGCTAGACCTCGATCAACAAAATTTAGGTCCGAGAAACGCCAGACGTCGGAGCCAAAGCGGACTCGAGTTGTTGAATAATAAAGAAAAGGCCAAAAATAAAAAGGGACAACGATTTACGTAGTTCGGATCCGAGAGGATCCTACGTCCACGGACCGCCGAATGGTGTTTTTCATTAATAGAAGGAGATTACACACTCAAACTCACTTTCTCTCATATTTACATGTGATTTGAGCCCCAAACTATAAAGAGGAAATGAGGAGAGAAACTATGTGTGTTTTTTGGTATGTTAGTGTGTGTGAAATGGATAAATTGTGTAAAATGGCTAGGGCTTCTCTTTTTATAGTGTCTCTCTCTCACTTGCCCTTGAAAATTTAATAAAATTTAGGTTCAGGAAAAGCAAGACGTCGGAGCCAAAATGGACTCGAGTTGTTGAAAAATAAAGAAAAGGCCAAAAATAAAGAGGGACAACAATTTACGTGGTTCGGATCCAACGTCCACGGGCCGCCGAATGGTGTTTTCATTAATAGAAGGAGATTACATACTCAAACTCACTTTCTCTCATATTTATATGTGATTTGAGCCCCAAAATATAAAGAGGAAATGAGGAGAGAAACTATGTGTGTTTTTTGGTGTGTTAGTGTGTGTGAAATGGATAAATTGTGTAAAATGGCTAGGGCTTCTCCTTTTACAGTGTGTCTCTCTCACTTTCTCTTGGAAATGACCTTCTTCTCCATCCTTTATGACATGGGACCCACGAGCATGTAGCTTTCTCCTTAACGTTTCTGGCGGTGTCCTTAGGGTAGATCTGTCATCCGAGATAGGTATGCTCCCCGACGTATCTCTTTCAGCTCTGCTTCCGCTCCGGTAGACCTCGTCTTCTTGGTTGAAATGTAGGAAAGATTCAGCTCTACTAAACTTGTTTCTTGTTGGAGGTAGCTTCGCAGCTCTTCTAGACTTGCCTTACCTCCGATCCTTGTCTCATGTAAAACTTATATGTGGTCCTCCCATAGCCATGCATCTTATTTGGGTTGTTCCTCTTCTATAAGGAAGGATATTTAGAGGCCCAGGCCTCCGGACGATCAAGTACGGAGGTTTCTATTATCTAGTTGGGAGAAAGAGCCTTAGTGGTAAAATTCACCCGCATCAACCTCTCATTCCATGAATCTCTTCTCATGTATCTTTCGATCATAGTATTGCAGACCATAAGATTGCTTATTGGGCGCTAAGCTGGGTAAAGAAATGTTGACATGAGCAGCTAGATCGGGTAAAAATGAAATGATTGTAGGGGTCTTTGTCTGCTAGCGCGGAGCTAGGCGCCGTTGCTTGCAGATTAGAGTGGGACCCCTGACGGGGTAGAACTAGACACCTGCCAGCGAGGATCCGGGCTTAGAAATCCAGAATAGATATGTCGGGCTTTTGTCTGCCGTCGTAGAGCTGGACTTATAAATCCAGATCAGCGCAGGTTTTGCCACATAAGTGAATATCAGAAATTTCATCTCGGGGATTTGATTCTCCTGCCTTGTTTGATGGTTTGCGTTTTTGTGCCTCGTTTGAGGACTTGGAATTTCATGCCTCGTTTTGAGGGCCTGAGAATTTGTACTTCATTCAAGAGATTGAGAATTTGCGCCTTCTTCATAGGCTTACGAATTTACGCCTCGTTTTGAGGGCTTGAGAATTTGTACATCATTTGAGTGATTGAGAATTTGTGCCTTGTTCAGAGGCTTGAGAATTTGTGCCTCGTTCGGGGGCTTGAGAATTGGGTAGCCCGGATGTTCTGCCTCCTAGGGGCTTATGCGAGATAGTCCCGAGAGTGTCAGTGCTTAAGTGTTGAACAGACACATCTGTTGGTGTGCTACTGTTAGGGCCACAGACCTATTGGTCCCTGGCCTTTTAGGCGGACCTGTGGGTCGTTGGTATTTTCGGTAGACCTGTTGGCCACCAGTTTCAGTGTTTTTGGAAGACTTGATAGTCTAATATGGTTAGAGTCGGGCCTGTTGTCCCTGGTGTTTTAGGCATACCCGTTAATCCCCCTTGTCTAATCTTCTCCACTATTCCAGCTCAGATGTTGTGCTAAGAAGGGTGGTGTTGAAGATGATGTTAATAAATGGTATTGCATGTTCAGCTGCCTTCCCAAATGATCCAGCCTTAGCAGTAGTACCGAGGGACGTATGTCAGTAGATCAAGAGAGTTTGCTACTGAGCTTCCAAATAGAGATCGCACCTCCCCCCCGTGCTCAAAAGTGAGTACGCTGCCAGAACAACTGGATGGAGCTCTGTGGTCGTGATACATCCGTAGCAAACCACTAAAATAATACCAGCAAGACTAATTCCAGCCCTCACGAATAATTCAGCCTAACAACATTATTTCTATTAGCCCATAATTTTTTATTCTAGCAGCCTATAATAGTTCAACTATTTTAGCCCAAGAATAGTTAATTCTATCAGCCTTGAATAATTTCCAGCAACCCATCTAATATAATTTATCCGGCCCAAATATGTTCCAAAGCCCAACATCAAAATATCCTAATAGAAATATTGCATCAACCCAACATTTGCTCAAGCTTCCAAACTAGCCCCAATATCTCAGATTTCATATATTTGGTCCAAAACATAATAATAAAATCAGCATGATACTTTCAGAAATTCAAATTTGACCCCAAATTTCATAATACTTACAACCGGGTCCAAAACGCAATTCACGGCGGAGCTGCCGCCGGCAACAGAAGGGAGCGGTCGCCGGTGACGTTGGGACGGGTGCGCAAGCTGTGGCAGTGTTGGCCGCTCGACTTCATGAACCGAAAATTGCGACCTAGAGTCTCCGTATTCGTCTCGTTTTCTTTCCCGCGTCACCGCCGATTCTGCTCCGTTGAAGGTTGGAATGGCGGACGAGGGACATAGATGAGGTTTCATGCCGTGGATACGCTCAATCTCGAGAAATCGTTACCGATTACTTCAATCTTCGCGAGTCCGTGCCTTAGGATTTTGTCAGTGCCGCCGCGATTTTGAAGGTCGATTACACCTACTCCAGAAGTATCTTGTTCGTGAGGGGCACGTGCCTAGAGGGTTTCTCGGCGTATCCATTAGTGGGCTCGACTTCATCGGTGGTGGTCGGTAGGACGAGGTATCTCGCAGTAGAAATGGGCAACTGAACTCTTTGTTTTCCCCTCCTTTCTCGCAGCTTGGCGGGAACTGAGATCCGCCGATTGGTGGCGGCCGGCGGAGGTTGTAGCTCCTCGGTCACCGCTGACAGAGGCTACTAGGTCTCTGGCGACAGCGCAACCGGGGTTGCCGACGGCCCTGGCTGTGGTGGAGATGGTGTAACCTTTCCGCTCAACAAGTGTTCGATGAAATATCAGCTCCAAAACTCATAAATGGAAGTCCAAGAAACTCCCAAAAATGATCATGACAACTCGAGAAACTCACGCCTCAACTCCGGTTTCCCACAGGCGGCGCCATTTGATACGGGTACGACCCCGATCAACAAAATTTAGGTCCGTAAAACGCAAAACGTCGGAGCAAAAGTGGACCCGACTTGTTGAAAAAAAAAAAAAAGAAAAGGCCAAAAATAAAGAGGGACAACGATTTACGTTGTAGGATCCGACGTCCACGGACCGCCGAATGGTGTTTTTCATTAATAGAAGGAGATTACACACTCAAACTCACTTTCTCTCATATTTACATGTGATTTGAGCCCCAAACTATGAAGAGGAAATGAGGAGAGAAACTATGTGTGTTTTTTGGTGTGTTAGTGTGTGTGAAATGGATAAATTGTGTAAAATGGCTAAGGTTTCTCCTTTTACAGTGTGTCTCTCTCACTTGCCCTTGGAAATGACCTTCTTTTCCTTCCTTTATGACATGGGACCACGAGCGTGTAGCTTTCTCCTTAACGTTTCTGGCGGTGTCCTTAGGGTAGATCTGCCATCAAAGATAGGTATGCTCCCCGACGTATCTCTTTCAGCTCTGCTTCCGCTCCGGTAGACCCCGGCTTGTTGGTCGGAATGTAGGAAAGATTCAACTCTACGAAACTTGTTTCTTGTTGGAGATAGCTCCTCAGCTCTACCAGACTTGCGTTACCTCCGATCCTTATCTCATGTCAAACTTATTTGTGGTCCTCCCTCAGTTCTTCACCTTATCTGAGTTGTTCCTCTTCTTTTAGGAATGATCTTTAGAGGCCCAGGCCTCCGGTGGATCAGGTACAGAGGTTTCTATTATCTAGTTGGGAGAAAGAGTATTGGTGGTAAAATTCACCCGCATGAGTCCCCAAGATGACCTAGTGTGTTGTATGTGCATATCAAATAGAAGGTCGCATGTTCGATTTCACATAGGCTTTATTATCGTTGTTAGACGAGGGTTGGAACAAGTCGATAGATAGCTAGTTAGGTGGAGATAGGGGGTTGCTGAAAAAAATTAATACTAGACCGTCTTTTTCCACGAATACTTTTATTTATCATAATACAGATTTCGTGTATTTTCAACAAATGTACTGGATTTACCTACGGATTTAAATTCACTATCGCTTTTTTCGTTATATAAATTGATGTTACGCTTACGCAATTGCATTTTAGTCTCAAAATATATCATCATATCTTCTAAATCTTTCCGACCTGTGAACTTTTTGCAGCGAGATCCCTCCAATTACATTCGCCACTCTCGGTTGTTGAATTTCCCGATCAAGGGGGAAACCCTCTGCGTAATGGATTTTTCTTTTGATATATGCCTAGTCTACCGGCAATATTGCGGTAAAATTGCCCGTTCATACTATTTCCTCTTCAATTTTAATCGGTACTTTTTTTTTTTTGCGAGTTTGGTGTATGCAAGGATTTAAGGGTTCATGGATTTGGGATTTTTGATTCTGTTTTTTTCTTCTTTTTTTTTTTGTGGTGTTGGGGGGGGAGGGGGGGGGGGGAGTGATTTCGTGTTGATTCAGGCATGTATTCTCTCACGGATTGAGACTTGTGTAGCCGTGGAAGTTCTTTGGATTTCGTGCTTTGATGCATATTAGATGATTAAATTCTCTTTCAGCGATTGCCCGTTTCTCTTTCAGCGATTGCCCGATTTGAAAATTATAGAGTAGCTTCTATTTCAAAGATATTAATCCAATTTCTAGGATTTATTTGGTGATTATCTGTCTCTCTGTCTACCCTGTGCTGTGTCGAGTGGAATCTTTGTTTTAGATCTTGTTTCAGGGGTAGACGTAAATGAGCGCCAAGGTTTCGGGGGAGACAACAGGAAAGGACTAACGTTGAGAGAGGCATTAGCTCAGTTGCTGACAGTTGTGGAGACAAAAATCAGTACAAGGTATAATTATCCTTTGTGGTGTTAACGTACAATATATGAACTGAAATTCTTTGTTTTCACCTGCACTTTCATATCACTTGTAAATACTGGTCCAAGTAGAAATGCAAGATTGCCTTTCAACTTCACAATTTCTTAAGATTCGTTAGTTAAGTTTATGTTATTTATTTCTTCTCTTCAAAATATGAATTGCTTATAGCATGTTATGAAAATTTGTTACCTTACTCAGGGTATCGATTCTTGAGGAAATTTACAAGTTGATGTTGACCTTGGATTTAAGGGTAACCGCCGTTTTTAGCTCTCTGTTCTGCACGATAATGTGGATGTTTTATTTCTTGACACTGCATTCTCTCTTTGTAGACCGACTTTTTGGAGTTCAAGCGCTTCTATAGTTTTGTTTTCTTTATTTGCCGGGAAAATGGGCAAAAAAATATCAGTAAGTTAAATTTCCGGTGTTCTTTTAGTCAGTTGGTATATTAAGACCAAACCAATTTCTTTGCGTTTCTGATCATCTATATGATATTTTTACATCCCTAGCTGTGAGCAGGGCTGTTATGGCCTGGAGATTAGTTTTGGCTGGAAGATTCAGACTTCTTAATGAATGGTGCAGCTTCATTGAGGTAAATAAAGATCTTTGAGATTTGTGAAAATATAGCAAGTACAATATATTTCCTTAGTTTTCTGTTAATCAAACGATAAAAGGCCAATATCAGTAATGTTAGTAAAATTTCATAATCCGGATACCGCTACTTTGTCTTCATAGGTTTGCTTTTCTTCCTTAGACAGGGAGACTTAACATGTTTTCGATACGTTTTGAATCATTCAGCTCCAAGATAATTTTTTTTTTTTTTTGCTTTTACTCATTCTATATGATATATAGATATGTGAGTATATCTTTCTTTCTCGCCAGAAAAATCAGCGGTACAACATATCTGAGGACACTTGGTGCCAAGTTCTTGCCTTTAGTCGCTGTGTCCATGAAAATCTCGAGGGCTACGATCCCGAAGGTATGAGTTCCTTCTTTCTGTCTTCACTAAGCCCTTTCTCTTTCTCCACTCCCTCTATGCATTTTCCATTGTTTTTCTTTCATTCTAGAATTCCTGGATAGTAAGATCTTGTATCATTATTGGATGATATCTAATCTTTGAGTGGTATTAGTATGCCAAAAAAAAAAAACTATCTTCCAGCAATTACTCGATGATCTAACTTTTTCTTCACCATATCAAGCAGGAGCTTGGCCCTTTATAATTGATGACTTCGTGGAGCATATGTATAGGTATTGTTTCCTATACACACCGACATTGCTCGTATTTCTAGTAGCTATGCAGTAAACAAAATCATTACAATTTAAATTTTTGATCTTGCACGAAATCATCTCAAGGCAAATGATGATATGGGACTTAAAAAAAATGCATATGGCAGTTGCTTCATCATTGCACTCTTAAAACAGTTATTCAATAATCAATAGGTTTCATATTCTTAAAAATTGAAACCATATATATGTTTCTACACCGCTTGTCTTTGAAAACATATCTACACCTCACAGGGTTCGTGGATCCCGGTCAACTCCTAACACTTGTGATGACTCGGAACCTCCACAACACGAGGATAAATTACCTGGTGGGCTATTTATCTGCGGGATGTTCATCAGTATTCTTCCAGCAAAAAAAAAAAAAAAGATTCTCTAACGTTTTAACAATTTCTTGGTGTATATTTTTCAGGCCTGAGAAGTTACCCCGGTTCGAAGAGGAAGTTTACGGCTACTGACATCGAGATGAGAGACGAATTACTAGTCGAGCACGAACGATGCACAAGTGCTCCTTCGTATTCTAAAAGGCAACACTTTGATGATCACTCGGAGAAACAGTTCAAGTGGGATCAGAGTCAGACCAACGAATGCTCGTGTCCTGAAATGATTAGACAGAGGAATAAGTCGTCTAAGTGTGCTGTCGAGGGTTGTTGTCTTTCCAAAGGTTTCGCGGGGCTTCTCTCCGTTAGTTCTACGGTGCAGTTCGATCAAGATCAAAGGGTTCTCTACAAAGCTGCGTACTCATGAATTGTTGATGGCGATGCGTATCATTGACTCTTGGCTGGGCCAAATTTTCTCAGCACAGAATAATTCATTTACCAGCGATTGCTGTATAGGGGATTCGAATTGATAGAATAGAGGTCAAATTAAATGACGTTTAAGATGGCCTTGATAAATGTTTTGCCTCATCATCTTGACTCTAGATGATCATATAGAATGGGTTGCGTAATAATTCAGATTTTTAATATTTTACATATAATTAAAAAATGAGACTTTAAAAAATACCACAGTAGGATGAAAAAGGTTTCAGTATCAAGTATAACATTTCAATCTTCTGTTACACTTAAATGCAAGCATTCGTTTCTTTATTGTTACTCAAGCACGCACGCACGCACCCATATGGAAATCGTAAAAGGGTCTAAGCTGCTTTACTTTGAACGTTTATGGCTGGCTAGCTTCCCAACGAAATCTCCCGTCCACCACCCAAGCAATCCCACACCACGCGTCTTTGCCTCAGTTTAGACAGTCATGCCGGTCTCGAGAGGATATCTCAAGCTTGCTTCAAAACCCATTTGATGGCTAGAGCTGAAGAGCTTGGAGAAGAGATGAAGTGTGTGTTGGTGATCGAAAACAAGCCGTAGAATAAATAAGCTTTATCGATATGGCATGTTTAAGGGTAGATCAGTTTTCACTAAGCATGTGCACTAATCACAAGCCGGTTTGAAAAAGCTTTATCTCCATCCCAAGCAATGACCATCTTCAGAGCCTCCAGTAACGAGAGAATTCATCGTGAAGAACAACTTTTGACAAATCTCTACAACAAGGAGCGTAACGCAAAGTCAAAAGTCTCTCATGAACTCACAAGTATAGAAGCTCATAAGGAGTTTAGGGTTTTTTAAGTCCAACGTAGAATTGACTAAGTCTACGTTGTAGAAGTCAATACACTGTCAACTAAGTATGTGTTGTGTTGTTCTAACGCACTTTAAAAAGCTATTGAAGCCGCTGACTTGATAAAAGCATTCGTGTGTATGCGATACTAGGAGTCTAGTCGGGAGGAGTCTAGCTAGGTATGATGTACAAATGTGTTTTAAGTCAAAATTTTTCTAGTGAGTTCCTTCCTTGTAACGAAGAAGGGGAGACGTAGGAGGAGTTAGGATCCGAACTTTCAGAAACAGTCTTTTACTAACCAATACACACGCACGTACTGACAAATTAGATCACATTTGAGAAGCTTCACTGACTTGTTGGAAATCGGTATCGAGTACAAGTCGAATTAGATACAGACACCGACAAAACGACGCACAAAAATATCAAAGTGTTTATTCGCGCTCTAAACGCGTAAATTGATCCTAACATATGGTCCATAATTTCAAATCATAGGCATTGTGAACTTTTGAAGTTCAAAAATTACGGAATTATTATGAAAATGAACTGCATATACTTGTTTTCATAGGGCATTTGGCATAAATTTGAAATCATGGATGTTGAAAAAAAAAAACATAAATTTCGAAGTACACGAGGTGATCGGATAACATATATATTTCCACTGGTAATATTAACATCGACTTTAGTCGTCTGAACTCAAAACAGCTCGCTCCTCAAGCCCAATTCATTATGTAGAGGAAATTGATCATGTCCCTTTATACCCCTAACTTAAAGTTCCAACTTCACAGCACCACATCATCACCGCCGATAGCCAACGTAGCGACATCCTCCGCCGCAAACCTCTTGAGAGGAAAAAGCGCGACATATGAGGGACCACTTGATCACCGCAAAACATCTCTATTTCATTACCAGTTCTACTCCGGCATGAATAAAAGAACAGGCCATATATTTCCACCAGCACCAAGATATCACGGCCTTGAAAGATCTTCAAAGGGAAAACGGCTTCGTAGCCGATGAAATCGAAGGTATTGCCCCTTTTGACGACGATTTGCTTCGTCCAAGATTCTTCAGACCCGTAATTAATCCCTCATCATCCGGATGATGATCTCCTCCTCATCCCACTTGTCTTTGCAGTAACACAAGCAACCCTCTAAAACCACGAGGCTCCTCTAATACCCGCCCGGAAAAGGAAGCGACACGGGCTCGAAAACCTCCCTCTCGAGGTCGAAACGCGAAATCAAGTTCGATCCGCGTTCATCGGACGCTAGCCAGTGGAGATATCCGTTCAAGTAAGCACCGAGCGAATATGATCGATTCTCCCCCCATGAGCCCGCGATGCTTCTCCAAGAACCCGTCCCCCCTGAGCATGTACAACGATGCACTCGGGATTCGATACCCTCACTGGGCCGGAAATATCTTTGTGGCTGATGGTTACCACTTTGTAAAGACCGCTCGACGAGCTCACCCCGAACCCGTACGCGACAACGTCGGGATATATATTGAACGGTCTCTTTGAACGGAGGGATTAATATCCACTCGTTCGTCAATGGGTTGCATATGTAGTAAGAATCGAGTTGGGCTCCTGAGTCTCGCAAGCAAATCAAGCCATTGACCGAGCCAACGAGAGAGATCACCGCGTTAGGGTTTGTGATGAAGGACTTGGGGTCGAATTATCGGCTACCTTTTTGTATTGGAGATCGTGTTTTGGGGGGTCCGCTTGGAATTCGAAGATCTTGCACGAGCTTGGGTCCGAGTGGGTGCTGTAAAATGCCAGAGTGGGTTTGGGTTGGTTCGACGACATGAGTTTGAGGTGGCGCTTGGCGAACTCGAGGCTCGAAATGAGCTCGAGCCATGCCTTGCAAACGCATTTGCAGGTTAGGATTGTTGGTATTGGAAGCCTCGAGAGGATATCTATGGAGATTTCTGAAGGTAGGCTCAAGATGAATGCAAGACGATACCATGTTTCCTCCTAAAGCTATGCTCGAATCGAAGAAGCAGATGATGGGACGTGTAAGTGTTTACTATAACCTATTACGTATAAGGACATACATGCGGTCGAACTTCAGGACTTTCTAATTAAAGTGATTTCTGTTAATTATTTTTTATTAGATACAATAAAATATTTTATCTAGGTTGTTTTATTAGTTACAAAGATCTTTACACGATACTTGGGATGCTTCTTTTAAACAAGGGTGCTTTTGAATTCGTGAATTTGAATTGAATTCCGATATTTGAAATTACCAATTTCGAAATCCGAATTTCAAATCCAAATCTATTTTTTTGGTAAACGCTACGATTTCAAAATTCGGATTTCAAAATGGAGCTCGAGCTCGACAATAATAAACTCGAGCGAGCTTTTACCGAGCCGGCTCCACTCATTATTTGTTGAGCCGGCTCGACTCGTCGTTCGTCGAGCTCGAGCCGCCTCATCGAGCTCGTGAGCCGGCTCGACTAATCGTTCACCCATACTTATTATTATTATTATTATTAATAATGAAAATCATTACGGTGGAGATTTAGATTTCGAAAACGGACCATTTGTTATAGAATTTCAAAATCACCAAACAACAATGGTTTGGATTCTCCTCGGATTTGGTTGAAATCGAAATCCAAATCCGAGTGGTTGTCAAACGGGTAATTTGGATGAGTTCCGGATTTCAAATCGAAATCCGCAAATCCGAACGGACCATAAGCGTATTTCGGGTTGATTGATTCGGGGTTGCGTGGTTCTTAGTATCTATTTCTCTTTAAGGTTTGTGGCGTGACTCCTCATTATTACTCTAGAAATTTACGTGTTCAAGTTTGAACAAAGTTGAGGTTCGATAGATCTTGGGCTGGTGTGGACGGGATTATTTAAGTAAATGGCCTTTGACTGGGTCAATTTTAAAAAAATGGCATCCATAATGTTTGAAGTCTATTCTACCCTTACTAACTCAGGGAAAAAGACGTCTTTACTCTTATTTAACCCATTCAACTACCCAAAGTAAAATTAATTAGGTTTAATCGATTCCACCCACTGTAGGGTCACGGGTCTTCTTCTTCTTTATTACAGAGTACAATAATTGACAGTTAAAACTGAAGAAAAACACATAACGGAAACGAAGCAGTAAATTTCCAGATCTACGAAACAACCTTTATCCGAAGCAGAAATTCTCCAAACCGACTACAATGGCAATGAACGCGCGTCCCGAAAGAGTGTCGATAATTTCACTGTGATTTCGTCTTCCTCAGGAGCAGGTCTCGTGCGTCGAATTGGTTGGGTCCGGCGCATGGTTTCCCAATTGTGCAATTTGGACACTTGTTCGCAAGGGAACCGTGCGTCGAACCAATTGGGACCCAAACAGTCGCGCAAATCAGGGGACCCGTGATTGCATGCTTGGGACCCGAGCACAGTCGCACGGTACCAATACGCACGGTACCCGCACACTAAGGCACGGTACCCCCACAGAAGGCGCACGGTACCCGCATTGTAGCGCACGGTACCCGC
Organism: Linderniella brevidens; assembly: GCA_004919715.1. Classification (NCBI taxonomy): domain Eukaryota; kingdom Viridiplantae; phylum Streptophyta; class Magnoliopsida; order Lamiales; family Linderniaceae; genus Linderniella; species Linderniella brevidens. The sequence continues at coordinate 7,598,985 of SWDC01000148.1, forward strand.
ACACAAGGGGCACGATTACTGTTAATTTGTTGCAGGTGGGCTAGCATAAAATTAGGAATTAACATGCCTGCAAGGGTAGAGAGAACAGAGAGAAGAAGTGATGATGGGGAGTTTCAGTTGATAGGGGAGCCCACGGGAGAGTACTATGATGTAATACTCTTCTTCGGCATCATAGACATTCTTCAAGACTATGACATCACCAAGAAGCTCGAGCATGCTTACAAGTACATTCAATACGATCCCAATTCGATCTCAGCCGTTGATCCAAGGCAGTATTCGAAACGGTTCCGGGATTATATATTTAAGGCCTTCCAAGAAGATACGTGAGCCAAGGGAAGTAGACATGATATTCATTCTATTATTTTTTCTGGATATATTATTCTTTCATTTTATTTTTTATTTTATCTTCCTTCCATATGTTGTATAACACTCGCAACCGCAGAGAAGATTGGTGTAGCCTGCTTATACAGAAATTGCTGCCATGTATGGTAAGGTTAATATTTTTGCGTCGTGTGAACGCGCGTCCCGAAAGAGTACCACACAAGGGCATGGTACCCGCACACAAGGAGCACGATACCCGCACACAAGGGCATGATACCCGCACACAAGGGGCATGGTACCCGCACACAAGGGCATGGTACCCGCACACAAGGGGCACGGTACCCGCACCGCACACAAGGGCATGGTACACGCACACAAGGGGCACGATACCCGCACACAAGGGGCATGGTACCCGCACACAAGGGGAACGGTACCCGCACACAAGGGCATGGTACCCGCACACAAGGGGCATGGTACCCGCACACAAGGGGCACGGTACCCGCACCGCACACAAGGGCATGGTACCCGCACACAAGGGGCATGGTACCCGCACACAAGGGCATGGTACCCCCACACAAGGGGCACGATACCCGAATTTCTATATCAATTACACATAACCACATATACATTTTCAAGATATATATATATATATATCGTAACATATATAACACATAAATTGAGGCGTACGCGTGATTGCTTTTGCCCAAAGAACACAATATTTATCATATATTTGTCGTGACAGAGAGCATCGTTGATTGCAATTATTGTGACTCATAACCACATTAAAATTGCATGACACATACAAAACCTTAAGAAGCCACTATTAATAGTCCTCTTGAGCTCTTTATTATATTCTCTTCTATCTCATAGTATATAAAAACAAAACCCCATTTTCTTAAATAACATATGCAAGTCTTAATATTTGTCATAGAATAATAATATATGATTCCTAAAACAACGTGATCTATATTCCCTTGCTCGTAAGATTAGTGTGAAGCATAAACACATTTAACGCATGATCTTTAATCATCTAACATTTACCTTCTTTTGTTCCTTCCATGTCTTTTCTCCTACTTGACCCTTTAGCCCTCTTGATCGATTAGGATACGCTAACACCGCTACACTTATATTATTCACAATAATGGTAAGGAAAATTTGTCCTCCCATAATATGTTAAAAGATCAATGTCACGTAGGATCCAAGATACAAGCATAACACAGACGAGAGAACAACACAATTATCAAGACATTCATTAAGTAACTGTTTCCTGACGAATTACAATGTCACACGGCGATAATATCACAAGGCAGAGGATACTTGAGAAGATTTCACATGCAAAAAAACAGAGCAGTAATGAATCAATGCACCACAATAATAGAGTTGAACTTCAAATCATTGCTCTCTACTGTCGAGGTATTGTCCTCGCCGATTAGCCACCGACCATCGAATTGAAATACAATGTTGATAATTGTCATTTTGATCTTGCTTATGTATGATCTTCAGCGCATGGATCCCGAACATGGGATCACGGTACCCGCACACAACGTAGGGGACCCGCGCATAAACGCAGGGGACCCGCGCATAAACGCAGGGGACCCGCGTATAAAAGCAGGGGTCCATGTGCATGGGACCGACACGTATTGCGCATGGCACCCGCACCTATATCTCATGGTACCCGCACCTATATCGCATGGTACCCGCACGCAGGGGTCCCATGCACAAAACTAGACCTCATAATATGTATTTTCGGGTCCGAATTCTCGTAATAACCACTGAAATATCGCTACTCTGGCTAGTACACGTGATCTAATAAATAACCCATACATTTTAGGGGGTAATGGACTGGAAATTCACCATTTTCGACGTTAAAATTGCAGTTTTCATGTAACGAATGCTTATTGGTAAATATGTTGAAATGCTTGCTGTTTTCTTGGTTTGAGAAGTTGTTTTCCGGCACTAAACGAAGAGAACAGCTCGCGTCGCTTTAGGTTTGTGAGAGAAGTGTGTGTGGTTACCCTTTGTTCTTTAAAATGGAGAAGATAATGCATTCATATCGATTGTAAAGTTATGGTTAAAGAGGGAGATGGACCCATGTTCAGTCAGTTATTGCATCTGTACGGCGGCCATTTTTTCGTTTTTTTTTTTAATGAGTTAAGTATGAGAATTAGTTAATATGGTTAACGTTTAAACAAAGTGAGAGCTATTGACCAAAAAAAATCGTCAACGATAATATTTTTTTAAAGTTGACCCAGTCAAATGCCATTTTTTTAAAAGACCCGGTGTGGACGTGCCTGTGAGAGGAAAAAAGTTTTCCACAAATTTGTATCTGCAGATCGAATTCTACAGATTAATTTGTTAAATGTTTGCGTTGTTTTTCTTTTGTAGAGTGGTGTCCCACTATTTCTTGATGTTGGGATTGTCAATCGTTACTACAATGATTACTGCAACATTATATCGCAATCCATGTTCCATTACACAGGGACTCATCAAGAAGATTGCCTTGCAACTACAAAGAGCTTTCAGATCTTTAGCTTCTTCAGCCATACAAATTTCATTTCTAAAAAAATATTATTTGCTGTTTTAATTAGTTTAAATTTCGTTGCACAACCCATCGAGTGTGCCCTATTTCTAAATATAGGTATATATTAATGCGGAGAAATACGCGCGGGTACCGCGTGTGCCTGTGTTACTAGTTTCAATAATTGGTTAAGGTACAAAGTACGCTATAGTACATAATTTAAGATTTATCTTTGATTTGACTTTAGGTTAGCTTCTCCAAGACGTTTACATAGTAAAAAATAGGATGATTTGCAATTTTAGGAACTCTTTTAAAAATGATTTGCAAAAGTATGCATTATGTGTAAAATATTACATAGGCACTAATGTTTTATATTTTATTTTTGATTTTTTTTATTGCTAGTATAATTCTGATTTAATTTTTATTAAAGTTATTATATAATTGATAGGGGTGCTCATACTTCGATTAAACAGATCGGACCGGACAAAATTGAAATCGAACTTCAGTTCATAAATCGAATTTGTCAGTTCGTATTGAAAATTGAACCGAATTTTTCAGTTCGTTTTCAGTTTAAAATTTTAAGGCAGTATTTTTTTATTTTTCAAAAACGAACTTTTACTTATTTTTTTATTTTTTAAAGTTTTATAATAGTAATATATACGATATTACATGTTATTTAGTTTTATTTTTTATTAGCATGCAGTTATGTGGAACTACTACGAACCGCTTCGCCGTTTTTTTTTTAATAATTTAATTTTCTGGTTTCGTGCTGGTTTCACCACTTTCAAGCCAAAAACTTCAGTTCTGGTTCCGTCATTATTGAATCGATCTCATATTGCCGTAGAATCACGTTCCGTCATTTTTCGTTATGTGAATCGTATATTTAATTTCTATTTCATTTTTTTTTAATTTGTGCATATTATAAATTAATTCACTTAAAGAAATTAAAATAAAAGGATGCTTACTTTTGTAAGAAGTTTGTGCATATTATTTTTGTAATTTGTGCATATTATTTTTGTAACAAGATACCCACATTGCCTATTTTTACAATTTACACTTGGTCAAATGCCTATTTTTGCAATTAACTATAATATAAAGACACGATGTAATGATTGGCTAGTATGCTAATAGCAAATATATGCCACCAAACTTATGCATTTTTTAACACTTATAAACCATCTCCACACTGCAATACTAAAAAATTTGTTCCAACCCGATTGCAAAACTTAACCCAAAATACGTTTGATGGGTTCCTCTCTTCTAAGAACGCAAATATGCGTTTTCACAATTCACAATCTCAATTTTTAGTGAAATTATACTTTGGCTCATTTGCAGCAATGACCATGGTGAGGCTATGTTTCAGACCTGGTTTGAAGTTGAAGCGAGGTTGAAGACTATCGAAATCCTAATTTTAATTGAAAATGATGATTAATGAGCTATTTCTTGGTCTTATCATTCATTTGAAATAAAAAATTAAGGGACCAAATTTGTACTTACGTGTTCTCGGATGTAATAAATTTTAAGGTATTTTAATCTTCTTTAAATAAAAATTAAATGTTAATTTATAATTTTATATGTAATAAAAAATTGAACCACAATTATATTTATAATAAAAATTAATATCCAGTAAAATAAAAAATAATATTATCGAACTTATTGAGACGTTTGTCATTTTATTATTTAAAAATATTTTTCAATAATATTGTTTAATTAGATGATAAAGTAACGTTAATTATTATTTTGAATACTGTAAACTTTCAATTAAATATTTTTGCAATCGAATTAAAAAAAAAATATACTGGTCTATTTTGTAAAGTTATTGGCAATATTGAAAAGTTGTAAAAGTTGGAGTAAAAGATAATCTTTTGAGAATATTCTTTTGACTATGAAAGTGAGTTTAATGGTTGGATAAGAATTATTGCATATTGAGTTTGGAAATGAGTGTAAGTTTGACAATGCGTTTTTCTGTTGGAGATGGTCTAAGCCCTCATATTTAACACACAAAAAAAAAAACGATTTGACGTTTTACTTAATAATTTTAGTTTAACTTTTCCTTTATAAATAAAACGTGTGAAAGAAAAAAAAAACATGAAGATGGAAGAAAAAAGAAAAAAACTAACAATAAATTGTAGATGAAAGTGTGGGTTTTCACTGACATATCCTGGGATTATGTCGGTCCAGTTCAAAATAACGAGGGTTTTCGGAGTCCAACGTAGGGCTGTAAATGTGAGCTCGAGCTTGAGACCGATTAGAGCCTGTGGAATTCAAGCTTGTGAAGCTCGTCGAGTTCCAACTTGAGCTTTTTATAAAAAAAATAGAAGAAAATAAAAAAATGAAATACAAAAAGTGTTGGATTTGGGCTTATGGGCCCAAAAGTGAGCATTTAACTCAAGAGCCAAATCCGATCGGTTTTATTTAAATCAAGATGACATCGTCCATCGAAACTTGAAATTGATGAAAGATTCATAACCTACGTTTCGAGGGAAATTTAACGAATATTGATTTGCTCAAAATCGATGTTGGGTGAATGAGAAATTAATTTTCTAGTTAGCTCAATAAAAGAAATATAGTGTTTATAAATTGGTGTAGGGAATCTTTGTCTCACATTGTTTAGACACAAAAGATGTTGGAATTTGGGCTATAGGCCCAAATGGGGTTTAGATCCAATAAATAAAAGCATAACCGATTTTGAATTAAATCAAGAAGTCGTCGTTCGTCGAAACCCAAAGTTGATGAAAAATCCAAATTCTACGTTTCGAGGGGAATTTATCGAATATTAATTGGCTCAAAACCGATGTCGGGTGAATGAGAAATTAATTTTCGAAGTTGGCCCAAATAAAGAGATGAAATATATATTTAATATATATAAAGGGACTTGTTGTTGTCTCACATTGGAAACTTCATCACTTTTTCACTTGTTTATAAGGAGTCTCCCTACATGGGCTACTCAAAAGACCTTGTGTGGACTTGTGGGCTTGTGTGGGGGTTTTGGACCCAATTATAGCCCAAGTGCGAGGCGCTGCCCCGCACCGCCGAGCCCGAGCCCGGACCCGGGCCCGGGCCCGGGCCGACACCGACCCGAGCTGTGCCAAGTGCGCATTGGGCGTTTTGAGGCGCACTTTGCACGGAGCGAGCAGCTTTGATGAGCCCTTAATTTTATGCTCCGTTGAGGCGGCGGCGGTGATGTTATCGATGACGTGGCAGTCCCGATGACGTGTCAGAGGACACGTGTGCAAGTGAAGTTGACGTGGCGCTGAGTGGACAACGATGACGTGTGCGGACCCATTGGGCCGCGATGGTTCGTGAAGCGGGTCGAACAGAGCGGTTCGGACCGAACCGTTGGGTCAAGAAGTACTGTTGACGATTGGGCCAAGAAGTTGCGGTTATTCGCAGAATGGCCCCCAATCAAAGTTTCAAAAACTGTCAAAAAGACCTAACAGTTGTAATGCTTCGCGAAATGACCCCAGAAAGTTTCGCCAGCTATAAATAGGCCCCTGCAGAATTGGAAAAATCATTCAATCGACCCCCAACATTCTAGAGATAGTGCATACACAGTTCAGAGTAAAATAAAAGCAACAAAGGCTCGAGTTTAGATTCGCCGATAATTTTGTATTGTTGTGCAACGTGCAAAATTCTGAAGTCGTTGTATCTTCGTGACGGATTGCAATAACCCGAGGCACTGAAATACGGGGCAATATCGTCTACGGACAGCGTACGTAGTACGTGCCTCGACTTCGACTCTAACAAAATTTATGTTCGAGTTTCTGCAACCACTGACCAGACGATATACACCGGAACCAACAATCATAAGACGTTATTTTGTCTGATCGATGGCAAACATTCCAGTTGCACTACCGCTATACGTAACAACCGGCAACAGCCTTGTCGAGAGACCGACGAAGTTTAACGGGACCGAGTTCAAGCGTTGGCTGCAGAAAATGTTGTTCTACCTGACCCTGAACATGGTCCGCTTCCTGAAGGAGCTCCCACCGAAGGTGACGGAACTCGCACCTAAAGAGGCAGATGATGAAGCTCCCGAAGTGAACGAGCAATACGAGCACGAGAAGGCTGTGTTAGACGCATGGAGGCATAACGACTTCATGTGTCGTAACTACATCCTGAACGCTCTCGACGACTCCCTATACAACGTCTATGCAGTGGCTACGAATGCGAAAGAGTTGTGGGACTTGTTGGATAAGAAGTACAAAATCAATGATGTCGGATTGAAGAAATTCATAGTCGGCCGGTTGTTGGACTATAAGATGACGGACTCCAAACCGGTTTTGGATCAAGTTCGAGATCTGCAGTTGATCATCCATGATATACACGCGGAGAACATGCAGATCAACGAAACCTTCCAGGTAGCTGCTATTATCGAGAAGCTACCGCCTCTGTGGAATGATTTCAAGAACTACCTCAAGCACAAACATAAGGAAATTAGGCTTGAGGACCTGATCGTGAGGCCTCGGATCGAGGAAGATAACCAGAAAATCGAGGCCAAGAACAAGAGGGCTAACATAGAGGCACGGGTGAACTTGGCCGAGTCGGGCACCGGCAAGTAACGCAAGCGGGCGAATACGTCGCAAACCAGCAGAAGCCAAACTCTAAATGATTGAGAGGGAACTGCTACAACTGTGACATGTCCGGACACATGGCTAAAGATTGCCGACAGAAAAAGAGGGTAGAAAAGAACCACGCTCACCTGTCCGAGGCAAAGCTGGCCTCAGATCTGTCGGAGATAGACCTCGTTGCGGTCGTGTACGAAGCCAATGTCGTAGAGAACCCCAGGTCGTGGTACATCGACACCGGAGGAACGCGCCATATCTGCTCCGACAAAGAGATGTTTTCCGAGTACATTCCGATTTCCGGAAGAACGCTATATATGGGGAACGCAGAGAGAAGTAGTTCACCTCTAGAACTGATCGATACCGATATATGTGATCCGAAGTTCGTGCAGACTAGATGTAGGAAAAAGTATTTTATTACTTTTATTGACAACTGCACAAGATTCTGTTACGTATATCTTCTAAGTGGCAAAGACGAAGCTCTTGAAGCCTTTAAGAGATATAAGAGTGAAGTTGAGAATCAACTCGACTCAAAAATAAAAATAATTCGAAGTGCAGAGGAGGAGAATACGTGGCAACATTCGAAGAATTCTGCCAAGTACATGGCATTACTTATCAGACTACTGCGTCGTATTCACCTCAATCAAACGGCGTTGCAGAACGCAAAAATAGATCTCTAAAGGAGATGATGAATGTGATGTTGATCAGTTCGGAGCTACCCCAGAACTTGTGGGGGGAAGCAATTCTCACTGCAAACCGCATTCTAAATTTGTTTCCAGAATTGGAAAAATCATTCAATCGACCCCCAGCATTCTAGAGATAGTGCATACACAGTCCAGAGTAAAATAAAAGCAACAAAGACTCGAGTCTTTGAGTAGATTTGCCGATAATTTTGTATTGTTGTGCAACGTGCAAAATTCTGAAGTCGTTGTATCTTCGGGACGATTGCGATAACCCGAGGCACTGAAATACGGGGCAATGTCGTGTTACGGACAGCGTACGTAGTACGTGTCTCGAGTTCGACTCTAACAAAATTTCTGTTCGAGTTTCTGCAGCCACCGACCAGACGATATACACCGGAACCAACAAAAGATTCATCACCTTATAAAGGATTCCATTGTGTAGGTAATTCAAATGGGCATGCCTAACGGGTGGGCTTAATGGGCTAGGACTCAAGCTGCCGGGCATTAACATCCGTGAGGGACTCACAATCTTGTTAGTAACTGAGAATATGTCCGGGATAAAATCATTTTTCGTCCCTAATGTTTGCCGTTGGGCAATTTTGGTCTCCAATTTTTTCGTTTGCCACATTTAATCCCCAATGTTATCTGATTCAGGACAAATTTTGGTCCCTCGTTTAGATTTCCGTCAATTTAGATGGAATATTCCAGAAATATACCAATTTCGAGGACCAAAATTGTCCAACGGGCAAATATTGGGGACCAAAAGTTGGTTTATTCAAAAAAAAAATTAAGAATTCCAATAACTTGACGACACTTGGCGCGTTCAGATCAATTTCATCAAAATTAACGAAAAATTAAATGAGGGACCAAAATTATCCCAAATCTGACAACATCGGGGACTAAATGTGGCAAATGGAAACATCGGGGACCGAAATTGCCCAAAGGGCAAACATCATGGACCAAAAGTGGCGTTATCCTTAAATGTCATGTGTACATTCGGGGACGAGAAATTACAAAGTTTTAGGCTCAAGCAATAAACTGACTCACGTGGGGCGTGAAGTGTATAGTAATTTCACCTGTCACGCATTAAACATGTCGACTTAGTGAATTTGACGTAACCATGACTCTCACGCGAACGGGACATATATGAAGGGTTTATACGTATGCCGACAATCTATAGTTAGTCCGTGAATAACAATTGGATCATATTCATACTGAAATCGGAATCAGTTTGGTACCACGGAATTGACTAGGTGAATATCAGACTCTTGCATTCCTCTCAATGTCGATTGAGACGAACCAAGAGAGTCATGCTTACAAAGGGTCACTGAGGTAGTTTCGACCAAAAGAGAGAAATAATTAAACAAATGACTTAGATTTTGTATATACAAGATGATTAATATATGTTGGACATTGATAAAGTTTTGAAGCTTGGGCTCGAAAAATAATTAAGTGTGGGTTAAGGCATTGGGCCGAATTTAATACTATTAAGTTATTATTTGATGATGGACTTAATTTAATTAATTATTCCAACTTAAAACTTAAGGATAAATATGGTATTTCACCCCAATAATTTGAGAAAATATTAATTTCATGAATCTATTTCGAATTTTAGTAAATAATAATATAATTAAAGATATATATATAATGTGTGTGTAATCGAATTAAATAGTGTTGTAGTGTTTGTCTACTATCACCAACACCACTTAATGCTCAAGACATCACATGTGACGGACGCAATTTTATTTATGTTGCTGAGAGCTAACATGTTAAATGGGCCATATATATAGAGAGAGAGATCACTTATTGCTTTGAGCAATGACTTAATATGTTTTTGCTTTGAGTTAGTAACTAGTGAGGCATGAGAATTCATAATTTCCGAGCGACTATCATGTCTCCTTGTTGAGAAAAATAAATAAGAATTCTACTTGTTCTTGCAGCGAATAGCATCATCATCTCTCGCAATCTGTCTCTTTAAACAAAAAATTCGTAGTTTCTCGCTAGCCATCCACGGGTATTCTCATCGTGATACATCTTGTTGGCATGACAATCTTGTGCTAAGGCAACATTGCTAGACCGTTTCACGACAACCGAGAGATCTTCACTACAAAGGTAACGATCTCATCTCTTTATACGCTTTTTATTATCCGAGCGATTAAGGCATGGCCGCGTGGGGATCGCGGAAAAAAAATTAAATTCCGCAGCGTCCCGAGGATCCGACCAGGAGCCCCTGAGGTTCCCGACAAAAAGTTCTACGGTGCTAATTTTATTTATATTGTGTGGCATAGTTGCTTTTATATTACTTCATTATTTAATATGTAGCAAGTATAATTTTAAATTAGATTCTTTACCATATTTGTCAATAGAAAAACTATACTATCTATAAATATACTTGGTGAAATACGTTGTTTGAATTATGTGATATGACCAATTCATTCATTTTGGATCATTTCCGTTCGTGCGGATTTTGAGCAGCGGAGAAGATTACGAAGACTTTGATCTGTGCAGTTAAGCGTGTGTTGCATTAGTTTGGTTGGGTAGATTGAACAGTGGACTCGATTATTATTATTTTTATGTTGTCTCGAGGTAAACTTACTCGGCATGACTATGGGCTAGCCCCACAATACAGGAGTGGGCTTACGCCAAACAGACCTGGCGGAGGCTTAATTGCGTCACACACTCCAGAGGTGGGACTAATCCTCGGCGCCAAATGAATACGTCACAAACCCATTTGACAACGATAGTCATGTGTCATAAAGTTTATATGGATTAAACATGTTGGTTCTTTTGTATATCGTCTGGTCGGTGGTTGCAGAAACTCGAACAGAAATTATGTTAGAGTCGAAGTCGAGGCACGTACTACGTACGCTGTCCGTAAGACGTTATTGCCCCGTATTTCAGTGCCTCGGGTTATCGCAATCCGTCCCGAAGATACAACGACTTCAGAATTTTGCACGTTGCACAACGATACCAAATTATCGGCAAATCTACTCAAAGAATCGAGCATTTCTTGCTTTTATTTTACTCTGGACTGTGTATGCACTATCTCTAGAATACTATGGGTCGATTGAATGAATTTTCCAACTTCAGCAGGGGTCTATTTATAGCTTCTGAATAAGTTTGGGGTGATTCTGCGAATGGTTGCATTTTTTGGGCTGTTTTGAACTTTTTGCACCTTTCGACCAGGGGCCGAAGTGCGAATAGTTACAACTTCCGGGCCCCTTCGGAATAGGTACCTTTTCAGCCCAGCGGTTCGACCCAAGCAAAACCGGCGCGACCCATCGGACCCTATCCGATCCGCTACACGTCACCTATCCAATCGTCGTCCACGCGGCGCTTGCGTCAGCGCCACGTTAGCTTCACTTGTACACGTGTCCTCTGACACGCCAGCATCACTTGCCACGTCAGTGGGACCGCCACATCACCGGTGACATCACCGCCGCTGCCTCACCGGAGTATAAAATTAAGGGCTCCTCAAAGCTCCTCGCTCCGATGTGCCGTGCTAAGTGCAAAGTGCGCCTCAAAACGCCCATTGCGCACTTGGCACGGCTCGGGTCGGTGTCGGCCCCGGGTTCAGGCTCGGGCTCGGGCTCGGCCTCAGCCCGAGCGCGGGCGCGGGCTCGGTGGTGCGGAGCATCGCCTCCCACTTGGGCTATAATTGGGTCCAAAACCCCCACACAAGCCCACAAGCCCATAACCCACCAACCACTTGGGCAAGGTCTTTTGAGTAGCCAATGTACGGAGACTCCTTATAAACAAGTGATGAAGTTTCCAACGTGGGACAACAACAAGTCCCTTTATATATATTAAATATATATTTCATCTCTTTATTTGGGCCAACTTCGAAAATTATTTTCTCATTCACTCGACATCTTAATATTCGATAAACTCCCCTCGAAATTTAGAATTTGAATCTTTCATGAATTTTGGATTTCGACGAACGACGGCTTCTCGATTTAATTAAAAATCGGTTAAGCTTTTATTTATTGGTCTAAAGTCCAAATTCCAACAATCCCCCACATGAATGGAAATTAATGCAAATGCAATGCATGCTGACTCTAGCAAGAATGTTCAGAAGATCCATCAGTGCGTCGAGATAGGTAGCTTGTGGCTTTGAACCTTCCGTAGTGAAATGCTATCGAATTTACTCGCTGCTCAGTGAATGTGATGTCTTCAACTGGCGGCTTTTTGTGTAAACAAAGACAACATCATACACACAAAGATGAATCTGATCTCTTTCGATTCTCACGTTGTGTCCGTTTCGGCCTTGGACCGTATCTCCATTCATAAGTGTTTCATTTTAAGCGGCCCCACTTCACACTTATATAGGTGACCGACTATTATGACTTAATCCTGGAGTAGCTCGAAATACTCCACCAATTTGGTATATTCATCATTAAAAGCGTACACGCTTACCCTTACCACACGTCATCGAGAGATTACTTGGGCAACTCTCGAGAATGGACTTTTAGGATTTCCAAGTATACAACTGAAATAGCCACAACTTAGTTGTCTCATTGAACCAAGTTCGTGGGATCTCCACTCATCATGGTTGAGTTTCCACTATGCCTTTTCTTGGTGTGTGGATTTTTAGTCCCATTCCCCTTACTCAGTGTTTAACTGTTCTCTATTGATGTCTTTCATCAAAGGATCTACTATGTTCTCTTTGGACTTCACATAGTCAATTGGGATTATTCCATTAGAGATAAACGGTGTTATGTCTCCGACGTATGTGCCGAGACTTATCATTATACATACAACTCCGTGCCCTGTCGATAGCCGCCATGAGATCGCAGTGTATCATTATCGCTAGCACAGGTTTGTTCCAACAAGGAATATCCTCCAGAAAATTCTGAAGCCATTCAGCTTCTTCGTCGGCTTTATCTAGTGCAATGGACTCCGATTCCACAACTGCTCCTCCACCAATGGTAAATACGTAACCACTCGTGGATTTAGAGTCTTTACAGTCGATATCCAATTTGCGTCGCAGTATCCTTCAAGAACTGCAGGATATCTTGAATAGAGTATGACATAATTAATGGTGCACTTCAGATATCTTAGCACTCTCTTTAGTGCTATCCAATGGCTATTACCCGTATTACTAGTAAACCTGCTAAGTTTACTCACTGAATATGCTATGTCAGGTCGAGTGCAGTTAGACAGATACATCAGACTGCCAATCACCCGAGCATATTCGAGTTGCGATATAGGCTTTCCTTTATTTTTGACTAAATGTAGATTAGCGTCTACAGGTGTCTTAACTAGAGAATCATTAAAGGCTTCAAATTTCTTTAACACGTTCTCAACGTAGTGAGATTGTGTCAGAACAATTCCTTCGGGTGTCTTAGAGACATTTATCCCTAATATGACATCAGCGAAACCCATATCATTCATGCTGAAATAATTTTTCAACATATTCATCGTATTCATGATTATTTGGTGACTGTTTCCCATGATCAACATGTCGTCTAAATAAAGACATACAATCACAAACTCTTCGGGTGTGCCTTTAATGTAATCACATTTATCACACTCGTTTATTTTGAACCCATTCGATAGCATCGTCATATCGAATTTCTCGTGTCACTGTTTCGGCGCTTGTTTAAGCCCGTAAAGTGATTTCACGAGACGACATGCTTTGTTCTCTTGCTCGGGTGCTACAAACCCTTCGGGTTGTTTCATATATATTTCTTCTTCTAATTCCCCGTTCAGGAATGCTGTCTTCACGTCCATTTCGTGTATCTCGAGATTATACAACGCTGCAATAGCAACAAGAACTCTAATAGACGTTATCCTTGTTACGGGCGAATATGTATCAAAGAAGTCATAACCTTCCTTTTGATTGAACCCCTTAGCGACTAATCGAGCTATATATTTCTCGATCGACCCATCGGTCTTAATTTTCCTTTTCAGGATCCACTTACATCCGAGCGGTTTGCACCCCCTCGGGAGATCTACCAGTTCTCAAGTATGATTCTGCATGATGGACTCAATTTCCCTATTGATAGCTTCTTTCCAAAACGGTGCTTCTGGACTGGACAAGACTTCTTGCACTGTCTGGGGTTCGTCGTCCATCATATACGTTAGAAAGTCGGGTCCAAATGATTTGGCCACTTTCTTTCTTTTACTCTGCCTCAGTTCCTCAACTTCTTGAGGTGAATTTTCAACGGCATCGTGAGTTCTTTTCACAGAACTTATCTCCTTTCTTTCCTTATTCTGAAAGATTTTTTTAAGAATGCGGCGTTTCTCGACTCGATTATCATCCCTGCGTTCATGTCAGGGATATCTGATTTGTGCACCATAAATCTGTATGCACTACTGTTATTAGCATATTTGATAAAAATGCAATCAACAGTCTTTGGTCTTATCTTAACCTGCTTCGGTTTAGGTACTTCGACGTTTGCTAGGCACCCCCACACTTTAAGGTAATCGTAGGTGGGCTTTCTACCTTTCCATAACTCATATGGAGTTTGGTCCCTCTTTTTGTGTGGTACCATATTTAGAATGCGGTTTGCAGTGAGAATTGCTTCCCCCCCCCTCCCCACAAGTTCCGGGGTAGCCCGAACTGATCAACATCGCATTCATCATCTCCTTTAGAGATATATTTTTGCGTTCTGCAATGCCGTTTGATTGAGGTGAATACGGCGCAGTAGTCTGATGAATAATGCCATGTACTTGGCAGAATTCTTTGAATGGTGCCACGTATTCTCCTCCTCTGTCACTTCGAATTATTTTTATTTTCGAGTCAAGTTGATTCTCAACTTCACTCTTATATCTCTTAAAGGCTTCAAGAACTTCGTCTTTGCCACTTAGAAGATATACGTAACAGAATCTTGTGCAGTTGTCAATAAAAGTAATAAAATACTTTTTCCTACATCTAGTCTGCACGAACTTCGGATCACATATATCGGTATCGATAAGTTCTAGAGGTGAACTACTTCTCTATGCGTTCCCCATATATAGCGTTCTTCCGGAAATCGGAATGTACTCGGAAAACATCTCTTTGTCGGAGCAGATATGGCGCGTTCCTCCGGTGTCGATGTACCACGACCTGGGGTTCTCTACGACATTGGCTTCGTACACGACCGCAACGAGGTCTATCTCCGACAGATCTGAGGCCAGCTTTGGCTCAGACAGGTGAGTCTGGTTCTTTTTGACCTTCTTTTTCTGTCGGCAGTCTTTAGCCATATGTCTGGGTTTGTCACATTTGTAGCAGTTCTCTCTTATCTTGTTAGAGTTCGGCTTCTGCTGGTTCTGCGATGTATTTGCCCGCTTGTGCTTCTTGCTGGTGCCCGACTCGGCCAAGTTCGCATGTGCCTCTATGTTAGCCCTCTTGTTCTTGGTCTCAATTTCCGGTTATCTTCCTCGATGCGAAGCCTCACGATCAGGTCCTCAAGTCCCATTTTCTTGCGCTTGTGCTTGAGGTAGTTCTCGAAATCCTTCCACAGAGGCGGTAGCTTCTCGATAATAGCAGCAACCTGGATGGTTTCGCTGATCTGCATGTTCTTCGCGTGTATATCGTGGATGATTCAAAACCGGTTTGGAGTCCGTCATCTTATAGTCCAAGAACCGGCCGACTATGAATTTCTTCAGTCCGGCATCATCGGTCTTGTACTTCTTATCCAACGAGTCCCACAACTCTTTCGCAGTCGTAGCCACTGCATAGACGTTGTATAGGGAGTCGTCGAGAGAGTTCAGGATATAGTTACGACACATGAAGTCGTTATGCTTCCATGCGTCTAACACAACCTTTTCGTGCTCGTTCACTTCGGGAGCCTCATCATTCGCCTCGTTAGGTGCGGGTTCCGTCACCTTCGGTGGGAGCTCCTTCAGGAAGCGGACCATGCTCAGGGTCGTCAGGTAGAACAACATTTTCTGTTACCAACGCTTGAACTCGGTCCCGTTAAACTTCGTCGGTTTCTCGGCATTGCTGCTGCCGGTTGTTACGGGCAGCGGTAGTGCAACTGGAATGTTTGCCATCGATCAGACAGAATAACGTCTTACGATTGTTGGTTCTTTTGTATATCGTCTGGTCGGTGGCTGCAGAAACTCGAAAAAAAATTATGTTAGAGTCGAAGTCGAGCCCCGTACTACGTACGCTGTTCGTAAGACGTTATTGCCCCGTATTTGAGTGCCTCGGGTTATCGCAATCCGTCCCGAAGATACAACGACTTCAGAATTTTGCACGTTGCACAACGATAAAAAATTATCGGTGAATCTACTCAAAGACTCGAGCCTTTCTTGCTTTTATTTTACTCTGGACTGTGTATGCATTATATCTAGAATGCTGGGGGTCGATTGAATGAATTTTCTAACTTCAACAGGGGTCTATTATAGCTTCTGAATAGGTTTGGGGTGATTCTGCGAATGGTTGCATCTTTTGGGCTGTTTTGAACTTTTTGCACCTTTCGACCAGGGGCCAAAGCGCGAATAGTCACAACTTTCGGGCCCTTTCGGAATAGGTACCTTTTCAGCCCAGCGGTTCGACCCAAGCCGAACCGGCGCGACCCATCGGACCCTATCCAATCCGCTACACTTCACCTATCCAATCGTCGTCCATGCGGTGCGTGCGTCAGCGCCACGTCAACTTCACTTGCCACGTCAGCGGGACCAGCACGTCACCGGTTACATCACCGCAAAGTGCGCCTCAAAACGCCCTTTGTGCACTTGGCACGGCTCGGGTCGGTGTCGGGCTCGGCGGTGCAGGGCACCGCCTCACACTTGGGCTATAATTGGGTCCAAAACCCCCACACAATCCCACGAGCCCATAACCCACCAACCACTTGGGCAAGTTATTTGAGTAGCACATGTAGGGTGACTCCTTATAAACAAGTGAAAAAGTGATGAAGTTTTTCAATGTGGGACAACAAGTCCCTTTATATATTAAATATATATTTCATCTCTTTATTGGGCCAACTTCGAAAATTAATTTCCCATTCACCCGACATCGGTTTTGAACCAATTAATATTCGATAAATTCCCCTCGAAACGTAGAATTTGGATCTTTTATCAATTTCGGGTTTCGATGAACGACGGCTTCTCGATTTAATTAAAATCGGTTAAGCTTTTATCTATTAGATCTAAAATCCATTTGGGCTATAGCCGAATTCCAACAATACAAACATTATATTCTAATATTACCTTAATTTACAAAATAAAATATCGCTCCAAAACATGACATAACACCTTAATCTACATTACGTCGTACTTATATCACCGTGATGGCTACGTCAAACAAGTACCCCGCTAATATGTTTGTGCGAGACACAACGTGTAATTGTCTGTCAAACATTCATATTATGCACGAATTTTTCAGGGATACACATTTTATTATTATTATTATTATTATTATTATTATTATTATTATTATTATTATTGTAATTTACCAGACTAGGCAAACCAACCAGTCAAGAAACTTTGATTCACCATTCCCATTGGACGATGAGAACGTCTTGAGGAAGCTAATTGAGCAAGTCAAATCAAAGACGACTAAAAATCTCGAATTCTCTAACATTAGCGTACTCTGTACGCCAAATGAATTACTATTATTATATATATATATATATAAATAATTGGCACGTATATCACCAGCTTCTAGGTCTGTAGGATTCGAGCATATTATCTTTCTTAGGAAGAAAAATGTCCGGTCTCGCATTCATTTTGAGCCTACCATTAGAAATCTCCTTAGACATCCTCTCGAGGCTCCCAATACAAGCAATCCTAACCTGCAAATGCGTCTGTAAGGCATGGCTCAAGCTCATCTCCAGCCACGAGTTCGCCGAACGCCACCTCAAGCTCACCTTTTCGAACCCACCCGAATCGAGCCTGGCATTCTACAGCACCCACTCGGACCCAAGCTCGTGCAAGGTCTTCGAATTCCACACCGAGCCCCCAAACCACGACCTCCAATACAAAAAGGTATGCGAGTTCGACCCCAAATCCTTCATTACAAACCCCAACGCAGTGATCTCCCTCGTGGGCTCCGTCAACGGCTTGCTCTGCTTGCAGGACTCGGGAGCCCAACTCGATTCTTACTACGTATGCAACCCGTTGAGGAACGAGTGGATATCAATCCCTCCGTTCAAAGAGACCGTTCAGTATCCCGACGTCGTCACTTACGGGTTCGGTGTGAGCTCTTCGAGCGGTCAGTACAAAGTGGTAAGGATCAATCACAAGGCCATTTACGGCCCCGTGAGAGCATCGAATCCCGAGTGCATCGTGTACACCCTCGGGGGGACGGGTTCTTGGAGAAGCATCGCGGGAACGTGGGGGGACTATCAATCCTATTCGGTCGGTGCTTTCTTGAACGGATATCTCCACTGGCTAGCGTGCGATGAAGGCGATTCGCAGCTGATTTCGCGCTTCGATCTCGAGAGGGAAGTTTTCGAGCAAGTGTCGCCTCCGTTTCCCGGCTGGTATTCGAGGAGCCTCGTGATTTTAGAGGGTTGCTTGTGTTACTGCGAGGACGGATCGGATGAGGAGATCGCCATCTGGATGATGAGGGACTACGGGTGTGAAGGGTCGTGGACGAAGCAGATCGTCCTCGGCAAGTACGAAACCTTCGATTTCATCGACTACCAAACGATTTTCCCTTTGAAGGTGTTTGAAAACGGCGATGTGTTGGTGCTGGTGGAGCAATGGGGTTTGTTCTTTTATTCCTCCCGGAGCAGAACTTGTTACGAAATAGAGATGTTTCACGATGAAGAAGTGATCCATCACATCCCGAGCTTTTTACCTCTCGAGACCAAGAAGGATGGAGAGGCTGCATCACAAGAGAAGAGAGGTGACAAGGACGATTCTGCTGAAGAAGAAGGAAATCTTCTATGGGGTTTGACTAAGGTGAGGAAGAAAGGAGTCAAAGGAGTAAATCGTTGGGCCGGGCTGGTTCGTGACGGGCTGGGCTAAGGATGGCTTAAGGAGATTTGGGCTATTACTATTAGGTTATCTAAATTGGGACAATATTGTTATGTGAGCCCAATTCATTCTACGTTTAAATATTACTGTTACTGCTTAGACTGGGTATGAAAAAAAGGTTAATACAACACTTGTACATATCATAATACCTTTACAATACACTAAATTTGTGGATGAGGATGTTGTTTACTGTGGGGATCGGCGGCGGCGACGAGGTGGCGCTGATGAGACGACGAAACCTTAATTTGAGGAGGAAACAACGGACGATAAATTGGGCTTCGAGAGCGAGTGATTGGGCCAATTTAGGTTATCTAATTTACTCATCACAAGGCCCGATCGAATGTTTCTTGTCAAATATTTTAATATATTGATATGCCGTTAATGGGGTATTTGTTTTGGGGTGATCCTCCAAAACATTACGGCGATCCTGCCATCACTTTCTCATCACCGCATTTGTTTAGTCGAGTGATGAGTCATCACCGTGATGGAGGATCACCTAGGTGATCAAAAGGGGGTGATATTCTAGCTTTTGGATCACCCCAAAAAGCAGGGTGATCCTCCATCACCGTGATGAGGTGATATTTTTAATATTTTTTGGAACAAAATTGTTCCTTATATTTTAATATTTATTCCTCATAACTTTTATTCATATTTTTAATTACACAACTAACATATTTAAATACTAAAAATTATATTCATGCTTAAAAAATAAATGAATTATATTAAAATTATGAATAATAAAATTATAATTAAAAATAAAAGAATTATATTGAAGAATTATATAAAATAGTTATAAATAATGCTTAAAAAATTAATATTTAATATCAAAACATTAATCATTATCACGTAAAATATCACCTCAAAATGAACATTTTAACCCACTTTACATACATAATGTACATAGGATTAAATATGACATTTATACAACATCACCTCGATAAACAAACACAATATTCAAATATCACGTGTTATGTAAAATGAAATATCATCCCAAAACAAATACAGTGATAATATATCACCTTGATTCACATCACGGTGTTATTCACATGATCGTGATGTGAGTATCACCGTGATGTTGGATCAACTCAAACAAACACCCCCCAAGATATCTATGTATGATTAATGTTGGTTAATGTTTTTTTTTTCAACGATATCGTACTGTCTCATTACACAAAACACAAATTACATAGGCTAAACAACCCAAAAGGTTTCTCTGGGAACATATGCAAATACTAGTAGAAACAAAAGCTCAAATCGTGAGCAAGCAACTTAAACCTAGGCAAATAAAAACTGAGATATAAAATTATTCAAACATCCGATATCAAATATCTATGAACTTCTACAACAAACTAATCTTAAAACTCCACACAACAATGGTGGCTAATAAAATCAAATTAATCGTAGACTACATTCGACCGTGAACGGCGATAGCAAACTCGAGAATAGTCATATATTCAGTTTTGGGGAAGACGCCTCTTTTGGTCGAAGTACAACAATCTTTACCTGAAATCTTTGTAGTCGAAGATTAAGAAATCGGAGACCCAAAGGAAAAGAGGCCCATACAAGGGGAAGAAGACCCCATGAAGGGGAAGGCAACTCCCAAAAAGGGAGACTAAAGCTCCCAAATGGGGAAAAGAAGGAGAAACACAAAAGGGAACAAGGATGAAAAGAAAAAAGAAGAAGAGATAAATGAGCTCCCCCAACCTCCATTAATGGAGGAAGGGGTTGGGCATGTTCTTATATTAGGGCTTTTTTTTAGGAAAGATGTTGGAGAGAGAGAGAAGCGTTTTCTTCATGATTAATGTAGGTTAATGAAATAAGATTTTTCTCTCCAATCTGTTCTCTTCAATGAGTGCTTTCTTTCTCCTTAGTCACCGTTCTCGTCTTTTTCTTTTCAAAAACACAAAAAAAATCTATCCACCTTGCTGCATTCTGTGGCTTCTCTTACCTACGATCGGACCTTGAATCGTTCTCCACTCGGCTATTCGTCTTCCAGGAAACTTTACTTGAATCGTGTTTTGATCATGACGCATCAGCTTGAACAATATTCTGGTGATACTCACATCACTGTGATTCGTGTATCACTGTGACGTTGGATTACATCAAAAAATATCTTATTTGGATTTTGAACGATATGTTTTCTAAACAATATTAAATGTTTTCTAAACAATATTAAATGGCGAGGTTTGTGGTAAGTAGCCTAGTTAATGTATGAAAAATTACCATTTTATTTTTCATTTAGCATTAATTTAATTATATCATGGCAAGTCAATTTATTGCATTCTTAAAAATAATACATTAAATTGCATACATTTAACATTTTAAATTACAAATCATTCTAAAATATATAGTTCTAATATATATATATATATATATATATATATATAAGTCACACTGTGCATAAAATACTAATAAATTATGAAGGAATCTCCAAGTTCAATTGTTCGTAACTCGAATTTTTTATTAAGATGTCTAAATTATAAATGACGTGCGGAAGCATGCTTTTATTATTTTTATTTTTCATATATCAAATATGCTAAAATGTTACCAAAGTAAAAGTGCATCAGATTTATCCAATATTCTAAATAAATTATTTCAATCCCAACAATGATTTTTGTTTTTAACAAGTCTTTTTAAAAAATATTTGAACCGATTATTCGCAGAAATTATAAATTAATCAGATTGATTGGTGACGATTAATCGGCCGGCTAGCTGTTTCTTCCATGGAGGGGCACCGCCTAGTGCTTAGTGCGATTTTTTACAACACTGAAATTAATCTACTAGTATTTTTTGCACACTTTATGCGTATGGTTATAAACTCAATTTTGTTTTTAAATACATAGAAAAACAAATTATGAGAAAATTATAATTAGACATGAGCTACCATATTATTTTGAGTAGCTACTATGTACTCAAGAGAGTTTATAATAACTAGTAAAAATCGCACACTCTATGTGTAATACCCGTAAAATAAATACGGGATTATTTTTGTAATGTTCGAAATTAATGAAGTTAAATTTCGGACAAAACGGATTTTTCAGAATTTAGCTGGAAAATAATAGTTGGGCCGAGAACTCAAATAAATCAAATTTGTTGTTAAGGCCCAAATAAATAATTTTTAGTCCAAATGATATAAGATAAACATGAAGGTTGCCTAAGACAAAAGGTAAAATACGTTTGAGTTACCCACCTGCTTTGGGTCAAGGATTTCACCACTTTAAGCAACCAATCAAAAATTAAGCTTGGATAATAAGAATCGTTACTTAGTAAGAAGGAAAAGAAAAAGAGAAAGAGAAAGAGGAGAAAACAAACGAAGAAAAGCAGAGAAGAACTAAGCAATTTCGGTTAACTTGGAAGTGAGGTAGGTGGTTTTTAACCCCTACAAACATTTCTTATGTTGATTTTATAGTTAAACGAATTTGGATGAAAGGTCATCCGAATTTATGAATTTCGGGTATTTTGATATGTTATTTGACGTTTTTGATGAATTATGTGAAGTTCGAACTCAATATGAGTTCTGTAAAGTTATTACATGTTTATGTGACATCTGGAACGGATTCAAGTGATGAAGTTCTGGAAAAATATGAGTTTCGACAAGGTGGTAGAAATATCAGCTCATGAGAAATTCGCGGGCTGAAAAAGGATTCGCGGGCCAAAAAGGTTCGTGAAGCGTGAGAGAGGAAAGAAATTTCGCGGGCTGAAAAAGGAGCTCGCGGGCCGAAAAGATTAATGAGGTGGTGAGTGAGTAAAGAGGGCCGCGGGCCAAGATTTAAATTTCGTCGAATTTAAAAGGTTAAATTCGGGCATTTTATTTCGCCGAATTTAATATTTCAAATTCGGGCAGAATTTCGATATCTAAGCGAAATATTTAAATTTCGCCGAATTTAAAAGGTTAAATTCGGGCATTATATTTCGCCGAATTTAATATTTCAAATTCGGGCAGAATTTCGATATCTAAGCGAAATATTTAAAATTTTCGCCGAATTTAAAAGGTTAAATTCGGGCATTTTATTTCGCCGAATTTAATATTTCAAATTCGGGCAGAATTTCGATATCTAAGCGAAATATTTAAATTTCGCCGAATTTAAAAGGTTAAATTCGGGTAATAGCCCACATCTTTGAATAAAATTATTTTAAGTTCATTTTATCTTTAAATCAAAGTATATTCATACTTTGACTAGAACTTTCGGGTCAACCCTTATTTTAAGATACGAGAGTATTTTGGGGTATTATTTGTAAGAAATAATACGTGATATATGTGACGAATGTGATATGCATTTCACGACATGCATAAGAGAGGTGAAGGTACCGTAATGATACGGTGACACGATATTGTGTCGAATGTGAGAAGGGTAGAGTTGCCGATTTTGGCAGTCAGGTTCAGACTCGATTATGCACTTGGTGGGAGAGGGGGTTTGCGACACCCATCTACTCGGGATTGAGCCACCCGAGGTGTAAACCACCGGATATTATTTGGCTCAGGGACGGCAGACAGATGTGAGATTCCTGTCTACCCGAACTTGTGGTATAACATTCGGGGAAAAAGCCGTCGGGTTGAGATTGTGTGCGGAAGGAGCGACCCGGCGCGGCCGGTGTGGGCTACCGCATGGTTGATGGTGTACTTTGCCATTGCGCGCGTGGGTGCCGAGTCTGACCTAGGGCCCTGTTGAGAATTGAGAATTGATAGATGAGATTTGTCGAGTGTGCATTATATTATATTGTGAGGAACCGGGATTGGGTGGAGTGCACGCACGTATTGCATGTTATGTAATCACCTACTGGGCAATAGCTCAGGGTTCTATCCTATTTTTGTTTGTAGGTAAGAATGAACCCGACACCGACTAGTGTCAGGGTTGAGATTCATGGCGAGCTGGCGGCGGTGACTCCACGGACTTTTGAGGGTGGCGCAGTACATGGGACGCGACCTGTGGAGTGGCATAGTGTTTGATATTGGGTTTGAAATTTTGGGGCTTCGGCCCAAAGTATTAATAGTAGATATTTTTGTAAACCCGATATAATACTATGTAGGTTATTTAAATTAAAAAAAAAAAAAAGAAAATTTTATCGGGTCTTCCGCGTGTTCTGTTGCGGGGAAATCCGCCAATTAACTTAATTAGGAAGTAGGGTCGCCACAGGGTGGTATCAGAGCTTAGGCTTTAGATTCTGAAGACTGTCCATGTACTGCCACTCAAAAGCCGGGAGAACCAGCCTCGCCTGTAAGTTAAGTGTAATACTTTGATATGATTATGTGATCTCATGTATATTTATTACATGAATTATCTAGTATTTGGAAAATGCCAAGAGGAAGACCGAGGAACGTGTTCGTTGGAGAGTCCAGTCGGAGGGGCGAATCTGAATCCCCACCCCCGACTCGTGAGCATGACACGATAAATAGGCTGACTGAACTTATCCAAAGACAGTCAGACCAAATTCATGATTTGATAAATCACCAGAGCTCATCTGAGCACCGTCCATGTGGCGACCCTACTTCCTAATTAAGTTAATTGGCGGATTTCCCCGCAACAGAACACGCGGAAGACCCGATAAAATTTTCTTTTTTTTTTTAATTTAAATAACCTACATAGTATTATATCGGGTTTACAAAAATATCTACTATTAATACTTTGGGCCGAAGCCCCAAAATTTCAAACCCAATATCAAACACTATGCCACTCCACAGGTCGCGTCCCATGTACTGCGCCACCCTCAAAAGTCCGTGGAGTCACCGCCGCCAGCTCGCCATGAATCTCAACCCTGACACTAGTCGGTGTCGGGTTCATTCTTACCTACAAACAAAAATAGGATAGAACCCTGAGCTATTGCCCAGTAGGTGATTACATAACATGCAATACGTGCGTGCACTCCACCCAATCCCGGTTCCTCACAATATAATATAATGCACACTCGACAAATCTCATCTATCAATTCTCAATTCTCAACAGGGCCCTAGGTCAGACTCGGCACCCACGCGCGCAATGGCAAAGTACACCATCAACCATGCGGTAGCCCACACCGGCCGCGCCGGGTCGCTCCTTCCGCACACAATCTCAACCCGACGGCTTTTTCCCCGAATGTTATACCACAAGTTCGGGTAGACAGGAATCTCACATCTGTCTGCCGTCCCTGAGCCAAATAATATCCGGTGGTTTACACCTCGGGTGGCTCAATCCCGAGTAGATGGGTGTCGCAAACCCCCTCTCCCACCAAGTGCATAATCGAGTCTGAACCTGACTGCCAAAATCGGCAACTCTACCCTTCTCACATTCGACACAATATCGTGTCACCGTATCATTACGGTACCTTCACCTCTCTTATGCATGTCGTGAAATGCATATCACATTCGTCACATATATCACGTATTATTTCTTACAAATAATACCCCAAAATACTCTCGTATCTTAAAATAAGGGTTGACCCGAAAGTTCTAGTCAAAGTATGAATATACTTTGATTTAAAGATAAAATGAACTTAAAATAATTTTATTCAAAGATGTGGGCTATTACCCGAATTTAACCTTTTAAATTCGGCGAAATTTAAATATTTCGCTTAGATATCGAAATTCTGCCCGAATTTGAAATATTAAATTCGGCGAAATAAAATGCCCGAATTTAACCTTTTAAATTCGGCGAAAATTTTAAATATTTCGCTTAGATATCGAAATTCTGCCCGAATTTGAAATATTAAATTCGGCGAAATATAATGCCCGAATTTAACCTTTTAAATTCGGCGAAATTTAAATATTTCGCTTAGATATCGAAATTCTGCCCGAATTTGAAATATTAAATTCGGCAAAATAAAATGCCCGAATTTAACCTTTTAAATTCGGCGAAATTTAAATCAAACATGTAATAACTTTACAGAACTCATATTGAGTTCGAACTTCACATAATTCATCAAAAACGTCAAATAACATATCAAAATACCCGAAATTCATAAATTCGGATGACCTTTCATCCAAATTCGTTTAACTATAAAAATCAACATAAGAAATGTTTGTAGGGGTTAAAAAAAAACACCTACCTCACTTCCAAGTTAGCCGAAATTGCTTAGTTCTTCTCTGCTTTTCTTCGTTTGTTTTCTTTCGTTTGATATTTTCGTTTGTCCTTATCACCTTTTGAGATAAACCTTTAAAAGGAAAGTTACGTTTCCTTTCTCTTAAGGAAATCTCTTATTGGGCCTACTTTAAATTAATTTGGGCCCATATCTATTTATTTTACTCAAAGAGTATTTTTTCTTATTTTCGGTTCAATTTCCCGAAAATT
The DNA here is from genome assembly GCA_004919715.1 of Linderniella brevidens. Taxonomy (NCBI): domain Eukaryota; kingdom Viridiplantae; phylum Streptophyta; class Magnoliopsida; order Lamiales; family Linderniaceae; genus Linderniella; species Linderniella brevidens. The sequence goes on from SWDC01000148.1 coordinate 7,625,248, forward strand.
CGCTTTGTCCGAAAATTAACTTCATAATTTTCCGAAAATTACAGAATAATTTTCACGCTAATTGCGCATTATTCCCGTATTAATTTTACGGGTATTACAGTCCATCCCCACAGCCTGATCGCGTAGAGATCATAGGGGAGCGATTTCGTAAGTTAAATCCACCAGTTTTCGCCGAAGCTACTAATCCTGCGGCAGCTGAGGACTGGATCGACACAATAGAAGAGTTATTTATATACAGTCGTGTGCCGAACAATGAGAAGGTGTTGTGTGCCGTTTCCCTATTTCGGGGAAGCGCGCGTTTTTGTTGGAACACCATAAAGGTGTTAGAAGATCCGGCGACGATGACATGGGAACGCTTCAGGGAACTGTTTTATGATAAGTACTTCACTGCTCACGATCAGGAGCAGCGAATGTATGAATTCATGAACCTGAAACAAGGGCGAATGCCAGTTGCGGAATACATCCGCAAATTTGAAGAATTATCTCGTTTTGCACCTCATCTCGTGGCAACCAATACTCTAAAGGTGACGAGATTTCTTCGAGGGCTGAAGCCCGAATTTTATCGAGATTTAAGTGTGGCGGGAGTACGCCAATTAGAGTTCCGTCAGGCGACGGAGCGAGCGTTGATCGCAGAACAAGCGGAAGGAGTAGTAAGGGAAGCCCAAGAGGCAAGTAGGAAAAGAGAGAGTCAGTAACAGCAAGGAGGAAGCGGCCAAAAGCGACAATTCTTCGGCAAGGACCCGAAGAATAAAGGAAATCGACCGAGTCAACAGATGTGGCGCCCGAATGCTTATCAGAAACCGGCCAATGTTCCCAACCGACCCCCGGTACCAGCGCCCCAATGCCAACAGTGTGGACGAAATCACTTTGGCATATGCTACGGACCACGACCGGTGCAGACTCTGCAATGTTTCCGGTGCGGTGAGGCCGGACACATCGCACGGAATTGCCCGAGAGGTCAGCCTCCAGTGCAGACTCAACCGCGTAACCTCATTCGACCTCCACCTGTGCCTGCAAGAGTTTTTACTCTGACTAATGAGGAGGCGGAGGCAAACCCGAATGTAGTTACGGGTACGTTGAGTATATTTCACGTGCCCTCTTCGATCTTGATTGACTCGGGAGCCACACATTCGTTTGTATCGGCTAACTTTGTGGCCAGGGCAGGAATCTATCCCTCCCGTTCATTATGTGATTTCGTGGTATCTTTACCACATGGGGATCCAACTCGATCAAATTTGGTGGTTGAGAAATGTCCCGTAAGAATTGAGGGTAGAGAGTTAGATGTGAACCTAATAGTAATCCCGATGAATGATTACGATATTATATTCGGGATGGATTGGCTTTCGAAATACGGAGCCATTATTGATTGTTCAAAAAGGGTAGTTAGGTTTCGATCGCCAGAGGGAGAGGAGTTTGAATTTTCGGGAAGAAAGAATAGAAACTCAATCCCTCGGATTTCTGCTTTAAAAGCTCAGCGACTCGTAAATACGGGTTGCGAATCGTTCCTAGTTTTTGCGGTGAATGCTGAGGAATCTTCCCAGCTTAAACTTGAGGAGGTTCCGATAGTGAACGAATATTCCGATGTATTTCCCGAGGATCTTCCGGGATTACCCCCTGATCGGGAGATTAAATTTGCAATCGATCTTGTACCTGGAGCTGCCCCGATCTCTAAATCCCCGTATCGGTTAGCACCGAACGAATTACGAGAATTGAAGGAGCAATTGGAAGATTTGTTGCAGAAGGGGTTTATTCAACCCAGTTTCTCACCATGGGGAGCCCCGGTTTTATTTGTGAAGAAAAAGGACGGGTCGATGAGAATGTGTATCGATTATCGTGAACTCAACAAGATCACGATTAAGAATAAATACCCATTGCCAAGGATTGACGATTTATTCGATCAACTCCAAGGAGCAACAGTATTTTCTAAGATCGACCTGCGCTCCGGTTATCATCAGCTGAAGATCCGGGAAGCGGACATTCCAAAAACCGCATTCAGTACGAGGTACGGCCACTATGAATTTTTGGTCATGCCTTTCGGATTGACAAATGCTCCGGCAGCCTTCATGGATTTGATGAACCGAGTATTCAAAAAATTGCTGGACCGATGTGTTATCGTCTTTATCGACGATATTCTCATTTATTCCAAGACAAAAGAAGAACATGAGGAACATTTGAGAGCGGTCCTAGGAATTCTTCGGGAGAAACAATTATTCGCCAAATTTAAAAAGTGCGAATTTTGGTTGGATCGAGTAATCTTTCTGGGGCATGTTATTTCGGGAAGCGGAATTTCAGTAGATCCCAGCAAGATAGAAGCTATAGAAAATTGGCCAAGACCAACCACTCCCACGGAGATAAGAAGTTTTCTCGGGCTAGCTGGGTATTATCGAAAGTTCATTAAGGACTTTTCCAGCATCGCCTCGACGCTCACCAATTTGACAAAGAAAAATGTTCCGTTCAAATGGACGGATGAATGTGAGCAAAGTTTCAAGGAATTAAAGAAAAGGCTAACAACTGCTCCAGTGTTAGCAATACCTTCGGGTACTGGAAATTTTTCTGTTTATAGTGATGCCTCTAAATATGGGTTGGGGTGTGTTTTAATGCAAAACGGGAAGGTGATCGCTTATGCCTCCCGACAATTAAAGCCATATGAGAAAAATTACCCCACTCATGATCTCGAACTCGCAGCCGTAGTGTTTGCTCTTAAAACATGGCGACACTATCTTTACGGAGAAAGATGCGAGATCTTCACGGATCACAAGAGTTTGAAGTACTTCTTCACCCAGAAGGAGTTAAATATGAGGCAAAGAAGATGGCTCGAGTTAGTCAAAGACTACGACTGTGTGATAAATTATCATCCATGAAAAGCGAACGTAGTCGCAGATGCATTGAGCCGCAAAACTGTAAACACTGAATTACGCCAATTCGGAGTTGAAGTAATCAATTTCGGAGAGATTGAAGAAAAGTTGGCAGTGTTGACACTTAAGCCAACACTATTAGACCGAATCATTGAAGTACAAAAGAAAGATGAGTTGTACTTGAAGAAACAAAGAGAACAAGATAAAGAAGTCTCATCGGAATTTGAATTCCGAGAAGACGGGAGTTTACGATTTAAAAGTCGCTTATATGTGCCGGAAGATGAAGAGATTCGTCGAACTTTAATGACGGAGGCACATACGACAATATATTCGGTGCATCCCGGTGCAACGAAAATGTATCGTGATTTGCGACTAAATTATTGGTGGCCGGAAATGAAAAAGGATGTTGCTGCATTTGTACATAGATGCCTGACTTGTCAGCAGATCAAAGCAGAACATCAAAGACCGGCAGGAATGTTACAACCTTTGACGATTCCCGAGTGGAAGTGGGACCATATAACAATGGATTTTGTCGTCGGGTTGCCAAGAACGGTGAAAGGTTATGATGCAATTTGGGTGATTGTTGACAGACTGACTAAGTCCGCCCATTTCTTGCCTATTCACCAGACCTATCCCATGGAGAAGTTCGCTGAACTCTACATTCAAGAGATAGTGAGACTCCATGGAATTCCGATATCGATCGTATCAGATCGAGATTCAAGATTTCTGTCCCAGTTCTGGAAAAGCTTACAGAAAGCTCTGGGAACTAAATTATCATTTAGTTCAGCTTATCATCCCCAGACTGACGGACAATCGGAAAGGACGATCCAGACACTCGAAGACATGTTGAGAGCATGTGTCTTGGATTTTCAAGGGAGTTGGAGTAAATATCTCCCGTTAATAGAATTTTCATATAACAACAGCTATCAAGCAACGATCGGAATGGCGCCTTACGAAGCCTTATACGGACGTAAATGTCGATCCCCAGTTCATTGGGATGAAATCGGCGAGAAGGCGCTATTAGGTCCCGAGATGGTACGCGAAATGACTGAAGTTGTTAAGAAAATTCGGGAGAAAATGCAAACGGCCCAAAGTCGCCAGAAGAGTTATACAGACAAGAGGCGAAGGTCGTTAGAATTTGAAGAAGGTGATAAAGTATTTTTGAAAGTATCACCTATGAAGGGTGTCAAACGGTTCGGACAAAAAGGAAAGTTGAGTCCAAGATATATAGGACCTTTCAAAATTTTGAAAAGAGTCGGTGAAGTAGCATATCAGCTAGAATTACCGACGTCGTTAGCACAAGTCCATGACGTATTCCACGTGTCTACACTGCGAAAGTATGTGTTGGACCCGTATCATGTGCTAAGAGACAAAAGACTTCACCAACAATTGAAGCCGGACTTGAGTTACGAAGAAAAGCCGGTAGAGATTCTAATGTATGAGGTGAAGCAATTACGAAATAAGAATATTCCCCTCGTGAAGGTCTTATGGCGAAACCAGATATTGGAAGAAGCCACTTGGGAGCGAGAAGACGAAATGAGAGAGAAATACCCTGAGTTGTTTCAGACAACTTAAATTTCGGGGACGAAATTTCTTTTAAGGGGGGGAGGATGTAATACCCGTAAAATAAATACGGGATTATTTTTGTAATGTTCGAAATTAATGAAGTTAAATTTCGGACAAAACGGATTTTTCAGAATTTAGCTGGAAAATAATAGTTGGGCCGAGAACTCAAATAAATCAAATTTGTTGTTAAGGCCCAAATAAATAATTTTTAGTCCAAATGATATAAGATAAACATGAAGGTTGCCTAAGACAAAAGGTAAAATACGTTTGAGTTACCCACCTGCTTTGGGTCAAGGATTTCACCACTTTAAGCAACCAATCAAAAATTAAGCTTGGATAATAAGAATCGTTACTTAGTAAGAAGGAAAAGAAAAGAGAAAGAGAAAGAGGAGAAAACAAACGAAGAAAAGCAGAGAAGAACTAAGCAATTTCGGTTAACTTGGAAGTGAGGTAGGTGGTTTTTAACCCCTACAAACATTTCTTATGTTGATTTTTATAGTTAAACGAATTTGGATGAAAGGTCATCCGAATTTATGAATTTCGGGTATTTTGATATGTTATTTGACGTTTTTGATGAATTATGTGAAGTTCGAACTCAATATGAGTTCTGTAAAGTTATTACATGTTTATGTGACATCTGGAACGGATTCAAGTGATGAAGTTCTGGAAAAATATGAGTTTCGACAAGGTGGTAGAAATATCAGCTCATGAGAAATTCGCGGGCTGAAGGATTCGCGGGCCAAAAAGGTTCGTGAAGCGTGAGAGAGGAAAGAAATTTCGCGGGCTGAAAAAGGAGCTCGCGGGCCGAAAAGATTAATGAGGTGGTGAGTGAGTAAAGAGGGCCGCGGGCCAAGATTTAAATTTCGTCGAATTTAAAAGGTTAAATTCGGGCATTTATTTCGCCGAATTTAATATTTCAAATTCGGGCAGAATTTCGATATCTAAGCGAAATATTTAAATTTCGCCGAATTTAAAAGGTTAAATTCGGGCATTATATTTCGCCGAATTTAATATTTCAAATTCGGGCAGAATTTCGATATCTAAGCGAAATATTTAAAATTTTCGCCGAATTTAAAAGGTTAAATTCGGGCATTTTATTTCGCCGAATTTAATATTTCAAATTCGGGTAGACTTTCGATATCTAAGCGAAATATTTAAATTTCGCCGAATTTAAAAGGTTAAATTCGGGTAATAGCCCACATCTTTGAATAAAATTATTTTAAGTTCATTTTATCTTTAAATCAAAGTATATTCATACTTTGACTAGAACTTTCGGGTCAACCCTTATTTTAAGATACGAGAGTATTTTGGGGATATTATTTGAAGGAAATAATATGTGCTATATGTGATTTGATGTTTTACATAATCATGCCATGTGCATATTCACGATAGGGTGAGAGATGATGTGATCGATGATATTATCAATGTGAGAAGGGTAGAGTTGCCGATTTTGGCAGTCAGGTTCAGACTCGATTATGCACTTGGTGGGAGAGGGGGTTTGCGACACCCATCTACTCGGGATTGAGCCACCCGAGGTGTAAACCACCGGATATTATTTGGCTCAGGGACGGCAGACAGATGTGAGATTCCTGTCTACCCGAACTTGTGGTATAACATTCGGGGAAAAAGCCGTCGGGTTGAGATTGTGTGCGGAAGGAGCGACCCGGCGCGGCCGGTGTGGGCTACCGCATGGTTGATGGTGTACTTTGCCATTGCGCGCGTGGGTGCCGAGTCTGACCTAGGGCCCTGTTGAGAATTGAGAATTGATAGATGAGATTTGTCGAGTGTGCATTATATTATATTGTGAGGAACCGGGATTGGGTGGAGTGCACGCACGTATTGCATGTTATGTAATCACCTACTGGGCAATAGCTCAGGGTTCTATCCTATTTTTGTTTGTAGGTAAGAATGAACCCGACACCGACTAGTGTCAGGGTTGAGATTCATGGCGAGCTGGCGGCGGTGACTCCACGGACTTTTGAGGGTGGCGCAGTACATGGGACGCGACCTGTGGAGTGGCATAGTGTTTGATATTGGGTTTGAAATTTTGGGGCTTCGGCCCAAAGTATTAATAGTAGATATTTTTGTAAACCCGATATAATACTATGTAGGTTATTTAAATTAAAAAAAAAAAAAGAAAATTTTATCGGGTCTTCCGCGTGTTCTGTTGCGGAGAAATCCGCCAATTAACTTAATTAGGAAGTAGGGTCGCCACACTATGCGTGTGCAACGAAACTGAATATAATTAAAGAAATAAAAAAGAAACAAATAACATTGAAATGACAACTACATGTTAAATGAATTGTGATCGTTGCGCATTTATTCCCGATTTTTACCTGCAGATAAAAATGATTATTTGCAATTTCTCTTAAGTAAACATCATACCACTGCATCAAACACAGAGAGATTATCATCAACTGATGAAACTAAATACTATATTTTTACCTAATCTTTGAGTGTGTTTTAAAGTCGGGTCAGAGTCTGTTGACTCATCGAAGGGGGCGAGACTTTTCGGTGCAAAATGTTGTTATATAGAATGACCTCCAATCTCATGGCCCATATTGCTTCACATGATCGAGCAACACCTCGTCTTCTGCTTTCAACGGCCTTTTCTTTATATCATCATCAGCCTTAGAGCTCTTTACCATAACTATGATGATGATGCAACGTTCCTCATGCCTTGCATTGACTTTTCATGGATTATGTCTCGAGGGATAGTAAAGTCATCATGATTCAACATTATAGAGATAAGGGGAATGAGCCACGTGTTTCTTGCAGGAGACATAAAAAACCTTAAGCACGATGAGATTTGTTATATTATTACCTAGAATAAGTGTATGTGTAGCTGCTAGAAGCCGGCTATGTCAAGGGCGTTACTCGTCTCTTCACAATGTCGAAGAAGAAATGAGCGATGGTTCTGTTAATTAGACTGACAATGAAAAAAAAACATCACGTGCCTATATAATAGCATTTTTTCTTCTATTGACGGTTAATGCCACTACTACCATGTTTAAAGTTTCAAACCCCACTAACACAATATCTTGACCACATTTAAGGTTTTTAACAATATATTTATCCACTTTATTTTTTTTACAAATTATTAATTGCACAATAAAATATGATTGGCTAATAATACAGACCAAACTGGGACCTAATTGAGCGGTTTTTAAAAGTTCCTCACGCTTAATAAAATAGAATAGATAGAATAGACTAGTATTTTAAACAACTCAGATGGTGTTGAGTGAAAAATAAATATATAATATTATCTTAGATTTTAGTGTTAGTATTACTCCACTTTCGTGAATCTGTTTCTCCCATGTTTTAGTTTTGGTTATGAAACCGGAAGTCGGTTACATGTTAGTTCCGGGTAGAACCGGTACATTAGTCAGGTCTTTGTTAAAATTATTTTTTTGAGTAGCTGTTAAAGTATTATTGAAACTTTTTATTACAAATTAATTAAGAGTTAAAGTTATTACAACATAGGCAGAGCGGTCAAAACGGGCCGGCCCAGCCTGCGCGTAGCTCGCCAAAGCCCGCCATTTGGCAGGCCGGACGCTGGCCGGCCCGCCATCTGACGGGCCTCTGAATGCAGGTCCGCCCCGCTGGCGGGTTGCAGGCTGCGGGCCTGGCGGGTCCAATTTAAAAAAAATAAAATAAATGAAAAAAAAATGTATTTGGGGTTTGAACCCAACACCTTACATCTAGAATATTGCACTTTTATTACTAGAAAAATGACATATTTATGTAATTTGATACATATATTAAATTTATTAAAAAATATATATTAATTTATTTTTAAAAAATAGGCGGGCAGCCCGCGGGCTAGCCCGTGGCCCGCACTGGCGTTGCCCGCTCCCCGATGCTCCCCATTGGCCCACGGACTTTGGGCTTTTTTTTACAGCACTAAGCATAGACATATAATAATATTAATAATAATAATAATAGTAGTAGTATCAACAACAACAGTACTAATAGTAACACTAACAACAACAACAACAACACCAGCGACGACGACTACGACAACGACGACAACAACAATAAAAACAACATTAATAATAATATCATCGTTGTTGGATGGTGAGTGGGATCGGCTTAACTAACCCCGAGATTCAGTCCCAACTTCGGAGTGGTGACAATAGCACATAGCCGGTTGAGTGAGGATACCGGAATAAAAATGTATATCGAAATTTTTTAAGACGCATTAATTCAATGTGCAGATCTTACGTGCGGAAACATGTTATCCAATCGACTCATGTATTTGAAAGTTATGATTCTTTCTCGGCATGCATGATTGTGATTCAATATTTAGGCCAAGTTCGTATTCAAGTGCGTATTCAAGATATTCATCGATAAAAACGAGAGTAGATGAATTACTCAAAGGCGAAAATGACAGTTACTTTTCATCCGTATATAGTAATATTTATCACATAAAATTAAGGAACACAATTCGAATGAATTGAAGTTATATGCCATCCAGTACGCTCAATACAAAAATGAGATATTTTCTCCCACTAAAGACGAGGACACAGGCTTCTTTGCAGATTACGTAACGAGACTTTTGTGAAGATATAACATCACTACATATTTTTTCACAAATGAAATCGATCGATGTTTGTTTAATGGTTAATTTAAATGGATGGCTTGGTCATTGCTATAGTTTGAAATGGACCGTATAAGTCATGTTTGTCTTTTATTGGTTGGAAAACTTGCTTTATTAAAAATGAGAACTTATTTATTTAGGTACTTATTATTTGTCGATTTATTACCCCATAAAGTAACTTATACCATATATATAAATATAAATATTTTGAACAATGATTTCATTCCATATAAATTAATTGAACAACATATTATAATAGAGTCAACAAACAAATTAATAAATATTACGAAGGAAAACAAAAACGAAAGATAAACTAGTCATCTCCAAGTGCAATCGTTCCTGCTTAATTGCTTGAATCACTTGTGTTAGCGCGATGCCATATCTCAGATCTATCATGTAAGACCATTGAAAACCCTAAATCCTAAAACCCTAAGATTACGAAGGAAAACAAAAACGAAAGATAATAGTCATCTCCAAGTGCAATCGTTCCTGCTCAAATGCTTGAATCACTGGTGCTAACACGATGGCATATCTCATATCTATCATGTAAGACCATTGAAAATAATTATTCGAGAAAACACTCTAATGCGAAGATAATTATCATACGAGAGAATAAAATAAAATAAACACGTAAATTGAGAAAAAAAAAAAAAACACATGATGGATGCTCCAGTTCTACCCGTTGGCGACCATGGTGGTGGTCGTAGACCTAAGGCCGCTGGCGGAGAAGAGAAAAAAATAAGTTTTATTTTTATAGAGGCTTTTTCTCTTACAGCTGCTGGTAGGGTTCAACTTATATATTATATATATACCTATATATATATATCATGTTTTGCATGTCACGGTCATTCCCTGTGTTTTGCAGTCGATCATTCCCATGGGATATTTGTTCGGGCAACACACAATAGTGTATGAAATAGGTAAAGAAATATTTATTCAGTGGTCCTTCCTTTAGTTTGCCATATCGATATTTTAATTAATATGTAAAACATTGCATTGACCGATATGTAGTGTCGTTTTCTATTGTTACCCTACAATCAAACGAGGGTCATGTGATAAACTAACACTACATAAACAATCCGCTGCTCTATTTAGGCGCTTTATATCAGTATATTGAAGGATTATTTAAGTAAATGACCTAGATCAACTTTAAAAAAATAGCCTTCATATGGAAAATTTTCAATTATACCCTTACTAATTGGACCAACATAAAAACGAATATATTAAATGCAAATCCGCATTAGGGTGGTGGGGTGTAGTGCAATGGTTGTGTGTCACACGTCTCTGTAATAGGTTCTTGTTCAAATCCTAATTGCAACACTTTTTCTTTTATAATAGAGGTCGCATGCTCCTCATATATAGCAAGCGACCCAAGCTATAATAAGTAGGGGACCCCTGCGTTATAGCAGGAGACCCTTGCTGTAAAACAACATGGGACCCATGCTGTAATAAGCAGGGGACCCGTGCATTACAGCAGGGGACCTTTGTTGTTATACAGCAGGGGACATTTGTTGTTATACAGCAGGGGACATTTGTTGTTATACAACAGGGGACCCCTGCTGTAATAAGCAGGGGACCCGTACATTATAGCAGGGGACCTTTGTTGTTATACAGCAGGGGACCCCTGCTGTAATAAGCAGGATAGTCTTGCCCAACCGCCGGTTTCGGTTAACCGGCGGTTGCCGGTTGGTCAAAATTACCAACCGTCCACAACCGGCCGGAGACGGATGCCGGTTGGCCGTCTCCGGTTATCGATTGACCAACCGGCGGTTAAGTCAACCGCCAGTTAAGATTGAACCGGCGGTTAAAACCGCCAAATTTTATATATTTTTAATTTTTTTATTTAATTTTTGGTGTATTTTTCTATTGTTTTCTGTACACAATTATGGTTTTTTCGGTATATAACAAGGGTTTTCGGTTTAAAAATTTTATTCAACATATTACAAAAATGAAGTTACAATTAACATTTACAAATTACAAAATACAAAGTAAGGAAAAAACAATAAATTATTCGTTGTTCGTGAATTGTGATGTTGTTTCGTTGAATCGCCATTCGCCAACACCAGTCGGTACTCGGTTTCTGAGAAAAAATGTACATTAGAAGTTAAATAATTTTTTCGGGCTTTGTCGTAGGCTTGAATGTCACGCGAGCGGTTGTTTAGAGACGTTGGCTGAAAAAATAAGATTGTATTAGTAAGTAATTATTTAAAAATATAAAATAAAAAATTAATCCAATGAGATTGAGTTATACTTATCTTTTTTCGGGCTTGATTCTTTCGTCGTTTTCGGAGATTCTTTACTCTCTCTACTCGTAGTCGCCGCCATTTCCGTCACCACTAGTCTCTGTGCCGGTGGTGTCGTCGAACACGTCGTCGTCCGAATCGGTATTTGGGAAATCTTGTATTCGATGTTCGGCTCTCGTCCAATCATCGAGAAGACATTGGTATTCGACGTTTTCTACCGTCAACCTCGAACACCTTTCACTTAAAGTTAAGCCGCCCATGCTAAAAGCATGTTCAACCACCACGGTTGAAATTGGGACGACTAAGATTTTCCGAGCGATCTTCGCCAATGTTGGATACGTTGGCGACATCTTCGACCACCATCTGAGGACGTTGAACTGATCTTCGTCCTCGGCGAACTCAAACGTGGTCGACATGTAGTTATCTATTTCTACAAACGGGTTCGTTGACCTTTGGCGTTTGCTCGTGTTGATGAGGTTGTAGTAGGAGGCTAAGCGATCGCTCTCACTACCGGTACTAGAAGTAGTAGTGGATTGACCCGAACTCGATCGAGGTGGGTCTTGACCAATATCGGTCTTATACCCTAAATACTGTCTTTAGAGCGTCATACCCTATATTCCTAACTTGAATATGGTAGTTCTCGGGGAGAGCACTAGAATTCGCCGCAATTGACTCGTAATATAGAGCCAAAAAACTATATGTCCCCTCTAGGCGCATTCTGGGGTCCAATATCTTCGCAATGATGAAGATATCGGGTAGTTCCCAAAAGTATTTCATCCATTTAGCCTTCATGGCTGAAACGGCTGCGCCCGCAAACTCCTCCTCCACAAAAGCACTTAGAATGCACGCGACATAAATGCAATGATCTAAGGCTAAGATTGATGTCGGGTAATATGTTCCCGACATGTCCTTCGTGGCATCGTAAAATACTTGAAGTATTTCACATATGCCGTTACACCCGTTCCACATCGTAGGATGTACCGTTACGCCGAATTCGGCGTTTTCGTCGTAGAAATCGCACAAGGCGTGGCGATATTGATACGACGTACCCAACATCTTGTAGGTGGAATTCCACATGTTGGGTACATCTAAGACAAACTTTTTGGGCGTGATTGCCACACTTCTACAATGACGCTTCCACTTCTTCAGTACAGAAGAGTGTCGCATCATGTAACTTATTGCCGTTCGTATTGGCATAACGTGTGCCTTTAGATGCACGAGTGCGTTATGAACACATAGATTAAGTATGTGACAGAAGCATCAGACATGGATGAATCAACTGCCAAATGACGGTCGACAATACTTAATCAAATCTTTAATGCTCGCGGTTTTAGTGCTAGCATTGTCAAATGATACCGAGAAAATCTTCTCAAGTATCCTATATTCCGATAAGATACTCCTAATCTTGGATGCAATGTTTTGAGCTGTTTGTGCTGTGTCAAATTCCATATACGCAATTAAGCGTTTCTGTACTGTCCAAGAGTCATCAATCCAATGGCATGTAACGCCCATGTAATGATGATGTTGCCGGTGATCGCTCCATATATCGGAGGCAATAGACACTTTACATTATATATTTCCGAATTGATTTATTAACTCGCATTTATACTCGAGTATCGTCTTCCTAATGTCTCGCGTAAGGGTGCTACGTGAAACTTTCTTCGCTTGAGGGTTATACGACTTTCTGATCCACTCTTCGTATACCAGATCATCGGCAAACCGAAAGGGAAGATGTTTCGCGCAAACAAATTTTGCAAGTTATTTGCGCGCGACGTCTTCGTTGTACATGAACAAAGAGTCGGACTCGCACTGGGTTCTTTTCCGATAGCGGATGAACCCGTACCCGTAGCCCCGTTCATTTGGGATTGATTTTGACTAATTCCTATCTTAGTTGGATGTTTGGACCGGATATGGCCGGTGAAATTGCCATATCCGTCACCCTTCTTAAAACGGTACTCCGTACTACAATAATTACATATAACTTTAAAATAATATTTATTTTTGGTCGGTACCTTCTTGAAGTGTACCACGAAAATATCAGAGCGTACTGCAGCTTAGTTCTCGGTCGGCGGCGGCGGCCTCGGAATATCTTCCGGTTGGTCCGATTTCGTGTTGCTCTCCGTTCCATATAGGACTGAGCAAAAATATCCGGAATCTGAAATCCGATCTGATATCCGGTTTATAAAATCCGAAAAACCAGATATCCGATTAAAATCGGATCAGATACGGTTCTAGGTTTTAGATATCCGAAAATTCGGATATCCGGATTTCGGATATCCGAAAATCCGGATATCCGGATTTGCTCACCCCTAGTTTCATCCATATCCGAGCCAAGGACGTCACTGAGATCGAGCATAATATCGGGGGAGTCATCATATTGGTAGTCATCTTGCGATGAAATGCCAACAATCTGTTTCCCCCTCGATCTCGAACTCGATCTTCGACGACGGATATCAATTCCTAAAATAAAATATCAGAAAAATCGTTAGATAAAATGTGTGTAAACTTACAAGAAACGAGGTGTGTAATATTCGGAGCGCCGTATAGTAGAGCCGGGCGGGAATTAATGAGTGTAGTAAAGAGCCGAGGAGAGGGCCGAGAATTGAGGGATTAGTATTTTAATTAGTTTATTTTTAATTCGTGGACTAGAACGAGGTTGGGGATTGAAACTTGAAAGTGAATAATTGAGAGAAAGAGATAGAATTGAGTTGTCATTTTTTTAAGAGGGGTGTAGGGGTATTTATTGTTTTTCTAGGCTTTTTAGCCGTTGCAACTGGCGGTTGCAACGGCTATTTTCTATTTATTTATTTTTTACCCAACGGCTCTCATTTTTATTTTTTTTATTTCTTCTAACGGCCACTGACACCGACACACGAGTCCGCTTTTAAAATTTTTTAATTTTTTTTCTTAACGAATGTAGATTTTATATATTAAATATTATATATATATCAAAATTATAACCGCCAGTTGAACCGGCCGATTTTAAACCGGCGGTTTGCGGTTTGGAATTTTCCCAAACCGCGCGGAACTGACCAACCACGGCTCACGGTTGCGGTTGGTGGCCGATTCCGTTGGTAATCGGAACCGACGGTTGACCGGTCGAAACCGTCGGTTCCGGTTAAAAATGTGCATGACTAAAGCAGGGGACTCGTGCTGTAATAAGCAGGGGACCTGTGTGCTGCAGCACGGGTACCGGTTGTGCACACAGGTCCCCTGCTGTATTACAATACGAGCCCCCTGTTGAATAAAAGGTCCTTGAGCCAGGCTAATGACGAAAATACCCTTAAAAGTGACAGGTACTGACTTGAAAGATGCGGTCATAAGGCTACTTTTTTAAAATTGATCGAGTCAAATGCTATATTTTAAAAAGACCCTATATTGAAGTAGAAGATACCACTAATGACCTGACGCTTAATGTATAAATGTGGAATAACATTTAATTCCACATCAATGGTTAATTATGTTTTTATGTTAAACTTGATTCTCCCTTAATCGATTTCACCGTTATTCGATCAAAGTTTTTGAACATCCATAAAATTTGTTAGCTTTATAGAACGATTTGAGAAGAAGATAAAAATATCAATTCTATTATATCTCACTTAAAAGAGAATGTACATGTACAATCTTTTTATATTTGACTGTAATTTTACATAATTGCAATCTAACCCCTGCGGACACTACTACTTTCAACTATTTACACAATGGTCCCTATATACTAAAAATTCAGTATTCTCAACACTCCCCTTCAAGTTTGATGTTCATACAAATCCAAAACACCAACATGGGATAATAGAGATGAGAATTGATCTCTTCCCAAGGCTTTTGTTAGTAGATCCGCTGGCTGATCTTTAGATGGCACATACTGCGTTTTGATTACTCCATCTTGTATCTTATCTTTAATGAAGTGGCAATCCACTTCGATATGCTTCATTCTTTCGTGATAGACCGGATTCGCAGCAATTCGCATAGCCGATTTGTTGACTGAATAAACTACTACTGGTTCGTTTCTCCTGATTCCAATGTCTACCATGATGCTGATTAGCCACATAATTTCTGAAGTTACCATAGCTAGTGCTTTGTATTCAGCTTCTGCTGAACTTCTCGCCACAGTGTTCTGCTTTTTTGTCTTCTACGATAATAAGGAATCTCCGAGGAATACCATATAACCCGTTAATGATCTTCTAGTTTGTGTACATGATGCCCAATATGCATCCCAATAAGCTTGTAAGGAAACTTTGCTATTTGTGTCAAGAAATAAGCCAAGACCTGGTTTTCCTTTTAAGTACCTTAGTACTCGATATAACGCATCAACATGAACCTTTTCTGGCTTATGCATATGCTGTGACAGAATATGCACAACATAAGATATATCGGGTCTTGTTAAAGATAAATATATAAGCTTACCCACAATTCTTTGAAATACTCTTACATCAATGCTACATGTCATGCTTGAATTACTGAGGTTCTGTTGGAAACTACTTGTTTCTGACCTTCGGTAGTCTTGTACTGTTTCAGACTTAGAAAGAGAGCATTTAGCATGAACAAGTTTATTTCCAGCAGTATAATCAGAAAAACCAGAATAACAAGCAACATGGTCAACATATTGTTCATCATTAAGATCTGCATTCTCTGACTTGTTATTGGCTATACTAGGAACCTCATTTCTTAAATTCAGATTCTGCTCAACAGGGATGCTCAAATGCTTTGAGCCTAACATACTCGTTTCTCCTAAAAGCTCCAATACATATTTTCTTTTACTAAGAACAATTCCCTTCGTTGATCTAGCAACTTCAATGCCAAGAAAGTATGTTAGCTCACCTAGATCCTTTTATATGGAATGTCTTATTCAAGTATTCTTTAGTTTCAATCATCATAATATTGTCATTGCCGTAATGACAATATCATTAACATACACTAATAGAATGACTACATTTCCCCCCTTGATTTGAGAAACAAAGAATAATCATTCTTTGATTGAACAAATTCAAACAGATTCATAGCCAATGCGAACTTATAGTTCCATTGCTGATGAGCTTGTTTAAGCCCATATAATGGTTTTTCAAGTTTGACACAACTACCTTTCTTACAAGATTCTAAACCCGGGGGTAAGTTCATATAAACTTCTTCAAGCAAATCTCCCTGCAAGAACGCATTACTAACATTCATTTGCCATAAAGGCCAATTGTATATAGATGCAAGTGAAATGATTAGTCTAATTGTAACATGCTTAGCTACAGGTGCAAATGTTTCAGTATAATAAATTCATTCCTTTTGATTGTATCCTTTAGCTACTAACCTAGCTTTATACCTTTCAATAGAGCCATCTGCCCTATATTTAATAGAATAAACACATCTACATCCAATGGGAATTTTACCTTTTGGTAAATCAACTATCTTCCAGGTATGGTTTAGCTCTAGAGCTGCAACCTCAAGTTCCACAACTTTTCTCCAGTGAGCAGAGGCAGTCGCTTCTTGAAAACTTTGTGGAATTCTTTCATTAGAGAGAGCAGCAAGGAAACATACACATTTAGGATTTATCCTGTTATATTGTATACAAGAAGACAAAGGATACTTGCAACTTTGGTTAGCATCATGATAAAAAGGTGATACAAATCTTTCATCCAATTAGGAGTTTTTACTAGCCTTGTTTGACTTCTCACAGGTTGAGTTGCCTCTGTTTGTTGAGGATACTCGGGTTATGTGTCCACTATTCTGTCAGGATTCAGATTTTCATTGGTTGAATCCGGTATAACTTCAGCAGGGACCTGATCATTGCTGCTTTGATCAAGTACAGTAGCTTCAATGTTTTCATTAGACCAGTAAGATTCATCAAATAAAAATCCTCTATCTTTATTTACAACAACTTTCATCCTGTTATCATCAACTCCATCTATTTTGAATGGGAACATGTCCTCAAAAAAGATCACATCCCTAGAATTAATAAAGTTTTTTGTCTTAAGATCAAGTAACTTGTATGCTTTTTTTTCAACAGCATACCCCATGAATACACATGGCCTTGATCTCTCCTAAACTTATCAATCATAAGTACAACTTAGCAAAGCACAAACATCCAAATACTTTCAAATGAAAAAACTTGGTTCTCTGCCGAACAAAACAAAGAAGGGAGTTTTATCCTTAAGTATTGGAGTTGGTGTTCTATTAATCAAATAGATGGCTGTTTTTACACACCCACCTCAATACTTGGTTGGTACATTAGATTGGAATTTCAAAGCTCTTGCAACATCAAGAATATGTCTATGTTTCCTTTCAATCACCCCATTTTGTTGGGGTGTGTAGGAACAAGAGCTTTGATGCATCACACCTACAGAATTCAAAAGTATCCTAAATTCTGAATTCATAAATTCCAAACCATTGCCAGTCCTGATTATTGTAATTCCTTTACAGAACTGATTCCTCACAGATAATAAATTTCTCTAGAATTCCACATACTGCAGACTTATTCACCATGAGAAAACACCATGTAGCTCGAGTAAAATCATCCACTATAGTTAAAAAAATATCTTTCTCCTTTATATGTAGGTTCCCGATAGGGTCCCCACACATCCATACGTACTAAATCAAAATTAGAGGTTGTCATACTATTCTTAATAGCTAGTTTAGCTAAGAGACACACCGGGCAATATCTATGATCATCTATCACTTTTAAATTTAAACTAGCAAGGAAATTAAGTCTATTGAAAGACATATGGCCAAATCTCTTGTGCCATAACAAAACTTTATTCATGCATGCTTTATCAGTTACAGCTTCAATAGTCTCACTGCTACAAGAAGTTGTAAAAGAATTTCAACGTAAACTAGCAGACTTAACGTATGTTTTCTCAAGGTAATATAATCCATTCCATCTTCTACCAATCCCCTTTATCTTGCCAGTCCAGATCTCCTGGATTAGGCAAAAATAAGGATAGAACATGACACAAACATTAGCATCATTGGTTAGCCTTGACATAGAAAATAGATTATGTTTAAATTCACAAACTTACAAGACATCAGTTAGCTTCAAGCCATTAAATAGGGTTACACTTCCAACACTAGTAGCTAAAAGAAGTTTTCCATTTGGCAGCTTAACATACATATCAGACCTATTAACTATAGTTCCCATATCATACAAGGTTTTGTTTGAAATTATATGTTTGTTAGCACCCGTGTCAATTATCCATTTGCTCAAATTCAAAGGTGTAAATAGTTCATACCAGAGCTATTACATGCTTGACTAGAAGAAGCTATAGAAATGGAAGGACCCTGTACTTGTAAACCACCAAGAATGGCCAGGATTTGTTGATATTGATCAGGAGAAATATGAGGCCGAACAGTTGCATCAAGACTCCCAATTCCACCAGATTGTTGCCCTGCCTGTGTATTTGTAGTGCTTGAATTTGCTCTTACTGAATTTTCTTACCACTGTCCTATGACTCTACCTTGACCCTGATTAGAAAATCTTCGTCTAGGTGCACCTTTGCCTCTCATTCCTCTTCTTCCACCTCTTAAATCCTTGAGGATAGCTATGAATCTTGAAGCAATTTTCTCTAGTATGACCAACAATGTTGCAGTGATCACACCAGGATGAACCTCTTCCTCCTTCTAGATTCCATTGCTTCACTTGATTCCCACTACTTTGTAAGGCCATAGAAGATAACTCTTGATTATTTCCTTGAACATTTATGTTTCTTTGAGTCTCCTCATTACAGACCATTGAGTAGACTTGCTGGTGTGATGGCAATGGGAGCATCATAAGTATTTGAGACCTCATTTGAAGATATCCTTCGTTCAATCTCATCAAGAACTGCATCATTTTGAGCTGATTACAATATTCTAGATATTCTTTCGAAGGATTTTTGGTAGGGGGTGGTATGAGGCTACATACTCATCCCAAAGTTGCCTCAGTTTTGAGCAGTATTCTATAACTGATGTAGTGCCCTGCATAATTGAATTGATCTCATGATACAATGAGAATTGCCTTGCACCATTCACCTTATCAAAACGCTCTTTTAAATCCTTCTGAATTGCTTGACCAGATTCAATGTAAATGACACCTTGCACCAATTCTCTGGAAATTGATCGATGAATCCACAAACGTACTAGGGCATTGCATCTCTTCCACTGTTGATTTGTCACTCCATCCTTCTTCGGTTGTAGACAAGATCCATTAATAAAGCCTAGTTTGTTAGTTTTTTTTTATGCCTCAAGAGCTATTAGCATTTCTCGACTCCGCACTTTGTAATTTTCACTTCCTTTCAAGACTTTGGTTACCAAATCCAAATTAGGAGTGTCTCACGGATGTAGGAAGAGAGGATTATGAGGATTGTGGAAGTTCGTCGACGTCTCTGCCATCTCTTCCTGATTATCTTCAAACTCTTCCACATTATCTTGATCTTTATTTTCACCATCAGGTGAATTATTGTCAGCCATTTTGATTCAATATTCCTTGACCGATGATCGATTTGCACTATTGAACCTTAGGGCTCTGATACCATGTCAGCTTTAGAGAACGATTTGAGAAGATAAAATATCAATTCTATTATATCACTTAAAAGAGAATGTACAGGTACAATCTTTTTATATTATACTATAATTTTAAATAATTGCAATCGAACCCCTGCGAACCCTACTACTTTAAACTATTTACACAATGGTCCCTATATACTAAAAATCAAGTATTCTCAACAAAATTCATACGTATTATGTTATCGAAATGAAAAATGAACGGATGATTTATTAGTATATAAATCTAGGATTCTTAAAACGATTTAATAATTACTGATATCACTTATAATTCAATTAGATAAAACAGTAGTTTTGACTGTGTATAAAAATATTACCACACGTGTTAAGCGGACTATCGATTATCATGCAGTCTGGGCCTCGTGTACTTTGTGTTCTTAAAAATCAATACATAAAATTATATTTGAAACTTAGAAACAACTTCCATAAATTACTTCACCTTTTTTATGTCGAGGAATGATTACGAAAAATTATTATTATATTCCTTCAAGTAGAAAATTATTAATGTGATCAATTTTAAACATCTTTATTTGTCCATTTTTTTAATTCCGTATGAAAAAACTTCTTTTTTCTCAAGTCAACTAACATTGACGGCATAGAGTTGATATCTTTTACTTGCCAAAATTTGATGATTCATTGATATATAAGCTAGTACATTATATGTGTCGGTGTTTTCGTACTGCATAAGTTATACTTTTTTTGTACTAATGAAAGGTGTCATCAAACGACGCCACTTAGTTCCCGAACTCCGACTTTAGTTCAGTTTCAAACGAATACGAATTTCACTGCAATCTGGTATGAAACGATCATGGCTTCCAGCATCCTAATCATCCATGGTTCATAGGACGAGTCCCACAACCTACGACGGTGACATGATTCGAAACAAATACCAAAAGATTTTGGGGCCAAAAGTCATCATTGGAAACTGAAAGCATCAAAAGTCATATTGGTGGTAATTTAGGGGCTAAAAGAAAACTATGTATGATGTTACTTGCATAATATAATTAGCCAAACTTAAATTCCCTTTGGTATAAAAAAATTTAAAATCAGTACCTTGTCAGATTTTTTTTATTCCGAGGTTTCCATTGGAATAATACTTTTACTCTGAGGTACCCACATGCTTGAAAAGACTGAAATAGTCTTACTTATGTTATTCTATTGTTTTTTCTTTCATTTCCATCGTAAATAAACCCACTCACCAAGAGCAAGGAGTATTTCTTTACAAATCCATCGCACCTAATCCGCTGCAATCGTTAACCTCAACTAGCTATATTGCCAGAAAATACCGAGATGATTTTCCTCACCACGACATTATCTTTTTCCACCAATCCACTCCAAATTTCATTCGGATTTTATGATGTCCGAATATATAGTTGGGGTTCATTTTTGGACGAAGCAACTCTGATTACCCCATGTCGCAGCGTCGTCTTTCAGTCCACTGCAACCTCATCTAAGTGCCAAGGTGGTTTTTCGCAGCCCGACATTCTCTTTTATAGATCCGATTAGCTCAAGAAACCTGAAACAATTAAAAGTGCTTTTTTTGCCTTCTACGTAGGTGAAATTAACAAGGTATCGAATTGTACATGTCAGTTATTTATTTTTATTGCTAAATGAGGTTAATTTCTTGAAACCTTAATTTTAGTATATGAATGTTTGGCCGTACCAATTTTAACTATATTGTTTAGCATCGATTATGTACTTAATTGTTTAGTTTGTAGTATCTTATAAGTTTTGTAGCACTACCATTTTTAATTAGGTTGTCGTTCATTTGTTAGAGGAAAAACAATTGTGATGTCCATAAAATGTATGCGAGGGTGCGTTATGTGCTCATAGTATAAACACACATATTGTTTTAGACATATTTTTTTATTTAATTTCCACATATTGTTGTTATTTTTATTCATCTCTGGGACGAGCAAAAAACATATAATAATTTTTATGAAAGTGTAGATGAATAATTAGAGAATATTGTAGAGACCGATTCGTATTTGGTTTGTGCAAATGTTGAGCAGTGGAGAAAACTATGGAGAATTTGAGCAATGCAGATAATTGTGTTTCTTTGGGTATGTTGATAAGTTTGAAGAGTAAATTTGTTGCTTTGTTATTTAGTTTGAATGTTGTGTAAACTAATTGATTTTTATAACTATGTATTTCTATGTTCTTTGTATTTTTTATTTTTTGACTTTTGAATATATGTCATAACTTCTTGATGATATGGTTGTTATTTGTCGGTCTTGAAACGAGGTACTGGATAGTACTAGAAAAGGTACTACAATCACACTAAATTGGTACGACAAATACATTAAAATTGGTACGATAAACTATAAGTCGTTTAAGCTAAAAATAATTCTGGAATATTTGAAAAAGTCTACAACATTAAAATGGTATTGTAAACATATTCAAATTGGTAACGTAAATACAATAAAATGGTAATACAAGCGCACTGAAAATGATATTGTAAATACACTGAAATTGGTACGAAAGATAAGAAATCGTGTATGATAAAAACATTTTCCGACATGTCTAACAAAAACATCTGACATGTCAGGAAATGTCTCGCATGTCAGATAATGACTGGCGTTTCATGTGTCCGAAAATCTTTGTGAGAAGTGAATAATTATTGTCCAACATCATGCTTATGTGTGGTGCTATATGCACACGCAATAAGGTACTCTAACAAGGTTAGGTAGGGTACCACACCATTCACAAATCTACATATTATGGTACGCATTTTTCGCAGCGTTTCGCATTAGATTCCAATGCAAAAGTACTTACGTATATGCAAATATTTTTTATGTTTCATTTAGAATCATATTTAGCGAGTTAACCCTCAAAATGATGGATTTATAGATTAAAATCCAAGCTCCATTATAAGAAAGAGATCCTTATAAGAACATTTCACTATGTTGTTATGAAATTCAAAACATCCAAGCTATATTTTTCGATAAGATGTTTCTAGCTTAATATTTATTTAATTAGTGAAATTTAATATAACATTTAAGGTAGTGAACAACTATTTGTAGATATAAAAGGTCGGGCAGTATATGGTACTTTATTCTTTGTAATTTAGAACTATATACAAGCGTATTAGGTACACTAATAAGGTTAAGTGTGGTATCATACCGTTCAGATATTTGGTACTACATGTTAGGGTAAGCGTTTCTCGACGTGTTTCACATTATTTTCGATGCAACATCACTTTAGTATAAGTATATCTTTTATATGTTTCATTTCATATCATATCATATTAACAGGTTAATCCATAGACTCACGAGTTTTTAGTTTATATCCCAAGCTTCAACAGTAATGTGTTCTTATATGGATCATTCTCTTATTATAAAACTTGGGTTTGGAAAACAAAATCATGCGTGTAATGTATAACATTTATACATATAATAAATAGTTACGCGTAAAAAACTGATTCGAACGTTAACGAAAAATGCATACCCTAATAAGATGTATCAAGTTTAACGTATATATTGTACCATATATTACCTTGTGAATGTACCTCACGCGGTCCAACTATGTACCATTTGTAAGTAGTTTGCAGTACCAAACATTTTGAAGAGACAAGCTAACATGTAATACACTTTCTGACTGATGGAATATTTTATTACGTGACATATACTTTCATAGATTATTCATGACATATCAGATAGTGTACATATTTTTCGTCATTTTTATAACTATTAATATGGTGTACCATT
This sequence comes from Linderniella brevidens, assembly GCA_004919715.1. Classification (NCBI taxonomy): domain Eukaryota; kingdom Viridiplantae; phylum Streptophyta; class Magnoliopsida; order Lamiales; family Linderniaceae; genus Linderniella; species Linderniella brevidens. Next base: position 7,648,739 of record SWDC01000148.1, read on the forward strand.
TTAATGTGTTTAGCGTACCATTTCGTCTGCGCTTTTTGTACCTATTATATGTGGTTAAATGTACCTTTTTTCTACATTGTTATGATACATAACGATTGTAATATGTTGTACCTTTCTGTCAAATCCAAAAAAATTCCACGAATACTGAGCAAATTACAAACTAACTCTTAAGCAACATCCAACAAATAAAACTAGCTTCTATACAAATAACCAACATCCAATCCAACACATGAAATCACGTATATCATATCATCCTACGGCTCATTCGTTTCGAACATACATAGAATTTCTTGTGTCTTACCACTTCTCGGCTCTCAGCATCAAACCCATGACCAATCTCTTCAAGAACACGTAGCCTCATATCACTAACAACATGTGCGTGCTTCCTTAACTTAGTCCACCCGCTCGTTACGAGCTATCAAGTCGGACCATGATATGTTGAACATGAGAACTCTTTTAACGAGTGGGAGATACACACTGTAAAAAAAAATCTAAAAAGTGAAAAATCAGACAAATTTCTAAGAGAAAATATCATAACTAATTGCCATCAAGGAGCTCAATGTGGTCGGACTTCAAGAACCTAGTCGTGTAGAATTTCATGGATTACCACACGCCCTTCAAACGACTTTATATGATGCAATATGTTCCTAATACGAACAAAAACGGCCGGCAAGAAGAAAGAAAGGCTAGCAACACGAAGTAAATAAAACATACTGATTCAACATCATATCATCCCTGTTTTTCGAGAGAAATAAAAATGTTCTTGAATTCTCATATAACAACAAGAACTAATTTTCTGTGGTCATAACATCTTGCGAAACTCAATATTCTTGTAAAATTCAATAATTAGTAGACACAATAATGCGCGTACCTATTAAAGAATAGTGGTATGAACATGAATACAGTAGTGCCTAATCGAAGCACTAAGTGAAGCCATAAAACAGTAATACCGAAGCACATTGAGTCCGACTGAAAACAATTCCTAATCGAAGCAAAATCGAGGACCAGTTTCAAACACACAAAAAAAAAACACAAATTAGAAACACAAAATCCAAAATGATAATCGAAATAGAAAGCGTTTAATCTTTCCACTTGTCAGAAACTAATTGAAATGCTAATTTACCCAAATTAATAAATTAATCGAAATGTGAATGTACCAAACATTCCTTTGATTGCATAAGCGAGAGATATCGGGAAATGGGCGGCGAGACAAATGGCCTTCTTAAGATCGTTCGATTTGGGCGAGAGATGGTCAATTTGGGAAAGAGGAGAATGGCTTGAGGTTTGAGCAAAGCTAGCTCCCTATGCTTTGATTTTTTTTTTATTTGTTAAATGGTAGGTAAAGTTGTAATAAACATAAGTCACAAGGGTATACTGGTCAAATAGGTACCTATGAGAAACAACATTTTTCAAATGGGTAACTTCAGTGAAAAGAAATCACTGATAGATATTGAATCATAACGTTTTTATATCAATTGGGATTTAGGTGTAGATTTGCCTTTAATTTAAACATATAAAAGTACGGACAGTAGGGAATATAAATTCAAGAAAAACATGTATAATGTATTATGACGATCGAATGATTCGGCAGTTAAAATTTGTTACTTGACTTTTAAAATTACACAATTGAATAATATTAACCGGCGACGAGCTACTTGACTTTTAAAATTTGTTATGAAGATCGAATGATTAGGCAGGCATTTTTTTATGATTGTGCCACACGAACCGGCGGCATCAATTAAGTTTGTCCCATTGAAATTATGTATTTACATTTGTAACTATACCCCTCATCTATTTTATTTTTTGATTGTATTATTTGTTCTATCGGATTAGAGTTATATTGTTGTACGAGAGTTTTTCTCTTGAATAAAAGTTTGGAATGATCTTATAAGATGATCTCAGAAATGGACGCGATGTCACTGATAATTCAAACAATTAAGTTATGGAGTTTGATTGGATAATGTAAAAAATGTTTGGAGAAGATATTGCAGTTAATGATACTATTTTGCAGAAAATAAGGCAATTAGTGATGCTAATAATATCTTTTTTGGTGTTACTTCATAATCTTCATCAATTTTGTTTCCGGCAATAAAATATGCTTTTTATCCGGTAAATATCGCAACAAATTAAAAGCTGAAAAGAGAAGCCTAAAATAATGACCCACTATCTCAATAATACATTTGTTTATATGATAATACGACTTAGGTATGCATACACATCTACACTCCTCCAACGTTGTTACTATAAAATCTTCCCTGCATGAGGCGATCGTCTCCAACAATTCATATCATTCTCTCTCTCTCTCTCTCTCATTGCTATTCTCGAAATAACAGACATATGGAGAACAGTAGTCCATTAAGTGAGGATATCATGAGTAACGCAGAAGGTCTTGTGTCGGTGGGAAATCCCAGATCGAACATGCCTTTTACTACCTTCTTTGACAAGCACTATCGAGCCAACTATCCGACTGATTTTCTTAAGAAGGTAGTAAGAATAATCCGACACTCATGAACTACCATGCATTTGTCTTATTATGGGCTTTAAAATTGATAATATATATATATATATATATATATATTTATTGCAGGTGATGGCTGAAATTATTGCAACTTATTTACTGGTGTTTGTGACATGTGGAGCAGCTGCAATAAGCGCTTCGGACCAGACTCGGATTTCGAGGCTCGGAGCATCGGTGGCCGGTGGGCTCATCGTGACGGTAATGATTTACTCCGTCGGTCACATCTCAGGTGCTCATATGAACCCCGCCGTTACTACAGCTTTCGCCGCCGTGAGGCACTTTCCATGGAATCAGGTACAATTTAATGATTCATTAAGTTACAGATAGTACGACTAAACAAAGCGAAACATAATAAATAATAAACTAAACAAATATGTCAAGAAAGAGCATAACTAATGCAATGATTTGCATAGTAGTTGCAGGTTTGTAGTGAATATGTCGCCTTTGGTTTCGTTATTTTCTTAGTCTTGGCCCTGATTTAACGTTAACCTAATTATTAATTTGTATTTTTTATACAATCGACTTCTATGTATTACAAGGTTTTGGTGGTGACATTTACTATGGAAGGTTTTGTTCGTTTATGTTTTAGAGCAATATATGAAATAATAAAAAAAAAGATGAAAATATTTAATAATTGAACAACTAGCTGTTAATTTTGGCGGAGCACATGGAACAGCATGTCTTGTTAGGTCCCACGCCCGAAAATATTTAATGTAACATGATGTTGATTATTTGCATGTTGCAATAAACTAGATGTTCTTCTTAAGGATAGAATCGAATATATTTGCATATGGTTAATAGAGAGACACACAACGGTCAACATCGGTCCATATATCATCAATATGATTTTTATTCCAAAATATATCATTGTTAATAGAGACATACAACGGCAGCATCCTCCATCTATCACCATTTTTATTCCAAAATAATAACATGGCCATGGTCCTATGATTAAAAAAAATATTCTTATGCTTAAGCCTTCAAGGATACTAAAGAATATATTGAATTTTGATCAGGTACCAATCTACGCGGCAGCTCAGTTCACAGGTTCTGCATTGGCGAGCTTCACGCTACGCATTTTATTGCATCCCATAAAACATTTAGGCACCACTGCGCCTTCTGGGACAGACCTGCAAGCCCTTGTCATGGAAATCGTGGTCACGTTTTCCATGATGTTTGTAACTTCAGCTGTAGCAACTGATACCAAAGCTGTGAGGATTCCATAAATTTAACGAGAAAATAAAGGGAAAAAACAAACAAACAAAGAAACCCTTTTTATGATTTAATATATAATAGTTGGGAGAAATATATAGAACGGGGTAATGTCTCACTGCATTAGCTGCATATCATATTTCTACATATATTCTCGTTAGGTAGGAGAGCTTGCAGGTTTGGCAGTTGGTTCAGCAGTTTGCATCACTTCAATCTTGGCTGGGTAAGTGTATACTTACCAATAAATTTACTCCCCATTATATGAAACTAAAAATGTTGTTTATATTGCTGAATTAAATTATTATTATTATTTCATGAACTTTATATTACGAACAATATGATGCTTCGCAGGCCAGTGTCGGGTGGGTCAATGAACCCGGCTCGAACGCTGGGTCCGGCGATTGCGAGCGATTACTACAAAGGAATTTGGGTCTATTTCGTGGGGCCCGTTTGCGGGACTTTGCTCGGGTCTTGGGCTTATAGCTTTATACGAAAGGTTTCGGACAAACCCGTCCATGCCCTAACGCCAAGGCCTTCGTTCTCCGTGAGGCTTAGGAAGAAGAAGAGCAACAGGATTGATCGAGAAGAAAACAAGCAACAAGCCGATCGCACCGCCAATGATAATGCGAATCGCGTGTAGTAATAAATCTAATCTAATCTCGTTCGTATGTTGTCTTATGATGTTGTGTCTTACTTGTAGTGTGCTGATTAGAAGCGGTATTGTATGTACAAAGGCCGTGGTTGTGTAATGTTTATGGCTTTGTGTAGTGTTTCCTTTATTTCCCCTAGTTTTGAAGAATGAATAAAAATGTTCGTTGAGCATATTTTTTTTCAAAACTGTTCGTTGAGCATTGAAGATGTTAAATTTGATCCGATATACTATATCTATGTTTTTAACTTACCTGTGTATGTGTATATGTGAGTGTGTGCGTATATGTGTGTGAGGTATGTTAACTTTGCGCAAAGCAATAAATCCGCAAGAGCTTCTGTATTATATACGTCTGCAGTTGAATGGTCCATTTCTGTCACCGGTCTGAATAAAAGTGCACTTAGATATATATATATATATATATATATCCACTTGCAGAAAAAAGGACATTTTCCTCATCTAATACTCAATTATTGGAATTATTAAATTAAACTAGTACGCCAATATAACTATCATATGAGCGAAGGACTGAGTAACATTGTAAATAATTAGTATTTTTACCATCGTGGTCAACTGAAAAACAGTTATAACAGTATCATAAAGATTTTATTTTACAAAAACAAAATCATCATATTATGGACGGTAATTTTAAAATATAGTTGTTAGCAGCGTACTATATTTAATTGTTCTTCATCGACCAATTCTTTAAATATCGACATTATTTCTTAAAACAATTAGTAAAGCACATCAAAAGTCAAAACACGTGACACACACACACATATATATATATGAATTGACAACTCGTGAAAAAGTAAGAGCCCTTTATCGCACAAAATGCCCCATGATATGAAATATGCAAGTTGAGCCAATAAAGCAGGTCACAATGGAAATTATGGAATTTCAAGTCAACATATATGTAAAGGTTATATAGGCCAATCCAAGGAGCCCACACTGACAAAATGAACAGTCAAGAGCTAAGTCAGAAACAAATTGAGTCAGTTAACTGTGAGATGCTTTGCTCACTTTATGAGTATGTCAATGTGTTACGTCATCGTAATTTACCAAAGAAATATCAATCATATGCAGTAATAATTAAGTGTTATAGGAGTGGAGACCAAGAATAAGCAAACATAAACTTCTTCGGTATATGCTTTCATGTAAAAAGAATAGTCGTAGAAGAGAAAACCAAGGAAACATCACGAAGATATTTGAATATGAAAAAGAATCTGTGATGATTATAAAGTCTCACCGGCATAGTTCAAATATATCACTTTCGATTAAAACGCACTGAACCAAATACGAGAAACTTTTCAATAAAATTATTGTAATTTGGACTACTTTGTTGGAAACTTGACAGATGTTTCTTGAAAGCGTTGATATTATACATTTACGGTGCTACTATTCACACCCCATTGGGTTAAGAACACTTAAAATTTGTAAAAGTTATTTTACCTAACAACATGGATTCAACATTAATTATTAAATTTATTTATTTTCGGGAGAAAACCAAAATTGATTCATGATGTTTACACTACGGACAAATTTAGTCACATACTTTTCACGTGGATCAATTTAGTTGCCGATGTTATCGAAAAGAATCAAATTGGTCCTCCCATCACTATGGCCGTCACTGGACCTCCGAGGTATTTATAGGAGGCGCCTCGGCGTCGGGTGCTTCGGACGCCTTGGGCTTTGAGGTCATTTGTCCTCAAGTACTTGACATAAAAGTCATTTGGTATGAATGTCACTTATCCTTGAGGTCCTTTGACCTGGAGGTCACTTGTCCTTGAGATCCTTTAGCTTGGAGGTCACTTGTCCTTGAGGTCATTTGGTTGAAAGTCATTTGCCCTTGAAGTCCTTTGGCCTTGAGGTCACATGTCCTTAAGATCCTTTAGCCTGGAGGTTACTTGTCATTGAGGTCCTTTGGCCTGGAGGCCACTTGTCTTTGAGGTCTTCTGGCCTGGAGGTCACTTGCCCTTGAGGTCATCTAGTCTCGGAGTGACATTGCTTCTGCCGGCTCGACCATGGCGACCTCGGCCATGACGGCCTCGGGTGCTTCGGCCTCGGTGGGCGCTCGGCCAATTCGGCTTCAGCAGGACGGCCTCGGCCCCTCGGATTCATCGGCTTCAGTCGCCCCAGCCTCGGCCACTTCGGCCTTGGTTGCTCAGCGGGATGGTCTCGGCCGCTCGGGTTCCTCGGCTTCGGCCGCGTCGGCCTCTTCCGCCTTGGCTGCTCGTCCTTCGGCCTGGGTATGCTCGAGCGCGCTGACCTTGATGTGCTATGGGCGTCTCGTCTTTCTGACTAGTCTTGCTCATTGTACGTTTCCTATGTCCCAAGTGTTGGACTTTAATTAAATATGGGCTTCAATGAGATTTGGGCTTTGGGAAAAGATAAAAATAAATAAATCATTGTCCCACATTGGTTGGAACAAGTGGGTGTGAGTACCTTATATATGGTTGTGTTTTTGTATAGTCCAAAAATACTAGGCATCATTATACATGACACATGTCGCTCGCGTGCGCACGCAGGGGGGGGTGCAAATCCAGCCGACTTGTGTGCGAGCGCACACGAATGTCGGACCGAAAACGAGCGGGCCTGATCAACCCGCGTTTTACTGCCGATTTATATTTTTTCGTATTTATTATTATATTTTTTTTATTATTATTTTTATTTCCCAGAAAAATTTAATATTTATATTTAAATTATTAAAGCCAATAGCTACTGTCCAAACGAACGGGTATGTTCGAACAGACACTAGACATGTCTGTTCGAAGGTGGCTGTCCAAACAGATACATCCGTTCAGACAGAAGAAGGTCAGCAAAGGGTTGTATCCCTCTTCGAATGGGTGTATGCTCCCTATAAATAGACCTCGAACTCAGTAACAAAAAAATCATTCAAAGTTCATTCAAGCTCTCAAGTGTTCGAAATATAATTGTTCAAGTTCGCCGGTGATTTCATCAGTGCACGACGAAGTCACGCTCTTCCGACGTATCCTGGGAGACAGTCCTATACGAGGAAATCTGTCTTAAGGAAATTGTGCCTCGCACAAACTCGGAATTTCCTTAATATACGTGTTCACATCATTTACCGAAAATACAACATTCTTAAGACAAATTCTTAATGATGGTGAACACCGAAGGTAACGCAGAAAATTCTGTTAACTCCGGTCCGAATGCCTCTGCTGCACAGAAAACTGTCACCATTCCTGATTCGAAGATCCCTATGGTGACAGCCCCCGTTCAACCGATTGCCATGCCTCCCGCCAGCCATATGGAGAAGCCGGAAAAATTTTCCGGGACAGCATCGACGTTCAAATGCTGGCAACAAAAGATGCTTTTCTACCTTACGACGCTCAACCTGGCGAGGTTCCTCACCGAAGTTGCGCCAAAAATTCCCGAAGGTGATGTTAATGTCGAAACTCAGTCTGCAGTTGACGCATGGAAACATGCGGATTTCTTATGTCGTAATTATATTCTTAATGCGATTCACGATACATTATATAATGTATATTGTGGTGTGAATACGGCTAAGGAATTATGGGAATCATTGGACCATAAATATAAATCAGAGGATGCCGGCTCAAAGAAATTTGTTGTCGGACGGTTCCTCGATTATAAAATGGTTGATTCAAAGACTGTTATCAGTCAAGTGCAGGAAATTCAGTTAATCCTGCATGAAATCCATGCCGAAAAGATGACGTTGAGCGAATCCTTTCAAGTGGCTGCGGTCATTGAAAAATTACCTCCGGGTTGGAAGGACTTTAAGAACTATCTCAAGCATAAACGCAAAGAGATGTCCTTAGAAGACCTCATTGTCAGACTTCGAATAGAGGAAGACAACCGAAGTTCCGAAAGAAAGCTCTCGAGGTCCGACGAAGCCAAAGTCAACATAATGGAACACGGTCAAGGACACGGCTTGAAAAACAAGCGTGCTGAGAAAGGCAAAAAGAAGTTCGGCCCAACCGGCGGTGTCTCGAAGCCGAAGTATAAATTCCAAGGAAAATGCTTTAACTGCAACAAAACCGGGCATAAATCATCCGAATGCCGACTTCCCAAGAAGAAACTCGAGGCCAACATGGTAAAAGACATCACTAGGGACGTTGAAGAAATGAGCCTTGCTGCGGTTGTTTCGGAGATCAACATGGTCGGGTCAAATCCAAAAGAATGGTGGATCGACACCGGGGCCACTAGGCACGTGTGCACGAATAAAAACCACTTCTCGACGTTTGAACCAGTTCAAGGAGAAAAGATCTACATGGGAAACTCGAATACTGCCTCCATTGAGGGTAAAGGAGATGTACTGCTCAAAATGACCTCTGGCAAAACACTAAAGCTGAAAGATGTGTTGTACGTGCCAGAGATTCGTAAGAATCTTGTCTCGGGCTCTCTGCTGAACAAACACGGGTTCCGCATTGTAATAGAGGCGGACAAAGTTATCCTGACAAAATCGGGAATGTACGTAGGAAAGGGATATGCTACCGAAGGCTTGTTTAAACTAAATGTAATGCCTATTGGCAACGATATGAATAAAAAGAACAATTCAGTTTACTTGCTTGAATGTTTTAATTTATGGCACGGTAGATTAGGTCACGTTAATTTTGAATCGATACGTCGATTAATTAACTTGAATCACATTCCTAAATTCGAAATCGACTTGAAACATAAATGCGAAATATGTGTTGAAGCGAAACTGACAAGGTCATCGTTCCCAACGTCGAAAGAAGTACCGAACCACTTGAACTAGTTCATAGTGATGTTTGTGATTTGAAATACGTTCAAACACGAGGTGGCAATAAATATTTTATAACATTTATTGACGATAGCACGAAATATTTCTATGTATTTTTGCTTAAGAGCAAAGATGAAGCGTTAGAGAAATTTTTTCTCTACAAAACCGAAGTTGAGAACCAACTCGGTAGAAAAATAAAGAGAATAAGAAGTGATAGAGGCGGTGAATACGAAGCTCCGATCCGGAACTTCTGTGCAGAACATGGTATTATTCATGAAGTGACTGCACCTTATTCTCCTCAATCAAATGGAGTTGCCGAACGGAAAAATCGCACATTAAAAGAAATGATGAATGCGATGTTATTAAGTTCAGGCCTACCACCCAACATGTGGGGCGAAGCTATCTTGTCGAGTAATTATCTTTTAAATAGAATACCTCGAAAGAAAGAAAATAAAACTCCATATGAATTATGGAAAGGAAAGACGCCATCCTATCAACATTTGCGAATGTGGGGGTGTCTAGCAAAGGTAGTCGTACCGACACCTAAGATAATAAAAATCGGCCCTAAAACAGTCGATTGCATTTTTATAGGATATGCACACAATAGTACGGCATATCGCTTTCTTGTATATGATTCGAAAATTCCGGATATACACAAGAACACGGTAATGGAATCAAGAAATGCATGTTTCTTTGAAGATGTATTTCCATGCAAGTCAAATAATGGATCAAGTTCTTCTAAACGAACTAACGAAGAAACTGAAGATCCAAGCGCGGTTTTTGACGATGAACCACGACGAAGCAAACGAGCAAGAATAGAGAAAACATTTGGTAATGATTTTGTCTCATATCTACTCGAAAAGGAACCACTGACTTACAACGAAGCAGTGAGCTCAACCGAAGGACCTTTATGGAAAGAAGCCATAAACAGTGAAATCGATTCTATTTTGCAGAATCATACGTGGGAATTAGTTGATCTCCCGAAAGGATGTAAACCTTTAGGATCCAAATGAATTTTTAAAAGGAAAATGAAACCCGATGGTACGATCGAAAAGTATAAAGCCAGACTTGTTATCAAAGGATACAAGCAACAAGAAGGCTTAGATTATTTCGATACTTATTCTCCTGTGACGAGAATAAATTCAATAAGGATGATACTAGCTATTGCATCCTTAAGAAACTTAGAAGTACATCAAATGGATGTCAAGACAGCTTTCTTAAATGGTGATCTAGATGAAGAATATATATGGAGCAACCCGAGGGATTCCGTGCTCCGGGAAATGAAAAGAAAGTCTGCAAATTAATTAAATCATTGTACGGTTTGAAACAAGCTCCAAAGAAGTGGCATGAAAAGTTTGATCATGCTATGATGACCAACGGTTTCAAAATCAATGAGTGCGATAAATGTGTCTACTCTAAAGAAACGGATGATGGCTATATCATTTTATGTCTATATGTAGACGATATACTCATTGTTGGTAGTAATGACAAAATAGTAAAATCTACCAAGAACATGTTAAATTCGAAATTTGACATGAAAGATCTTGGACTTGCTAATGTGATTTTAGGAATTAAAATCATACGAACAAATGAAGGTCTAGTTTTGAGTCAAGCTCATTACATAGACAAAATTCTTGACAAGTTCGGGAAAGATGATACCGGGAAAGTTGATACCGGTATTGCTAGAACGCCATTAGATAGAAGCGTTCATTTATCTAAAAATCGCGGTGAGGGTGTTTCTCAAGTAGAATACTCACGAATTATCGGAAGCCTAATGTATCTAATGAGTTGTACTAGGCCCGACCTTGCTTATGCAGTAAGCAAGTTAAGTTCATACACGAGCAATCCGAGTGCAGAACATTGGACTGCAATAATTAGAGTATTGAGATACATAAGGTATACTCGCGATTACGGATTGCACTATGGAAGATATCATGCTGTGTTAGAAGGCTACACAGACGCAAATTGGATATCTGACATAAAGGACTCAAAATGCACAAGCGGCTATGTATTCACTCTAGCAGGAGCCGTTGTGTCATGGAAATCCTCAAAACAAACTGTTATAGCGAGATCCACTATGGAATCCGAGTTCATTGCCTTGGATAAGTGTGGAGAAGAAGCTGAATGGCTACGCCATTTCCTAGAGGATATTCCAAAATGGGAAAAACCCGTACCACCTATATGCATACATTGCGATAGTCAATCTGCGATTGGAAGGGCAGAGAGTACCATGTATAATGGTAAGTCGAGACACATACGTCGTCGACATAATACCATAAGACAACTGCTATCAACTGGGGTTATCACAATTGATTATGTGAAATCAAAAGATAACATTGCGGATCCGCTAACCAAAGGGTTAAATCGAGATGCAGTTTGTAGACTAACAAAAGGAATGGGCTTAAAAAGCCTTAAAGTATAAAAGTTCTAAGAAGGAAAACCCAACCTATGTGACTCGAGATCCCAAGATCTAGGTTTAAAGGGACAACCTAATTTTAGGACTTAGGATCACTGTGGGGGGGAGTAACCCCGCTCATTCCTGTCGAAAAACAGTGACAAAGGAGAAGGCTAGCATATGTGGATGCTTTAATGACTATCATAGAGTGTTAATAAAATACTCGTGACGTGATAAGTCACCTATGTTAAGGAGAAGTGGGGCCGCTTCAAAGGAGAACTGAAAGGCTTAGTTCTTTAGAAACCTTCGCAGAATCAGGACGTGCTCATGGCCAAAACGAGCAAAACCATGAGAACTGAACAAAGAGAAATGGTTTCTGTGTATGTATGTGGGTTCATTTACACAAGAAAGCAGGACAGTTCAAGGACATCGCGTCTACTGGACAGCTAGTAAATTAAACGTTCTTTACAAGGAGGAAGTTCAAATGGTAACACATATTATCCTCTATGCAGAGATCAAACACTGAACATGAGCTCCGAAAAAAGGGGAACAACTCTCATTCATGTGGGGGATTGTTAGACTTTAATTAAATATGGGCTTGAATGAGATTTGGGCTTTGGGAAAAGATAAAAATAAATAAATCATTGTCCCACATTGGTTGGAACAAGTGGGTGTGAGTACCTTATATATGGTTGTGTTTTTGTATAGTCCAAAAATACTAGGCATCATTATACATGACACATGTCGCTCGCGTGCGCACGCAGGGGGGGTGCAAATCCAGCCGACTTGTGTGCGAGCACACGAATGTCGGACCGAAAACGGCGGGCCTGATCAACCCGCGTTTTACTACCGATTTATATTTTTCCTACGAAAAAAAAATATATATATATAATTAAAAATATATATATATAATAATTTATTATTATATTTTTTTTATTATTATTTTTATTTCCCAGAAAAATTTAATTTTTATATTTAAATTATCAAAGCCAATAGCTACTGTCCAAACGAACGGGTATGTTCGAACAGACACCAGACATGTCTGTTCGAAGGTGGCTGTCCAAACAGATACATCCGTTCAGACAGAAGAAGGTCAGCAAAGGGTTGTATCCCTCTTCGAATGGGTGTATGCTCCCTATAAATAGACCTCGAACTCAGTAACAAAAAAAATCATTCAAAGTTCATTCAAGCTCTCAAGTGTTCGAAATATAATTGTTCAAGTTCGCCGGTGATTTCATCAGTGCACGACGAAGTCACGCTCTTCCGACGTATCCTGGGAGACAGTCCTATACGAGGAAATCTGTCTTAAGGAAATTGTGCCTCGCACAAACTCGGAATTTCCTTAATATACGTGTTCACATCATTTACCGAAAATACAACACCAAGTTCGACGAGCTTTGCTATTTGATATCTGAGAGGTTATGATGGATAGTTTCGCCGAACATTCTACCGTGAGAAATTCCCAAAGCATCAACAGCACCCCCCCCCCCCTTCATGGGAGGTAGTCTCGCTTCATGGGAAGTTCTTCGTGCATAGGAGCTTTTCATCTCCTTTCAAGGGAGTTTGATTCGAGGAAGCTTGCAGATCTAACCAAAGAGACACAATTTCAAGAAATAAATTACTACTCCTTGTTTGTACTTATCATTCGACACATTGTGTAATATGAATTTTTTAGCCATTTTTGTCATGGACTTGAAGTGTCATTGTCAATTGTAGAAGTTCATTTTAGTTTAACAATTTTTTTTCAACGCTAACTCACTTTTTCATTTCATGAACATAATGAATAAAGGCTAAATAAGTCAATCAGGTTTCTCCGGTAACAACAAAATCCAGTAGAAACAAATGTTCTCAGACAACAAAAAACAAATTCAAACAAATGTTTTCACACAACAAAAAACAATTAACAAACAAATGTTCTCACATAACAAAGCGGAAAGAAAACAAGGAACAAAATCCGAATACAAAGAACTTAAGAACCTACTACATGAGGAGAGACAAACTCGCAAACTAGGATACTTAAAGGCCGCAATAAGAAAAGAAAAAGAAAAGAGAGGACAAGGAAACAAGTAAGAAAATAGAGGAAGATAGCTTCACCAACCTCCATTAATGGAGGACGGAAGATGTGGGATGTTTGATTGTTTTTAGAGAGATGTTAGAGCTTTGTTTTTTGGTTTTAAAGGATGGAGGGTTTCATCGTTTTTCTATTTTTATTCATGTTTTTCTAACTATTGATTCACCAGTATTTTAATTTTTGTGTTTTTTCGTTTGTGGTTAGATGTATTTTTAGATCTTTGCTAATTTGTTTGCTCATTATGGGAGCATTTGTCTCTACTGGTATGGTCATTGTAAACCAGGAATACCTTGTTTGTTTAACCCATGTTTTTATCTTGTTTGATGAAAATAGCACATTCTCTTTGGAAAAGAAAGGAGGCTTAATTCCTACTACTTAGATGGTCTGTTGAGTCATTTGTAAATTTTTTTCTTTTATGAAATTACCTTTTGAGGAAAAAAAATATCCCCTCAAAGGTAGCTAGCTCAATTCAGAATATGTTATAGTTAGTGAAGGCCCACTTTTTACTTTCAGTTTTGGATATGTATTGGGAATAGTAAAGACAACCCTTATTGAGTTTTGTATATGTATTAAGTCTGGGCCTGGAATATTTGGACTTTTAAAGCCTGACATGACATCAGTTCATTCGTATTATTATGGAAGTTTTGCCTTTACACAATGCCTACGTTGCATATTACAATATAAAAGTCGACTGTTTTAATAGACTACTGTAATGGTTATCTATTCTATTCTTTATTGTATAGGGTTGCCTTAAATTTTTTATCTACTTTGTATATCCTCACAAATCATTTTTGTACATACTTTAAAACAAATCTTAATCAAATTGATTTATAATTTCATATCTTACACATTTTAAATTGTAAATAATTCCTTTTTTTTTTAAAGAAAGACCATATATTAAACATCATCAAGGCCTAAATATAATAGAGACGCCACACCCTGTGTAGGTGGGGAGCGACCTTCCGTATTGAAGCCTAACTATTTGGCAAGGTAATGGGCCACATCATTGCCTATTCGTTTAACGAAAGAGAAGGAAACACTAGTAAACATGCCAATGAGATCACCACGATCATGGAACAATCGAACTATCTTCATATCATCCGTACACGGCTTTCCTATTTTGTCAATGACGGATTGACAATCGCCTTCAAAGATCACGTCCCATTTGGTAATGCATATTGTACCGCCCAAAGCACCGCAGGGGTCTCAATGGTTTCTGCATCACACTTTCCTTTGGAGAAATTTGTGCACCATCCCACGCAACGCCCCGAGGAATCACGTGCTATCACCCCGATCGATGCACCACCCCGAGCCTCATGCAATGCGCGATCAAAGTTTAGCTTAATGACCCCAGCTGTAGGACATCTCCACTTCCCATCCGATTCCAAAGCCGCCAATGGTATGTTCATCATTCTCCCAACAACCTTTTCCATCGCGTTATTCAGGACCGACGTTGCGATTGTCTTCTGATTCTCCGAAAGACAGCGATTTCTAGCATCCCATATTGCCCAAAGTATACAGAGCAGCGAAGAGAATTTGAGGTGCTCCAAAGATTGTGTCCACTTCTGATCCACGCTTCAAAGTCCACTCTCCACAGTCTCGAGAGATTTTTCGACCAATCAACCATACACCAAACATCCTTTAATAACGGGCAGCCCAAAAAGATATGACAAGTATCCTCTCACGGGCACCCACACCGTCGACATTAAGGATTAAGGTGACATCCTCTGATGATCAGATTAGCCGCCGAAGGCAAGGCCTCTTTACAAAACGGCCAAATAAGTCTTTACCCTTGGTGCGACCCGGGAAACCCATAAGAAGTTCCACTTCGATGTACTCGCATTAGCCAGCTCCATGTCCTCAACAGATTCATCTAGTCTATATGCGGACCTAACGAAGAAGTTTTCATCAGCCGTATAGTGTCAAATTAGCATGTCCATCTCAATGATGAACTAATCGGCATCCCCATAACCTCCGTATGAATATGGGCAAATAGTGCCGAGACAAGAGCTTCATCGCATGGTTCAGTGGGACTAACTCGTAGCTCAGCAACCCTCATATCCTCATGTCCCAACGGGCAAGTTGTTATCGGGTTAACCGTAGTAGGCCGGGGCAGCCATGGATTGCTCCAAACATTGACATCACTGCCCGAAAAGACTTGCCACCACATTCCTTGTAGTAGTACAGGTCGGGCAGCCATAATACTTCTCCAAGTCAATGATGCATTATTACCAACAGTTTCCTGGCAGAAGGGGACAATCGGAAAGTACCTTGCTTTCAGGAGTTTCCCTAGCAAACTCTTTGGTAGGGTGAATATCTGCCATGCTTGCTTAGCAACTAAAGCAAGGTTAAATAACCGAATTTCCCGAAAGCCCATACCGCCCTCATCCTTGCTTCGCGTGAGCTTCTTCTAACCCACCCAATGGATCTTTTTATCATACAAAGAGCTCCACCAATACCGTGTCACACGCCTTTATAAATAATTCTTAGAATATGAAATAAGAATATATATATATATATATTTATCTATTAAAGCACACATATTAAGTGTAATTAAAGTATGTTGAAGATAAAAAAAAAAATAAGAAAGTTATCCAGACAAGACTTCGGAAATGGCAAATATCAAGGATGTCCTAATCAAGGAAGTAAATCATGTAATCTAGGAAATTAGGATTAATTGCAACTATTATGCTCCAACGGCTACTTGCCGTTTTTTGCCCAAAAGCCTAGTATAAGATGAACATCAATGTACATACAAGATACGAGATTGATCAATAAAAAGAAGCCTTTTAGCATATCATACTATAAATTTCTACATGGTATCAGAGCATAACTAATAGGCGATACTCTGCAATTACAAGCATTCTGCCCGGAATCACCTTCAGAAAAACTCCAAAAACCCAAATGTTAAACACCACAAAAGAAATATACACATACCTCTCGATAACGGAAAGGACAGTGGCCATCATCAACCGTGGCCCTCATCATCTTCTCCGTGTCACACATGCCCATAGCCATGGACATGGCAACAGAACCCTCAAAAGAGCAGTTCCGCACCATAAAACACCGAAGTTCAACACCCCTATGTCCGCTAATGTATTTGATGCACGCTCGAGCTGTGAAAAGAGATAAATTCGATAATGAGAACCTGGATTGAAGAATATATTCTGATTCTCGAATTTCAAGAGTTTGTTATAGAGAATTAGAGAGAGAAACGAGCTGACACATTCATTGTACGCTTGACTAAATTCGTTATGATTTCCACGAAAGAGAAAATGACATCATGTAAGAAGATACAAAAACGTAAACACGACTTCTAATTATCCCACGCTTTAGTGTTAAGCTAGAATCGTCGAAGCCTCTCGCGTTTCCGTTAAACCTAGTAACATTCCCCTCCTCTTAAAGAACAACTCTTGTCCTCAATAGTTGGCAAACTCGGGAAACTACTGCTGCAAGGTGAACCAGTCCTCCTAAGTGCTATCCTCCAGTGGCGAGTTGAACCATTTGACGAGCACCTGTGTCACCAGCCTGTTGTGGCACTTGATCAACGGTCTTTCCAATATCGCTTCAGTCTCCAGCAGAATATGACCATGAGAGCTGAGAAAAGAAGGCAAATGCCGGCATATTTGAGTCGAACCCACTGGTTTCTTGAGTTGAGATACGTAAAACATGGGGTGTATTTTGCACCCCTCTGAAAGCTGCAGGCGTTAAGCGACTCGTCCGATTCTCTGCAGCACTTTAAAAGGTCCAAAATAGCGGGCTTAGAGCTTGTGGTAGGCATGAGACTTAAGTGATAGTTGCCTATATGGCTGCAGGTTCACGGACACCCAATTGCCTACCTCAAATGACCTTTCACTTCTCTTTCTATCTGCTTGAACCTTCATCCTGTTTTGAGCTCTGGATAGATGATGCTTTACCAATCTAATGGTAGCCTCTCTGTTGGTAAGGCTTCAATCAATCAAGTCGACATGTGAAGCACCCTACAAATAAGGGATGTGAGTGGGTGGTGGTTGTCCATACACGACGTGATAAGGGGTGGTACGAATGGATGAATGGTAGTTGGTATTGTACCACCATTCAACAAGACTCAACCAATGCACTCATTCCTTAGGTCGATCGCCACACATACACCTCAGATAACATTCCAAATCTATTGATAACTTCAATTTGACCACCCGTTTGCGGATGATAGGCAGCCAAGGCGAGTAGTCGCACACCTTGAGACTTAAAGAAGGACTTCCAAAAGTGGCTCATGAAGATGGCATCTCTATTAGTAACAATGGATTTAGGAGGACCATGTAGTTTGTAGATGTGATCCATGAAAACCTGAGCCACTACTGTTGCTGAGTAAGGGTGCTTAAGGCTCAAGAAGTGAGCATATTTGCTCAGACGGTCCACAACCACCAATATATAATCCTTACCATTAGAAAGAGGGAGACCATCAATAAATCCATTGAAATGTCTGCCCAGAGCTTCTCAGGAATAGGCAGAGGGCTTAATAATCCTGGTGAAGCTGCATTTTACGTCTTGTAGCGCTGACAATTAATGGACTCCTTCACATAATTGTAAACGTCTCTCTTCATATTCTTCCAATACATGGCCCTTTTCAGCTATGCAGCGTATTCTCAATGCCCGAGTGACCTCCTAAAGCACTGTTGTGAAAAAGATCAAGCAATTCTTTTCTGAGATTAGAGTTAGATCCTACCACCAATTTGCCTTTCCGTGTGAGTAGATCCCCATTCCACTGATAACTACCTGAGTTTTCATTTCCTTGAATGAGTTTCTGAAGGTGATCATCAGCCGCCCAACTCCTCATGATCTTTCCAGGAGGTCAGAATTCACATGGCTAATGCTGGCCAACATTCCGCCCGATTGTACCTCAAGATCTGGCATTCTTGACAAGGCATCAACAACTGTATTGTCAACCCCCTTTTTATACACAATTGTATAGTCGTAACCCATCAATTTAGTTAACCATTTATGCTTCTTGGAGTGGAAATTCTCTGCTCCATCAGATGTTTGAGACTCTGATGGTCTGTCCTTATAATGAAGTGTTTTCCCACCAAATAAGCCCTCCATTTTTGAACGACAATCACTACAGCTAGGAATTCTTTTTCATAGGTTGACACGGCAGCTGCTTTTCGGCTCAGGGATTTGCTCACGTACGCAATAAGCTTCCCTTGTTGAAGCAGAACAGCTCCGATGGCCGCCGCAGTTGTATCAGTTTCTACCACAAACTCCTTAGTGAAGTCAGGGAGGCTCAGCACTGGAGAGTTACATAGAGCTCTTTTGAGCTGCTCAAAAGCTTGAGTAGCCTGCTCATTCCAATGAAAGTGGTCCTTCCTTAACAGGTTGGTGAGGGGCTGAGCTATCTTTCCATAGCCTTGAATGAACCTCATGTAATATACGCAGAGACCCAAAAATCCTCTCAGTTGCCTGAGTGTTTTTGGAGTTGGCCAATTCTCTATGACTTTAATCTTTGAGGGATCAGTTGAAACACCCCCTTCAGCTATTATATGCCCCAAATATTCTACTCTCTTAGCCCCAAAGTGGACTTACTATGTTTAACAAACAGATGATTAAGCCTCAACACATCAAAAGTAGTTTTCAGGTGCCTGATGTGGCTGTCCCAATCTGGGCTATAAACTAAGATATCGTCAAAAAATACCAGAATAAACTTCCTCAAAAGCGGCTGGAAGATTCTGTTCATCAGAGCCTGAAACGTAGAAGGGGCGTTTGTTAACCCAAAAGGCATAACCATGAACTCAAAGTGCCCATGATGAGTTCTGAAAGTTGTTTTATGCACGTTACTCTCCTTCATTTAAATCTGATGATAACCAGACCTTAAGTCCAATTTGGAGAAAACTCTGGCATGATGATGTTCATCTAACAGCTCCTTAATCAATGGAATATGGAATTTATCCTTCATGGTATTCTTATTAAGCTCTCTATAATCAACACACATACGCCACGAGTCATCCTTTTTTTAACCATCACCACCGACGAAGAGAAAGGACTAATGCTCTCTTTGATAATTCTAGAAGATAGAATTTCTCTCACCATTTTCAATCTCATCCTTTTGAATTCTGGGGGTATCAATAGGGTCTAACATTCACTGCCGCTGTTCCCTCTTTGAGTGTAATAGCATGATCATAGGCTCTATGAGGTGGGAGTTTAGTAGGTTCTTCGAAGAGATCTTTATACCCTTCTAACAGATCCCTCAACCCCACAGAATTCTATTTCCATGTCTTCCCTTTATCAGCAATGAAAATATGAGGACTAAGGTGGTCTTCATTCTGTACAATCATCACCTGCGACATGGATAGTTGAGCTGGTCGAGACAACAACCTATTCATCTTTTTGGTGGTGATTACCTTGACGTTCGCAGGTTGCATTCCCCTCAACAACACTTTCATTCCTTCTGCGAAACATTCCATCTGAAGCTTCTTGAAATTCCATGTGATACTTCCCAACGTGATCAATCATTGGACCCCTAACACCATATCACGCCCTCCAAGGGGCAAGATCATAATGTCAACGGTAAATTCGGTCCCTTGCATCTTCCACTTGAACTCCTTGCACATTGAGGAGCTATAAATTTTACACCTATCAGCCACAAACATTGAAATTATTGGTTTGTTCCACCTTGAATCCAAACCTCTTGGCCCAGTCTAGGTCCAAAAAATTGTGGGTTTTTCCCGTGTCTATCAGGACGTGCAATGACATACCATTCACATTGCCCGCAACTCTCATTGTACTGTAGTCATGCACCCCTGCCATAGCACGCATAGAGACATGGTAATTGATTCGAGGGTTCTCATCAGCCTCAGCCCTTTCAGTTTCTTCCTCCTGATTTTCCAGATCAACAACATAATCCTCCCCTTTATCTTCACTCTCTGCCATCACCTCCATCAAGTAAATATGCCTTCTCCTGGCACACTTATGTCCAGCTTGAAACCTCTCATCACACCAAAAACACAACCCTTTGACCCTCTTTTCGTCCATTTCCTGTGGAGATAATCTTCGAGAAGGTATGATGGGTTGATTGTTTCCTTTCATCACACTGTGGTATCTCGAAGGAACATGTGTTGGGGTATTAGATGAAGAACTAAAGCTTGCACTTGGTACTAATAGCCTATAGAATATAGAGGGGCTATGGAGAGGCGCGCAACTGTGCTTCCTTGCTTCGCCAAGAAAAGGTAACTGTCTGACTGGCTCTAGAAACTACTTTCCAAATTGAAAAGAAAGAATGGAAACTAGCTCGGGATATCTTTATGAGAAGGTAGCTCTAGATATGCGGGGATTCAGCATCGCGATATGCCCATGCCTCAAAACAGAATGAAAGGAAGAGAGAGAAAGGCTTTTATTCAACGCGAAAGCTCCATGGATATCCTTTATGGGACAAGACGGCTATGATTGCTTAGTAAGAGAGTAGAAGTAAAAGCTGCGGCCTCTGAACAGCGGGAATACGTTACTTTCCCATGCCGACCGACGCGACGATGGCTCCATACCGGAAACTAGCTTGAAGCAAGAAGGGCAGACTTGTATTCAAAACATTTCAAAACATAAAGATTCATACTGGCTTACCTTGTTCCGGATCTGATAGGGGAATTCCTAGTAATAGATTCACCAGGATGGGTCAAAAGGATTGGGAAAGGATTAACAGGGAGTGGAACATTTTGGCTACCTTAGCTGTCTAAGCACGGGCTGCATTAAAATCTAATGACTTCCCTCTGCTTTCTTACTTCGTACAATAGGGCTACTTCATCAGTAAGCAGTCTGGAGCTAGAGACGAGACTAGTCAGATCGGAGCTTGCAGAGGCTACGGCATTTAGTCTAGCTACTAAGGGATCGGATTTTTCCGTCTGTTCCTACGCTAGATAGGGGATTAGGCAAAGAATCGGACCTTGAAGATCCTACTTCTTAGTGTTCAGCTATGGGAGTGGATTACCTGCATTGGTTTATCTTGACTCCGGCAGGGGATTCGGATCATCTTCTTTTCTCTTCCTAAAGCTTTTCTTAGTCCTCTTCTTGTCTCTTAGGTGTAAAAGAAAGAGAATTTAGCCCATTCGCCCTGTTTATACCAACATTTGGAGTGAAGGGAGTTCCAACATTAAGATTGTTAGATCTGACATCACCTACCCCTGAACTCACAGCCACTGGTCCCTTCCCAGCCGTTAAGCCATTAGCTTGTTCCTGTAGTTTTGCCAGACTCACCGGTTCGGACAAAGATTTTGGTCGAAACATTCTCACAGCTACTGCAATCTCAGGTTTTAAGCCACCCAAAAAACAACTCATAGCATAGGGCTTCATGAGCTCAACACAATTCATCAGTTCTTCGAAACTATCCAAATAATCTCGGACATGCCCACTTTGTTTCAGGTTAACTAGCTCAGTCATAGGATCATCATACGAGTGTAGGACAAATCGATTATGCAACGCCCTCACATACTCCGACCAGGAAGGGAGCTCTCGAGTTAGTCAAGTATTCATGAATACCTGATGCCACTGAAGAGCACGACCCTCCAAGTGCACCGCAACCATCTTAACTTTGGCTTCCGTTGGAGTCTCGTCCACTTCGAAAAATTGCTCGCAGTTGTAAATCCAACCCTGTAAATCGTCTCCGTTGAACTTAGGAAACTCGATACTAGAGCACTTAGTTGGGAGCTGATAGCTGGATCGCACTCGATCGTCATTTCTTCCACCACTACCCCCTCCGCTGTTGCTCGCGTCATTTTCACCTGATGAGCTAATCGTTATCGCAACAATCATCTGTCTCAAAGTCGCCAGGTTCTCGTGGATAGAAGCATTATCCTCCTTCATTTTGTCGCGAAGCATTTCAACCTCCTTGCGCAGCTCACCACGCGTCCCTTCTGCCATATCCGAGTTACTTCAAAGCTGTGATCGATGCTCTGATGCCACTTTGATGCACGCTCGAGCTGGGAAAAGAGATAAATTCGATAATGAGAACCTGGATTGAAGAATAGATTCTAATTCTCGAGAATTAGAGAGAGAAACGAGCTGACACATTCATTGTACGCTTGACTAAATTCATTATGTTTTCCATGAAAGAGAAAATGTCATCATATTAGATAAATACGAAAACGTAAACATGTCTTCTAATTATCCCACGCTTTAGTATTAAGATAGAATCGTCGAAGCATCTCGCGTTTCCGTTAAAGCTGGTAACATTATTCGCCGCCGATGGCCATCTCTTTACCCAATAGAAGTTCGGGGATGACCTCAGACCCATACCCATCAATCGAGATCCAAACCATCAAACCAGAAAGGAAATTCCTAGACAGAGGCCAAACACGAGACGAGCCCCAAATCAACCCCGATGCGATAACTGCAAAAAGGAGAATCACGAACGAGACGGGTGTTGGTTCCTCCACCCTCGACTCCGGCCTAAGTGCGACGAAGAAGGAGGATTCCGCAAAAACCGAGGCCATACATAGTCGCAGTGTCGCGCACAGAGGAGATGAGTGCGTGAGGAGGGGAGCTGATTTGTTCGGCCGGGGTGAGAGAGAGCAGTTGTGAATGAAAGACCAAGAGAAATATGGGCTGAGAGTTATGCTAAGCCAAACATCAACACAAATGGGCCGAACGAATTTTCAAAGACCCAGTGGACAAAAAATCAATTCTTGGGTTATTCTCAACAGTCCATAAATCAATTCTTGAACTACTCGAAAAAATCAGGTAAACACTGCACAAGTATGAAATCCAGACTATCTCCCTGGTATTTTTCTGGCATGATTAATACCAATTTAAATAGTCTGCATGACTATTGGGTTGTAGACCCGATCAGCCTGAATATGACGAATAATCTAAGTAATATCAAAAACCCGATCAGCCTGAATATCACGCAATACGTAACAGTTGCAAATTGTACTAAAGTTCCAGTTATAAAGATTGGAACTTCCAAAATATTTGGAAAAAACTTTCCAAACACTTTGTTCGTTCCGAACGTAACACTAAACCTACTATCTCAAGATCTAAATGTAGTGTGATTTTTTCACCAAATAAAGTGATCTTACAGGACATTAATACGCGAAACCTGATTGGTGGGGGTCACTTAAGAACAGATTCTATCTAGTCGAAGGTAGCCCTAATTCAATACGGGTCAATAACGTCATGCATGAAAGAATGGGCCATCCCTCCGATGAAATTTTCAAGAAATTTTTTTCTTCAGTTCCTATTAATTTTGAAAACTGCGATGTCTGAATATTCTCTAAACAGACAAAATTACCTTTTCATCCATCCTTGAATAAAACCAATAATATATTTGAACTAGTCCACTCAGACGTTTGGACCTGCCATCGATTCGTAGATTTAGATATTTTTTTGACCTTCATTGACGAATATTCTCGAATAATGTGGCTCTATCTTTTAATAAATAAATCATAAGTTTTTTTTAAATTTCAAGATTTTTCCGTTTTATAGAAAACCAATACAACTCCGAAATTAAACTTCTTCGAACAAATAATGGAACAAAATATATTAATAAAAGATTTTTTGAAATAGTGAAAGCTAAGGGTATTTTACATCATACTCCTTATATCAATACACCGGAACAAAGTAGGGTATCCGAACAAAAAAAATCGACACTTACTCGAATTGACAAGATGCCTCCTATTTCAAACCAATGATCCTTAAGAATACTGATCAGAAGCAGATTTGATTGCCACATACCTAATTAATAGGCTTCCCAGTGCTCAATTAAGTTACAAGAGTCTGATTGAAATTGTATTAAACCGAAAACTAAATATTGAACACCTAAGAGTTTTTTTCGTTGGGGGTATTAGGAGGGATTAGGGATAACCTTGATCTTTGCTTTTTTTGAAGTCTTGGCTGGATAAGTTTCTTAGGGGGTATTAACTGAATCTCACCTTTAAATAAATTCCTCCAACCAAACACTTTAATTAATTCTAACCAAGGAAGTAAATCACGTAATATAGGAAATTAGGATTAATTGCTCCTATTATGCTCCAACGACTACTTGCCGTTTTTTGCCCAAAAGCATTGTATAAGATGAAACATCAATGTACATACAATATACGAGATTGATCAATACAAAGAAGCCTTTTAATATATCATAAATTTCTACAAAATACTAGTAGTAGATAGTGGCCAACTTCTGATCTCATACAAACATTTTATATAATAAGAATTTTATTAAAGATCGCATTGTATATTTTATTGTGATTTTAAGTTGTTTGTATGTAACATGCGGCGTGGTACATTGTCTCGAGGGCTATGTCCGGATGATAATATGCTAAACGATTGTTTGGTACCATATATTCCATGATAAGTTTGTTTATATCATGTAGTCCTTTTTCCTTTTAGCCTGAAGTATACCAACTTAATCGATTATGGATTGCACCATTCTGCGAGGAAGTGATTCAGATCCGCTGCTGAGCCATTAGGTGAAATGATAAGATTAATCCTCGGGACTAAGTGTCATTGTTCCACTCTCCACCCATTAGCGATATTTAAGGTCCCAAGTGGATTGAACCCTAAATATTGTCACAATCCAACCATTATGTCATGTCATTGCGGACAATTTTTCATATCATTAGTAATGAAGCCATTATTTTTTTCGTTGTTCGAACTCTGGTGATTTTTTTCAACCCCAACACTAGCATGCAGTGACCAAATCAATATTTTTAAAGTTCGAGAGGTCAAATAACACTTATTTGGAGAGTCAAAAAATGATTTGCAAACAAATAAGAAATAGTATGTCGGTAAATCATTATCATTATTATTATATTGAGTTTTCAGAAATTCTATATTTTTCGAAAGAATAAATTATAATAAAAAATAATTAGAATTAGTATATGAAGAATATATTTTGAGAAATAGAGGAAAATAAACATGTTAGCTATTGCACATACTATTTATATGTCATTATAAATAGCTTGCTCCAAAATACTCACGAACGCAACTACGCATTGCGTAATACACTTTTTAAAACAATGGTTGGACCACACAGAACTTGTCTTACGCAGGGCGCTGTTGTTTTATAAAATAATATTGATGTCGTTCCATGGATATTGGGGGTATTTTTACTGCTCTCAAGTATTGTAAAAAAAATTAATGGATTAATGATTTCGGGAGTTCTAGCGGCCAAGCAAAATCAAATGTGGCGTGGGATTCCTTATGTGTCAAGAAATCGATGCCGGGGCTCAATATAAGGCATTTAAAGACATGGAATATTGCTTGTGTTGGGAAGCAAGTGTGAGACGACGTTTCTTGAAGCGTATACCTCAAAGAGGCAGACTTTTCCACACACAAAGTTCCCGCTATTATTGGTGGCATCGGCAAAAACTGCACTAAGTACGTGTTGGAGAACTCCGCAAATCTGATATTGCCTCGAGTTTATGTACTCTCGGATTACGAAAATTGTCCTGAAGATCCAACGAAGACTTCACTTTGATATGGCAGTGTAACGACACAAAGTTTTCCAGAGAATTTCCTCAAAATTCACAACTTTCTTGCTGCTAGGGAACTAGTATGTGACTAATAGAATATTATGAATGCAGGTACTCGAATGCACGAGCTATTCATTCTCCCATTGTGGTATAGCTTATGAAGTATTTTGGGAAGAATCCGTGAATAGTCATAACTTTTAACTATTTTCACTGCTTTGATCGGGTTTTTTGTGCGAATAGTTGCACCCCTTCAGATCCATCGTTTTAGTTAGAACGAGACACGTAGGCGAGTGAGATTAATGTGGTGGAACCTGTTAGGGTCGATGGGACAAATGGATCACGATGAGAGCCGTTGAACGAGAAACAAGTCCGTCCCGAGTAATGGACGGCGACAAAGTGCAGAAACAAGCATCACTTCAACCCATGCATAATTACGTCGGCATAACTTTCGCATGCACTTGCGACATACCAAACGTAATCGTAGCTTTTCTATCTCATGCACGTAAAGCATAAACATATTGTAAATGGAAGCATAATTTTCATCATGTGCATTAAAATCACGTAAACCTCTAACTTTATCTTATGTACTTAATGCATGTTCGCACTGACTAAAAGATGTGAATTTATCTTATGTAATTAATGCATGTTCGCACTGACTAAAAGATGTGAATTTATCTAATGTAATTAATGCATGTTCCCACTGAGTAAAAGATGTGAATAAATAATAATGATATTAATAATTATAATATAATAACAATAATAACCCGAATTACTATGTAACTGTGAGATTTTATACATATATGTGTTTAGAGGTTAGAGCACGTCGGTGAATAAACACTTGAATGTTTACGTGCACCTTTTCAGTTTAGGCTGATAACATTTTTTGTTTGACCTGGTTTACCAATTCTCAATCAAACAGGGAGGCAAGGTGCGGAATATACCTTATGCCCCCAATTGTGAACTGATTTATGTATACGTGTGAATGAAGCGGTTTGTATCAGACATAATATTTATTTGTGGAGAATTAGGCTGACAAACTCGCTTGATACAACCCGCCTAACTTGACACTTCTAATTATACTCTTAGTATTCACTCAACTTCTTGTCAAAGTCAGTAGCTTAAACAACGTTCTACGGTCTGTTGGAATATTATAAAGTGAACTTTGATTGTTGCATATTCGACTTTACACGAACTCTTACTTCTTAGTAGGTTTTCGTATGATTATGAAAAGTTGTTCTTTAGTCTAGTTCCTAATGTAGTTATACTTGAGGATCTAAAGATCAGCATTGCTTGGATGAAGAAAATAATCTTCAGAACCAGCATGACAACGCATTAAATCTTGTTACTAGAAATGAGATGTTGATTTCTATGCGGATGTACTCCAGTTTTCGTATTTTATCCATAACAGGATAAACTCCAAGTTGAACTGGTCTTTAAACAGCAGCTTTAAGTCTAATAATTTTTAACCTCTGCATGTTATCTACGTCTTGATTCAGATTCAAATTATGATTGTTTGTCTAAGCTCCAAGTCTCGAATGTACATGGTATCAGATACGGAAAATAAACATGGAATTTTTTCATGTCTAAATTAAGAGAATTAGAAACAGATTTGCCACAATATCTATTATTCATTTCAAAATAAATTCTTTTTATTGTTATAGACACGGATTAGATATGGAAAAAGAAACAGAAATAGCCATGGCTGAACAAAAACAATAATTATGCAAAATAGAGTCGGAAATAATTCCGTGTCAATTAATTAGTATTATAAGCGGACTCTGACACATTTCAATTTTTGTGCCAAATAGATGGTTGTTTGCTATTAAATCCTAAATAACTCAACTCGTTCGTCTTGTTCATTGCAACCTAAATCAAAAAATTATATGGGACTCCCAAAATCTCCGTCTCTCGTCTGCGGCGGCTCCCTCCTGTTGTATTTGTCGTCGCGTGCCGGTTCATTGCTGCTTGCTATTCTTCTTTGCCTCCTCCCGAGCTCGCCGCTCTCAATGTTCGTCGCCCAGGGTGGATGTTCAAGCTCGCCTGTCCTCTGTAGATCCTCTTCCGAAGGTCGTCATCTGTCTTCCTCCGTCCGTGGTCGTCGTCCACCACTCTTGTGCAAATTCTGTCGGTCGTCATCGAGATGAGATATTGGTTGTCGTAGATTGGGAGACACGAATCTGCCTGTGAGGGATGCATCGATGAGATTGTTGCTCACGCTCATGAAGGTCGGTCCCCTGCTCCCGTTGATGCTAATTTATCGTAAATGTGTGTGCTCATCTGTTTAGAACGTAATTATCTTTGATTCAGTGTTAATCAATTGGTACATTCTATCGTTGGTAACACTAGATAAAAAGATGTGGTAGGCTACGACATTATGAGCGACGCTTTCTCATAGTACTAACGCGAGATTAATTTATTTTTTATTTTTTATTTTTAGGTGATTAAGGGCGTCGGTTGTTAGCGAAAACCGACACTGGGATGTTCCCGTAAACTATGGCCGACGCCCATAATTTAAGTTATAATTATTTTTATTTTTTTATAAGAATGTGCGTCGGTTGTCGCAACAACCGACGCCCATTCGTTTTAAAATAACAGTCGAGCCCCATTCTTTCTCACTTCGCGATTTGATTTTCTAACTCACCGTCCCGACGATTTTCGAAGCTCCTAAGGTGCGATTCAAGTACAGAGATTGGCCTACCCAACATAAAGGCGGCGGCGGAGCGAAGAATCGGAGTACTCTGGCGCGATTCAAGGTAGATTTCATTTTTTTTCTTCGATTTTTGCGCAAATTTCTAACACGAACGGTTTGCCCACGGTGGATTCCGATGAGGCTGAGGCGTTTCCAGCCAATGGCCAGTGTTTCTCGGCGAATTAGCATCAAATAATTGATTTTTGACCAAGTTGCGGTGCGAAATTTTTTTCGGTTCTCGATTTTTTCCGAATTTTTGGTGAATTAATACGAATTGGCATGGGCATTTGGTTGAATTTGTTCTATTTATTGTTAATATCTCGTATTTAATTTTGCGTTTTTCTTGTTTGAAAATTAGAGCTTGAATTGGGGGTTTCGTGCGTGGGCTGCTGCGTTGGGACTGATTGATTATGTTTTTGAGGATTAAGGTAAATCGTGTTACCTCGTATGCTTTAGTTGCTTTTTTTCTATGTGGCTAAGTGTTTACTAGTTGTAATTTATGTTTTTTTTTTCTTTTATTAACTTAGATACCCGTTCAAAATTTGCTCATTAGGAGCAAATTTTGAATGGTCCCCGTTTTGGGACCATTTTTAGACGTTCACTATCGCTTCGGTTGTAGATGTGTGTTTTTTAGCATTGCTATTGATGAAAAGTTTGGTTTTATTTTCCTACAATGTTCTCTCGGTAGACATATGAATTGAATATCTATTCATTCATATTTTTCGTCTACTTGGAGAACTTTGGGGGAAATGCTACCGAATTTTTCAGCAATATCGAGGTTCATACACGCATTTGCTAGTGATAGTGGATGTTTACAATGGGTTAGGTTGGAGCGATAAGGACCCCAAAGCCTTCCAATTGGTTATGTGAACTAAGTTTGCTTCTGGATTATTTGTTTAAATTTACTTGCTATAGTTTAGGTGATTAAAATGGATCGGAGTTGGATGCGTAGTGTCCGAACAACGGTTGAGTATTTGACTGGCGTTGAGGAATTTATGGAAATTGCGGAGCAGAATAGGAGAAAAAGGAGGCAATCTAAGATTGTTTGTCCATGTTGTAATTGTACTAATCTTAGGCGGTGGAATAGTGACATAGTTCGGGAACATTTGATCATCACCGGTTTTAAATCTGGATATAATAATTGGATATGGCACGATGAGGCAGTCGTTACTGAAGCTAGTAATGCGGAGGAAGGACCTGGGGAAGGAACTAGCACAAATGATGATGATGAAGTTGACAATTCATCTGACTGAGGACATGTTGCGTGATGTTCAAGGAGATTTTGAAGAACAACCTCCTATATTTGATAGTCTAGTTAGGGACAACAATATTCTGTTGTATAATGGGTGCTCAAAATACACAAAGTTATCTGCCGTGTTTAAGTTGTTGAATGTTAAAGCTAAATTCAGGATTTCAGATAAGTGTTTCACGACGCTTTTAGAAACATTTGCGAGTATGCTTCCTGATGGAAATGAGCTTCCGACGTCGACTTACGAGGCAAAGAAGTTAATGTTCCAATTGAATTTAGAATACAAAAGAATACATGCATGTCCCAACGATTGCATACTTTATAGGGCGAGTATGAATCTGCCGATAAGTGTCTGACGTGTGACACTTGGCGTTATAAACAAAAAGACGAAGTTGGCGATGCTCCTGCTAAAGTTCTGTGGTACATACCAATAGTTTCCAGATTAAAACGCATGTTCCCCAACCCTGCGAACACAAAATTGTTTAGATGGCACGGTGAAGAGAGAAAAGGGATGTAAAATTGAGACATCCGGCAGATGAACCTCAATGGAGTAATATTGATGTGTTTTATCCTGATTTTGGAATCGAGGCACGAAATCTTAGACTAGGCCTTTGCACTGATGGGATAAACCCACACGGAGACATGAGCAGTCGTCACAGTACTTGACCGGTATTGCTCTATATATACAATATCGATAGCGGATTGAAGAATATGTTGTGAGAGGACGTCAATGTATTAATTAATTTTATAGTTATTTTAAGTATTCAGTGTATTATTTGAATCACACGTATATTATATACTTGCAGTGTACATGGTATCTACTGGATGATCCTGCCATTAAGGCAAGGGTGCTGAAAAAGGCCCGGGAGCTAAGGAAAAATTGGAAGAATAAATTAAATCAAAGGGAAAAGGTGAAGGGGCCAAGTTTGATCGATGATTACGAACACATCGATCATTAGACTTTGATTTCATGGAGGGAATATATGTCGACTGCCGAGTTTCAGTATAATTTTATATATAATATTTATCTAATATTTAGCTATAATTTGTATATAATATTTATATTATATTTGTCTAGTATTTAGTTATAATTTATATTATATTTATCTAATATTTATAGTTCTAATTTTTGCAGGAAATTAGTGAGAAGGCTAAACAAAGCCACACTCACAACAATCAACACCACCTCGGCACGGCATGGTATAGAGGCCGGATGCCTGAGTGGGCGACAGAGGACCCATTACAGAATATTGTCGATTTTCCCGATAATTTGGTACCTATGTTGTCCACCATCAATGAAAGAACAAAAATTTCATCCGAGCCAGGACCACGAAAATGGATGACGGAGGGTATGTCATCGATGGTTGTGCCACCCGGGATTTCGTCGAGAAAGTTGTAAGTATTACCTAATTTATTAGTTTTGTTAAATAAATAAGTTGTTACTTATTTTATAACATGTTTGACAGGCACGGGTGCACGAACAAGAAAGTCAAGGAGACTTTGTCTCTGTGCGGCCCCACGATGCGTTGTCCAATGCTATCGGAAAACCCGATCACCGCGGGAGGGTTAGTGGTGTTGGAAAGTACGGGACGATAAGGAGCGTGTTCGGCAACCCATCCGAAGGATCGAGAGGCTATTCGTCTAACATCTTAATGGATCAGATGAAAGTCGAGGTGGCAGCTCAGGTGAGGAAGGAGGTGAGGACCGAGATGAGGACCGAGATGAGGAACGAGATGAGGGCCGAGATGAAGGTCGAGATAAGGGCCAAGATTAGGGCCATGTTCGCTTCGATGGGACTTCCGGTTCCTAACACCGAGGAAGAAGTGAACATGGGCAACATTGCTTCCGACGAGCCCCACACGATATGGAGTTCTCGTGGTTCGGCATTTGACCCGTTTCCCCAATCGATGGACGTGTCAGTATGACTTAATTTGTTAATGTTTTATTTTTTACTTATATCTTGCGTACTATTGATATTAATTATTTATTCTTTTGAAATCGTTTAGTATCCAAAAGTACGACTGATTCTGAAGAACTGAAATGCTTCAGAGGTTGTCGCTCTTGCGACGGTCGTCGGGGGCGTGAGTTCATTCATGGCGTCCCAATTGCGTCAAACAACGTCCTCGTCTCCGTTGACATCATTGCTTCGGGAAAGGAACAAACTCCCCTTCCTGTACCAACCACCGAATTGGTAATACTTGGAGATCACAGAGCAATTACGTACATATGCCTAGAGAGTTGGTACTATCGCCGAATGCGGTAAGAAAAATTAACATATTTGAAAAAAAATATTTAATATGTACAAAATTTTAACTTAATTTGTTTGTCATATATAGTTGCTTCCCTCTCCATTAAGGACTTACTCACAGAAAGAAAAGTCGTCGTTGAAGTCCCACGATGTCTCGAAAAGCCAAAGTGATGACATCGGGCGCTTGGACCAAGGACTGGTGGGTAGTCTTGGAGAGCATTGTCGTTATCTGTTCGAGGCTCTTTCGACCCGCAAGGATCGAAGACATGCATATTTCTCATTCAGTATGATAGATGCATACTATAATCCAAGATTCGAGGATTATCAGGTGTTCATCGACATTAAGGATATCTTGGAAATGTTCAAATTCGTTAGTTGGGATACTAGCGTGATTCAATTTTTCATGAGGTATATATCTTTACATTTATCGATCTAGATATTACATGTTACTTTAATTTATAATTACCTTCGTCAAGACTCGTCGGGGTTCAAGTGTTTCAACCCGAGTCATCTGAGTTTGATGGTGAATGATGAGAATGCCGATAGTGAAATTGAGCACATGACTGCGGCTCTAAGATATTCTTACGAGTCAAGCAATTCCTTTTTCGCTTCGTACTGTGAAGGGTAATGATAAAAATATTTTCTTTCATATAATAATAGTTTATGTTATAAATAACAATTTCTATTTAATTTAGGGAATTGGATTCTATTGGTCATCGAGTTTGCCGCGAACACCGTATTTGTGTTCGATCCTTTGGCGCCAAACATCGGTGTTAGGAAAATAGGGGTCTGCAGACGACTAGACACATAAGTTTTATAAACTAATACTTCATATTCGTAATTTATTGTATAAAATCATCTTTAAACAAACTTTTAAATTTCAGGGCAATAAAAATGGCGACATTTAGGGGTGCAATTCAAACTAAGAAGAAAGCATCCGCTGTTAGTTGGAAAAGATGCAAGGTTCGTATTTTTTATTTTACAAGATAATTTTGTATTTTTGTAATCGTTTATATTGAATTACCATGTTATATTTTATCTTTCTAAACTTAATGCCCACGACAACCATTCGAGAGTGAATTTTGTGGCTATTACGTAATGCGATATATGTACGATATTATCCGACCTATCGAAAGTGGGACTTGCAATTTGCAGAAGGTATGAAAATAAAACCAATTCTTCGAACTTTGAATTGTTTTCATATCTTTTGATTGTATTATATTCTTCAGTTATTATAGATATTAGAAGACGTGTCCTACGATGAAGCATCGATTAATGAAGTGCAACAGATATGGGCCGAGCACTTTAATAGCGTTTGCCTTGCGGAATGAGTTTAGAACATTACTTTTATTGTTGAATGTTAGTTTTGGACATTTTGTTGATGTTGTTTATTGTTAAGTTGCAATGATTTTGTATTGGTTTTGCATTGATGTATTGGTTTTTGTTGGTTTTGTGTTTGTTTTGAGTGTTGGGGAAGTAGACAAATTAGAAAATATATTTAAAAAAAAAAAGAAGCGACGGTTGTTCAACAACCGACGCCAATAGTCGAACAACCGACGCCCATAATTTAACTTTGTGCGTAGATTAATAATTAACGCACTATACGGGTCTTCTGAGCGTCGGGGCTCTGGGCGACGCCACGAAACCGTCGCCCATGTGCCGTAACAACTGACGCCCATGATCTATTTTGTACTAGTGTAATCCAAGTGTTCTACACCGATAGATATCATCTAATTCAAGCTGGAGAATAGACGGAACAAATATTCACCCTCACGAAACTCTTCTCTGTTCCAATGTCTCCCTGTGTAGTAATTGTGATTTAATTCACTGCTGCTTTAATTTCTCATATTGTTTTTCCCTTTCTCTCTATAACTCGCTATCTAGCTTATGACTGCCGGTATGGCAATTCAGATGAGGAAACTCTATGTAACGTATTCTAGAGTGTGGCGTGTTTTGTGATTTGTTAAAGAGATGTCTTTTCCCCTTTTCTTTAATCTTCCTTTCGATTTTTGTTTTCAGGCGATGAGCAAAGATGTTCGGAAAAGGTTTGTTTTTTTTAAGCTTAAATTATATGTTAATGCTTTGTGAATTTATGGATTTTTCTATAATTTGCTATGCTAACATCAGTTTTCAAATGGATGCTCTCCAATACTATGACGCTGCTTCAAGTTTGTGAATTGAATTTGAATAAGTACGCAATTATGTATTTGTCTGCTTTGTGTTTGGAGGATGCTATGCACTTTTGGTTTCATGGCAGTTAATTGGTTGATTTTTGTATGACTTCTAAGTTATGTTTTAGTTCGGTTCAGCTCTCCTACATTAGTTTTGGGTACTGCTTGAGCATTTTTTAGTACTAGTTCATGTGCTCTGCGATGATATCGTTTCTCTCAAAATGGAAAAATATCGAGTTTAAAGTTCTAGCAATGCACTGAACCAAGTGTTGAAAGCGTTTCTGAAATGAGTTCAAATTTTCATTGATGCATGGAAGTTTCTAGATTCGTAGTTTATTTCTATGTTAATCTTTCAGATGATTCAATGAGTTTGTCTGATGAGATGATGATATCAGATATTTGGATGCTTGCTTATATATTTAAAATATTTTGTGGATCTTTTTTTTCTGATTAAGTTTTGAACATGCTTTAATATGTGCCTTGCATTATGTAGTGGTAAGTGAAAAATATGGTTTCATTCAATGTTGCAATTCCATTGCAGGAGAAGTGTTCTGATGAGATATTATTGAAAGCGATGGGCAGAGCCATCGACAATATAGAGGACAGTAGTTAAAGTACTAAGGTTTTTTTTTTTTCTTTTTTCCCTCTTTTCCATTTTTCCTTTTATGTTATTTTTACAAGAAATTCTCTCTGTGCAGAGTTGAATTATCGGTATTCCTAATAGAGCAATTGACTCCACATACATTACCAACATGTAGGAACTTCTAGAGGAGGAATACCACAGACAGGAGGAAAATCATCGATCATCGTGGCTCGACGAAGCGTGTGAATGGCGTAAAGAAGAAAATTCTATCCAGTGAAGAACAATTTTCGCCCCTCAAAGACTCTAAGAAGAGGGAAAACTTAAATTTGATGATTAGAGATTTGAATCGACGTGTCGAGCTTCCAAATAATAAATATGCAAGTAGTTTGAAATCATGAACTTTATGATGATGATACAATATGTTTTATGTTTGAATGATCATGTGCGCTTCGTATGAGATATTGTTAATTTTGGTCTCATTAACTTTTATTTGCAATGATCATGTGCGCTTCAATAAATTGTCTTAGTTATGGGGAAAAGGGTTGGACACGGAATTTTCCGTGTCTGATGACTAATTAGCCATAGATTTGAAATGAAATTTTCTGTGCCAAATTTATATTAGAAACGGTATACTATCCGTGTCTAAATTTGCTACGGTAACAACACCACATATTCAAACACGGATAATTTCGTATCAAATGACTCAATAGAAATGGAATTTTCGTTTAGACACGGAATTCTCCGTTTCTAAAAGGTTTATTTCTAGTAGTGTGAGTTGGGTGATAGGTTTTGTTGTCTTTATAAACCGATATTCTATTTTAGTTCAATTTCCTTTGGACGTCCCAATTGTGTTTGATTTCGATCTTGGTTAGCTTTTAGTCTTGATTAGTCCAATTTCGGTCTTGGTCTTTCTTAAAAAAACTGGTAATGCAGGACATGCTAGTAAGCTGGGGGTATCAATACGACACAAAAATGTGGCATAGGCAGAAACAAAAAACCATCATTCTTTGTCTTGATGATATTACTAACTAGATTAAGATGAATATGAATAGAAACCTGGACCCCATATAAAAAGTACAAGACAAGCAAATATGTTACAAATACTAGAAGTTACAACTTATATTAATAGATATCTTGATTCTTGGCACTAATAAAAGAACTTTTGTAATTGAAATGTGATTGGAATAGTGATAGACGGGAAAACTGTAATGATCTTAATAAAAATTTATAACTAAACTATTTATTTGTATGTTACGTATTATTATTATTATTATTATTATTATTATTGTTATTGTTGTTGTTAACTAAGCAACGGAAATAGTATTGCTAAATGCTAATCTATTTATCCGACTTTCAATTTTGGCTTAAATAATGAACCCTAATTACCTACTATTAAAGATTAGTAATTTAACAAATTTTTATCAATAATAGTTTCGGTACTGAATAAGCAAAAACTTAACTGGACATAAACTTACACCGAACCGAAGACCAAACTAATCAAGACCGAAGACTAACCAAAACCGGTATCGATAAAGTTTTGGACTTTCTTTCTTCAAATGAAGCTTTAAAAAGGCCAACTACGACATTACTCATCCCAGATAATTAACTACGGCAATAGATTCGGACATTAGCGATTAACCTATAGAAATGTTGCATAGTGCGGATGCTCAGACATTAACCATAAACCAAACCAGTAAGCAACTCAGTGACGTGTTAAACTTGTTGACTGGAGCCATTGCTGGAGAGGAACCGAAGAGATGCGCAAAGGAGAACATGAATAAATAAATGAAAGTTCAGATTTGTACTGATATTTCCTCACAAAAAAAAAGTTATGGCTTCTTACACATGTTGTGTTTGATCTCTGTTAAGTTTTGGGGGAACATGTTATTGTTAAAAATAATATTTTTATTATTGGGTTATGTTTAAGTTAGTGATCTTTATGTCTTTTGTTTCTGTTAAGTGGCCCAATTTTGAGTTAGTAAGAGCTGTGAACGAAAAATATGAGAAGCAGATGACGATTTGAGCTTGAGCTGAAAAGAAGGGAGACATGCAGCCTTGCCCTTGTTCTTTACCTCTCGCCTCAAACAAAAAATAAGAAAATAACCTATAAATATCAAACTAAGGCCAATATAAATGGTATCAGAGCTTTTGAGTTCAGTGATTTTAAGTGGGTGTCTTCCATTTGAGTAGAGAAATCAAGTTAGGGTTTGAGAAGAGCACCATGGCTACGCAAGGTAGGCAACCCGTATTTGATGGTGAAAACTATTATTATTGAAGTATTAAGATGAAGACACTCTTGATTTCACAAGATTTGTGGGAGATTGTGATAGAGGGTTATGTAAAAAAGGAGAAAATTGAATAAAAGAAGGATGAAAATGAGAATGTTGTGAAGATTACGGTTGTGGATCCCAACAAGAAGGAGAATCGAAAGAAGGATGCACGGACTCTTTTCTTGATTCAAGGAGGCATTTCCAACAAGAAATTTTCGAGGATAATTGGGCCTCAAACTTCGAAGGAGGCGTGGGAGATTTTGCAAAGGAAATTTCAAGGAACCGACAAAGTTATGGCGGTGAAACTCTTGGGCTTGAAAATGGAGTTTCAAAATTTGCAAATGAGGGAGAAAGAGACTCTTCAAGAGTATTTCTCAAAGGTGATTGAAATTGTGAACCAAATAAAGAATTTTGGTGAGGCGTTGACCGATAAATCGGTGTGCGAGAAGATTTTGATTAGTCTCCATTCGAAGTATGACAATATTGTGGCCCTTATTGAAGAAACCAAAGACCTCTCTACGATGAGTGTGCATGATCTTATGGGCTCTCTTGAGAGACATGAGGAACGGTTGAATAGGCATGGGGACCAAACTCTTGAAAACGCCTTTCAATCGAAAGTGAATGTGAAAGAGCATAACCAAAAGACAACTACCGAGAATACCTCTCACGACTTAAAAAAAAAACGAAAAAAAAGGACTTGACTAAAAAATATACATATAGAAGACTAAATATAGTGGTGCGCCTAGTCGTAAGTGCTTTAGACTTACTTTTGTAAAGGTTGTGGGTTTAAATCCTTTTTAGTGCATATTAAATTCTATTTTTAATTAATTTTCACACCTCATTTTAGATTTAGTTTTTTTATCTCCCCAATATATTTTACTTTAATTAATTTAACTCCCAAATTTATAAATTTTATTCTTGACATCACATTTTACAATTACTTTTTAATCCTTCAACACATATTATTTGATTGATATATTCATAAAATACAATTTTAGTTTAGTTAGAGGCACTGGTTTTATATCGATTTTGTTCCGATTTTATACCTGTTAAACCACTTAACCTTAAACCACTAAAATTTCCTGTCCGATTCGAAAAATCGATTTCAAAGCCATGATAATGACCCATCTTTCCCCGGACCTGATTACGATGCAATTGATATGCATGCATGAGAACTGTCTTCTCATCTGATTCCTTAAAAGTTTCTCTAACCATGAGATTTTGACCATCGCTTCTTCCTTTAGATGACAAGGTAGAAATCACATTTCAATTATTTATTTTCTTGGCAGTTAGAACTGATCGGCAAACCAGTTCATGGTGATGGTGGTTGATGCGTTCAGAAATGGCCCCTCCGGAGTATTTGCGGTTCTCCGCCGGGAGAATAACTAGAAAGGGCGATAGATCTTCTGGCCACCAAGATGACTTGGAAACTCCGTCCTCCCCTCCCGCAATCCTGAGAAAAAAAGATAAGAAGAACTAAGGGTGGACGCCGTTTCGGCGACGCCAGTCCGACGCTCAAGTCAGTTCCTCTTCGTGGAGACGTTTTTTAATTAGCGCGTAAAGGAGAAGAAATCAAGAAGTCGCTACGTGTGCCAGTTTGAGGGTCCTTTCTATTTGTATCACCACATTCATGAGCAGTACGTGGGACACGTCCCTAGTCAACACGTCGGGCACGTCTTACCCCTGTTGGCGTATCCACGTTCGTACGATAAAAATCCTGATCTTCCATAACCGTAACTCCCTCGGCCTCGGTAAGTGGTTTTCTTCTTCTTCTAAAGGCGCTCGGGAAATCAACCGAGCGGCATCAGCCGAGTCGCCCGCCTATTCTCATTTGGGAAATAACACAAGTTCCTTTCTTTCTTTCTCTCTTGAGCTCCTCTTTCCGGGTTTTCCCGAGGGGTTTCCTCTCGGACCCTATTCTGTGATCCGAATAGAGGTTACTTTAGGTGGCGAGGCTTTATCAGTTGTTCGAATCCCGCGGGGTGTTTGTTTTCGGTTACTCAAAAACCCGAGGGGTAACAGTAGTCTCCCCCTCAACTAGTTTAAAAAGAGTAGAGCGAGTTTTTTAAACGCAGTTATCTGAGCATCTTTCCCTCGGCGCTATCCTTTTTCATGGGATGCCTCCTTAGTTTCTAAGACCCCAAAAACCCTGTTTTCGCCAAAATGTAGTCGCCCGAGCGTCTTTCCCTCGGCGCTAACTTCTTCCTAGTGCCGTCGTATTTTTCTTAAGGCATAGAAACCGCGATCTTTGCGAGATCACGCTTATCGTGGCCACGTTCTCTTCCCCGCACGTGTCCTCTTCCTATGTCGGGATCTTTGGCGCTCGTATCTTTGAGTCCCGCGCCCATTACTGACACGACACAACCCTATATGCTCGATTGTTCACGTTTTCATCATGAAACGTCGCTTCCTACCCTCTCTATCGCATTCGTCTATAAATACCCTCGCCTTTCTTCCTCAACACACACTCACACTTCTCACTTACAGAAATGCTGCCGAACTTTTCTCTCTTTTAGGCTTATTCCGCAGATTCATAACCGTAAGCTTATTTCCCTCTTTCATAGTTTATCAATGGTTTCCTCTTGCGCATCTGAGAGAGGGGTCGAGGTCCCCGAATCTCACTCCGTCGGCGGCGACTCTGCCTCTCACAATTCACCCTCCGCCGGTGCCGCTCCGCCCGCAAAGACCTCACCGGAAGAAAAAGGCTCCTTCCAATTTTTCTGGGTTTAATTCCCATATCCCTCCTCTTTGGGAGGATTTCAACGACAATGCGGCTTTTTCAAAAGTCCATCGGGAATGGGTCCTTACCCTCGAGGCGTATCGAGAGATGCATGAGTTACCCTGACATGAGACCATGGTTTCTTCTCTCTCGTACGCCTTCGTCCCCGCTCTCAAAGAGAAGGCCGGGATGTCCGAGGCGTATGAGGTTCGAATCCTTCAACTCTTGGAAGTGGCGAGTGGCCCTCCTGAGGGATTCCATACGTTCTTCCTCGGACAAGTGGATATGAGACTTAAATTCCCTATTCCTCCTTTTATTTTGGATGTATGTAATTACTTCCAATTTCCCCTTCTCAGTTAGCTCCCAACTCCTTCAACCTCCTTTTATCTTTGGCCATTAATAGCCTCCTTCCTAAAAATTAATCGGAAGGAGCCAGGCAAATTCTTCTTCTCTTCTACCTTTGCTGAGGAGTTCATTGTTAGCAACCCTACCTCTCATAAGGGGTGGATGAACAAGTTCCTCTTTGTTCGTTTTCCCCCTGAGAGCTCGAAACGACATGATCTCCGAGTGGCCCGACTCTGCTTCCGCCATCGCCCTCCCAGCTCTGAATTTTTCGAGATGGTAGAGAAATTCAGAGCTGCAGTGGAGGGTAAAATTTTCCGTGCTCCCGAGCTTACCAAAGAAGACCTCCTCTGCTACTACGGTTTTAGTCCGAAGGAGGTGCCTCTGCTCGGGAGCATATGTACTTTTGCCTTTTGTGATTATTTCTTTCTTCTGAATGACTTCTTTTTTAACCGTTATATTCCTTTCAGAGTCAAGGATGAACCTAGCAGCTATCATTGCCCTTTAGAAGAAGAAGAGCGGGGCTCCTTCTACCCCTGATTCTCCCGCTTCTCCCGGCCCCTCCGCTCCTTCAAGGGGCAAAGAAAAGGATAAGAACCCTATCGCCTCCTCGGGACTTCGTCGACCACCTCAGAAGAAGAAAGCATCGGCCACTGAGGGTCCTTCTTCTAAGAAGGCGAAAGCGACCCCTTCCATTCCGACCGCTGCTGTTGCAAGTGATCATCCCTCCGAGGATTTCCCTCCCTAGAAACCGACTTTTTTTAGCCGCCCCCGAGCCCGGGATTGTATCGGGTTCCTGAGGGATTTTCCGAACGAGCCCAATCGGGGGCACATTCAGAAAATGACCCCCAAGGAGTTCTGCAGCGCTTATGCTCTTAACGCGGGGCATGTAAATTCTTTTACTTTTCTTTCCATGCCTCGCCTTTTAATTTCATCTCTTATGTCTATGCTTCTTCTTTTCGGGATAGGGGATGATTTACCACTCGATCCATGAGGATTCTAAAAAAACGGAGGCGGATTTGGGGCAGCGCATTGAGGAGTTGGTGCAGGAGGGCACTCAAGCCAGGGGCCGGGAGACGGACTTGCGAAGGCAAGTGAGGGAGATTCAGGGCAAACTGAACCAAGAGAAGTCTGCCCGTGCCAAGGAGGAGGCCGTTCGCGCTCGGGAAGAGAAGCTCCATCATGAGCTGCGGGAGAAGCTTGCCCGGGACTATACCCCAAACGAGGCTTATGGGGCCCAAATGATCCCCCTCTTTGGTTACAGCTTCT
Source organism: Linderniella brevidens (assembly GCA_004919715.1). Taxonomy (NCBI): domain Eukaryota; kingdom Viridiplantae; phylum Streptophyta; class Magnoliopsida; order Lamiales; family Linderniaceae; genus Linderniella; species Linderniella brevidens. Next base: position 7,690,284 of record SWDC01000148.1, read on the forward strand.
GGGGATGCGTGGCGCAGCTCAGGGCGGCCGGCTTCAGTCAGACAGACTTCCCCTTTGAGTTCCTTGATGCCGAGAAGGCCCTTACCTCATGCGATCCCGACTTCGGGTATCCTGCCGAGCCTCGTGTCTCTCGGAAGACTTCCCGAGCATCAACCATCTCTCAGCCTGTATTGATCGACAGCCCCGAGGAAGGGGAGACCCAGGAGAAGGAGGCCCCACTTGAGCCTGACCCAGGAGAAGTGGACCTAGCTATAGTTCGTGTAGCTAGGATGTTTTCTCTTTTTTTTTTTTTTTTTTTTTTGTTTTTTTCTTCGTAGTTGGTGTGCCATCGGCACCTGCCTGTAATCGAGTGCGCCTCGAGTACTTTATTGAATATATAAGCTTTGCATTTTGCGTAACTTATTCTTTCCGCTGCTTTTTCCCATGTTCTCTTCAAAATTTATAAGCCAGAAATCCTCTCGAGACTTTAACACAAACTGTCGAAAAGATATGCGCCCTTCTCCCCATTAATGTTGATTCCTGAGGGAGGTCATAAAGGGCCTTTCACCCCTTCCTATGCTTCCGTCGTAACTGAACTTCGATTTTTCCTATTTGCCAGTGAGACATTGAGTCAACAGATTTTTAAAAACGGGTACTTCAAATTTCAAATTTTCTTGACTTGTCGGGTACTCCTTTTTACCCATTCCTCGTACGACTCCTTTACTCTCAAGAGTTCCATATAAGGGACCGTGTATGCATGATTATTGCTCTACTTTAGCTCTTGAATATTTTCCTTCTCAAGAAGCCATGTCCTCTTCTCGTCATCGAGATAATTTAGTTTCCAAAAGAATAGCCCCCTCTTCCTCAGATTCTGATGATGTTCGGGAGATATTGCAAAATTCGTCCTCTCGGCGAGTTCCTTCCTTTCGCTCGGGTAGTGTCCCTGATCTCGGGCGCAGCCCTCCGTCCAAAGAAGGAAAAGACGACAAGACTTTCTGTCGAGATCTGATTAAGTGGGCGGCCGAGATAGAAGAGATCCGAGCCAAGAAAAGATTGCCTTGGGATCGCACCAAGGTGTCTACTTTAAATCCTTCCTTATTACCTGAATTTCTCGAGAAAGCTCGGATTCCTTCTGATTATGAGGTCAGAATTCCTGGACCCGAGCAAGTGGCCTCTCTTCCACCACTTGGTTTCTTATCGTTTTACACGGATCAGATCGACATGGGGCTTAGATTTTCACTTCCTCGCTTTCTCTTGGATCCGTGTGAAACTTTGCTCATCTCTCAGGGTCAAATCTTTGCCAACTCCTGTAGCTTAATTCTCGCTCTATTAGCTATTGCTCAGCAACACAAACTTCCTCCTTCGATGGAGTTAGTTACTAGCTTTTTCAAAATCGGCGAGAGGGAGGATGTAAAGTTTATTTTTACTCCCTCCTTCGTTGATATTTTTCAGGACAATTTTCCAGCCACTAAAGGTTGGATGAGTCGCTTCGTCTTTGTGAAGCCTTCACCCTCACATCAGGATCCTCGCTTTTATTCCTTACCTTGGAAAAATCATTGCAATATACCCTCTCAGTCTCCCGCCGTTCTTCATGAATTCTTGGATCTGATCGGCGAAAAGAGTTTCTCGGTGAGAGATTTGGTGCTAGATGACTCCTTTCAGAGTCAAGGTGTGTCCTTTGGGAATACTCCTTCTCGGGGAGATTCAGGTATGTTTCACGATCGTGCTAATCATACATATTCTCCTAACAATTTTCTTGAATCAGAAAATGGAATGGACTTCGAATCGGTAGTGGCTTTTCGCACCCGAGCATCTTTTTCAAAGTTTTGTGAGGCCGTTCCTCCTAAGCGTACCTTGCCTTCTGCCAAAAGGTCATCTTTCGAGGGCCTATTGGACTTTTTCTCGAAGAAAGCTAAGGTTCCCCTACCATCCGTGACTTTGAATCTCGATCCCGAGAGTGCGTCTCTTTCTCCCGAAGCCTTCGCGCACCTTTCCTTCCTTATGGAGAGGGGGCCTCCTCTTACTTTTATATGCAGACATTTTTATCTCCGGAGGAAATGAGTTATATAACAAAAGTACCCGATAAAGATTTTTTGAATAAGTGGGCCCTTTCGCACAGCCAGGTACTACATCTACTCTTGTCCTCCTTTAGGAAATTTTTAGGACTTACGATTTTTTATCAGGCGTATTCGCTCTCCTGTGAGGGGGCAGACGCTTCAGGGCCTTGAACGAGATGGCTGGGGCGGCTAGTAGCAACAATGTAGAAACAATTATGAGGCTATTGGAAGAGGCGCAAGAGGCCGGTCGTTTGAAAAAGCTACTCGGCGATTCCCACACAGAGACCGAAAAAATCTGGTCAGAGCTTCAATCCGAGCACACCCGCAGTCGTAGCATGGAGGGGCTCTTATCCCATGGCCTTGTCCCTACTGACCGAGTGCCTGAGGCGGCTAACTTGTATTTCGATTATGGGTTCCGAGGGTGTCTTGCACAGATTAGGGCTAACGGTTTTTCCGCTTCCCAATATCCTTTTGATTTTCTCGACCAAGATCAGGCTCTTCTGGATGCGGCTGCCCATCATACTTCATCAGGTGTCTTTCCAAAATCCCGAGAAGCTGGTAATTCTGAGTCTGAAGAGGATGATGTGTCCATCAAGGATTCGGGAACGAAGAAAGATTCTGAGTAGTGTCGCTAAGTGTCCTATGTTTAGATTATGCTGCCTCCTTATATTTGCGTTGTTTCTTCTGGAATATTCTTCGTTTTTGTTTAGAGCACTGTCAGTAGTATGCTTCGATGACTTTATTTATAACTTCTTCGAAAGTCCCCCTTTTTTTTCTTTCCATTCTTACCTTTTTAACTTCGTCTTGTTTTGATCGGGATGCTCAAGCCCGTTCCCCGGGCTTCCGGTCCACTCGGGATGGCCTTCCCTCCCTCAGAGGACTTCCCTCCATTCAGTCGGGGTGTGGATGCATCTATCCGAGATCTTTTCCCCCTGATTCGATCGTGGTATGGGTGCCTCCATCCGAGGGCTTTTTCTCCCGATTCAATCGGGGTATGAGTGCCTCCATCCGAGGGCTTTTCCTCCCGATTCAATCGGGGTATGAGTGCCTCCATCCGAGGGCTTTTCCTCCCGATTCAATCGGGGTATGGGCGCCTCTATCCGATGGCTTTTTCCTCCCGATTTAATCGGGGTAATGTATTGACTTGGGAGTGTAATTCCCTAACATCATTAGGGGATTCTTGAATGAACAAAAAGCGAAAAACTTCATTGATTCCAAAGACTCTAGCAAATAACTGAACAAGTAAACTACTGAAAAATAGACCAAATTAACAAAGGAATAATAACTCTAGGGATAATATTTTTTCAAATGCTTAGCGTTATGAGGCCGACTTAGCTTCTTCCCTTCCAAGTCCTCCAAGTAATAAGCCGCCTCTCCTGCTTTCCGCACCACCTTGTAAGGCCCTTCATACTTTGGCTCCAGCTTCCCTTGATTCTCATGCTGTAATTTTTCCTTCATGACCAAATCCCCTTCCTCAAACCTCCTTAAGCATACCCTTCGATTATAGGCTCGGGTAATTCTTCTTCGGTATGCAACCATTCTCAAAGCAGCCTTCTCTCGATTTTCTTCGATCAGATCCAGTTCGTCCGCCCGAAGTTGGTTGTTGTTATCTGAATACCCGAGTACTCGAGCACTTTCCTGTTCTAATTCTGCGGGCAGAACAGCCTCGCTATCATACACCAAGCTAAAAGGGGTCTCCATCGTTCCCGACCGGGGAGTCGTTCGGTAAGATCAAAGAACGCTCTGTAGCTCATTGAACTAGGCCCTGTTCAATCCATCCAATCGAACTTTAAGCGATTGAACTGATTAGTCACTTCCACCTGACCATTACACTGCGGGTATGCCACGGAGGTGAACACCTGTTCAATTCCTAACTCTTCACACCACTCCTTTAATTTTTGCCCACTGAACTGCCTTTCATTGTCTGATATGAGTCTTCTCGGGACTCCGAATCTACACACTATATTTTTCCAGAGAAAGGTCATGACAGCCGCATCCATAATGCGTACGAAAGCCTCGGCTTCTACCCATTTGAGAAATAGTCGATGGCCACCAACAAAAATTTCTTTTGCGAGGTGATGCCTTCAAAGGGCCCCACAATATCCATACCCCATTGATCGAACGGGAAAGAGGATACTACCGATTTCATCATTTCGGCTGGCACTCTTTGAAGGTTGGCATGTTTCAGACATCTGAGACATCCTCGCACTAATATGATGGAATCTTCCCTCATCGTAGGCCAAAAGAACGCTGCTAATAAGGCTTTCCGAGCCAACGCCATGCTTCCGATGTGCCCTCCACAAGCTCCTTCGTGGATGTCCCGAAGGACTTCTTCCGCTTCCTCTTTTGAGAGGCATCTCAATAAAGGTCCCGAGTAGGACCTTTTGAACAGTATCCCGTCTATCATAGTGAACCTAAATGACCTTTTCGAGATGGACTTGGCACATACTTTATCTTCGGGTAATGTTTGGTTTGACAGGTATTGGCGAAGGTCGTACCGCCAATCTTCCCGAGGGAGTACTTCTTCTACGTTGATCTGATAAACCGCGGGGGCCAATTCCACTCTGGTTCCTTCTTCGGGAGGGTTCAAGGAGCTACCCACTTGGCTACCCTGTCCGCCTTCTCGTTTTCTGTTCGAGATATCAATACTAGTTTGAGCTCCTCGAAATCCTTCTTTATTTGTTCGAAGGCCTTGACATACTCTATCACCTTCTCTCCCTTCACTGAAAAGTTTCCTTCCACTTGCTGTACCACTAACTGAGAATCTGAGTGTAAGGTCAACCTCGATATTCCGAGCCTCTTAGCCTATTGAGCCCAATCAGCAGAGCTTCGTACTCTGTTTCGTTGTTAGATGCCCGGAAATTCAACCTTATCCCGAGGCTATTCTCCTCTCCCCAAGGGGATATGATTACAGGGCCACCGCGTTTCCATACTGGCATGAGGACCCATCTACGAACATTCTCCACATTTCAGAAGGTCCTTCTTCATTCATTTCTACCAGGAAATGTAATATTTCATGAGCTTTTATGGTGGCTCTTGGTCGAATTGTATATCATATTCTCCCAACTCGGTAACCCATTTTATTGACCGTCCCGAAGCATCTGGCCTTGTGACTATGCTCCCCATCGGGGTATTGGTCAACACCATAATCGGGTGAGAGAGAAAATAGGGCTTCAGTCTCCTCGCCGTGACCACTAGTGCTAGAAGTAGCTTCTCTTGATTGTTATACCGCATCTCCGCTCCTTTAAGGACATGGCTCACAAAATAAATGGGCTTCTGTTCCTTTCCTTCTTCCATTACTAGGACCGAGCTAACTGCACGGGCGGTGGCAGAGAGATATACCATCAACACCTCCTCGGGTTTTGGTTTATTCAATACTGGTAATTCCTTCAAGTACTCCTGAAAAGCCTTTTCACATTCCGGGTTCCATTGAAAGTCTTTGATCCTTCTTAAAATCTTAAAGAAAGATAAGCTTTGCTCGACGGACCTGGCAATGAACCTAGATAGAGCGGCTATTCTTCCCGTCAACCTTTGCACTTCATTGAGGTTCTTAGGAGAAGTCATGCCTATGATAACCTCAACTTTGTCTGGATTAGCCAAAATTCCTCTTCGAGTTACCATATATCCGAGGAACTTTCCCGTTCGAATGCCAAAAGTACATTTCTCAGGGTTTAACTTTACGCCATACCTCCTTAAAGTAGTGAGGGTCTCCCGGACGTCCGACAAGAAACATGCGTGCTCCCGGGATATGATGAGTATATCGTCTACGTACACCTCCACGTTCCTTCCTATCTGGTGTTCGAATACTTTGTCCATTAAACGCTGGTATGTAGCACTGGCGTTCTTTAAGCCGAAGGGCATCACCACATAACAAAAGGTCCCTCTTGCCGTTACGAAACTTGTTTTCGACTAATCATCCTCGGCTAGCCCGATCTGGTGGTACCCTTGGAAAGCATCCATGAAACATAACAGCTCATATCCTGAAGTTGAGTCCACCAACTGGTCTATTCGGGGAAGGGGATAACAATCCTTGGGACAAGCCTTGTTGAGGTCCCTAAAATCCACACACATGCACCACTTCCCCGATGATTTGGGAACCAATACAACATTCGAAAGTCAAGTAGGAAATTGTACCTCTTTTATGTGTTCGGCTGCTACGAGCCCTTCCACCTGTTCCTTAACAGCCATATCTTTTGCGAGCCCGAGGTGTCTCCTTTTTTAGAACACAGATCGGGTAGCCCGGGACACGTTCAACTTGTGTTCCATGATGTTCCTGCTGATCACCCTTAAGTCGTTCCCTGACCGGGCAAACACGTCATCATTCTGTCTTAGCAGGGTTATAAGGCCTCTTCTCAATTCCTCCGTTAAATCCTGAGCTATTCTTATTGTTCCCGAAGGAGGTCTTATCATTACCTCCTCAGTTCCTCCCTCGGATGTTTTGGTCTTCCCTTCGAGGAAGCCTTCCTCGGAGGTTACTTCCTCGGGGGTTACTTCCTTAGCTGCTTCTTCCATCTCTTGTTCCATCGTATTTTCGGCTTTGACGGTGTGTATTGTTCGGACAACTTCCCGCCTAGTATGTAATAATGACCTCCTTTGTGTAGTTTCAAATATTTTATTTCCATTCTGACTTCTTCCACATAGCATTTACGAGCCACTCTTCTATCCCCGAACACCTCTCCCACCTTATTTCCCACGGGAAACTTCATTTTTTGGTGTAAGGCCGAAGCCACAGCTGTGAAAGAGCTGAGGGCAGGACTTCCGATGATGGCATTGTAGGAAGAAGGCACTTGTACTACAATAAAGGGAACAATTCGAGTTTTCTTTAGACCGCCACTCCCTAATGTAATTGGGAGCTGGATTACGCCCATTGCCTCAATAGCATGTCCCGTGAACCCGAATAGAGCGGTTTCAACAGTATCCATGTGATATTCCTATCTCCATTTGGTCTAGAGCCTCCTTGTATAGGACATTTACCGAGCCCCCATTGTCAACGAACACCCTTCCCACGTCGTGATTTGCTATTTCTACTCGTACTACAAGGGCATCCTCCTGAGAGTCGTCCCCGCTGTGGAAGTCTTCGGGTCCAAAGCTAATAAGAGGTCCTGATCGTTTTGCCACTGTCTTTACTTCATAGATTTGCAGTTTCCTGACCGCCGCCTTTCTAGCCCGATTGGAGTCGCCACAGGCAGGTCCCCCGGATATCATGTTAATCCTTCTCACTGGTGAAATCCGCTTCTCGGGAGAGCGCACTCGCTCGGGTTCTCTCCGTCCCGATTCACTCGTCGAGTCTCTCCTCGGCCCTCGGGGACCCTACGTCGAATTCTCTCTGGGGACCTTCCTTTATGCCGAGGGAGTTTGGGGGTGGGTACGGCCTCCTCTGCTGATAGCCCCGTTCTGCTTCCTTCCTCTCTAACAATGGGGTTGAGTTCCTCTCACCCTCGACTAACTCGCTCCTTGCTTCTAGGTTTATTTCTACCAATCTCTCTAACTCATCATTGAGATGATAGCAGTCATCCGTGGTGTGACCATATTCTCGATGGAAGCTGCAATATTCTCCCGACACCGGGTTTTTAGGCCCTTCTTTACTGCGAACTGGCCTTCGAAGGGGATATCGGTCATCGCAAATTTCCAAATCTCGAATCTGGTTGGCCTTCCATCTGGTGTTCCTCAGCCTCGGTTAATGGGAGCCTCCCTTTGGAAGTTTTCTCCTCTGGGCGTTATATCATTTTCTCCCTCATGTGATGAATTCACGATCCGCTTCTTCTCGGGCTTCCTATACCCCTGTGCTTCCTCAACCCTTACATACTTCTCCACTCGATTCACCAACTCGTCCACCGTTAACGGGTATTTTTTCGCTAACGATGTGTATAGCTCTCCTTCTTTTAGCCCATGGTGAGCCGATTAGCAAATCCGAAGTGGCTGTCGGGACTTGCATTGTGATGCCATTGAACCGTCGGAGATAGTCCCTAAGGCTCTCCCAATCACCCTGTTTCATGTTCAACATGTTAACGACCGAAGAGGGTCTCCTTCGACTGCTTGAGAAATGCTTTAGTAAGTGAGGTTTTGGAAGTTTTTAATGTCCCCGGAGGGCAACATGGTGAACTACTGTTGAGCTCTCCGGGTGAGCGTAGTGACAAACACATGGCACTTAATCGCATCGTCCAATTGATAAAGAGCCGCGTTTCCTTCAAAGCTCGCTAGATGATCATCTGGATGCCCCGTGCCATCGTATCGACTCATTTCTGGGAAACGGAAGTTGTAAGGCAGAGGGAAGGCGAGTTTCTCGGCTGAGAAGGGAGACCCTCGGGGGGTCGGTACTGGCACGGGGGGATCGACGACTTCTTTTTTTCTTTATCTCAGCCCTCATTATTTCTAATTCTGTCGCCTCCGTTTTTACTTGCCGGCGGGCTTTCTTTACCTGTGCAGCGTCTAACTCTTCTCGCAATGTTCTCTCGGGTCGTCCCTCGCTGAGTCCTTCATCTCCTTGCGATTCCCCTTCATGTTCTACGTGATTGGAAACGCTATCCTCTTCTCCAGTTGCTGGAGGCGGGTCTTGGGATACAGCAGGTCCCTTTTTCTTTGGCCGCTCAGCCATCAGAGCCTCCACATCTTTCCTTATTTTCCTAATTTCTTGAAATTCTGGGCGTTGAGAAAACGCCATATTCACTGTGTTCGCCATCACTCTAGATATCTATTCCATAGTCGGAGGCCTGCCTCCGGGTAAGGGTGAATCATCTCTAACACTCACCATTTTTATATTATTATATGTCGCTCCCACAGACGGCGCCAATTTGATGCGTTCAGAAATGACCCCTCCGGAGTATTTGCGGTTCTCCGCCGGGAGAATAACTAGAAAGGGCAATAGATAGATCTTCTGGCCACCGGGATGACTTGGAAACTCCGTCCTCCCCTCCCGCAATCCTGAGAAAAATGAGAGATAAGACTAAGGGTGGATGACGTTTCGGCGACGCCACTCCGACGCTCAAGTCAGTTCCTCTTCGTGGAGACGGTTTTTAATTAGCGCGTAAAGGAGAAGAAATCAAGAAGTCACTACATGTGCCAGTTTGAGGGTCCTTTCTATTTATACCACCACATTCATGAGCAGTACGTGGGACACGTCCCTAGTCAACACGTCGGGCACGTCTTACCCCTATTGGCGTATCCACGTTCGCACGATAAAAATCTTGATCTTCCGTAACCGTAACTCCCTCGGCCTCGGTAAGTGGTTTCCTCGGCCTCGGTAAGTGGTTTCCTTCTTCTTCTAAAGGCGCTCGGGAAATCACCCGAGCGGCATCAGCCGAGTCGCCCGCCTATTCTCATTTGGAAAATAACACAAGTTCCTTTCTTTCTTTCTCTCTTGAGCTCCTCTTTCCGGGTTTTCCCGAGGGGGTTCCTCTCGGACCCTATTCTGTGATCGAATAGAGGTTTCTTTAGGTGGCGCGGCTTTATCGGTTGTTCGAATCCCGCGGGGTGTTTGTTTTCGGTTACTCAAAAACCCGAGGGGTAACAGTGGTCAAATTTCCATGAACAGTAATCTTTATTACTTCATGTGGCGTAACCTTAGCAGTGTTGGGAAATTCCTCCACTTCGTCTTCATAAAGTTCCATTAAAAGTCAAGGAATTTAATCAAATTAGAGTCGATTAGGATGCTGACATTTATCTCATTTCGGCATTCCTTGATTCAATAGTCTCTGCAAAGGTAACTTGCAATGCAATGTTACGAAGACGGAAGGCCCTAGATGCCATTAGTCTTCATGAGAGTTTGATTTTTTCAAAAGCCCCAAGTACTTGGAAATCAGATAGTTACATTGATTTTATAGTAGTTTCCCTTTTGTGTGTTAAGGAAGGCTAGTATAAATCTCCTTGGAGATTAATATAATCGCGTCTCCTTAGACATGAATTAAATGCGAGACCACGCCCAATGATTAATCCTCTGAACTGCTGATACTCCCAGTATCCTAAGTCAAACAATGAATTTAAACGAGCCATTACAATACGTGATATTAGGTTAATACTCAATTAAAAATATCTAAAGACATCCTAATGATTGGACGTTTTCAACAACGATGGAGTTGGCTAGTTATCAGTCGGTGAAGAAGGAAATAGTCCAACATAAAAGATCTTACACGCATGTCTATCTGGAAAGTATACACTTGAGTGGGATCAACATGCTTAATGTATGATGCGCCGAACTGAAAGATTCAGTCTGAGGTGACTCAAGGGTGGATTAAGGATTATGCATAACATTCATAGTTAGTTCAAAGGAGAGATTCTAAGTTTATTTAAGGACGAATTATGGTTATGTTGTTATGTATTGTTCCCATGAATATATGTATATAAAGATTAAGAAATATATAATTAAAGGTAAAACTTAGCTTCCTGTAGTAGCTTTCTTCACTTTCAATCTCCATCAACGGAGTCGAAGTTTCCTCCTTAGTTCGATCTTGTAGTAGCTTTCTTCACTTTCGATCTTGATATGAATATTCGGTCCAACACTAGTCGTTTAGTATCAGTTGTCCTACTCTAACTCTAAGCTTTCAGTTCATAGAATTTGACCGATGGCTCCATATAGTCATTTGAAAAATCGTGCAAGGCTCCTTCAAGTTCATCACGTGACTTATTTAAGTCAAACTGGTTTTCGTGGAGATAAGCCATAATGCATACAATTTACTCTTCAGTCTCACTAACCCTTGCATTTTCTTCAGAACTGCTTATGTTTTTCTTGGTTTCATCCCAGTTGTGCTTACTAGCTAAGTGCTTTTTGACAGCTCTTCCTTTAAGGAGACTTGAAATCCTTCAAAAGTTTCTCTTTTTTGTCTTTTCTTTGCGTTTAATGTGACCTTTCCTGCTATAAGTGAAACATGCCAAGTGAGTTTCATCTACCGTTTAGCTTGTTTTCTCTAGTTTGTTTGTTGCCTTCTTAGATTTCACATAGCTTCTTCCAGATGGCACATTCCATCTCACACATCGTTACTTGATTGACTATCCATCTGTCGAGCGTCCTGAAGATCGTGCCTTGGCCATGTTATTGAGGTCAATTTTTTTCTTTTCTTCAGGGGACCACTAGCCCGTGGCTTTGGGATTTCCGAAAGTGCATCTCTCTCGATACCATACATATATGGTGTTGGCTTTCATGTTTTGGGAACGTAATGAAATTTTACATAACTTCGTCTAACGGTGACATATGAGTCTTTATCCGTATCTTCCATTCAATTTAAGCTTTTATGCTGAACATAGGAATCTTTGAAGATGAACTCATTTCTTTGGTTGAGATTGAAAACAACTTGCTCCAATACCACTTATTAGGATCCATCTTGATGTTTAAAGGGGATGAATAAACATTCAGTCAGTTTGCGCTCTTTTGTGCTTTTGTTGACAGTCGGTCTGATGTAGGCTAACTATCGGTTCTCAATCTACACAGTGGTGCCAAGATGCAGAAGATATCTAGTAACCAACTGCGAACGAATGGGTACTGTGTGAAGAATGGTTGGTGGATTTATTTCTGAAAGTTTGGAGGCTGACTCCTCATGCGTCTTCCCTGCAAGGAAGAGTTCCAATAGAACACTTTGGCTTACAACCCTCGTTGTACAACCCACGTAGTTAGTCTCTTCTAACTAGACTCCTAGTAACTCATCCACAACAACTTTTTACAGTTCAGTGATATCAGTCGCACCATCGACTTAAACTTATCTATACCACGAGCTTTTTATCAATGTGAACTAGAACACTTCCATATTGGACCTTTACAATGACTTTTGTTTCTATAGTCTTTCAACACTATTCTCACAAGTCGCTCGGATTCTATCAAAAGCTTCCTTTTAGATTGATATCTCAGAATTATCTGATGTGTATAAATTATCTTGTCAATGTTGATCTTCAGGTATTTTATGAGGAGGACTTTAATTGGCCGTTGTGGAAACAGATAGAATTTCTTCAATCTTCGACCTTCAAAATCGTCATCTGTATAGTGAATTAAATTTACATTATCAAAATGGATTGTTGACTCGGAAGCTCGTGTCCTCTTTTTTTTTTTTTTTCGAAAAGGAGTTAACCTCTACATTCAACGGCTTTCTCTCTTGAATATTTAACTCTGCTTATCTTCAATCATCACATTATCTCGTGTGGATACATTTTCAAAATTCGAACGTCGAGCGTCTAGTATTTGGTCTCTTTCTGAACTTCATACCGATTTTAATTCATTTTCAATCTTCAGTATACTTGATGTTCAATCTTCTGGCCGATCGAGACTACCCAACCGGTCTATTGTCTTGCGTCGGTCTCAATCAACTATTATTCTATACTTGATTGTAGTTTGGACCGATTTGCCAGTTTTCGTTGTTTAGTTTAATCCCCTAATCGATATTAATTTGAATTAGGTTTAATTCAAGATCACTAACATGTTTCAAACCTTTATTACATCAATTTATTTTTTTAGTTCGTCGAACTGATAGGCACTTTTATTATTTTATTTCTCAAAATCTATTCAACTATAATGAAAATTTAAACATAAAGAATATTTCAAATGAGAACCCAACAACCGCCCGATTGCATGTTATTCGTCGGGCTGGATTCCTGAAATAGATTTCGAAGCGAACCATATATTCGCTTCAATTCAACCTCCCGAACCAGCAAAAAAACCGATCCAAAGATCACTGAAAAAGGCTCCATTTATTGGCCCTTATAAAAGATTATTTACATATCAATCATTTCATATTTGAGAATCCACAATCAGTCCATTATCAGTGATGAACAACATGCGTGATTATATAAGTTAATCAATGATAGGCTTTGCAATAATCTTTATACTCTTTTCTATACTGCGTATGAATATTTGTATGTATGTCGAAATTAAACTCGTTTCATCCTCTCATTCCATACAATTGATGCTTTAATTCAACTTAGACACAATCTATTGCATATATATTTTGGAAAGCCATGAAATTTATGGGCTCACAGATATGACATGTACCAAATAAAAACTAAAGCTTTGTTCCCCCAGCTCACTTTCCATGTCACATGATGAATACGTGGATACAGGTCTTCACTCGGTTCTGGTTTCGACCTGTTGAAGAAACGGGTGGACCCGTAACGTGACATTGATAAACAAAAACTACAACACTTGTGTCAAACCAATTTTTTTAAGCAGAAAATCGAAGAGAAATAAAATAAAGGTCAAAAGTTGCGGCTTAAACCTTAAACCGCCGGTTCAAAGGTTTTCTACCGTAATAAAACCAAATCCAATTTCGGTTTGAACTGGAACAACCGACTACAGTTAACCGAATTGTTGACTGACAATCGGTGCTAAATCGATTCTAATAGTAAAACCATATGAACAATACATGTAACCACTCTCAAACACATACAAATACAGAATGATGTCGTGGCATGGGTAACTTTTATTGTAAGGGCAATTCAATATAAGGAAATGAATGAATAACGAGATAAAAGGCGAGCGATAAGCCGTACGGTTGGTTAATCAACACAATAACTTCTCACGAAGTCATGTAAAAAAACATAAAATAAAAATAAACGAGCCAATAACTCACCCCTCTCTGCACACGCACACAAACAAAGCAGGCACACAGACACAGATACATACATACACTTGAACAACATCTGTAATTGATTATCGTAAGTCGTCATCAACACGCAACCTCTGTCACGACTTCTCTCCTGTGGAAGCTTCGATGGCACCCACAAGCGGCGCATGTCATCGCCTCATTGGTCCCTTCTTCACCGCAAGGCATAAACTCCCTGCAACCATCCACGGCGTATCCCCCCATTTCCGCCGCCTGATTCTTCTGACACTCACCGTACAGCACCGTTCTTACAGCGGAAGAGGAGTTGAAAGATGATGATGAGTTTCGTGAATCATCTGCGTCTGACGTCAATGCTGGTGTTCGATGCAAGACCCCATGACGATTCTTCATTTTAGACCTATAGTTGATTGAAGAAGCAGAAACTGTCCCGTTATAAGTGCGTATGTGCAAAGGCAAGAAACCCTAACCCCAAGAAGCTTATTTATAATAAAAAAACCCGCTTATTGTGGGAACAAGACTTTAATTTTAAAGGTTCTTTTAAAAAAATGGCCATTAACTGGGTCAATTTTAAAACAATGGCCTCGTTGACGATTGTTTTTTGGTCAATAGCCCCCACTTTGTTTAAACGTTAATCATATTAACTAATTCTCATACTTAACTCATTAAAATTTAAAAAAAAAAAAAAACCAAAATATGGCCGTACAGATGCAATAACTGAACATGTGTTCATCTCCCTCTTTAACCATAACCATACAATCTATATGAATGCATTATATTCTCCATTTTAAAGAACAAAGGGTAACCACAAGCACCTCTCTCACAAACCTAAAGTGACGCGAGTTGTTCTCTTCGTTTAGTGCCGGAAAAAACTTCTCAAACCAAGAAAACAGCAAGCATTTCAGCATAATTTACCAGTAAGCATTCGTTACATGAAAACTGTAATTTTAATGTCGAAAATGGTGAATTTCCAGTCCATTACCCCCGAAAATGTATGGATTATTTAGTAGATAATGTGTACTAGCCAGAGTTGCGATTTTTCAGTGGTTACTACGAAAATTCGGACCTGAAAATGCAGACTCTGCGGTCCAGTTTTTGTGAAGGGGACCCATGCGAAAATGCAAGGGACCCAAACGTATATACAGGGTACTCGAGCATATATACAGGGTACCCGCGCATATGGGCTGCTGTTTTTTAAGTGCATGGGACCCAGGGAAAAAAACGCAGGAGACCCAAACGTAAAAGCATGGTACCTTATTATAAGTGCAGGGTCCCCGCCAATGTTGTGCGCGGGTACCCTGCTTTTACGCGCGGGTACCATGCGCTATACGTGCGGGTACCATGCGCTATACGCTCGGGTCCCCTGCCTTTATGCGCGGGTACCCTGCGTTTACACTCGGGTTTCATGATCCCATGCTCGGGTCCCCTGCATGTATATACATGTTCCGTGATCCAATGTCGGGTCCCATGCGCTGAAAATCATACATAAGCACGTTATATGACGACAATCGTTTTCTAAACAATAACTTTGCATAATATTGCAGGTGCTCAATATAACAATTACCAACATGGCATTTCAATTCGATGGTCGGTGGTTAATCGGCGAGGACAATACCTCGACTTGGTCCCCTGCGTCAAATTGTAGCTAGTATTCAATTTTGGCGGATGAGGACGCATGCACGTTACAAGACGTGAATGAGAGAATTGTAGCGGTGTTGTCGTTTTGCAACGACAAGGCGAGACTGACGCTAAGCTATATGCCAAATGTAGCCTACAGTTATCTCAGACCCATATACATCGATAACGACTATGCTCTACATGCGTACTTGGATTTTGGTGGCCCTCAATCGAGACCCGTGGTTCATGTCGAGGTGGTGGAATGTGCGTGTGTGGCTCCGTCAGACGCAGTTGCTGGTTCTTCTAGTTATAATATCGGACTCATAGCCGATTGCGATGAAAATGCGCAAATCGAACCGTTTGAGGGGTACGGTTGCAGCCCATCGAACGAAAATGAAGATGAAGGTCTTGAAGAAGATCTCGCTGGACCGTCCGGGTGTAGGGATGACTCGGGTTGGCATTCGAACGAAAATAAAGATGAGCCAATCGAACACATTGACGACTCGGAGGAGGAATTTGTAGCGCGTGATCACAACGACGATGAAGATGACGGAAGATGACGATGTAGATCGTATCCTTGTAGATGAGGCTGCTGATGATACTTTCGCATTTCCGGACGGTTCAAGCCTACACGTTGGGCAGCAGTTTCGTGACACGGCGGAAGTTATCGAGGAGATATCCAAAATTGCCTTGGCGGCGTCGTTCGAGTGCAAATTAGTAAAGTCGAACAAAACTTTGTTTTTCGTGAGATGTGTGATGGAGCAATGTTCGTGGCGCTTTCGAGCTGCAAAAGATAGGGATTCTCCTTTCTTTTTCGATACGGACATATTGCAGAGGAGTTGGTCGGTAACGGGGACGATTGTTACGCGTTGATCCCGGCGTACTTGGAAGCTGTGAAGCAAATGAATGTGGGAAGTGTCACGGATTGGGAGATGGACGAGGAAAACAGATTCAAATATTTGTTTTTGGCGTACGGTGCATGCATAGCGGGATTTGCTTTCTTGCGTAAAGTAATTTCTATAGACGCCACCTTTTTAAAGGGAAAGTATAAAGGGTGATGCTCGTTGCAACGGCGCAAGACGGCGATTACCATCAGTATCCTATCGCATGGGGTATTGCGAGCACCGAATCTACCGAATCTTGGACATGGTTCTTGACAAGATCGTATTGCCCGAGAACAAGGTACAACATCGTGACCACTAACGGCTCGGAATCGATAAATGCCGCTCTACGTGCGGATATAGTGCTTTCATTCATATGATTGTTGGATTTGATACAACGTTTGCAACAAGTTGGTTTAGTAAGTATCGAAGAACTTGCGAATCTTCGATGGTAGCCAATGTCACGTTATTTACGCCGAAGGTCGAGTCAATCGTATGGTCGCACTACATAAATTCACAAAATCTACACGTGTCGGAAATTGGCATTCAACGGTTTAATGTATACGGGCATGGAGTCAACGAGGTGGTCGACATCGAGACGAAGTCATGTAGTTGTAAGATGTTCGATATCGATCGTATCCCCTGTGCGCACGCCATTGCGGCTTGTGGTGTCGCGAATGTAGGTGTTTATTCGCTAGTCAATGCGTATTACAACTTGAAGACATGGAAATTAGCGTACGAGGGTACCATATGACCTGTCACCGATCGCGTTGAAGGAATTGTGAATATGCTACCACCTATCGTTGACCCAAAACGCGGAAGAACACAAAAAAATAGAATGCCTTCCGTCGGAGAATTTGGTAGGAGGAGGTAAATCCTATGAGTTTGATTTGTACATTTGTATATGTATGATTGTTATTGAAATTCGGTATGTTGGAATGTTTCGTATGTATAATGTAATAGACATGGAAATTTAGTGGTTCAATGGATGTTGGCGTGTTTGGTATGTTGGCTTGTGTGGTATGTTGGCGGGTACCTTGCGCAACATGTGCGGGTACCGTGCATTAGTGTGCGGGTACTGTGCCCAGCATGTGCGGGTACCTTGCGCACCATGTGCGGATACCTTGCTGCAGGATTTGCGGGTATCGTGCGCCATATGTGCGGGTACCATGCACACACAGTATGGGTATCGTGCGCGTACAGTTGTCAGATGCTTTCAGTAAGTTACATCAATTAACTCAGCACGATACGTCATTCGTTGTCAGTACGTTAAATCATTAAAAAATATAATCGCTCAGATCAAATGATCGGGATAATCATTAACCAATTATTCTGAAATTATTAAACAATCATTAAACAATTTTGAAATAATCGCAGTAATCATTAAACAATTATTCTGATTGTTAAAATAATTATCTTTTTAAAATAACCGTGCATATATGTGCGGGTGCCGTGCGCTATATGTGCGGGTACCGTGCCAGTATTGTGCAGGTACCGTGCATATATGTGCGGGTGCCATACGCTATATATGTAGGTATCGTGCGCTATATGTGCGGGTACCGTGCCAGTATTGTGGGTACCGTGCATATATGTGCGGGTGCTATGCGCTATACGTGCGGGTACTGTGCATTAGTGTGCGGGACCGTGCCAGTATTGTGCGGGTGCTATTGATATATGTGCGGGTACCGTGTATTATGGTGCGGGTGCTATGCATATATGTGCGGGTACCGTGCATTAGTGTGCGGGTACCGTGCATATACAACTCCAAATACAACATCTAACATATCAAAATCCATTATTACATAAACATGTTCCATCTTTACAAAATGCCCGAAATACAACTTATTGATACCAAGAAGCCCAATCATTAAGACGAATGGAAATACGTAGGTATTCCCGAAATTGCGTCATCTGCCGCCCGGTAAGCTCCGCAATGTTATCGCCACGAAAGAGCATAAAAATGCCGCTCAACTTCATGAACCCCACAGTCGCCGCTGAAAACAACCAAAAGTTTAGTAATGAGATATGATGTATTAAACTCAACTTCAAATTGAAATATGCTACACTTACGAATTTTCTTGCTTCTTGATATTGAAGATCCTCTCCACCTTCCACTTCCTAAACGCGCTTGGAATTAAACCAAGTTTCTTGAGTACGATCGGAACCACTAATTGTAGCCCGCTCAAGGCCGCGTTCATGTTGCGCATGTCGACATCGCAGGACGGATCCGAGTCGAATACCCGTATGGTCTTGTTCTTCCAATCGAGGACTGCAAGAACCCAGTGAGCGATGGTCTGCACCGGCACCACGATATATTCAGCAACTTGACATGACACCGCCGGTCAGTCCCGATCTCGTCCCTCTGCATAGTGGACCAAATACGCCAGCATGTCCTTGACAAACTTCCCATTTACTACGCAGTCCCGGTCGATGCTCTCCTTCAACCCGAATCCCACGAAGGCAATAGCACCAGGGCAGAAGGTATGAACCCTCTAATGCTTTCGTCAATGTGCTACAAAATAAAAGGAAACAAATTAAGTTAAAAAACATATTAAATGATTAGTACGAATTGGTTAAGTCTCCTTCGTACCGCGTCGTCGAGCCACCACGAAGGCGTGTACAATTGTTAGAACCACGTATTGGTTCTGTACGAATTGGACAAGCAAAGCTGGTGCTCGTTATCTTCTATCGTATCGATCCTCTGCTTTATCCGAGGCCATAGCTTCAGCTTTCTCTTTATGTGTCTCTCCAGCTGTGGGTTTCGGCTGTTCTGCACGCGATTCTGATTTGGATCGGTGAATGGGGTCACCTGGTACTTGAAAGGCCTCCTTTCGCGAGGCGGCGTCGACTCCGCCGCGGCCTCGGTTTCCACCGCGGCCTCGGCTTCTACCGGGACCTCGGCTGTCACCTGGACCTCGGCTCTCGGGCTGCCTCGGGTTCCGAAGGATAGAATGCTTGGTTGGAGCTACCGGCCTCAAAACCTAACAAGATAACACTTCAACGTCAAAAAGTATACTATGAAAACATAATGCAAAAAATTATTTATAAGGTTTTTACCATGCGACGTGTGCGTTGGAAACTCTCGGTTGCCCCCGTACCACCCCTGCTGTAGGTATTGCTGCATGTCATGTATCGACTGCTGCAAGCCGAAGATACTCGCGCCCCACTCTTGAGCCGTGGACCATCGTTTGTCATAAGAGTCCCGGAACTGCGAGATACTCGTGCAAATGTCGTCGAACCGACTATTCACCATCTCGAAATTGTGGTCCATGCGTCGTGTGAACTCATCGAATTGATCCCACGTGGCGCCCGAGTACTGTTGTGGAGGAGGGGACGGGTACCGTGGGGGTGAGGGGGGACGAAATTGGTCCGCCTCTTCCTCGTAATGCGACCGCTGGGATAGTTGCGGGATGGACTGTGCGACATGCGTTCGTGCGACGTCGTCCACGGCCGCCAAATGGCGTACGCACCTTACCTCCACACCATCCTCAAGGAGCCTCATTAGATGGTCGAGGACTTCATGCCGCTCCTCTACTTGGAAACGGCTATATCTGAAGTAAGGCTCGTTCATCTCCGATATTGAGGGGATCAGCAACCCAAATACAAATGATCCCTTTGCGGCGTTGACGATCGTCTCAATATTCGGAGAACCCTTCGTTGACCACTCGTTGGTGACCCACCGGCAGATCCGTGGGGTCACCACATCCGCCTCGTTTCTACGATAGGCGAGCGCGTACCGAATACCCGATATGCACTCGTACGCCAGAACCTAAAATGCAAAAAAACCAAATTAGCAAATATATAATCACAATTAAATATATATCTACGATTTTAAATGACGACGGACCTGAATCGGATGCGAAGCCACTAATCAGTAGCCCGCAGTGTTCGATGCCCCGTTTCGGGCTCGTTCCCGAACAAAATCCCTCTTCTCCCTTAGGTTTATCTTCAGCGAGCGTATCACCTCTTTGAAAGTTACGCAGCCTTAAGGATTGGTGAATGTGACTTCGTCTTCGACTAATGAAAGCAGCCATGACCGAACAACTGTGTTTTCTTCGACGGTCGGGGCAACAACACAGATGCGGCAAAGTATAGATCAGCCAACTTCAGCTTATCGATGTTGACGTTTCCGTCATCGTTGGCTGCCAACTCTCGCAGGCGATCCTCAACGTACGACAGACGGATTGTGGATCTTCCCGGAAAGTTTCTCTCCGCGAAATCACCATTTGGGTTTACTTCCGATTTCGTCCGAGAACCTAAGGCCGGTAATCAGGCAATACTCCGCTTTAGAAAATCGGAGTGGTCGGTTCCCAATGATCATCCACAACTCCTCGCAATCATGAGGCGTAGTCTGCCTCCTCGTGACGAGTCTACCAAATGGACTCCCCGCCCTGTAACTCTCCCGCTCATTGCCGTTGAGACTGTTCCTTATCTTTGCACTCGCCTCTGTGTATTGTCAAGCGAAACTCGAAGTCATCGTCTCGGGATGACAATTGCAATAATAAGAGTAAATAACCAATTAGTAAAATTCATCGATGGTACACTCACACACACTCATGGTACCCGCGCAAACGCGCATGGTACCTATACAAACTCGCATGGTACACGCACACAAGAGCATGGTACCCGCGCACAGCATGGTACCCGCGCATACGCGCATGGTACCCGCACACAAGAGCATGGTACCCAGCGCGCACTATCGTCGTACCCGCCAACACATACGCGCATGGTACCCGCGCGCAAGAGCATGGTACCCGCACTCAATCGCATGGTACCCGCACACAATCACAAGGGGCCGCGCGCGTATGAGTACCGTGCGACTGTGCTCGGATCCCAAGCATGCAATCACGGGTCCCCTGATATGCGCGTAGGTTTGGGTCCCAATTGGTTTGCCGCACGGTTCCCTTGCGAACAAGTGTCCAAATTGCACAATTGGAAAACCATGCGCCGGACTCAACCAATTCGACGCACGAGACCTGCTCATGAGGAAGACGAAAGCACATTAAAATTATCGGTACTAATTCGGGACGCGCGTTCATTGCCATTGTAGTAGGTTTGCACGTTGTGCAATGTGAAGAAGTTAGTTTCGTGGATCTGGAGAATTTTCTGCTTCGTTATGTGTCTTTCGGATTCATTTTTAACTGTCAAATATTGTAGTCGGTGAAGAAGAAGAAGTCCCGTGACGCTACAGTGAGTGGCATCGATTAAACCTAATTAATTTTACTTTGGGTAGTTGAATGAGTTAAATAAGGGTAAAGACGTCTTATTCATTGAGTTAGTAAGGGTAGAATAGACTTGAAACATTATGGAGGCCATTTTTTTTTTAAATTGACCCATTCAAAGGTCATTTACTTAAATATTCCAATTTTAAAACCAGTATTGATTCCGAAAGTTCACCACGACGTCGTTTGAGTCTTGCAGTCTGCATGTGAAGAAGAGAATTGTAATTTTTGGGTTTTGCTATCCTACCAGCATGGGTTATATCCGTCTTCACCCAAAATTACATGAGGCATATTCATCCAGGGGTAGTGAGTTTATTGATGTTCTAACACCTGGACGAGCCACATGTCAATTTTTTGGTAGATTTGGATAACTCAAGCCGGTAGAATGGCCAATCCAATAAATTTTCTTGAATGAATTAGAGATAAAAACTAAATTGGTCCCCAATATTCATTCATGGACCAATTTAGTCCCTGATGTTTTGCGTAGACCAAATTAGTCCTCGATGTTGTCGAATTTGAACTAAATTGATCCATCTGTTACATTGTCCGTCAACTTAAATGAGAATTGCCACATGTTGATTCCCATTGGCCACGAAAAAATAAAAAATAAAATTAACATTAAAGATGAAAAAAAAAGATAAAAATAAATAAATTGAATAAAATAAATTAAATAAAACTAAAATAAAAAATATATTTAAAAATTTCAAATATAAAGAAAAAGAATAAAAATATTTTAAAATAAATAATAAAAATTAAGAAATAATAATTTTTTTTAAAAAAAAAAGTAAAAAAAAAAAGACACTAAAAGCTAAGGAGGAATTGCCGTCCCCATTCTCGCCAAGTTAACGGGGACGAAATCATCCCCCTTCCTCGACCCCGCTTTGATTTTTTTAACTTTTTACATTATGTAATATATAAATTGGATATATAGTTTTTAATAGGGAACGGCGACGATTTTATCCCCGCTAACTTGGTGGAACCAGGGATGGGGTTTCCTCCTTAACTTCTAGTGTCTTTTTAATAATTTTTTTATAATTTAATAATTATTTTTTCACTTATTTTTTTTAAATTTACTTATTTTTTATTCTTATTATTTTTATTTTTTAATATTTAGTTATTCTCTTTTTATTTTATACTTTTTATTTTATTCTATTTTTTCATTTGTATTTGTAATATATTTTTTATTCTCTTCTCGTTTTATTTTTGTATATTTTATTTTTTATTTTAGATTTTTTTAATATCTTACTTTTAGTTCTTTTTTTCTCTTTATGTATTTGTTTCTATCTCTTTTTTTTCCATTTTTTTCCCTTTCTTAATGTTCTATTTATTGTTCTTATGTCCGAGTATAGGAAATCGACACGTGGCAATTTTCGTTTAAATGACGAAAAATGTAACATGATGACCAATATGGTTCAAATTCAACATCCTTGACTAAATTGGTCTAGGCAAATCATTGGGGACTAAATTGGTCCATGGGTTGAACATAGGTGACCAATTTAGATATTATCCCAATGAATTAGATATATAAACAATACGTAAGTGTCACATCCCAGTGCACGCAGAAGGATATGTTAACATAACACTATAACCTTCTCATTTTATTTAATATAAGTAAGAAAATTTTATTGCATATAAATAATTTTTTTTAATTTTTCTCCTTTTTTCTTCTTCCGAAGGTAAATATAAGCTAAAACACTATTGTTTTGCGTTGTTGAAATGGATGTAGTGAAATCTTAGTGGCAGTTATGAGTTGATAGCCCAACGTCCTCTTTGGAAAAGTGGTTCGGCCAAATTTCTCTCTCTTAATAGTGCTTAGCTCTTTGTTTGTTGATATGATTAGAAATAATCACTTTGTTTATATCTTTTTATGGACCTGAAAATAAAGATAAGAGGGATCGAATTAAGAATGTCTTGTAAGTGATCATACGTGGCTGTTGACTATTTTCTAACATATGCATGTCATTGTAGGCTATGTTGTCTTTTCAGGAAAATTATAAAATCATGCCACTAAGTATACATGTTTCCTTTTTGGGTCACTAAGTTTGATAATTGCAAAGTAGGTCACTAACTTTATTTGTGAAAACAATGTTGAGTCATGTTTTCAATTTTAGGTGACTAAGTATGTATTTTTCGATTTTGGGTCACTAGGTATATACATGTTTCATTTTTGGGTCATTATGTTTCAAAGTTAGTTTCCTAATGAGTGACCCGAAATTGAAAAATATATAATTAGTGACCCAAAAACGAAAAATATATACTTAGTGACCTCAAATTAAAAACATGACCCAAAATTGTTTTAACATACAAAGTTAGTGATCTACTTTTGCAAATATCAAACATGATGACCAAAAAACAAAAAACATGTATAATCTACTAACTTTGCAAATTAACCATGATATCATGATTTGAAATCGTAATCGTGTTCCTAAATTGGATCTCCTCGTTAGATCTACGATAGGTAAATTAATCTACTTTTCCACTATCGATGGAGAAGTGCAGAATGATGACTTGGATTGAGATAATGAAAATAATTGATAAAATTATTCTATTTCAAGTTTGCATGTTGAACTATATATTATATCTTAGAAAGTATAAAATTATAGTTTTCATCGGTTATTTACCTGTCCTTGGTCAACACCATTATCAAGATCACTTACAATCCCTAAAGACACATACCGGTTTTTAGTTCTTGGCAGCGAACGCCAGCCCTCAAGTTGTCAATATCACGCGAGAAGCAACTCAAAACCGTTATATCGATATCATTAGAAAAGTTTTGATCTTATTCATATATTGTCTTGCAATACATTTTCAGCGTTAAATTTCAAGTTGAGGAAAACCAAGCATTTGCTTCCATAAGACAATCAAGAATAAAGTTGCTTGCTTAGAGTCGTTGAGCGTAGATCAACTGATGCTGACCGAAACAGCATTAGTCCTTCCGTATTAATGTTTGCTTTTTCTTGTGTAAATAAATTTCGTACTCGACATGGCTATGAGCTTGCCTCTATATATCGACGTGGGCCCACAAGACCTCATGGAGGCTTAATTGCGTCACACACTCAAGAGGTGAGACTAATCCCCGGGGCAAGATGAATACGTCTCAAACCCATCTGACAATGATAGTCATGAGCCATAAAACCCATGTGAATTACTCAAGAAAATTGTGGGAGGAAGAATTCGATCCCACGACCTAACCCAGAAAGTCTTTATGGCCTCCTCCTTGCCCACTAGACCAAGGCCTCATTTGCTAGTCAATTGATTGCCCTTGCGTGAATGGAAAGAAGGATGAGCAGAAGGTTCGTAAACACCTTTAACCCTTTGTGGCCTTCAACTTTATAAAATGTAATAATAATTAATGTGTTCAATAATATCTGATATGGCGATTTTCAATACACAATTTTCCACATGATTTAAATGAAATTTTTAGTTGGACACACATGGGCACATGCATGACAAAAACACATGCATTTTTTACACGAACTATTTGCCTTGTATGCGATTGGCTCGTGACTAAAACTATATATCTTTCCTGTCATTGCTGTCTTTTGCACATTCCTTCCCTAAAAAAAATTATATTTATTGCTTTTGACACTTTATATGTGCATAATATAGGTCATACCCCATGATGGAAATGAGGCAAAATAAATTAGCAATAGATGGAGCATAGTAGTTCGATATAAATGCCCTTTTATCAATCATCTTCGTAGAAAATATCATTTGTTCTGAAGCACTAACGAACTGATGCTTTAGAAGCAACCGTTCTCGATCTCACTAGAAGTAGGTAACTACAGCCAACTAAAGTTTTCCTTCAATTGAATTTTTCGGTCGAGTCAATAGAACAGCTAAAGGTGAATGATGCAAAGCATAGCAAAATCGGCATTCCTTTTGCTAGTGCCGTCAAATAATAATTTGCTTTAATCAAGAAGTTGGTATGAATTACTAATAATATTAAAGATAATTGGTAGTCTACTATACGGATATAAACGAGTCGAGCTCGGTGGATTGAGCTCTATCTGGAAAAGTTTATACGTGGCTCAAATTCGAGGTCCACAAGCTTTATTTTGTAAAGCTGGAGCTCAAAATTGTACTGTTAACCTCGATTATACCCCTTGAGCTCGTTTACTCATTGATCTTGAGGCAAAAGCTTGAAAATTTAAAAATTAATAAAAATAATAAATAGCTCGCGATATTTCCTATAGTTACGATGAAGCTCGAGCTCGAATCACGAGCCCGAGTCGAGCTTGACGAACTGGTTCGACTCATCTTTTCCTCCCATAGTATAGTATAATTGAGGTTTATAGCTTAAGATACATCAAAAGGTGCAAAATTAATCAAAATATGTTGGCTGTTTCATCTAAAACCCTACACCATACAATTAAGAACCTATACATTTGGTAACTATAGCAGTATTTAATTTCGACAGATGTATCATATAATTGCAAAATTAGGTCAATAACATCATATGTTGGAAGAACTTTGCATATTCGGTTCTTTTTCCGACTAAATTAGTTGAGAATCCTAATTGTTAGTATTACTAATCAACAACTAAAGTTAGAGATAAAATATTTCACCGTGTTAGATTTTCAACGTTAATTTGTTGAAAAAAAATATCGCATATTGAAATTTGTTGTAATAGTGGTATATTTTCACAATTCATATATATGGACCCCAAATAAAAATCTCTATACGGTAGTTGGTAACTAAATTTATAATTTGCCACATATAATTATAACTGAAGGAACTTAATTTTTTATCGCCATAGTAATTAATGGCACTTCAGTTAAAAAGGAATTACTCATAAACGCGTTCGTTATAAAGAAAGATAATGGAAGATGAAGCACGTTGCTTCTCACCAACCCAACCCATCTTTTTAAGAGATAATTGTCAAGATTTGGGACCATATTACAGAGAATCTTAGGCTCGTGAAGGAAAATTAATAAGAAAAAACCCAATTACAATCATGAAAACAACAGAGTGTACACCAGTTGTGGAGATGTTCAAGCTAATTAGGAAGACTGGTTTTATTGGTAAAACATATCACGATGAATCACGATCTGAATCTTCCAATAATTTGACGTGAAATTGGTAAGATTAAGACGTATCAAATGGTAATTGA
This sequence comes from Linderniella brevidens, assembly GCA_004919715.1. Classification (NCBI taxonomy): domain Eukaryota; kingdom Viridiplantae; phylum Streptophyta; class Magnoliopsida; order Lamiales; family Linderniaceae; genus Linderniella; species Linderniella brevidens. The sequence goes on from SWDC01000148.1 coordinate 7,716,690, forward strand.
TTCTAAATTAAATACAACTTGAGAGTTGCAGGTGGTTAAAATTTATTTATTTAGGCGTATGAATGCGAGGGCTTTACAATAGAAACTCGACGGCCAATGAGGCCTTGGTCTAGTGGTGAAGGAAGAGGCCTTAAGGACTTGTGGTTAGAGGAGATCGTGGGATCGAATCCCCCCTCCCACAATTCCTTGAGTAGTCCCCATGAGCTTTATGACCCATGACTATCGTTGTCAGATTGGCTTGAGACGTATCCGTCTGGCTCTGGAGATTAGTCTCACCTCAATGTGTGGCGCTCTTAAGCCTCCGCCAGGTCTGTGTGGCGCAAGCCCACGTCGATATTTAGGGGCTAGCCCATAGCCAGGTCGAGTGGGGATAACTCGTGACAGCAAAAAAATATACAGTAGAAACTCGACGAACTAATACTCGATTATTTGATAAAGATAATATTTTTCCCGGTCCGAACTCGGGAATAACGTGGTAAACTCACAAAAATTATAAGATAATACATTTTTATAATTTCTATAGGTCCCATATAAAATATAAATTAATAATTCATTTTATACTACATAATATGTTTAGGAAAATTTGGGTTGGTAACCCTGTGTTTCACACTCTTACAGTTACGTCCAAACTATTTTTCGATTCAAGTAGGTATCCATATTTTTAAGACTTTTTCAACTGGTGAACAAACTATTTTTCAATTCAATAGTTACCTCTATACTTAAGCCTTTTGCAGTTGATGTCTAAATAAATTGAGTAGTTATTATGTGATGCTCATGATTTATATAGTGATTGACAATGAATGATGATGACTTGTGTACTAAAATTTATACTATATAGAGCGTGACCAGCAAATACTAATTGCTCAACATATTTGGATATAAATAGAAAAGACTTAAACACTGGGGTTACTACCATAACTGAAAAGTAGCCTGAGAATCAGTTGGAAACGCCTTAAATGAAGGGATACCTATTGGAACTCAAAAATAATTGAGCACCGGTTGGAAAAGGATTAAAGGGAGGGTAATTACCGAAATTTCCCATATAATTATTAAGGTCTCTTAAAAAAAACTCAATTGTCTTTTTTTTTTTTAATGAATTTAAATTTGAATCTCGTCTCTAATAATGCATGAGATTGAATGATTTTGTCAATGAGCCATTCAGTTTGAGAATTAAGTGGAAGTTTGAAAGGTGTCTGACTGAACTTTCATATTAAATTAATAAAATATTAATTAATATGTAAATTAATAATTATTTATTAATCGATTGATTATCAACTCTATTAATTAATAAATTTTGATGGTCCACGTATATTAATTCATAGAGAATCTATTGTATTTTTCATTATCTCTTTATAAACATAAAAGGAGTCATTACGTCATCTCAAACCCACAATACAAAAATATAGTTAAATTTTCACAAATATACAATTGGTACAATGTTTGAACTCCAACTCACTAACTCTATTTTCCACACCAATTTTTACTCCACCGATTAACTATATTTTTTACATTAAAAATAATATCTCAGACATATTCTTACTTATTCTAGTTTATTTATATAAACAATATTATACAAATTAAGTTTAAATTATGCCTGAAAAATTTTATTTATATTTTCAAAAAGTAAATAATAATTTTTATATAGAAAACATATTAATTGTATAATTGACATGTTAATTTAAAAGCAAACATACCCATATTGTCTATGTCGAAATAAATTATTTATTTTTATTTCATAAAATAAACACGAAATATATAGAATATTAAAAGACGTTTATTGCCACTTCTTCGGACCAGCCTTTCACTGTTCCATCCTTCCACAAACATAATCTAGAAGTGCCTTCTAGATTTAATTTTATTATTTAATGATAATAAATAATTTAAACATAACTAAAATAAGTTTATACTTAAAAAAATAAAAATGAAATCATATTTGATAAGTAGAGTTACATTAAATATAGAGTATTCATTGGAGATGCTTTTAGCCCCTTTAAATATAGAGTCGGGGTTCCTGGAAGTTTAATAATCGATACCACAATAATTGTATACATAAAAAAATTCAGTATAGCAAAAAAAATACATGTATATTCAAGAGAAATTTCAGTTGGTACCCCTGTGTTTAAAGCTTTTCCAATTGCTAACGAAACATTTTTCAATTCCGATATGTACCCCTAAGGAATGACGAAAAGTAACCTTGAAACCCTGAAAGATGACAAATCGAATTTTTTAAGTGTATGGACCGTTAGTTACTAACGGAAATCTAGAAAAGACAAAAATGCTCTGAAGAACTCTGAATTAACAGGGGCATCTCTGTCCATATCAATAAAAATGGTGTATTTCTTCAGACTGTTGAAGACCGTGACAAATTAGATGATGATTTATCATATATATATATATGATATATTGTTGGTTCCGATGTATTACGTCTGGTCGGTGGCTGCAGAAAGTCGAACAAATTTTCGTTAGTGTTGAATCGAGGCACGTAATACGTACAATGTCTGTAAGACATTATTGCCCCGTATTTCAGTGCCTCGGGTTATCACAATCCATTACAAGATACAACGACTTCAGAATTTTGCTCGCTGCACAACGATACAAAATTATCGGACTCAACGACTCGAGCTTCTCTTATTGTTTTTAGATGCTAGGATGTGAATACAAAAGCTTGTTAATGTTGGGAGTGAATTGAATGTTAGTGCCTCTGATCTCTTTCGATTCTCACGTAGTGTTCGTTTTGGCTTTGGATCGTATCTTCATTTATAATGTTTCCTTTCAAACGGCCACACGTCTCACTTATATAGGTGATCGAGTAATAGGACTTAATCCTGCAGTTACTCAAAATACTCCACCAATTTGGTATGATCATCATTAAAAGCATTAACGCTTACCCTAACCACATGTCATCGAGAGATTACTTTGGTAGCTCTTGAGAATTACTTTTAAGATTTCCAAGTATCTAACTGAACCAACTACAACTTAGGTGTCTCATTGAACCAAGTTTGTGGGATCTCCACTAATCATGATTGAGTTACCATTGTACCCTTTCTTTGGTGTGTGGATTTTTAGTCCCAATCCCCTCACTGCGGTGTTTAACTGTTCTATATCGATGTCCTTTCTCTTTAGACTTTGCATAGTCGATAAAAATTATTCCACTAGAGATTATTGTCTTACGGTGTTATATCTCCGACGTATGTGCTGAGGCGTACCGTTATACATGCAACTCTGTGCCCTACCGATAGCCCCCATGTTATTGCAGTGTATCAGTATCGGTGGTACATGTTTGTTGCAACAAGGACTATCCTCCAAAAAATTCCGAAGCCTGTTAGGTCCTCGATTATCAACTACAGTAAATCTTAGGCATTAATTCTAGATATTCGAATGGAAATCTGAGATTTGATACCTTGGTCGAATACATCCAATGAAAAATACGAGAGAAAAGCTTTTAGTGTGAGAAAGTGTTTGTGTGTTTCTCTCTCCAGAAAATAAATTGCAAGCCTATTGAATTTTCTATTAACTTTCTCTCTTTCAATTCAATAGTGTACATTGGTGTTTATACCTACATACTTGGAATAATACAATTAAGTCCTACACTATTGAATATAAAAATGATGCTCCTATTTACAAGAATAACTAATAAAAGAGCACAATTAAAATATCTTCTTCAATCTCCCCCTATGTGCTCGTTTGCTCTTCATCTCTGTTTATTCTTGTCGGGCGTAGAATGACTTCCGCAATCCCAATGCTGTCTCATAATGACGTACAACATCCCTCAGCTATATTATTTCCTCAATAGCTCTGAGAAGCTCATTCAAGAGCGATGTTGCTCTTCTCCAAGGTCTTCGAAGATGGTAGTCTCATCGATCTCTCCCAATCTTCTTTCAATGTTCTTCTTTATTAGCTTTAACGTCCCATCGCAAAACTTGTGCACTTCAGACTTCATCATCACTATCATCTTTCCAATGGCTAGGTTGCGATAAGTGATGGCGAGGCCTGGCTTCTTAAAGATGTAGTTCTCCGAGAAGTCGTTGAGCGGGAAACCTTTAATGAGCGGAGAGTCCATGTTGACCTGCATCATATTGTTCTCCAGTGCAACTTGAAGGTCGTGTGCGGTGTGATACTTGATCTGTCGCACTATGAACCATTTCAAGCCCTCGAGCCCTTCCTTCTTGATGTACCTTGCAGGTGTCTGGAACTTTTTCTTGTACATTTGGAATAGACGGTGGACCTCGTCCGGTGGAAGGTAGGGTAGATAGGTCTCGTTTATATCCTCTCGAGTGCGAGTGTGATCCGCCCGCTCGATCGTGTATATCGGAGTTGGATAAGAGCCTATTGGGTGTGAGACTCCCACGAGTTGGAAGATTGGTGGCTTGTCCCTAAAGTCTCTTCTGAGTTGATCTCTACGGATGCCTTTTCGATCTGGACCGAGATGGGTGGGCATGAATATGTGTTCCATCTTCTTCCGCACTTCCCAATGAGAAATCCCTCGAAGCTTCAGCTCGTTCAAATTCTTGATCTGTTCAGCGCTCGCCAGATCTGCTTCCGTACATCTTTAAGGAAGGGCACTTCAATCCGAACATTCTCCCATTGTGTCTCGACTCGGATAGTCCCCTTTGATAAACGTGGAGGGGTGTCCGCTCGATGCCTTAGCAGTTCTGGTAGATCTGGGAGTTCGGCATTGTAGTTCGCACCTTCTTGAAGCTCTTCGTCTTCGAGCAGAACTATATCAGCGAAACCTGTTGCAGAAAATATCTGACATTGGACAGACGAGCTTGAGTAGCTTCATCTGGTTCCCAGTGCGTCAACCATTTCTCGCTTACGATGTAGTCATCTACAATGGAGTGAGGATCGTAGTTGACTGTTGTGGCTTCTGGTTGATCTTTCAGCATAGAGTCTGAGGTTGGGATTGGTAGAGCTGAAAATTTGGGCGGGCCGGCACGCCCGGCTCGAAAACAGCGGGCCGCCCGATTAAATACAGGCCAGGTCGGGCCGGTCCTTATATCTACGGACCGGTAGAATCTTGGCCTTAGCCCATTTATATATGGACCGGGCCAGTCCGGCCGTCGCCCATTCGACCCGATTTTTATTTATTTATTAATTTTAATTTTTAAAAACTATTTTAATTATTCATACAAAATAATATCTATACATAATTTTGAAAATATTGTATGTAAAACTATTTTTTTTCCTCTATAAAATCCAATTTTATAAATATTAAACATAAAAATAAATGAATATAAAATATAAAAAACCGGGCCAAATTTACCCGCAGCCCATCGGGCTTTCTGACCCGTGGTCCACTGACCCGTCTGGCCATCGTGGGCCGGGCGAAACAGCCCGGTCACTTTTTGGACTCCTAAATTTACGGCCTAAACCTAATTTTTTTCCAGGCGGGCCGGCCAAGCCCATGGGCTCAGGCCCAAACTGCTCTAGGGATTGGGTTTGGGCTTTTGGGAGCCGAATGTGCCAAGTCTGGTAGGTTAAGTGGGGTGTAGGGCGTGGTGGTCATTTGTGAGCGGGTAATATGTTTTTGCGTGGATGATGGTGGTGGGTTTATTGACAATCCTCCAACTTCACGAGTTGATGGAGTCTTGTCCCATCCTTGTCCGCGACTGCTTTTTGTTGTCTTCAGCCGCTTCCCCCCTCAGGGCGATCCTGATTGTCGGGATCGTCCTGTCGCCGTTTGGTGCGAAAGCTCTGTTCGCTGCAGCTCGTTCGAGCAGCCGGGTCGGGGTCATCGACTAGTCGTCGGTAGAGATCCTCTCGGAAGGGGTCCTCTCTTCGATGACTACGAGACGTGAGATGAGGATATCATGAAGTTGGTTGATTGAGATGGTTTATGGATTTATAACGGTGGGAGATGGGGTTGGGATGGTGAATATGGATTGGATTTGGAGTGATGGTGGTGGTTCGTGTTGGTGAAGGGATAGATTCGGACGGAGTAGCCTCTGAGACTGATGTTTTCCCGGTATCTCGTCGGGAAGTCTCGATGGCTTGTCGCACTCTCTCCATCAAATGATCTTTGAAAGACGTGAGTACGGTAGAGAGAGCTTCTTGTAAGCATTCCTCCGTCACAAATGGTGACACCTCCGGAGTGGAGTCAGGTAGGCGTTTTACTGTTACAACGTTAGAGTATATATCTGACGTGCGCATATAATAGGACTTATGAGACCGGGACGACTTAAGGCGCCCATTGTCAACCCTGAAGGCACCACTTTGGTGGGTTGTTCCGTTGTTGCTTCAGATGACGTCGGTGAAGCAACGGGACTTTCATCCAATCTTGGAGATGAAACCATAGGAATAATCTCTATGCATGTTGTGACAGGCTCGATGTGAACCCGTGTAGACGTCAAGATGGGCTGTGGCTCAGATTCGATTGTTGAAGTAGGAACAACGCTTGTTGAAACATTTCGAAGAGGCAAGGCAGGAGTTATCGTAGTGGGCGGGGATGCAGACTGGACTTGTGATCTTCGTCGTCAGGAGTCCCTTCGAATGAGTCTGAATTCCTCATCTGATTCTGTTTCTTCAGGCGAGGCAACCATTGGAGGTATTGCCACACGTGCTTCAACCTCGGGCTCCCGGGCCGCTACTTCAGGCTCCTGAGCCTCAGCTTCGGGCTCCCATGCCTCCACTATGGGTTCTTGACTTAGTGGCATCGGGGCAGGGTCGGTGGGGATGGACTGAACCATAGCCTCGGTGATGTTATGGTTCTGGAAGTAGACTTTATAGGCTTCGTCTGTAGGGTCTGTCAGACTAAGGACTTCCAAGGGAATGAGCATCGGTTATAGCTCCAGGTCCGATGCCTTTGGATTGTGAAAGAAACGCAGCCTCGGTGGTGTGTATCCTCCAACTAGTGGTAGACGGGGAATATCAGGATGAACCTCCATTAGATGCTCAATCATTAATGGAAACCATCGGACATAAGGGAGGAATTTGGCCTTTGTCTTAGTCTCCCGTTGAGGCATCTGGTCGTCCAAATCATTCCAGATGAGCTGGGCTACGTCGTATTTCTTGGAGAAGACGACCCCATGGAAGATCCTGACGATCTTTCCATTCGCCTTGTCGAACCCCGAATGCTTTGGAGAGAGACATTTGTTGATGATCCCGAACAAAGTCTTCCAAGGATGTCGCATTCCGCTGTTTTAGAAATTTGCGAGCTTGACAAGCGGGGGCTTGTATCCCATCTGAAGCATATCGGCAATGATCTCCGCGTGAGAAGGTAAATGATCTTGGACTTCATGATGTGGGAGATCAAGGACGATTCCAAGTAGATCCTTGCGGACGACAACATACCTAGATATGACAGTGTTGTCGGTTGGATTTGGTTGTGTAAACTGTGTCGTCGCCCACGATATGACTCCTCATACATCCCTAGAATTTTTGGAGACACTCCATTTGAACGGAGGCTGTCAGTGTGAGAGCTGGCCAACGCGAGTGCCCTTTTAGTATTGATATTATGATGTCGTCAGGGCATCTGAAGGTCGTCAAGTCCAGTTGATAGTTGTTGTCGTGGACTTGTAGCCAGAGCTCAGATGGATATATATGTGAGTATTCTTGATGTGTCATCTCTGAAAAATGAATAAAGATCATTAGTTCATAAAGGCCAATTCAAAAATAAGCAATGATGATTTTTGTAAAGTATTTCAAATTGTAGTGCGCACAAACATTTTTAACATGGAAAATATTTATCATTTGGTCATAGTATGGTACGTGAAATGACTTTATAAAAACTTTTATAAGTGTTGAAAGTGATTATTGTTTGCGGCGCGTTATTATTCGAGCAAGATTTTATTCGAGTAAGACTTCAGTCAAAAATATATTCGTCGCTTAATTTTTCGATCGAATAAGAAGTTTTCGAAGATAACAATTTTCGACGCTAAGTTTTGCAATCGAATAAAAGTCTATCAAAAAATAAAGTCTCCGGCGCCAAGTTTGTGATCGAATAAAATTATGTCGAAAACTAAAGTTTTCGATGCTAAATTTTGCGATCGAATAAAATTCTATTGAATAATAAAGTTTTCGTCGCTAAGTTTTGCGATCGAATAAAATTCTATCGAAAACTAAATTTTTCGGCGCTGTTTAGTTTTGAAAAAGGTTTTCGACCCAAAAAGTTTCACAAATCTTAACAATCGAATTTTAAACTGCAAATGATGATTTTTCAAGAAACATGAATTAATCTTGACTCAAAATGTTAAAAAACTAGTTCCGAACCCAAGTATTACGCAGTTTATCAACATGTTTAACAGCAAGACAGAACATAATTATTAAATATGATCTATCGAGAAACAGTGAGTCGAAAAACGCTCGAAAACCTTGAAATACTGATGCAATACGTGATTTAATTACTAAAACACTAACAGTATATGGATTCTACCTTCAAATCCAACAATTTTACAGACGAAATAACAAATTGTTTTGAAGATTTACGGATTTGCCTTTTCTAAAAATTTTCAGAGAATCGAAAACGTTTTTCGTCTGAGATTTTGCGTGTAAAAGAGTTTTTCGACTGCAAAAATTATCTAAGTAGTTTGGGCCGAGAAAATTATTCCGGGCTTTCCTTAGACCATGCTTATTAGTTTTTCGATACTTTTCAGCAAAACAAAATTACTTTTTCACCCTCAAATTCTTAAAGAAATTATAATAGAACCCCCCTAAGTTTCTGAAATAAATGCAATTAACTCCCAATTTTGATGACAATTCAACACTTGACGCCTCGGATGTTCTCGAAATACTCTATGATACTTAGAGAAAAACATTAGAAGTCGTAATTGCAAGGAAATAATTTAGGAGATAATAACAAATATACATGTAAGCTCCCCCTCAACAAGTGCACATATAATGTTTGTCAATTTTGCATGAATACACACATTCGCCACAATATGCATATAAAATTTTAACTCTATATGTCATAAGCAAGAATAACGCATTTAATCAATTCATCATAGATGCATGATGCCCTAATCATGCAAATGAAAATTTGCGTTTACATATATGCTCGTAAAATTTTGCATTTGACAATTTCGTACCAATGCATGTGCGAATGCATTTAAAAATGTGCGAATTTATTTTGGGGTCAGAATATGTCACTTTGATCATTATCACACAAAAATTTCACATGTCACATAGAATAATAATTTGCCATCAAATCATGTCACTAAACTAATATCCTAAGATCATAGTATGAATCATTTTGACAATTCTCGCATGGTTCGCTCATAACGCTCAATTTATTTTTATCATGAGGATTATTAGTATATATCACTCATATCAACACAACAAATTTTTTATCAATTAACCTGTTATCGTGGCGTATTTAATCAACTCACCAAGCAAAAGTTCATCAATTTGAGTCAAAAGGAATTTGTAGGGATTATTATTTTAGGCTCTGACTTAGAAGGGTAGGATAATAATTTGTAATTAGTGAGTTTAAGATCCTTCCATTCCAGGGGCCCTTTTATCATTCATTTGTGTTCCTTTTTCTTTTCTTTTCTTTTGCATTTGCTCAAGCTGAATCTCCTCTTCTTTACGAGGCTTCAGAGATTAGATCTTCTTATGTATTTCTCGGGCCGATACAGTGCTCCTCTTGAAGGATCTAAAGATTATCTTTGGAGAAGCTCACAGTTATGAAATTCGAACCCAAGGCCGGGCTCCTCTTCTCGTTGTCTCGATATAGGACCAAGATTATCGTTCGAGAAGTTCACTTCGCGGTGGTTCTCTTCTAGCCGTTCTGACGAGTATACGAGATTACCGAAGGGGAAGTTCACAGCAAGATCCATGCTCCTCTTTTACAATAATCGAGAGATTATTTGTGCGTTGAGCATTCCTCGTGTGCGTCTTCTACCTTCTTTTCTCCCCCTCCTTTTCTTATTTGAGTAGCCCCCGAAACTTATGGAATAAGGTTGAAGGCTTGCTCGGGTTTCAAGTGAAAAAGGATATTGGAGAAGGGTCAAAGGGGATTATTAGAGGAAACAATAAAGGATTATATATTATAGTTTGACAAGTGAGGAATATCCTAATTGCCCTTATCATATTCATGAGGAACTAACACAAAGCGAGAATGAGCCACGAAGCACAAATCAAGAGACATGCATTTGAAGTGCGACACACTCAAGGATAAATCCTCAAATTCTAACATATAATGTGGCATTATGTCCAGTGAAACATACTAAGCTCTTTAGACAAAAGAATGTGACTTGAAGTTTAAGCAAATAACCAAACATGTATCACAAGAATATTCTTGTGAGTAAATAAAAATGAACAAAGTCATCGTCATTCCCTGTTATGCGTTGTTTTTGTTTTTTATTATTATGTTATTTTTATTATTTTTATTTATTTTATATTTTTTTAATTAGAACTAAATGCGATATTGAAACGAAATAATAGCACGCAAGATATAACAAAGACTATCAAGAAGCACATAGAATACCACACGAAAAACATAATAGAGCATGTGTAGCACATTTCAAGCAAGATTGAGATTCAACATGCCTAACTTAGAGATAAGAAATTGTAATCATTTTTCATCCAATGCCTTAGTGAATAAGTCGGTGAGTTGAAACTCCGTGTTAACAAAATACATATCTATAGTGTCTTTTTCTACATGATCTTTTATAAAATGTTAGCGAATATCTATGTGTTTCCTGCGTGAGTGATGAACATGATTGCAAGTAATGGCAATAACACTTTGAGAATCACTATAAATGGGAATGTTATTGAATTCAAACTCATAGTCGCGCAGTTGCGTCCGCATCCACATAACTTATGAGTAGCAATTGGCAGCCGCGGCGTACTCCACCTCGGCCGTCGAAGTCGATACGCAATTTTGCTTCTTTATGGACCAACATACCAACTTATCGCCCAAGAATTATGCTCCGCATGATGTGTTTCTCCTGTCCATTCGACAACCTGCATAGTCAGCGTCAGTATAGCCAATTAACTTGAAATTCTGCATTTTGGACACCGTAACCCTAAGGTGGAAGTCCCTTTGAGATAACGTAGGATTCGCTTGACCGCGTGCGTGTGAGACTCCTTCATGTCAGATTAAAATCGAGCGCAGAGGCAAGTGGCGAACATTATGTCGGGTTCGATTGAGGTCAGGTAGAGAAGAGAGCCATAATACTCCGATAAGTTGTTATGTTGAATGCCGGCAGAAGGATCATCATCCAATTTACAGCTTTTTGACATAGAAGTACTCATAGATGTGCTCTTGTCTTGATTAAATCTCTTCAGAATATCTCTTATATACTTGGTTTGATGGATGAAAATTCCATCTTCGAGCTGCTTGACTTGTAGTCCAAGAAAAAATTGAAGTTCGTCCATTAAGCTTATCTCGAATTTGGTCTTCATTAGATCACCAAATTTCTGACATAGTCGTTCATTTGTCGAGCCGAAGATGATGTCGTCAACATAGACTTGGACGACCATAAAGTCCTTGCCTTTCTTTTTGATGAACAGTGTCGTATCGATTGTTCCCCGTACAAAGTATGAATTTACGAGAAATTCGTTCAGGACATCATACCAAGCTCGAGGGGCCTGTTTTAGTCCGTAGGGAGCTTTGTCCAATCGATATACATGATCAGGGTGCTCTTCGTTCACGAACCCTTGAAGTTGTACGACATAGACTTCCTCCTTTGACACTCCATTGAGAAAGGCAGTTTTTACATCCACTGGATAGACCTTGAAGTCTTTATGAGCCGCGTATGCCAAAAGGAGTCAGATAGCTTCTATTCGACCAACAAGAGCATACGTCTCGTCGTAGTCAATGCCTTCCTGTTTGTTGTATCCTTTGTTCCTGATAATTTCACCTCGTTCTTTTAATTCTTGAAGACATATTTGGTTCCTATAATTATCTTGTCGTGCGGTTGAGGAACTAGGGTCCAAACTTGTAAACACTCGAATTGATTGAATTCGTCTTGCATCGCGATCACCCAATCCGTGTCCTTAAGGGCTTCAGCTACCTTCATTGGTTCGTTTTGGCTTAAAAAACACGTGAAAAGGCTGCTTTGTGAAGATGTCCTAGTGCGTATTCCGCTCGAAGGATCACCAATAATTTGATCGATAGGATGAGCTCGTGTCCACTTGCATTCATGAAGCAGAGACGATGGAAAACAATCGTTGATAAGTTGTTCGAGACATCCTGAATTGCGAGGCTGAGTATCCGTAGAAGGGAAATCCATTTCTGAAGTTGACATTGATGAAATTTCCTCATCTGCATTCATAGGAGCTGTAGCACTGGTTGGTCATTCAGAATCCTGAGAGTCTATAACATCGGTTGGACCTTGTGGTCGGGAATCTCATTTGGAAGTTCCACCGTAGAAGGGGAAGGTGCGCTGCTTGGCAGAGATTGTGATGAAATAGGCGATTGATACTTGTTCTGATAAAAATGTTCAAAGAGAGAGTCTAAGTCCTCCAAATCAGCGTGAATAGCTTCTCCTGAAGTTGAAGCAGACGTTGTCGAAATTTGTTTACTTTGTGCCAACACTCCTATAAGCCCAGTTTCTGAACTGTCGTGTTCAGAAACCAATTCTATCACCTTGTGAAAAGTGACGTTGTAACTTTCCATTATTGTGTGAGACGATATAAACGCGGTACGCTTTTGAGGTTGAAGAATATCCAATAAAAACGGCTTCAAATGCTTTAGGATCGAGCTTGCTTCGATGCTCTCGATCGTTCGCCACAAAGCACTTGCACCCGAAGACCTTGAAGAATGAGATATTCAGAATACTTTGATTTATTATTTCATACGACGTCTTCTCAAAATGCTTGTAAATAATCGTCCGATTTTGCGTAAAACAAGCTGTAATAACTGCTTCAGCCATAGAAAATGAGGGAGACCGGAATATATAAGCATAGTCCGTGTAGCTTCAACAAGAGTCCGGTTTTTCCGTTCTACGACACCATTTTGTTGAGGCATCTTAGCGGCTAAAAATTGTTGACAGATGCAAAGAGACTGATAGAAAGTATTGAGGCGTTTATTCTTGAACTCAGTCCTGTTGTCAGTCCTGATTACTTGGACTTTCTGTTGCATGAGATTTTGAGTTGTATTCACAAAATTTATTATCAAGTCTCCAGTGACATCTTTAGTTCGTAGAAACCTTGTCCAAGTGTAGCGAGAGTAGTCGTTGACAATAACTAACACATACTTGCGACAGTTGATATTTTGTGTTCGCATCGGTCCACAGAAGTCCATGTGCAATAATTCCAAAGGTCGAGATGTGTAGGCTACTTGCTTCAGTTTATACGATGCTCGCTTCATTTTGCCCATTTGACAAGTCGAACAATGATGCTCTTGTTGAAGTGAGATGGTTGGCAGACCAATGACAAACCTTTTAGCAGAAAGCTTGTGAAGAACCTTAAGATTAAGATGAAACATACGTTGATGCCATAAGCTGTTACTTTGAATTGTCGTCTGAGAGATGAGGCAAACAGCAGTCAAAGGTCGTATTGTTGTCAGATTTATTGTGTAGAGATTAGATCTTCGAGCTCCCGTAAGAAGTTCCTGATTCTGGCTGTTTAGGATTCTGCACTGATCAGCTAGAAATCCCACTTGAAAGCCTTTATCGCAAAATTGTCATATGCTGAACAGGTTGTGTTTGAGACCTTTGACGTATGAGACATCTTTTATTGTCAGATTCTCCAGAATGATATCTCTAAGGCCTAGAATTGGAGTGAAGAAACATAGAAATTGTGCTTAGTTTATTAGTTATCCTTGTAATTAGGGGCATAACTCGTATTTTTGTTAGTGTATGACTAGTTAGTAAATAAACCATGTATAGAGGTATATATACAATTTACACAACAAAAATCAAAAGACAAGAATTTCAGAAAATTCACAAAGCAAGGAATTCACATTCTTGAGAGAGAAATACAATCGAGAAATTCCTCACTCTAAACACGTTCTCTCTCCCAATTTTCAAACGTGATATTCGACCGAAGGTAACTTTCGAGAATTATTATTCGAATATCTAGAATTCATACTTAGATCGACCGTTAGTTGATTAATTAGGACCTAACAATTGTTATCAGAGAAGATCGTGATCGTTTTTGGATTGAATTCTCTATTCTTAGATCAAAATTATTTTCCAAATTTTTCGATCGAAAAACTTACATGAAATACATTTTGATCTACGTGCTTAATTTTGTGAATCTTGTTGATGATCCTGCTCCTAAAGTGATAGATTATATGTTAGAAATGAATTACGTACTGATTTTATCGCTTAAAACATCGAAATATTTCAGATTTTCGATTTCGGTCGATATTAATGTTTGCGATTGAGTTTTGAATATGGTTTGCTTTTCTTCTTGATATATTTTGCGGTAAAACGTGGTTAATCTTGTGTTTTTTCATATTCAGAACTCATATTCAAGTGATTATCCAGAATCTCAGCGTTTAACTTGAGTTTTCAGTTGAATATGGATTTTTACTGTTCCATTGAACTCGAGTTGTGTTCTTTGAACGAAAAATTTGGCTCGAAAATCTTTTTCGAATAAGTTTATTGGAGAAAATTTTTCGACAGTCATATTGTTTCGCGAGTTTCACTCAAATATAAGACTCGAAAAACCTTATTTTCGATAAATTGTTTTTCGATTCATAGATTAATATCTTTTTTGAGCTTAAATAAGCGTAAAAAATTTTTTCGACGAATACTGTTTTTGCTAGATAAATATCTAATTTTGACACGAAAAACTTGTTTTACTATTACGAGTTTTTCGATCATCTAAATTTTCGAGTCAAAATTTAGCGAAAACAGACTTCGATCGAATATTTGACACTCGAAAAACTTTTAGTCAACAAATTGAGTCAAACTTAACGAAATTTTCGATCATTTGTAATTTTTCGATTACAAATATTTCGATAAATGTTTTTGCGATGGACAAAATTATTCGACAAATTTTTTTTCAATAGGATATTTTTCTTTGCAAAACTTTTTCGTTCGAAAAATAATTTTCGATACACATGCCTCGAAATACTTAAACTATCGAAACTATTTTTCGATTATAAGGATCGAAATTTTTCAAATCGAAAATTTTTGAAAATAGGGCGTTTTTGGGACATATTACCAAAATAGAGACTTTTGCGGGCATTAAACGCGACGTCGCGCCCATTAGGCGCGATGTCGCATCCATTAGACGCGATATTCGATTTTTGCGGAGATGTGGGCCATGGTACGGGACTGTTTTACTGGGCCAATAATTTTTTGGCCCAGTACGGAGCGTCGCGCCTAATGGGTGCGATGTCGCGGGTATTAGCTGCGACGTCGGGGATATATAGATCTCAGATCTATTTCCCCGACCGCTCACTATCTCCCTCTCTCTCTACTAAAACCCTACCTATCGGAATCCGCCGCCGCCGACCCCGCCGCCACCGCCGTGTTCATCCCGCGCCGCCCAGCCGCCCGCCCGCACGCACGGCCGCCCTCCGCCTCGGACTCTCTCTCTCTCTCTCTCTCTCACTCTCGTCATCTCTCCGCCCCTGTCGCCGCCGCCTCCGTCCGCCGCTCTGCCCGCCGAGGTCACCTCCGGCCGCCCGCCCGCCTTGCTGCCCGCCCCCCCTCTCTCTCTCTCTCTCTCTCTCTCTCTCGCACCCATTAGACGCGACGATATTTATGGCCCGTTTAAACGTTTAAACGGGCCCTAAAACGGGCCGTTTACGTATCTGGGCACGGCGTCGCGTCCAATAGATGCGACGTCGCGCCCAATAGACGCGACGATGTGACGCGTTATCTTCAATAATTTTTTTCTTTTTGCAGAACCGATGTGGACGTAACGTGCACGAGCTTTGCAGAGGAATCGTCGCGTCCAATAGATGCGACGTCGCGTCCATTAAATGCGACGATTTTCCCTATATAAAGAACTCTAATTTCGTATACTTGGATATATAAAAAACAACTTGAAGTATTTAAATTTCTCCTCAAATTATGACATCTCGCAAAATTCAAGTCTCTATCTACTACGGTGGCGAAGTCATTACTGAATCAAACTCCATCCGTTACAGCATCCCACCCATTTCTCTTAGACGAATTCGTCGTGACACTAGCTTTGCTCAATTTCTGGGCATGCTATATGAGGTTATTCGCCTCGACAACAAATTTTCCTCCTTAACCGTTCATGTTAAGAATGAATACTATCAGCATTCTCGACTCTATCAGCGGCTCTTTCAAATTTCAAACAACGATGAACTATCGTACTTCTTGGATGCTGATGCGGAACTTAATCTAATTGAAGTGTTTGTCGAGGCCAGCGAGAACGTTCAAGAGGCACCCGACGTGTTCACCAACATCACCTCCGGCCACTCGTTCCCTGATCTCACGGCAGTTACTCAAGGAATGAGTGACTTTTCACTCCACCCTCCTCATACAGACATTCCTTCGAGCAGTCGCGATGTTCCTAATATGTCGAATGTGTCACAACATGAGCCTGTGCCCGAAGACTTGCAAAATAGTGACGCTAGCGACTCTGAAGCTGATGACGTTGGTGGTGCACTGGACGATTTTCCGGATCCCGCAGATGATAACGACGATAGCGACGATGATGGAAACAATGTTGGTCCCGAGAATGCCATTCCATTGCCGGCGGATGATGCTCGTGCGCCTTACCAACCCGTGCCTTTTTATTCAACATATCAAATGGCGCCTCCAGAAGGCAACGAGGGCGGCGGTGATTTTTACAATAGGGACAATCCCAGGTTCAGAGTCGGTATGACATTTAGTACCAAAGCTCACTTACAAGATGCTGTTGGCGATTATTCTTACAGGGTGGCTAGACGTGAGTTTCACGTCTCAGAAAGTAACAAAACCGTATGGGGCGTGAAATGCAACCATAGCCATGACTGTCACTGGAGGTTACGAGCATGCTTCAAACCGAAAAAATGTTACTGGAAGGTTACGATATATGGGGGGCCACACACATGCTACATGAACGAGTTATCGAGAACACACCGCAACATTTCGCGAAACACAATTGCGAGAATGTTGATTGGAATCGTGAAGACAGACCCCCAATTTCTACCAAAGAACGTAAAGCAGCTGGTAAAGGACAATACCGGGTACGACATCTCGTACATTCAAGCATGACATGGCCTCAAAAGGGCGAAAGAAAATGTTTACGGTACCTGGGAAACTTCAGTCCAACAACTTCCTATCTTCATGAAAGCTCTGAAACGTTACAACCCCGACACGGTCGTCAAGTGGTTGAATCTTCCAACTGAAGCACCCGGTGTGAAGAAATTGGGGTATGTTTTCTGGTCTTTCAAACCTTGTATTGATGGGTTTAGGCATTGTCGTAGAGTTGTTTGCGTTGACGGTACGCACTTATACTCCAAATACGAGCATAAAATGTTAATTGCATCTGGGCTCGATGCAAATCAAAATATTCTCCCCCTTGCTTTTGCCATTGTTTCAACGGAAAGCAGACACTCTTGGAGTTGGTTCCTGAACTTACTTAACATCCACGTGTTGGGTGAACAAGGTGTATGCCTCATTTCCGATCGTCATCGAGGTACTTTTATTTTCCTACATACATTCTTGTATTAATTTGACACGCTTTTGATCGATTGATCGTAATTTGTTATAGGAATATTGGCGGCGGTAAGCGAATTAGCAGCGTTTAGGCTGCCGAATGGTGTACACCGGTTTTGTCTACGTCATGTCGTATCAAACTTCAACACTGAATTCAAGAACAATGACCTAAAACAGTTATGCCATAGAGCTGGAATGGCCCACACGTTGGAGAAGTTCAATCGCATTATGGAACACATTAAAGTTCTCAATGAACCGGCCTGGAAGTGGTTAGATAAGATTGACAAAGAGCAGTGGACGTTTGCTTACGATGGTGGATTCCGATGCGGGGTGATGACCACTAATATCTCCGAGGCCCTTAACGGAGTTTTCAAAGGGGCGAGGTGTTTGCCTCCGAAAGCAATAGTGGACTTCAGCTTTCATCGTTGCGTTGAATACTTTCGCAATCGATTTACGGTGTGCTCTGCAGCGATGGCTAACACCGAAAGCGATTGGTCTCCGTATGCGTGGAATAAGTTCAACGACTGGACAACTCGTTCTTGGTGTCACGTCGTCTTTAATTTTGACCCACGTTTGCAAACAGCCGAAGTTTATACTTCGGCCGTGAATCAAAGGAAGCACGTGGTAAACATCTTAGGAAAGACGTGCACGTGCGGAAAATGGGACACATATTTCATCCCATGTTCTCATGCCCAAGCAGCTTGCCGTACGTGGGGAGTTCATAGCATGCATCATATTGCTCATTTCTATAATAAACAAGCGTACCGTCGTACATACGAGGGGTTTTTTCATCCTCTACACGACGAATGCTATTGGGAGCCTGCTGAATTCGCTCTTATACATAACGATGCGCTGCGTACCAGAAGAGGGCCGGGGAGAATCCGTACAACTCGTATACAGAACGAAATGGATCGTGGTGGTTCAAGGCGGAGACAAGGTCGGAGAGGCGGAGGCAGTGGTTAACGTTAATTTATTGTAATCTTTAAATAGTTATAGTATTCATATGTTGTACTAAATCTTTAAGTAAATTATTAAAAATTTTCAGTTACGTCCGAATTTACCTTATATTAGTTGCAAACACGCATGACAAAAACTACTGAAGTTACAAACAATCACTTTCGAAAAGGTTTTCTCCAACCCTTCGGGGGCGGGTCAACGAAGTCATCGTCACTATTATCTTCTTCTACTCTGGAACTCGACATTGCATGATGTTTGCCTTTGTTGTGCGTCTTTCTATTCATACCTTTTTTCTTTCCTTTCGGGGGAGGGTTGACGAAGTCATCATCGCCTTGGTTTTTGCCAGCGTTGCCGATCTTACTCGACATATTGTATCGGTTTCCTTTCGGTGGCGTGTCGACGAAGTCGTCGTCACCCGTATCGTCTTTGACTATCGAACTCGAGCCGACATGTTTTACCGACTGTCTTTTGGATGATTCTTCCGCCTGAGTATGAACTATTGGACATTCGTTGTTAGGAATTGCAAGCACGTCAATGTCTGGAACAATATCTGGGTTGATATAGCTACCGAAAATTTGATACAGATAATATTCATGTGGCTCGGGCTCATAGAAATAAATTGTTGATAGAGGATCCTCCTGCAAGAATATGACAAATTGCATAATTAAAATTTTTTATTACATCCGAATAAAACGTTGAGTAAAATAACCACCTTAAACCACTTAAGCCATTGCTCGGTATCTGCATGAATCCATCCTCTGTCATCGGCTCCCCAATCTCCCATTTCGGCGCGTAGTTTTGTCCATAAAAGGTAGCGACGCTTCAAATGACCAAGTTTCTCCGTTAGAAAAGGTACGGTGAAATGAATTCCGTAACGTTGATTGTATATTGCGCAAGGAATTGAAGACATTCGGACAATGTCTCATTCGTGATATCACCCATAGTTGCTTTTGCACAAAATGATCCAACGAACCATCTTTCAATATCGTACGTCCACAGTTCGTCGTAAAAGTAATCACCAAGGACCTTTAAATTTCCGAGTATCGGATGACCCTCATTCATCTTTTTTCCATTGAAGCGATTAAGACGCGGGTCTCTACCTTTCGGGTGCATCGTATCTCAAATGTTGTATGTTATTTTCTTAATTTGTGGGATTTTTATAGATGTTTTGGATCATTTTTTTTAATGTCAATATTGTTGCGTACAGTTAGATTGCAAGTAGCTTTGATTAAAGCTGCACGCGGATGATAAAAGCTGCAGAAGTTGCAGGTAGTTTTGATTAAAGCTGCACGCGGATGATAAAAGCTGCAGAAGTTGCAGGTAGCTTTGATTAAAGCTGCACGCGGATGATAAAAGCTGCTGAAGTTGCAGGTAGCTTTGATTAAAGCTGCACGCGGAAGATAAAAGTTGTATTTATTTTTAAAAATATATTAATGTTGATCTATTTAAATTTTGAAATATTTTTAGTACAGATATTATATTTAATTAAATATACATTTACATAATTTAATACATATATATTATATATAGTAATAAAAATATATTATATTTATTTTTTTAAAAATATATTAACGTTAATCTATTTTAATTTTGAATTATTTTTAGTACATATATTATATTTAATTTAATATTTTTAGTACATTTACATAATTTAATACATATATATTATATTTATTAATAAAAATATATTATATATATATTTTTTTTTATAGACGGGTAGCCCGCGGGGTAGCCCGCCCCGCCTGTAGCCCGCGATCCGCTTAGGCCCACTCCCCGACAACCTAAAAAACTCCTTTTGGCGGGCCTGGGCGGGGTGTCCCGCGGGCTTCAGGACTTTTTTACGGCTCTACTAATTATATAACTCGTATTATATAATTATCCACCATAAAGTTACGCATAATAAGATAATAACATCGCGAAAATAAAAACGTAACTCGTAATAACATATAACAAAAAAACATCGTCTGAATAAATACAATAAAAAACATCGTCTAAACAAAAAACATCGTCTAAACAAAAAAACTATGGCATATAATGCCCTCCGGTACCGCATCTTCGAGGACGCTGCTCTCTACGCAGATGACGACGGTCCACTGGGGCCTCGCGCTCGGATGGCCGACGATGGGAAGATGAACGGTAAGGTGGCGTGTCGTCGTCATCGTCGTCATCGTCCTCGTAAGTGTACTGCATCGGCGTAGTGTACCCCGATGGCATCGACGTCCCATATCTACCATCGCCGTATAAATCCGTCGGAATACGCGATGACGACGGCCCAGCACCTTGAGTGACATGGTGCGAGGATGAAGCCCCACAATCTTGCGTAGGAGGAACGTCGGTGAACTGGGTATCACGTCGCTGACGCCTATCGATGATTAGACGCTGCATACGATGTACAACGTCTAATCCTCCGTCCACTTCACGACGACGTAGTCTTGTCTCCACGTCATCGAGATGCTGTGCCTGTTATTTAGAATAGTCAAATATTATTTTGCCGCGAATAAATCGAATATCGCATCTAATAAATAAAATTAATATATAAACTAACCATCACGTCGATGAATGCTCCATCTCCCATCTGAAATCCTCGCGACATGTGAACGGACGACGGAGAGATATATCGACGGGTCACGGACCGGTACCAGTCATAATAGTCACTGGTGCACTGCGGTCCGGATCCTATCTCCAGTCCATTCACAACCCTCGAGTGCCTTTGACTCCAAAATGCCTCGTGCGGTGCGTGTTGCGATCTCCAATCCTTTCCGGGGACATTCCGCGTGCTAAAACGGTGGAGATCTACAGTAAGATATGCCGGTGGTTGTGGCACCGACTGAACCAATCCGAACTGTCGCATCACGCGATCTGGTAGTGCCACTCGACGATGTTGTAACATATCAGCGGGCACGACGACCGAGAGGACTGAGAACGACATTCCGGGGGTAGCGCCAAAATCTCCGGAAGGCGATAGTTGTACGGGGTCCATACAAATTGTTCCATCGACATACTATCGATGGACTCCCGTATCGCCCGCAAATTTGAATTTGCGGAGGTCGTATGGTCAAACAATGCATTCCATCTAAATGAATAAATTTCATTACGCTGAAATTTATTTATTTGAAAGTTCGAATAATTAGAAGAGCAAGTACCTCGCCCCATGCGGTGGAATGGATAACTGAATGCCATCGACTACAATAGGCTGCATCAGCACTCGAGGCTGGGCGATAATGGGCTGGACTTGTAATATACGCATCCATGCCCAAACCTATATTTTAATTATTTATATACATAAGTATCGTTTACGATTTTCGATTTGTTTCATTAAGCTATCTTTCGTACCTGCAACAACCGCAAAGCTCCACCTATGTTCATCTTCCTCGACTGACATGATGTGCAGAGCTCTCTGTAGAGGAATGCTAACACGGCGCTGCCCCAGCTGTAATGATGGACTTCGTCGATGTCCTCGAGCAGCGTCAGGTAGGTCATCGACGTGTGACTTCCACTTGAGTCGGGAAACATCACCGACCCGAACAGCAGCAATGCGTAGGCACGCGCATGTTGATCGACGATTAGCTCGTCGGTCATGTCGTCGACTGGATTTTCTTCTAACCAGGCCGCAAACTTCCGAAGAGACAACTTCGTCCCGTGGTACGCTCCTTCGGGAGGTCTGTACCCAGTCATCTCCTCGCAGTATTCGAGCCACTGCTCCTGTGTCTTACGTGGGATCACACCGCTTACGGAAATACCGTCCACGGGGAGTGCCCACAGCAACCCTACGTCCTCTAATGTGACAGTCGCCTCCCCCACCGGTTGGTGAAACGTGTGTGTCTCCTTTCTCCACCGTTCGACGAGTGCGGTAATTAAGTGTGGATCTATTTTATGAGATCCACAACTATAGACGCCATACAGCGACATAGTATTTAACTTCTCCAAAACACGACCGTGTAATTGCACCGGTCGTGAAATTTTACCAAAAACTACGTTTTCTAAGCCCCTAACCATCAACGGGGTGTCAATAGCACCATCCGTGTTGGATAGCACATCGTTACAACGATGACTATCCTGGAATATCAACAACGAACGATTGACCGGACCGTAGAATTCGTTCGTGTCCATCCTAAATCGAACAAAAAATGTTATAACCAATCAAACAATACAGATCGGGATAATGACTATACGGATCCGTCTAATGTTATAACCAAACAACGAATATCTCAATTAAACTATAATCAAACAAAATACCTAATAAAACATACGAAGGGCTCGAGGCGGATGCGGCGGCGGCGGCGGCAGCGACGGCTGTTGGGGCGGCGGCGAGATGGGCGGTCACGACGACGGCGTTGGACCCGGCAGCGGCGCGGTGGTGGACGCGGCGGAGAGAGAGAGAGATAGAGAGAGAGAGAGAGAGAGAGGGAGAGACCGAGCGGGAGATAGAGAGAGAGACCGAGCGGGAGGGCGGCCGTGCGGCGGCGGGCGGCGCGGCCTCGATGCGGTGGCGCTGTTAACGAGAGAGATCGGGGGAGAGAGAGAGCGAGAGAGAGAGAGAGAGGGCGGGCGGGCAGCAAGGCGGGCGGGCGGCCGGAGGTGACCTCGGCGGGCAGAGCGGCGGACGGAGGCGGCGGCGACAGGGGCGGAGAGATGACGAGAGTGAGAGAGAGAGAGAGAGAGAGGCCGAGGCGGAGGGCGGCCGTGCGTGCGGGCGGGCGGCTGGGCGGCGCGGGATGAACACGGCGGTGGCGGCGGGGTCGGCGGCGGCGGATTCCGATAGGTAGGGTTTTAGTAGAGAGAGAGGGAGATAGTGAGCGGTCGGGGAAATAGATCTGAGATCTATATATCCCCGACGTCGCAGCTAATACCCGCGACATCGCACCCATTAGGCGCGACGCTCCGTACTGGGCCAAAAAATTATTGGCCCAGTAAAACAGTCCCGTACCATGGCCCACATCTCCGCAAAATCGAATATCGCGTCTAATGGATGCGACATCGCGCCTAATGGGCGCGACGTCGCGTTTAATGCCCGCAAAAGGCTCTATTTTGGTAATATGTCCCAAAAACGCCCTATTTTCATAATTATTATTTTTTTTTCGATTTATTTAGTTAAAAAAGCCGTCATTAGCGTAATACATAATAGTTATAATATTTTATAACACGTTATCAGCACGAGTTTTCTACATCGTTGAGATCAACCTACATCAAGATCTTGTACGAGCATAAACGAGTTGCGGCAGTTCTACTTTACGCTTATACGATCATACGTTTATAAATAAATTTAAAAACCTACAACTAAATACCAAGATACGTGTAGTATTGCGGAATATCGTTCACTAGTGGTGTGAGTTCCATGTTTCGATACTCCTTGTTGATGGAACTTGGCAAGAGATTTTTGTCAAAGAATTAAGTAGATTCTGATTAATTACAATTTCGATGATTGAAATAACAAAATTCAACTTGGACTGAAATCGGTGATTAAAATGAAGGCTAGTTGAATTGAAGCGATTAGCTTAAAGAACCCAATTTCTGGTCTATACGTCTAAGGAATATATGGGGCTACCTCTTTGTAATTTATGGTAATATGTCATTTCCAATTATGGTAGTACATGCAACGATTTTGGTAGCATTACAGCTGAAAAATTCATACAGCAAAACAAAAAAATCAATGTCACACATCCTCTCGATAGAATACAAATATATACGAAGTCTTCTAACATCAATCGCATTACTCCATCGTATTAATATCTTGTCATTCAAATGGGGTAATTAACTCAATAAATTCAAGTTGTTCGTTTTTATTAAAATCGAGATGCCATCGTTAATCGAAACCCGAAATTGATGAAAGATTCTAAATCTATGTTTCGAGAGAATTTATCGAATTGTTCAAAACCGATGTCGGGTGAATGAGAAATTAATTATTAAAATCCAACACAAAAAAGATAAATGAGTTATTATATATAAAGGCAGAGCTGTCATAGCACATTGGAAAAACACATGGACTTTACCTTTTATATATGACTTCTCATTATTAATTCTCAAACAAGTAGTGAGCCCAAGAAGGTGGGCTCAAGGCCCACGAGCCAAGCTCGACCCGAGCACACGCGCGGCCCGCTAACCCAAGCCTAGCTCCGGTGACATGGCATTGATGATGACGTGGTGCCAATGGCGACGTGTCGGCTAGGTGGCAAGGTGCGAAGATGACGTGTTGGCTAGGTGACAAGGTGCGATGATGACATGTCGCACACGTTGCGCGTGATGTCATGATGATGCGGCCGTCTTGATGACGTGGTAATGACACGTGGCGCTTACGTGGGTGTGACTGATAGACGACGACATGGCAGTGACCCGTTAGGGTTCATGGGATGAGCCGGTTCGACCCAAGTAACGGCTCCGAAGGTTCGAATCAAATCGATGTGTCTGAAAGTGTGTAATATCGATTCAGGTCCAACAGTTGGGACTATTCGTAAAATGACCCCCAGTGAAACAGACAAAATCAGTCAAAAGTTGCGACTATTAGCAAATTGACCCCAATGAGTTTGAAACTATAAATTGTTCCCTCCAGAATTGGAAAAATCATTCCAAAGTGATCTTTGCATTCGTATAATGTAGTAATCAACATCCCTAGGCAATTAGAAGTGCAAGATTGTGTCGTGTCTTCTAGTGAAATTCGCTGAAAAGCTTCGTTGAGTTGTAATGTTGCAATTCCGAAGTTATTGAAGTCGTTGTATCTTGGGGACGAGCGTTGTCAATCGATTGAGCATGTATTATCGCGATGATATCATCTTACGGACAACATATATAATATGCACCTTGACTTAAACATATAAACGGTATTTGATCGTCAGTCTGCCACCGAACAGACACTGACATCTCCTACGTGTCGGAAACAACAAAAATAAACAACCGTATAAAAACCAAAATAATGGTATTATAACATCTAGAATACATAAACATCATTATAAGAGCAAGAAAGTGTTGATGAAATGCAGCATAAAACGTCCCAAAATATTGATATTATTTGTCCCACATTGGAAAATTAACTTCACCCGACTCAATATATAAATCAAATAGGCCACTCCTCCTAACACCAATTGGTTTATGTAGGAACCCTCAATTTAACATGGTATTAGAGCGGATTTTATTTGTATGTTATCACGCTTGTTTGACTCACCGCCACCCGATTTGATATATCCGCGTGTTTGGCTTTGAATTGTGGCACACGTGAAGGGGCGTGTTGAGATTATTTGTCCCACATCGGGAAATTAACTTCACCCGACTCAATATATAAATCAAAGAGGCCCCTCCTCCTAACACCAATTGGTTTAGATAGGAACTCTCAATTTAACACAAAAGACCCCAATAATTAGTAGATATCGGGTGGTGACTTCTCAATCCTCACAATAACGCCATGCATCTGTGAGTAAACACCGGGACTAAAATATATTACACAATTTATTTACATTCAGATATGCAATACCAAGAATGAGCCTTGTAGTACCAAAAACATACGTATTTTGTCCAAATTTATAGAACCACATAGTAATGGACATCAATGCAACCAACCAATAGATACTATAGTAGATGAGAGGTCGACGAAACCCTAAACACGTATTTAAAGCCCCGGTCGACTAAATAGACAAAATATAACGCATCAACTGTACTACAATCAAAATAAAAGACAAAACAAGAGTTGTTAATCTGGAAAAACATACATATGAAGAAAGTAGATAAAATAATCATACAACAGAAACGAACAACGATTGCGACATCGATTGTTCTTATATATAAAAGCTTCTGGGTTTAAAAAATTTTCCCCGATAGATTCTAAATCAGTCACGAATTGAATTGAATTGAATTCCGTGATTTCAAATTATGAATTTAAAAAATTTTTAATTTCAAATCTAAATCTATTGTTTGACAAACGTTAGGAATTCGAAAATCCGAATTTCAAAATGGAGCTCTAGGGAGCTCGAACTTTTTATTAAAAAATAAAATATACATAAAATAAAATTAAAATAATAAATAACAAAATAGAATAAGCTCGCGAGCTTTCGATCATATTCGTTGTTCGTCGAGCTCGAGCCGGGCTTTTGTCGAGCAGGCTCAAAAGCTCCAGAGCCGGCTCGACTCATTGTTTGCCGAGCTCGAGCCGAGCTTTTGTCGAGTCGGCTCGACTCGTCCTTTGTCGAGCTCGAGCCGCCTCATCATCATCATTATTATTATTATTATTATTATTATTATTATTATTATTATTGTTATTATTATTATTATTATTTATGAAAATCATTTCGTGGCGGAGATTCGGATTTCGAAAACGGACCATTTGTGGTCGAATTTCAAAACAACAAAGTATTTGAATTCTCCTCGGATTTGGATGAAATCGAAATCCAAATCCGAACGGTTGCCAAACGGGTGATTTGGATGAATTTTGGATTTCAAATCGAAATTCCCGAATCCAAACGGACCATTAATCGTTTTGCGTGAGTCGTTATTCTGTCTTTTAAACTTATTTTTGAGATTGGATCGAATAGCAGAAAGAAGAATTCCCACCACATGATCCATCCAAACCTTTATGCAGCTCTGATTTTGAGTACGGTCGATTGTGGGTGAAACAGTTTTGAGCGAGAGACATCGAGTGAGATTTGTTCGATTACAGCAAACAAAAAAAAAGGTTTGAGCAAAGGAAGTCTGGTAATGATCGTCGGTTGGTTTTTAGTTTTTTTCTTTAATGATAGAAGGAAATATATAGGTAAAATTCTAATTACAATGTTAATGTCATGGGTATTTTCTGTCTAATGGGTAGCTTAAAAAGTAAAAAACTTTGCAAGTGTATACTTTAATATAAAAATGTTTGACGGGGTACCAACATGTAAATTTTTTTTTTATATCAATGGATGTTTAAATCCAGATTTTCCCTTATATCTTCTTCTTTTGTGATATAAAGATTCACTCGATTTGAAATTTGATCACGTTTATACTATATTTACGGCGACAATTATCTAGATGTGATATCACGAACTTTTTACAAAAAGCTATAAATTATAGTTCTCATCCTTTTAATATTTTTATGTTTTGATTATCATAATGATA
This sequence comes from Linderniella brevidens, assembly GCA_004919715.1. Lineage (NCBI taxonomy): Eukaryota > Viridiplantae > Streptophyta > Magnoliopsida > Lamiales > Linderniaceae > Linderniella > Linderniella brevidens. The sequence continues at coordinate 7,744,235 of SWDC01000148.1, forward strand.
TTATATTTATGTTTCATGATATTTATATTTGTATAGTGAAACTTATATTTGTGCCTCTCGATATTTTGATACGTTGGTTTGAAAATTTTCAGACCTTATATGAATCACCACGAGAAAAGAACCAGAAAATATTATGATCTATTAATTTAAGTAAGTGTAATCGACCGAATGATTGTTCTACAATCACTAAAGTGAATACATTACACTAGTAAGATTCGCGAATTAGCGCCGACACTATAGGCATCGGTCTCTGCAAAAGTGTGCCTATAGTGCCACGCGCGGCAAATTAATTTTTTTTTAATTTTTATTAATTATATGCATCGGTTGTTTTGTGTAACCGATGCCTAAAGGTGGAGTAATAAGCATCGGACGTGATTTCGCTTCGGCAAGTGCATTTTGGTGTTTTCCAACTTGATTTCGGGCAATTTAGGTAAAAAAATGTGCATTATTTTCGAAAATTGACCTTTGATTGTTTTTTGGCTTGATTTTGGGTGTGGTATGTGACTTGATTTTTGTTCATAAATTAGTCATTGAGGTGGTTTTCTCTTCTTTTAATAACTTAGATATACCCGTTCAAGGTTTGCTCATTAGGAGGAAACCATGAATGATCCCCATTTTGGGACCGTTCTTAGACGATCACTATCTCTATAGGTTGTTAAATGTGTGTTTTAAGCTTCGATATTGATGAAAAGTTTGGTTTCAATTCCCTTTAATGTTTTCTGGGTAGACATATGAATTGTCTACTTGGAGAACTGTGGGGAAATGCTGCCGAATTTTTCGTCAATATCGAAGGTCAAACACGTATTTGCTAGTGATAGTGAATGTTTAAGATGGGTTAGGTTGGCGCGATAAGGATCCTGAAAGCCCATTGGTTTATTATGTGATTTATGTTGCCTCTGTGAAATCTTTGTTTAAATATACTTGCTCTAGTTTAGGTGATATCCTGAAATGGATTGGGGTTGGATGCATAGTATGCGTACAACGGTTGAGTATTTGAATGATGTTGAAGAGTTCATGAAATGTGCAGAGCAGAATAGGAGGAAAAAAGACAACCAAAGATAGAATACGAACGAAATACGAACGAATTCATGCTTGTCCGAATGATTGCGTACTTTATAAGGGCGAGTATGAATCGGCGGATAAGTGTCCGACATGTGACACTTGGCGTTATAAGCAAAAAGAGAAAGTTGGTCATGCTCCTGCTAAGATTCTGTGGTACCTACCTATAGTTCCCAAATTAAAACGGATGTTCTCCAACCCCGGCGAGGCAAAAAATTTAGATGGCACGATGCAGAAAGAAAAAAAGATGAAAAACTGAGACATCCGGCAGATTTCCGTCAATGGAAGAACGTTCATACATTTTTTCCTGATTTTGACGTTGAGGTTCGGAATCTTAGGCTTGGGCTTTGCACGGATGGAATAAACCCACATGGTGACATGAGCAGTCGTCACAATACTTGGCCGATACTGCTTTGTATCTACAACCTCCCTCCATGGCTCACTATGAGACGTAAATACATCATGCTATCGTTGTTAATATCTGGTCCAAAACAACCAGGTAACGACATTGATGTATACCTTGCTCCGTTGATTGACGATCTAAAATAACTATGGCACAAAGGCGTAGATGTGTACGACTCATACATTAGATCAAGGTTTACGCTACGCGCTATGATATTTTGTATCATCAATGGTTTTCTGGCTTACGGGAATTCGTCTGGCTATAGAGTGAAGGGCAAGAAAGCATGTCCAATCTGTGGTGAAAATACGGATAGTCAATGGTTGAATAATTGTCGAAAATAAATTTACATGGGACATAGAAAATTCATGTCACGTACGCACGAATATAGAACAAAGAAAAAGCTATTACCACTGTTTAACGGCAAATGTGAGACTACTAGGGCTACGTTGCCATTGAAAGGCACAAAAGTGAGTGATAATGTCGCAAACATCAACGTCCAGATCGGTAAAAAGTGCAAACCATCAAAAGAAATTGTCCGGAAAAAACAGTCAATAGATTGGGAGCTCTCATATTCGCAGCACCTCGAAGTGAGACATTGCATCGATGTGATGCACGTCGAGAAAATTATATGCGATAGCATCGTGGGAACTCTATTAAATATGCCCGGTAAGACAAAAGATGGACTTAAATCCAGGCAGGACATGATTGAACTTGGAATTAGGCCCGAGCTAGCACCGATAGAAAAGGGAACGAGGACTTTTTTTCCTCCCGCCTGTTTTACACTTAGCGGAGCTGAGAAGTTAAGTTTTTGCGAATGTCTTAAAGGTATTAAAGTTCCCTCTGGATATGCTAGTAACATAAAGATATATGTCTCGTTGAAGGACTTAAAGCTGGTGGGATACAAATCTCTTGACTGCCATGCATTGATGCAACATCTATGGCCTATTGCGATTCATGGAATAATGCCGAAGCACGTTCGTCACTACATTTCGAAATTATGTTTCTTTTTCAATGCAATTTGTTGTAAGGTTCTTGATCCTGTCGTGGTTACCTTAGGTCAGTTTGAAATGTTTTTTCTTCCGTCTTTTTTCGATATCATGGTACATCTCATTGTTTACTTAGTGCGGGAAATCAAGTTTTGTGGTCCGGTGTACATGAGATACATGTATCCTTTTGACCGATACATGAAGATCCTAAAAGGATATGTTCGAAATCAATATCGACCAGAAGGTAGAAGATACACAACAGAGGAATGTGTTGAGTTTTGTACTGTGTATTTGGCTAAAGTGAAAGAGAAAGGGGTGCCTAGTTCTCGCCACGAAGGACGATTAGGAGGAAAACCGCTGACCAAGCCACAATATAGGACATTATCTAGAGAATTATTCGAGTCATCGCAATTCTATGTGTTGCGGAATATTCCAGAAGTGCATTCATTCTTGGATGAACATATTGCTTACTTAAGACGTGAAAATCCAACAAACACCGAGTTATGGCTCATAAAAGAGCACAACCGAGCATTTCTAGGGTGGTTTCAATCAAGAGTCCCCTATTCTCAAACTGGCGCTGACCGTAGTGAAATGATTAAGTGGCTCGCTTGGGGATCCGAATGGAATATCGCGACATATGAAGGGTACGATATTAATGAGTACCCTTTTTACACCAAGAGGCAAGATGATAGAAGTGCATCGCAAAACAGTGGGATCACGTTAGTTGCATTGTCTAGAGAGTATGTTGGGGAAAAAATGCCCAGGTCACGAGTAATGAAAGTTCATACTATGGGTTTATCGAAGAAATTTGGGAACTCACCTACAAAAATAATGTAACATTTGTTTTACTTCGATGTCAATTGGTGGATAACAGACAATGCGTTTAAATATGCCCTGAGTTGGGATTTACGATGGTTGACTTACACAAGGTGGGTTATGTAGACGACCCTTTCATTCTGGCGTTTCAAGCTAAACAAGTATTCTATGTTCATGATCCCGCTAATAGTTGATGACATATTGTTCTTCAAGGTAAGCGGAGTGTTGTCGGCATAGGTGATGTGGATGATGAAGAAGAATATGACAAAAATGATGACACATTTTCATTTCCCACCGGCGTGAGTAACATCCCGCTTGTGGAAGACGATGCAACTTGTCGTTGGTACACTAGTTCAAATCACAATGAAAGACTATATTGTTGACTATAATGGATTACGAATTCTAAATTTCTAAGTATAATTTCTATTAAACTTTTCCTTGTTTCATTTATCTAACTTACGATTTATTTATTCGTTATTTGATATTAATTATTGTATATTTCAGGTATATACCGCGATGTCTTTAGATCAGCAGGGTTCGACGAGCCGTACAAGGGGACCATATAATATGAAGTCATTACAGAGATGACTAGAGTTCGAGTCGGATGAGTGTCCTCTCCAGATCGACGACTCGGGCGATGTCATTGGACCAGATAAGGCTCTCCGTGCACAATTCAACAATTATATTGGTCGGATGGTACGGGCACAATTGCCCGACTTCGTTACGGATTGGTGTCATATCGATGAGGGGCTTAAGGATAGGCTATGGGAAGACACTAAGGTACTGCAAGTAATTTTGCTTGTTTTAATGATTTGATCCGATATATTATTAATTAATCACGAAACTGTATTTACAGACAACGTGGAAGCTGCCCGACAACCCCGCTGTAAAGGCAAGGACCCTAAAAAGGGCCGGAGAGCTGAGGAAAAACTAGAAGACTAAGTTTACCCAGCGGGAGAATGTGAAAGGGCCAAGTTTGGATGCTTAGGACGAGCACATCGATCAGGAGGGATTTGCTTCGTGTAGAGAACATAAGTTTAGCACAGAGTTTCAGGTAAATATATAAAGTAGCTATAATTTTCACGAAGAAAAAGTTTTATAATGTTGTGTTATAAATACTGCAGGAGATAAGTGAGAAGGCTAGACAAAGTCAGTCTCACAATATACACCCGCACCATCTCGGTATGTCCGGGTATAGAGGCCGGATGGATGAATGGGCGACAGATGACCCCTTAAATCACATGGTTGATTTCCCTGATCAATTGGTTCCTCTGTTGTCCACCGACAACGGAAGGACGAAGAATTTCATCCGAGCCAGGACAACGAGAACGGATGACGGAGGGTACATCATCGATGGCGGCGCTACTCGAGAGCTTGTCGAGAAAGTTGTAAGTGTTAAATTACTTATATTTCTAAAAATATTAAAATATAACATGTTTTTCCTAAAAATACTATTAAATATTTGGGCAGGCACTGTTGCACGAGCAATAAAGTCAGGGGGAATTTGTCCCGGTCAGGCAACACGATGCGCTGTGAACTGCTATCGGAAAACCCGATCATCCCGGAAGTGGCAGAGGTGTGGGTAAACACGGGACGATTCGAAGTCTATTCGGAAAACCGTCCGAGGGATCTAGACGGTCGACTAGTACCTCCATGGATCAAATGACGACCGAGATAGAGGCTCGGGTGAGGGGAGAGATTGTGGCCGAGATGGAGGCTCGGGTAATAAGGGGGGAGATGATGGCCGAGATGGAGGTTCGGATGGAGGCTCGGTTGAGGGATCAAATGAGGGCCCTATTAACTCAAATGGGTCTTTCAGTCCCTCCATTTGAGCATGAGGCGAACGTCGTATCTCCCGGTACTGTTAGGAGTTCTCGCGGTTCGGCCATTGATCCATTTCCCCCGTTGATGGACGTGACGGTAAAATTTAATGTGCTTAAAGTTTAACTTATCTCGTATAGTATTGGTATTAACTATATATTTTTAAATCATATAGTATCCTAAGGTACAACTGTCTCTGAACATCGACAGAGTGTTAGAGGTTATTGCTGTTGGGTCGATCGTCGAGGGACGTTCGAAAGTTCATGGAGTCTCTATTGGGGCGGAAAACATTGTTGTTTCCGTCGATATCATTGCTACCGGCAAGGAGCAGGTCCACCTTCTGGTACCATAAACGGAGACGATGACCCTAGGAGATGCACATAGTAGCTACGTACAGTGGCCTAGAGAGTTGATCATTTCGTCGAATGCCTTGATAAGAAAAAACAACGTATATAAATATATTGATTCGTTAAAATATTTTTTTTGTACTAGAGATTGTTTTCCATATACAGCCACGTCGATCGCCAATAAAGAGTTACGCACGGAAAGATACGACGTCGTTGAAAGCTGGAGGGAGTGATAGCACACCTCTTGACCAAAGTGTCGTGGATAGCTTAGGCAAACATTGTCGTTATCTCCTCGAGACTATTTAGTCTTTGGATGATCGACGACATGCATCTTTCATGTTCGTTATGGAAGATGTATTTTATAATCAAAGACGTGAGAATTACCAGGCATTCGTCGACGTTAAGGACATTTGCGATCTATTCAATCTCGTGAGTCTGGATTCAGGGGTGATTCAACTCTTCATGAGGTATCTTTATTATAAATTTTATTATAAATATGTAAATAAATTTTTGTATAAACATTATTTATCATAACTTATATGTATCTTCATCAAGAGTCCCTGGTTTCAAGTGCTACAATCCGAGTCGTCTGAGTTAATTGGGCCTTGATGAAAATTCCGGTAGCGAGATTGAATACATGGTTGCGGCTCTTAGAGATGTTTTTCAGTCGTCGGCTTTCTTTTTTGCTCCTTATTGCGAATGGTAAGAACATATATATATTTTTATTATATATGTATACGAAAAGTGGTATATGATATTGGGTGTAATCAGGCACCATTGGATGTTGTTGGTAATCGACGTTGCTACGAACACCGTATATGTGTTTGATCCGTTGGCACCAAAGGTCGGTGTTCGGAATATAGCGATCCGTGAACGCCAAAACACGTGAGTTTTTTTAAAAAACGAGAATTCATTTTAAAACTTTTATTTATATATAAAATTATCTCGTTCACTACCTTTGAATTTCAGGGCAATAAAGACGACCGCAAGAGTCTTACAGACTAAGAAGAAGGCATCCCCTGTTTCTTGGAGAGGATGCAAGGTTCGTATTTTTGTATGATTTTTTGCGAGTATTTTATTTCTTAATAAAACATTCCATTGATATCGAATTAAAATGCGCTATTTTATTGTTTGTTGAATCCTAGTGTCCACGACAAACGTCCGGTAGTGAATTGTGTGGATACTACGTCATGCGATACATGTTTGACATTATCAGACGCGTCGGAGACGGGAGAAACAATAACTTGGTAAAAGTATGAAATTTCAAATATCTTTCAATCCTTTCAATTGATTCGTATTATATGTTTCTAATTATATTTTCTAACACTTATAGATGTTAGATGGCATCCCTTACAACGACGAGTCGATTAATGAAATTCGAGAGTTATGGGCCGAGCACTTTAAGGACGTTTGTGGCTTGTAGTGGTGAGTTTTAACGGCTTCGTTAACGTTTAAAATGCTTTGATTTGTAATGAAAGCTGATAATGTATATGATTTGATGTATTATGTGAGAATCATTGTTGTTTTATGTGTAGTTGATTCACTTGTATTTGTTGTGATATTGGTTGGATGGGGAGGAAAAAAATATATAAAATATTTAAAAAAAACAGCAAACTAGGCGTCGGTTGTTAACAGATAACCGGCGCCTATTAGTAAATAGGCGTCGGTTACTTAATAAAACCGATGCCTATTAGCAAACTAGGCGCCGGTTACTTAACAACAACTGATGCCTATAAAAAGAGAATTTCAAGCATTAGACATCAGTTATTTCAAAACAACCGACGCCGATAACGATAAATGCGCGTCGCCCTCTAACGGAAGCCGTTTTTGTCGTATATGCGCGTCGATGCTGTAAGCGTCGACACAAAAGCGACGCCTATCATTCGTAAGAACCGACGCCTATTTGCATATATGTAGTAGTGTTAGCAAATAAGAAACGTGATCATGAATGTTATATTTACTTGGTGATTTCTAAACTTTTTCTAGAAGAGAAAAAATTAATAAATGCGTGAGAAGGATATTTGAGCAAAGATCATTGTCAAAACAATATTATCGTTGCGCTATTAAGCTATTCATCCGCACCAAAAGATTTCGTTGGTCTTTATAATCCCAAGTGAAAGATGTTGAAATAAAACAATGAATAGATTGCATCATTTCAGAAAACTGGCGCTACATCTAGTGTTAATTAAATATCCATCCAATATTGTTGACTTTGTTAAATATCCAAAAGAAATTTGAGGCTTTTTTTTAACTATATAGGCAGTTTTTTATACTACAATTAATAAAATGGGTCAATTTTCTTTGTTATTTACAATACAGGGCATTTCGTATCTATTAAACGCGGTAACGCTTTCAATGGCTGCAACGTCCCCAGCAATAGCCGCGACGATTATGCAAAATAGTTTCACACACGACAAATCAAGCATAAAGCTTAATAAATAAAAACAAAATAAAATAATTACAGACAAATGATAAAGCAAGAAAATAAATAAATATGAAATTTAGTTAAAACATATAAAGTTAGTGATAAAATTTGGTAATTATCAAACATATTGACAAAAAAATGGAAATTTGTATATAGTTAGTGATTCAATCTTATAATTTTTATTTTTTATTTAAATATTCTATAAATGATAGGGGTGTTCATACTTCGATTAAACCTACCGAATCGCCAAATCTAAATTCGGTTTGCACGAAATACTGAACCAAAATTTTCAATTTTGTATTCGAATTTGAAGTTTTAATAAAAGAATTTTCGTTTGCCAGAAAATTGAACTTTCATTTTTTTTATATTTATAATGATAGTATATATTGTTGCCCTTGGAATTTTTCCCTCACTTAGAATATCCAAGTCGATCAAACCAGTTGGAACAAGCCACTCAATCATTCGACCAAAGAAGACCGAGAACCCCGCTCGAGATTTATCCGAGGAAGACGAAAAGACAACATTTCGTCGGTTACTTATAATAGCTTTTGAGCGGTGTAGCCATTTCCATGACTCGAAGATTTATTCTCCTAAAGTCGTAGGAGAGGCGATAATAATACACAAACTCCAGATACAGAATGTCCGAATCGAAAAAACCGGTCCCTAACACTTCACGAGGCAAGCTAATGTTGTTGAGTAGGATCCTCGTGTCATCAGATTCGTGTGATAAGCACCATATCGCTGAGGCGTACTCTTCGAGAACCCAGCCTGAGCCGAACCGCGAATATATCTTTGTTCGCCGAAACGCTACACCATTCAAAATACCTCAACATCCCCACACATGGACCGCCGAGGAGGCACCGCTGGCCCAGCTTAAATTGAGGCCCGACGCGACTTCAGGAGGCTCGATGACACGTATACGATTAGTTCATAGGGATCGTAAGAGACCACATGGCCATCCTCAGGCGGCGAATCCCGAGCCCTAGCAATGGGCCCGGCGAGTGGAGAATCGTTGGGGCAGTGGGATTGCAGACGTAGAGAGTACCGTGCGTGATGTGGGGCCAAGCAGAGTGGCGTCGGGCCGAACCGAAGATGATTAGCCCGTTGCTCGCTCCCACGATTTTGTGGCATGCCCACTGCGGTTCGTAAGGAAAAGAGAGTGCAGCAAACTTATTCCTTCTCCAGGGTTTATATTTTCGCACGACGTACCTCATGAGTGTTGCGGTTTTTGGATCTGCATCGTAGTTCGTGGGTCATTGTAAAGCTGCCCAAGACGGTGAAGAATGAGAGAGATATGCGCAGAAGAAGAAAGGGTCGGAAATCAGAGAATCCCATTGCTTGTGTACGAGTTTGCACCTAATCACAAACTTTGAAGGGAGTCCAATATGAGTATATTCAGTAGGAGACATTCATCTACGTGAACGAACAAAATAAATTCCATTGCTGTCTGACGATGAGTTTCCACCATCGGCATCATTCCTGAGCAATAAGACAAATTAGATGTGAAAGATCTTTTTTTCCTAAGATAAAAAGCAAGCTAAATTCAATTAAAACACAAAAAACTCGCAGATCATCGACGCAAATACAGTGAAATAACAAGCATTCACGTCTATCATAAAGCCCGCCGTGTCCATTGATATAGGCATTTTCATAATTGACAAAAATACTAGGTCTTCATTAGTATCAGCAGCTTTGACCGCAAATATGGGCTTTTTGTGTTATTTCCCATAAATTTTCTTTTTTTTCGGCATTGAATGGACACTTAGGTTCAGAGTTGGACTAGGGTTTTGTCAAAGCACCATTGAATCCATTTTAAGTCTTGCTGAATTTTTATATTATTTAATATTCATCAAAATCTAAGTTATCTGTCAGTTCAACAACGCTTCTATGTTATCGTTTTATAAAAATATGGAGAAATACTTGGAGTAAAATGTTATAAAAATATTACGGAGAAATACATTCAACAAAAAAAACATCCCTATCAACAAAAAAAACATCACTTAATTCTCCCGTTAGCTAAAGTTTCACCTAAGGACCAATTGAAAATATTTACTGACCAATTTTCCTAACAACACTATTTTGTCGTTACTTTATGTATTTTTTTTTTGCTTTTTCTTTTGTTTATAATCGTTAAAAAGGAAAGGGAATAAAAAACAGAAATAGAAAAAGAAAAATAAAATGTAAACGAAGAGAGAGAAACGGAATAGAAACGAAGAAAGGAGAAGAAGAAGAAAAGGAGAAGAAGGAGAAGGAGAAGGAGGGGAAGGGGAAGGGGAAGGGAAAGAGAAAAACAAAACGCGGGTTTCCTCATCCGACTAGCAATAGGTGATTTTCTCAGTTCGGCGCAAGTTCTCGTGGAAGAAAAGACGAAAAAACCAAAAAATAATGGAAAAATAGAAACATAGAGAAATTGAGGATTTTCACGGTCCAATCATGTATAAGTTTTCTTGGTTCAGGTTGTACAAAGTGGGTCTTTTCAATTTTTCGTGGATTGCGGGAAAATAAAAACGAAATTATCCCAAATCATTCGTGGGTTTGCTCGATGTAGGCCGTGCTCGTGGGATTGCTTGAAACCGTTAGTTTCTGCTGAGTTCGACGGTATGTGCTTACCCTCTGTTCATTCATATCTCTTTCGCACGAAGAGTCCGTATCAATGCTAATTGCTTGCCTTATTCCAATCTGACGTAAATAGTACGAGCTCTCATATGCTTGTGAATGGTAGGCACATTTGACATTTGTTATCATATCCATCCCAAGAGCTTAAATAAAATCTAAATTATTTGTGACCATATCTTTGAATTTATTATGCTACTCATTGCTCTATTTAATTATTCTCGTCCGCTGGTTCGAGGTGTTTGATAATATGGATGCTTCCGAAGCTGAAGAATTTTCTGAAGTAGAAAACAAGCCTTTGAGATCGCTCACTTACGATACACATGCGGAAATTTTACGTTGTAATTGAAAAACCTAAAGGTGTCCCTGCATAAGTAGTTCAAAGCAATGCAGATTACACATGATTGGAATTTTCCGGCGAAAATCGCCGGAAAATTTGCCGGTGACCCAAAAGAAATAAGTTATTATGGCGCAATACCAATTTTTCCCTTGCAATATTTATTTACTATCAAATAATAAAATAAATATTCTACCACTTTAATTTCGGCCAATTCCAAATTAATTTATTATATCCTGCCAAACCGAAATGGACATCTAAGTCTGATCTCTCTGTTGATTGACACTACCTTGGTGATCCCTTTTAAGCCCGACCCTATTGGTTTGTCTCAATCTACACTGGGTGGAATCCAAGGGCTCGGTAAGCGCCTAACCAATCTTGCGTTACCGAACCCATCACGAGTTGAGTACGAATTTTAGATCTAACCTTTAAGGTTACGAACCGACTATAGATCATCGCACCGACGTATAAATCCTTCAATGATGTCTCGGTCGGTGAGAGTCATGCCTTGTCAAACTTACTGAACACGACACTATGATAGATCGTGATAGGCGACATTACCAAACTACCCTTCACGTCCCAACATGAGCTATTAATGTTTTGGCCAAAAACTTTGTAATTTCTCATCCCCGAAATTTTTCATAGGATATATACCTCGATTCACACAAGGCCGTGAATCCCGCTTGGCGGTTCAAACTGGCAATCACTCCGTTGTCAAGACGACATTTTGCCATCGACCCATGCACTTGGAAAACCAGGCAAGCAAACTAGTGACAGTCAAGACCTCGATGCCAACTCCGCATTGACCCCATCGTTCTAAGGTTCACACAACCTAATATAGTCAGTCGATAAACAATTGACTTTCCAAGCATGCGATCAAGTAAGACTGAGTTAGAGTCCAAATACAGACAATACCCTGCTTCGTCATGTATCAGTGTCACGCGCTCTTACTTCCCAAGTGAATGACTGACATAGTCACTTAAGAAACGTCGACAAACAAGTCGTACTTATCAATCGGTCACACTACCGAAGATATTGTGGACTATTTCAACCGTTGATCGGTGTCCCCTCTCTGCCTAGCAGAATCGACGACTAAACTTCCACAATATTTGTTTTTTATTTATTTATCTTCTTATAGAATGCGCGATATAAGAAATACAGACAATACCCTGCTTCATCATGTATCAGTGTCACGCGCTCTTACTTCCCAAGTGAATGACTGACATAGTCACTTAAGAAACGTCAGCAAACAAGTCGTACTTATCAATCGGTCACACTACCGAAGATATTGTGGACTATTTCAACCGTTGATCGGTGTCCCCTCTCTGCCTAGCAGAATCGACGACTAAACTTCCACAATATTTGTTTTTTATTTATTTATCTTCTTATAGAATGCCCGATATAAGAAATATATGATAAATAAGTAATATGCCTCAACATCGAGCAAAACACAAAACGCGACAATAAATTATCCGAATACAATATTGCGGATTCGAATATTACATGGATCGTAATCCTAATTCATCAAATCCTCGAAATGGCCAAGGGCACATTTCCGACATACTCCAGCACCCGACTAGATCCTAAAATTTATGAACGTTTTTAATTTCCGAGATAAATAGCTCACTACTGAGTCACTAGTACCCCTCTCTCATGAGAATCACCGACTAAACTCGCGATGTTTGTGTTTTATTTATTTACCTTCTTACCAGTGCCAATTAAGAATTGATGGTAAATAAATAATATACCTAGATGGAATGTAATAAAAAGAAATAAAACATTCTTTTATTCCACAAATCTTTCGAACCAATATTCAAATACAATTAATAATACATAGTGATGCGTCCGAAAAATTCGCCTCCCTTTCCGGTGCGGGAGTCAACCGTTTGCCCGCCGATTACCTGAAACACCACAAAAAAAAGCTAGGAAGGCGCCGTTTCGGCGACGCCCCTCCGATGCTCAAGTCAGATCCATCTTATTCGTTTTGACGTTCTCGTTCAATATATTTTCAGGGTAGTTATGTAGGAGATTAAGAGGGTGTAAAACCATACCTTAGGAGTGGTCTCTCACTCGTTATTTATAAACAAAAATGGAGAGGGACACGTTCGCTTCATGTTGCATCATAACCACCCACCATCTCTTAATGGCCATAGTGGGAAGTTATTAACGAGGATCTGGTCAAATCCACCCCTTTATCTCTTAATGGCCATTGTGGGGAGTTCTTAATGAGGACTTCGTCAAATCCACCTCTTCATCATCGTTGGACTAATAAAAATAACCACTACATGTTCGGTCCTCCTCGGGATATGTCCCGAAGGATGTTGTTGGGGTGCCTCATGCCAAAGCTCGAGAGGGGCCGAGCTTATTCCCGAGTGAAACTCTTCATCTTCCTCGAGCCAACAACTGAGGACGGAATCCGAATTATCGACGGCCCGGGCAATACTTGCTCCGAGTGTTAATGAGCGAGTTCGAGGTCCTCTCTCGATCGATCGGTGAATAGGTTCCCTCGGTGTCTTCCTGTTCATAGGGGCATATGCCCGAGCGCGCGGAATATTTTACCGTTGCCTGAAAACCTGAAGGGTAACATTAGTCCCCCTCTCAAATAGTGTAAAAAGAGTAGAACGAGTTTTTGGCATTTAGTATGAGGTAAAATATCCGAGCGAATTTCGGGGAGGCTCCTCAGAGGATGTCTTCCCCGCCTTCTTCTGATGATAATGTTATGTCCGAAAAGTAGTCGTGTCAAATGTATCGCGATCATTTCAATAGCTGAGAGGGGATGGAATCCGAAGTACCCCATCCGTATGTTTTTGTTTTCGAGCATCGAAATAACTTCTTTATGAGTTTATCGGGGATAGTTTGTGCCCTTTCCCAATCGTGTTTACGTGGGATATCTTGTTCAAGGACTTTGATTTTCGTGCCTCAATCCCAAGACTTTAATTTTCGTGCCTCCATTCGAGGACTTTAATTTTCGTGCCTCTATTCGAGGACTTTAATTTTTGTGCCTCAATCCGAGGACTTTAATTTTCGTGCTTCCATCCGACTTTAATTTTCGTGCCTCAATCCAAGGAATTTAATTTTCGTGCATCCATCTGATGACTTTAATTCTCGTGCCTCTATCCGAGGACTTTAATTTTCGTACCTCCATTCAAGGACATTAATTTTCGTGCCTCAATCCGATGACTTTAATTTCGTGCCTTCATCCGAGGAATTTAATTCTCGTGCCTCCATTCGATGACTTTAATTTTCGTGCCTTCATCCGAGGAATTTAATTCTCGTGCATCCATTCGATGACTTTAATTTTCGTGCCTCAATCCGAGGACTTCAATTTTCGTGCCTCAATATGCGGACTTTAATTTTCCTGCCTCAATCTGATGACTTTAATTTTCATGCCTCAATCCGAAGACTTTAATTTTTCGTGCCTCCATCAGAGGACTTAAATTTTCATGCCTCAATCCGAGGACTTTAATTTTCGTGCCTCAGTCGAGGACTTTAATTTTCATGCCTCAATCCGATGACTTTAATTTTCGTGCCTCAGATGAGGACTTTAATTTTCATTCCCCAATCCGAGGAATTTAATTTTCGTGACTCAGTCGAGGACTTTAATTTTTCGTGCCTCCATCAGAGGATTTAAATTTTCATGCCTCAATCCGAGGACATTAATTTCCGTACCTCAGTCGAGGACTTTAATTTTTATGCCTCAATTCGATGACTTTAATTTTCGTGTCTCAGTTGAGGACTTTAATTTTCATTCCCTAATCCGAGGAATTTAATTTTCGTGCCTCAGTCGATGACTTTAATTTAAATTCCCCAATCCGAGGATTTTAATTTCCATTCCTCCATCCGAGGACTTCAATTTTTGTGGCTCAATTCGAGGACTTTCCTCCCGATTCAATCGGGGTGTTTTCGCCTCAATCCGATGGCTTTCCTCCCGATTCAATCGGGGTGCTCGTGCCTCAATCCGAGGACTTTCTCCCGATTTAATCGGGGTGCTCGTGCCTCAATCCGAGGGCTTTCTCCCGATTCAATCGGGGTGCCCGTGCCCGAGGGCTTTGTATCATCCCTAATTCAATCAGGGTCTTCTCAGTTGTGCTTCAATCCGAGGACTTTGTGTCATCCCTAATTCAATCAGAGTCTTCTCAATCGTGCCTCAATCCGAGGGCTTTGTATCATCCCTAATTCAATGAGGGTCTTCTCAATCGTGCCTCAATCCGAGGGCTTAAAAATCCATCAGCAAATCCCGAAGATATCAAGTCGTCGAATGCCAGCGTAGAGCTGGGCTTAGAACTCCCAAAGATATTGGGTCTTCGATGTATAAAAATTTGCACTGCAATTATTATAAAATTCGGGTTTTTCAACGCTTGTGTAAGATGTACTTATAATTCCCGAGCGGAGCTGGTCACTCTCGAATGACGGTGGGGCCTTCGAGCGTCGGCGTAGAATTAGGCTCGGAAGTCCCGAACAAACGGTCTCCGTATGCGTTGTACTCGAATCTTCTTCGAGAAAGCTCGGACAATGCCAACGCAAGATGCTTAAAATTTCCGAGCAGGCCATGTCTTCAAGCAATTGTGTAAACTGAGTTATAAAGTCTGCAGCCGGTCGACAAAATATGCTAAGATCTTGCAAATTCGTCTAGAAATTGTATTAGTTGTAACTGCTCCAGAAAACGTCATCGTAATAGGGCTCTGGGAATAAATTCCAGTGTCCCCGTAAAAGTTCATAATAATAGGCCCAACAAATTAATCTCATCAACCTGTAATAATCATTCCAGCAGCAGCCGTAATACATTCACATATGTATTGGCTGAGCCGAGATACTCCAAAGCCAATAAGATTAGAGACGCGTTAAACACACTATAACTACAACCCGAAGCTTTCAAAATTATAAGTATGATATCATTATGCAACTGACTCCCCGCAAACAACTGAACAACCATCATCGTTTAAAGATATCATTATGGTATCTTGCATTTCAGAATTTGCACTATCCGCTCCTCAGATGAATAACAAAAAATCAATTCCAATCTTCTAATGTGCTAATCAGCCTGACACGTTTAAAAACTTACAGCCGACTTCCGATCAACAGTAGATTTGCGAACGGAGATCGAACAGGGGACCATGTGGGTTGCCGTCATGTCGGGGACGTTGGTCATGGATGTGCCCACGAGAAGTTCGGAAGTCGCAAGTGTATGCGTTTTTTGTTTTTTTTGTTTTCTCCTCCGAACGAGTCACCATCATTCGACCCCGAAAATCCTGGGTTACCGAGGAAAAATTTTTAAGTCATAAAAAAGACATAGTCGGTACCTTTAATCCTTGCGTGAAATAAGGCGATTTATTCGGTTTCCCCGAGGTCGCGCATTGGGGTTTTTCCACACCGGCGCAATCTTGACCTTCAAGGGCGGTCATTGCAGCAGCTTTTCAGCCACACGAGGTTCTTCTGTGTTAAAGAGGACTCTCCTGAGATCCGGTGGTGGTTCCCGATCGACCAACTGATGCGTGTGGGTCGAGATCAGGGGCTGTGACGTCGGACGAGCGAGTCGCATCTTCGTGCGTCGAGCATTTATATCCCGAGGATCTGGTCTTCGAGAAATCGGTTAATATCTCCGGCCATAGAGAGTTAATCGGGGGCGGACGCATGTTCGGTCTCTACGGTTGCTTCGGGATTTTGTTATGTCTACGAGAATTTGACCCTCGGCTCTGGTCACCTCAGAGGGTTCTGAGCTGCAGAAGTCATCTATGTGTAATGAGCCTATTTTAAAATAGGGCATCCGAGGTTTCTGTCAATTTTCTACTTCATGATGGCTAATCTCGAATATTGTTTCCAATATTGATGGTGGTCGGGACTGCCGTGGACCGTGCTGCCCCTTTAAGGCCCAAGGATATGTTGCTCGATCGGGTCTCCGCGAGCCTTCGAGCATTGTCAATGAGAGTCCTTGCACTCAGATAACTCTCAAAGGAAACCATCATCGAGAATTCCACAAAATATTTAATATGAAAATCTACCTCAATCATCTTCAAATTTTCTGGCTAGTGTTAACCTCTTGACAGTCAAGCACGAGACCGAGCCGGTCAATTCAGAAAAATATGTACAACCCAATATATTTCCAGCAGCACGATCAAAGTCATAGAAAGGTCAAAGCGCAGCAAATATAAATATATATATATATATATATATATCTTTTTATTTCTTTCGAATCCGAAAAGCAGCAAATCTAAACTTAAATATTCAAGAGATCGATCAACATATTGGCCCAATTATTTCGAAAGCCAGCCGATAAGCCTAGCCCAACAAAATAAAATTCCCTAGCAGTTAAAGGTTTCACACGTTCCCAATCGCCCCACGTTTTCAGTAACCCTCACACTCAGTCCTAGCGTAAATGACAGAAGTGATCCCGTATTTTTCTATAATTTCAGATTCACCCATGTAAATTAAAGAAACCTCCAACCGGGTCCTCGTCGCAAAGAGTGGCGGATCGGCTGCCGAAGATCGAAGAGGCGGTCCCGGTGGTCGTCATCATGTCCATGGGCGTCGATATCTTGATGGTCTTCCCCTAAAATCATGATTTGTTGGAGTCGAATTTTTTCTTTCGCTCCTTCTTCGAACGAATCACTTCGATTGGGCCTGAGACGTGCTGATTTATCCGATCTTTCCCCCGGTGGTCAGCTAGGGTTTGGTGGTGGCGACGTGATTTTGACCCTCGATTGTAACCGCTACATCGGGTCTCTAGCCGCGTCGGGTATCTTCTCGTAGGGGCCATTGCAGCAAGTTCAGTGGTGGTTAAATCTTTGAGAACGGGACGCTAATGACGGAGAACATCGACGATAAAGTGTTGGGCCACGGTCGCTCCTTCTAGATTTCTGTTTCATCGTCTAGATTTGCTGGTCGATTGCGCTGGTTGTGGCAGAATTTCGGCCACACGGGTTATCTCTGTGTATTGAGAGCTTTCCGAGGGGTCAGAGGGTGGTCTTGGATCAGCGATTCGCATTGGATGGACCAAAAACGAGGGCTGCAAACTCAGTTGTTTGTGCCACACTTGTTGATACTCGGGTTGGTTTCTGCCTCATCAGGCTGGTGGTTGCTCGGCCTGATGCTGGTAGCTCAGCCATCAATGATATCAAGGTTACAGAGGCCAGCGGCCCGGGGTTGAATGATTCGCTCGAAACACATCGTATTTTTTTTTACTGTACCTCTTCCCACACACGGCGCCAATTTGATGCGACCGAAAAAATCGCCTCCCTTTCCGGTGCGGGAGTCAACCGTTTGCCCGAACCGCTGCGGCCGCCGATTACCTGAAACACCACAAAAAGCAAGCTAGGAAGGCGCCGTTTCGGCGACGCTCCTCCGACGCTCAAGTTAGATTTCATCCTCTTCGTTTTGGCGTTCTCGTTCAATATATTTTCAGGGTAGTTATGTAGGAGATTAAGACGGTGTAAAACCATAACTTAGGAGCGGTCTCTCACTCGTTATTTATAGAAAAAAAATGGAGAGGGGCACGTTCGCTTCATGTTGCATCATAACCACCCACCATCTCTTAATGGCCATAGTGGGAAGTTATTAACGAGGATTTGGTCAATCCACCCCTTTGTCTCTTAATGGCCATAGTGGAGAGTTCTTAACGAGGACTTGGTCAAATCCACCTCTTCATCATCGTTGGACTAATAAAAATAACCACTACATGTTCGGTCCTCCTCGGGATATGTCCCGAAGGATGTTGTTGGGGTGCCTCATGCCAAAGCTCGAGAGGGGCCGAGCTTATTCCCGAGTGAAACTCTTCATCTTCATCGAGCCAACAACTGAGGACGAAATTCGAATTATCAACGGCCCGGGCAATACTTGCTCCGAGTGTTAATGAGCGAGTCCGAGGTCCTCTCTCGATCGATCGGTGAATAGGTTCCCTCGGTGTCTTCCTCTTCCTAGGGTCATATGCCCGAGCGCACGGAATTCGCTGTAAAGGGGAGAGAATCTGAAGTTCCTCCCGCCTCTTTAACAACTATTTGAGTCTCGCGGAATATTTTACCGTTGCCCGAAAACCCGAAGGGTAGCACATAGCATGTACATGCCATATTCATTACATCATCGAATCACTTTTCGAGGGCATATCTCTAACACCGTCCCCATCCATCTTTGCTTCTTTCAGTTCCTTTACCTCCTCTGCCATGAAAACTTCTTCTCTCATGACCTCCTCCAGTTAATGTCTCCCCATTAACTTGAAAGGATTTTTCTTCGCGTTTTTCCTGACGTCGGGTCAATCTTGCTTCACGGGATTGCAACGACCCCATCAACTCATAGAATGAATAACTTTTCCATATCTTTTCGATTCTTCAATTGCTTCTCCGACATGATCAAATCGCAAACCTTTGCAACAACAGTTTACTTCTTATTTAATTGAAAATTGCATCAACTCTCAATAGAAAACCTTGAACTGGTCCTCCATTAGTCATTTGCCAGGTTCCAAAAATCATGCCATAGAGATTGTAGTTTCACCAAAATATCATTCAAAGAGCCCTGGAAGGCTACTTGCAAGGTCATCACACTACAAAAATGTTTCCGAAAAACAACAGAGGCTGCAATGGAATAGCGGTCGCTTAAATTTGCGACACATTGGAAGGGCCTTCGCTACTTCTCCTTTTCCCGCTCAGCCCGCCTCCGTCCGCCGCTACCGCCGCCTCCGTTCGCCGCTCGCCGTATAGTCATTAGGTATATCGATTTTATAGTTCAATTGAGTTGTTCGTTTGTTATTGGTTGTTTGTTTATAACATATGACGGATCTGTATAGTCATTAGTCAGATCCATGTTGTTTGCTTGGTTATAACATTGTTTTGTTCGATTTAGATGGACAAGAACGAATTCTACGGTCCGATCAATCGTTCGTTGTTGATTTTCCAGGATAGTCATCGTTGTAACGATGTGCTATCCAACACGGATGGTGCTATTAACACCCCGTTTACGGTGAGAGGGTTGGAGAACGTAGTATGGGGTAAGATTTCACGACCGGTGCGTTTATACGGTCGTGTTTTGGAGAAGTTAGATATTATGTCGCTGTACGGCGTCTATAGTTGTGGATCTCAGAAAATAGATCCACACTTGATTACCGCACTGGTAGAAATGTGGAGAAATGAGACACACACGTTTCACCTACCGGTGGGGGAGGCGACAGTCACTTTAGAGGACGTGGGTGAGATGTGGGCACTCCCCGTGGACGGTATTTCCGTAAGCGGTGTTGACTGGGTATTTCCGTAAGCGGGTGGCTCGATTACTGCAAGGAGTTGACTGGGTACAGGCCTCCCAAAGGAGCTTACCACGGGACCAAATTGTCTCTTCGGAAGTTTGCGGCCTGGTTAGAAGAAAATCCAGTCGACGAAATGAGCGACGAGCTAATCATCGATCAACACACGCGTGAATACGCATTGCTGTTGTTCGAATCGGTGATGTTTCCGGACTTCAGTGGAAGTCACACGTCGATCACCTACCTTACGCTGCTCGAGGACATCGACGAAGTTCATCATTACAGCTGGGGCAGCGCCGCATTAGCATTCCTCTATAGAGAGCTCTGCACATCGTGTCAGTCGAGGAAGATGAACATATGTAGAGCTTTGCGGTTGCTGCAGGTACGAAAGATAGTTTAATTCAGCAACTTGTAAAGCGTAAACTATACTGATGGATTTAAATAATTATAACATAGGTTTGGGCATGAATGCGTATATTACAAGTCGAGCCCACGTCCACCCTCGAGTGGTAATGCAGCCTAGTGTAGTTGATGGCACTCAGTTACCCATTCCACCGCATGCGGCGAGGTAGTTGCTCACCCATTTATTCGATCTTTGAATTAAAAGTGATGTCAAAACGCCATTCGGCGACCTAAATGCTGCTAATTCGCTTATCGCAACCAATATTCCTATAACAAATACAATTTAATAAATTACGATCGATCGATGAAAATGATGTCAAATTAATACATGAATGTATGTAGGAAAATACAAATACATCGATGACGATCCGAAATGAGGCATACACCTTGTTCATCCAACAAGTGGATGTTAAGTAAGTTCATGAACCAACGCCAAGAATGTCTGCTTTCCGTTGAAACAATGGCAAAAGCAAGGGGAAGAATATTTTGATTTGCATCGAGCCCACATGCAATCAACATTTTATGCTCGTATTTGGAGTATAAGTGTGTACCGTCAACGCAAACAACTCTACGACAATGCCTAAAGCCATTAATACAAGGTTTGAAAGTACAAAAAACATACCCCAATTTCTTAACGCCGGGGGCCTAAGTTGGAAGATTCAACCACTTGACGACTGTTCGTGGTTGTAACGTTTCAAAGCTTTCATGAAGATAGAAAGTTGTTGGACTGAAGTTTCCTAGGTTAAATATTATCTTTCGCCCTTTTGAGGTCATGCCACGCTTGAATGTATGAGATGTCGAACCCGATATTGTCCTTCACCAGTTGCTTTACATTCTTTGGTAGAAATTGAGGGCCAGTCTATTCCAATCAACATTCTCGCAATTGTGTTTCGCGAAATGTTACGATGTGTTCTCGTTCATGTAGCATGTGTGTGGACCCCCATATATCGTAATCTTCCAATAACATTTTTTCGGTTTGAAGCAGGCTCGTAACCTCCAGTGACAGTCAACCCTATGGTTGCATTTCACGCCCCATACCGTTTTGTTACTTTCTGAGACGTGAAACTCACGTCTAGCCACCTTGTAGAATAATCGCCCACAGCTTCTTGTAAGTGAACTTTGGTACTAAATGTCATACCGACTCTGAACTTGGGATTGCCCCTACTGTAAAAATCACCACCGACCTCGTTGGCTTATGGAGGCACCATTTGATATGTTGAATAAAAAGGTACGGGTTGGTAAGGTGCACGAGCATCATCCGCCGGCAATGGAATGTCATTCTCGGGACCATCATTGTTTCCATCATCGTCGCCATCGTCATTATCATCTGCGGGATCTGGAAAATCGTCCAGTGCACCACCCACGTCATCAGCTTCAGAGTCGCTAGCGTCACTATTTTGCAAGTCTTCGGGCACAGGCTCAGGTTGTGACACATTCGACATATTAGGAACAATATGACTGCTCGAAGGATTGTCTATATGAGGAGCGTGGAGTGAAAAGTCATTCATTCGTTGAGTAACTGTCGTGAGATCAGGGAACGAGTGCCTGGAGGTGATGTTGGTGAACACGTCGGGTGTCTCTTCATTACGGTCGGGATGAACGTCTCGCTGGCCTCGACAAACACTTCAATTAAATTAAGTTCCGCATCAGCATCCAAGAAGTACGACAGTTCCGTGTCGTTTGAAATTTGAAAGAGCCTCTGATAGAGTCGAGGTGCTGATAGTATTCATTCTTAACATGAACGGATAAGGAGGAAAAAACGTTGTCGAGGCGAATAACCTCAGATAGCATGCCCAGAAATTGAGCAAAGCTACTGTCGCGACGAATTCGTCGAAAATCAATGGGTGGGATGTTGTAACGAATGGAGTTTGATTCGGTAATGATTTCGCCGCCATAGTGGATAGAGATTTGAATTTTACGAGATGTCATAATTTGAGGAGGAATTTAAATACTGCAAGTTGTTTTATACATATCAAAGTATATGGAATTATAGTACTTTATATAGAAAAATTCGTCGCATTTAATAAAAGCGACGTCGCATCTATTGGACGCGACGATTCTTCTGCAGAACTCGTTAACGTTACATCCACATCAGTTCTGAAGCCAAAAAAAATTGCAGATGACAGAAAACGCGTGAATGAATAGTCACCATCATTGTGCCCATTGCACGCGATACATATCAAAGTATATGGAATTATAGTACTTTATATAGGGAAATTCGTCGCATTTAATAAAAGCGACGTCGCATCTATTGGACGCGACGATTCTTCTGCAGAACTCGCGAACGTTATGTCCATGTCAGTTCTGAAGCCTAAAAAATTTGCAGATGACAGAAAACGCGAGAACGAATTGTCACCATCGTCGCGTCCATTGCACGCGATACATATCAAAGTATATGGAATTATAGTACTTTATATAGGGAAATTCGTCGCATTTAATAAAAGCGACGTCACATCTATTGACGCGACGATTCTTCTGCAGAACTCGTGAACGTTACGTCCACATCAGTTCTGAAGCCAAAAAAAATTGCAGATGACAGAAAACGCGTGAACGGATTGTCACATCGTCGCGCCCATTGCACATGACGTCGCGTTTATTAAACCCAACGACGGGGCCAAATTCGATTTTGGCCCATTTACAACGCTTTTACGGGCCAAATAGATAATCGCGCCCATTAGGTGCGACGTCGCGGCCATTAGGCGCGACGTTGCGGGTACTACCCGCAAAGCACACTATTTTAGTAATAGGTGCGAAAAACCATCTATTTAATTAATAACTATATTTTTTTTAGTTTATTTTGTTAAAAAAGTCCAAATTTGCGTTGAAATTAGGAGAGAGAAGATATTAAATGCATTATGAGTTTCGATTTGGAGTTTGGTTGGAGTAAATTTATCGCTTTTTTCATTTTACAATACAATTGGAGATGCTCTAACTTCGAACACCAGTATTCGTTCAAAGTCGAAAAAAAATGAATACGCTTAGATTGTGTTTGATTGGGGGTATTAGGGGGTTAGGAATGTTAGTATTAACTTGGCTTTTGGCTGGAAAGTTAATTTAAAGATGAGATTTAATTAATACTACTAATACCCCATGGGTATTAACTAAAGGGACTTGCACCCCAATTATTTAATTTCATCTATTATTTATCTATTTTCCTCTTTTTTAAAAATAGTGTCTCTCTCTGTCTCTTCTCTCTCGTCTCTCTCGTCTCTTCTCTCTCTATCTCTCCTCTTCTCCTCCTCCTCTCTCTCTCTCCCGTGTCTCTCTTCTCTCTCTCTCACATCTCACTTCTTCGCCCTCTCTTCTTTACCATTTACGGCTCGACCAGTCGAAGAAATTGGATGAAGGGCGGTGTTTTTCAGATTTTGAAGAGGAGAGCGCCGGTGATTTTAAATGCGGTGGTGGTGGTGGGAGGGAGGACATTGTGTAGACGAAAGGAGAAAAAAAAACCTATGCCGTATTTATTTAAATTAAAAAGAATAAAATTGTATTTGTATATATTTAAACCTAATGCCAGATGACCCTTCTACCAAACATATCAGACATCATTATTTCATATCACCAACCAAACACCCAAAAAAACTCATACTCTCATTATATAAACCCAACTTAAACTAATACTATCTAAACTCATCACTCCAACCAAACACACCCTTATAGGCTGGATTACACGAGGCACGTATTTCTTCTAGCCGTGTACCCATACGGAAAAACTGCAAATACAGGCTACCGCCGTGTATTTTTGTCTCTTCTGAAAATGCGTATAACTGCACTTCTTAGCAGTCAGTCTCGGTTTTCGTCGACAAGGAACAGGCCCACTGCGCAAGCGAAGAAGCCCCCATTCATCGAGGCCACCGAGCAGTAGTCTCCATCGATCGTTGGCGGACTCCGCGATAAACAAGGTGCATGGGCCTAGCAGCCTTCAAATATATTTTGAAATTTTGGCAAAATTATAAGATTAGGTTACTAAATATACAAGTTTTCGTTTTCGTGTCACTATGTTTGATAATTGCGAAAGTAGGTTACTAACTTTGTATGTCAAAACAATTTTAGATCATGTTTTCAATTTTAGGTCACTAAGTATATATTTTTTCGATTTTGGGTCACTAAGACCATCTCCAATCGAAAAACGCATTCTCAAACTCAAACTCATTCTCAAACTCAAAATGCAATAATTCGTCTCCAACCGAAAAATTCATTCTCAAACTCAAATTTCATATAATTTTTTCAACTTTTTAATACTACCCACATATTTTATAAATTTTCAAAATAGTATTGTAATCTTGTATTAAAATTTAAAAAATTCTATATTTTATTAATAGTCTTGTTTTTAAATTAATTATAACAAAAAATTAAGTTAAACTATTAAATTAATTAATAATAATCTTATTTTTACTTTAACTAAAATTAACCTTATATTTTTAAATTAAAAATTAATTTGCTTTAGGAGTGCACGTCTTTCACAAAAGAAGACAAATGGACAAATAAAAAAAAAGTTAAACGATTATAATTTAGTCTCTCCTATACCTTTTATACTCGCTGACGCCCTAGGAAAAAAAAGCAACCAATGAAGTTAATTATTGAAGTAAAAAATACACCAAGGCTGGTGAATTAGGCTTATAACAATTTTGCTTCTTCTTTTTCAATCACTTTAGATGTGATATCCTATAAACGTTTCTTTTCTAAGTTAATACTTTTCAAAGAATGTTTTATCGGTTATCTCCTAGTTGCGTCGGATGTGTACTAGATATATCTCACGAAAAATATAAAGAGCATGAAGTAACGTGAGACATGATTTTTATAGAGGTTATATCCCCAATCGGGGTTTAGTCCTCTCGTTGAGGTTTGTTCCTCAAGAGTTTAATCAATCACTTTATATTAGTCGGTTACAAAACTGATTGATTATGCCCAATATACAAACCGAAACAAGTCGAACACTAGACACACTAAGTTACCGCACGCCGAGTTTTGCTCTAGGGAATCTCCAATTCCCGACAGAAAACAGCTCGCTACCGAAGGGCCTCCGGAACACAATCCTTCCATTCACGTGCGCGTAAACGTCGACATTGCCTCCTTCGTGTACCGGACTTTCGAAGACAGCACGTCCGAAGGCAGAATGTATGGTGTGGAGGATGTTATCACTCAGTACGCTCAGTATCGCAAATGACATCTCAACAGCAGAAGACTATTCGCAAGTTTTCACTCAAGCTCTCTCAATTTGTTTTCTTCTTATCAATAATTTTCGTGCGTGTACTTCTCACAAGTTCTCGTTAGCTCGATCCTCTAAGTGTTGCTTATATATATAAGCCTTTTCAAATCAACACTTACGTGGAAGGTCAATCACAAGATTAATCCACAAATTAGCATATAATCCATGTAATAATCGAGCAAGTAATGTGCCAACGAATCATGCCATTTAAATAATATCACAACCGTCATAAGCATGATTTTATTCCATATAAATAACACATATTCGAAATCAAGGCATATAAATCCATTTGGGATGATATTTTCCATAACGGCACTTACCATATGTGATATCCAACTAGCATCATATAAAGTCAATCAATCAGAATCTTTTCCTTTTATGGTTTCTTAATTTCAGCAATAAGAACCCCAATTGATTTTCCATATTAGATCAAAGAGAATGCATGCATGGATTATCGATATGATTTCTTCCCAGAATAGATAAGTTCATAAAGGATATTTCACATTCCATGTTTAGACAGTATAATTTTCAGATATAGCTCAGCATGATATCTCATATGATTTACCATAAATAGCACAGTGTATCCGTAATCATATATTCCCTAGCATGTGAGATATCTATAACATGTGATCACATAGTTTTGCCAGTTAAGATCATAATCACATGTATAACAAACATTCGACATTTTTCAATGATTAACCTTGTAAAAACATGTATAGTCGAATATTATCATATACTTAGACATTTTAATATTTCATAATCGATTTGCTAAAGTTATGGCCCTAATTACATCAAAACTCTTCAAAGCATATGGACCAAAAAGGTCAACATTCTCCCCCTTTTTTATGATGACATGTAATTAATGCATCACGAAGCATGTAAGCATATTCGATCACACAATTCCTAACGCATATGTCTAAGTACCTCATGAATCAATCAGAGCATATTATTTTTCAGTATCTCAAAAATAAAGTATATATGCTCCCCCTGCCTAAATGCAAATATTGAACAACATGCATGGATATATCATAGATGGAAATTACTCCCCATGCCTAAGTACATATATCACATGTAACATGCATAGATATATCATAGATGAGTTTCGAATTTACCAGTTCGTGTACTCCCCCTGCCTAAGTGTTCATTTTCCAAACAAGGTTCATGCAACAAACTCTTATCAAAGATGTAACAAATTAGTAAGCATAGATAAGCATCATAATAGGCATCATAGATATATCATCAAAATATAAATGGGTTCCATAAGTACTGACCCATCAAACAATCACACGACTCCACGACCCACACATTAATTACCTTAATTCTCCCCCTTCAACATCAAAAAGAGGGAGTGACCAACCACACAAGCAACAAAAACTTAAAAACGAGCACCACCTAAGAGAAGATCTAAGAGCGGGATATCATGAAGGCAACCTAAAAGCTGGTTTGAGGGATGGATTTCTTCGGCTCTTTCTTGATTTTGGACAACTTAAGCAGGATTTCGGAGTTCTGCTCCTTGATCTTTTTGAAACGCTTCTGGTTGTCAGCCTTGATATCGGCGATATCACGCCGGATAGCAGTTATCATATCCTCATCGACACCGTGTTCCTCACCTGCTTCCTCATCCGATTCACTCAGCTCAACGACCTTCGCCTTTCCCTTAGCAGTCGACTTTTTCTTCTGAGCACTACCCTCTGGCTTCTTCTCCTTTGCCTTGAACCATCCATGTCGGTTATGATGAATCCCCATTCTTTTCAGAGTGATCTCATCCACAACGTGCTTTGCATCATCTTCCCAGGCAGGGGGCAATGTTATTCCCTCTTACTCAAATCGGTGGGTCAGCAGCATTCCATACGGGAGTGGTTTATCACTGCTGTCAAAGGCCTGGATCGTGAATTTCATGGTAACGAACCCAAGGTTAAACTTTTTGTTATGAGAGACCATGTACATGGTGAAGGTGCTCATGAAGGTCATGGTAGTGGAATGGCCTCCGCTTCCTATCTTAGCACTCCAGAGGGTCATGTTAAGCACTTTGTGGAGAAAGAAGTGGTCAATGTGCAACTGGTTCAGGGCTTCTCCATCGGAGAACCTAGGCTTTTTGTTGGTGTTCCAGAGCGTTCTAAAAACTTCAAGACACTTGAACTCGACGGAATAGCACCATTCATTCACATTGTAGTGACAGATTCCCTCATCTGCGACTCCCAGCATCTCGTTCATCTTTTCCCGTGTCCACTGGATCTTCCTTCCGAGCACATACGAGGTGATGGTGATCTCGTATCCCTTTTCCTCATAGTCAAAGTTAGCATAGAACAGCTTGACCGCTTCAGGGTAGCAGGTCCTATTTATACTCATGAACTTCTCCCATCCGAACTCTTTGAGTCACGTAACCACACGACTCTCAGGCAACCTATTAAACGCAACCCCTCGCCCTCCTGCAATATCTCTCTTCGCAAATCCCTGGAAGTTTTCCCTCGAAACATCGTTTAGAAACATCTCCTCTTCAGGAATCTCCCTTGGTTTGTTCAAATCAAAGAGGGGCAGACTCGATTTCTTTTCTTCCTTCTCGACTTCTTCAGCATTCTCCTCCATGGATTTTGCTATCTCTTCGATCGAAGATGTTTCTCTTGTTGGGAATGGAGAGGATTTTCAAGGTGATTCGACATGGGGTTCCTTGGGCTGAGGCGAAGGCGTCGGCTTAGGAGATGAAGTGGGCTCACGAATCAGAATAGGTTCATCGGTCGGAGTTGCTTTCTTGTTTCTAGCAGCCTTCTCCTTCTTCACTGGTTTCAGCTTAACAGTGGGAGAAGTTTTGCTCGAAGCTTGGATTTAGAACGAGTGGTTCGAGCAGAAGAAGGTAGAGATGAGGCGGTTTTAGGATATTTTGGAACGGGGTCGGAGTTTGACTCATCGGACATGGGTTCTTTTCGTTTTCTGCTTGAGCTTGGCTCGATGGTGGTTCCTTTCGTTCCGACAGTTTTCACCATTTTTTTTTTGGAGAATAGAAAAGTTTGAGAGGATGGAAGTTTGAAGATGAGAATGAGACGATGGTTTATTCTTATAGAATGGGAACGGTTTTAAACAAGGAAAGGATAAAGGTTGAAATCAAATTTTGAAAATTTGAATTTCAAAGGTGAAATAGAACGTCAATCAAGGAGTCAGATTTCTCTGAATGATTTGACGTGATCTCCTTAAGTAAGGAAAGGTTATTAAATGCTGCTAAAAAATCGGAAAGATCTTAATTTCCTAAAATAATTCTAATTACTATGCGAGAAATAATATCTTAGGTATAACTCTAAAGCTGAAATTTGGATAATATCTTAGGAATAATTATAGACTTGGGATCTTAGAGTTTTTGAATAACTGGCAGAATTTTGGCAAGTTATCTCACCTTATTTAGCTCGGTGATTCCCAGTCGATCACGAATCGCAGAATCTAATCTCAATTAAAGGCTTCGTGAAGATATCAGCAAGCTAATCATTTGTTCCTACGAATTCCACGTTGATATTCCCTTTCTGAGCATGATCTCGTATAAAGTGATGTTTTACGTCTATATGCTTAGTACGAGAATGATGCACCAGATTTTTAGTAATACTTATGGCGCTAGTACTATTGCAAAGAATAGGAATTTTGTCATAACCTAACCCAAAATCACTAAGGGTTTGTTTCATCCAAAGAACTTGTTGACAACAGTTTCCTAAAGCCATATATTCAGCTTCGGTTGTGGAAAGGGCGACAACATTTTGCTTTCTACTAGACCAAGTTACTCGGAAATTCCCAAGTAACTGACATGTACCACTAGTACTTTTCCTATCTTCCCTACAGCCAGCATAGTCGGCATCAGAATATCCCAATAATGGGAATTCATTGGTATTTGAATACCAAAGACCAAAATTAACAGTGCCTTTTATATATCTAAGTATTCGTTTGACTGCTGTCAAGTGAGATTCCTTAGGATTCGATTGATATCTCGAGCACATGCCAACAGCAAATATGATATCAGGTCTACTTGCAGTTAAATAAAGAAGACTTCCGATCATACCTCGATATTGAGTTTGATCAACCTGAGTACCTAATTCGTCGCTATCAATTTTGGTGGTGTGATGCATGGGAGTGGAAAGCACCTTGGAATCACTCATTCCAAATTTGACTAGCAATTCTTTGTTGTACTTCATCTGAGATATGAAGGTTCCCGAGTCAAGTTGCTTTATTTGCAACCCAAGGAAGTAGTTTAGCTCACCCATTAGACTCATTTCGAATTCCTTCTGCATGGAATTAGAAAATTCCTCACAGAGAAGGTTGTTAGTACTTCCAAAAATTATATCATCAACGTAAATTTGTACTAACAGCATGTGATCACATTCATACTTAATAAACATGGTGTTATCAATAGTTCTAGTAGTAAATCCCATGTCTATCAAGAATTTACTCAATCTTTCATATCATGCCCTAGGGGCTTGCTTTAAACCGTATTATGCTTTATTTAGTTTGAAAACATGATTTAAAAATCCTTCTTTTATGAAACCAGGAGGTTGTTCGACATAAACTTCCTCATTTATAAAACCATTTAAGAAGGCACTTTTTATGTCCATTTGAAAAAGTTTAAATCTTTTAAAAAGTGCATATGCAAGTAAAACACGTATAGATTCTAATCTAGCTACTGGAGCAAAGGAATCTTCAAAATCTACACCTTCCTCTTGGGAAGAACCTTTTGCAACTAACATTGCTTTATTTCTGGTCACTTTACCGTTTTCATCGAGTTTGTTGCGAAACACCCATTTTGTTCTTGTAATGGATTTTTCGTCCGGCCTTCTACAAGCGTCAAAACTTGACTCTTTTCGAATTGTGATAATTCGTCCTTCATAGCGGTAATCCATGATTTGTCATCAAGTGCTTCATGGATGGTCCTTGGTTCTACCATTGAGAGCAACGCATCATGGGATTCCTCTGTATCATGATTTCGTGCAGCTGCCCGCGTTTTAATTCCAGAGGTGATATTGCCTATAACTTGATCTGTTGGATGACTGGAAGCATGCTTGAACTCTCGGCGATGTTGTTCATCTGAAGCTTCTGGTTCCAGTGTATCATTGTTGTCGTCTTTTGGAATATCCTCCTTTATTTCTTCTGAAACCTGTTTCTCTGCACGAGGTAACATTAATAGCATCTACGGTAAGAATCTCA
Organism: Linderniella brevidens; assembly: GCA_004919715.1. NCBI lineage: Eukaryota > Viridiplantae > Streptophyta > Magnoliopsida > Lamiales > Linderniaceae > Linderniella > Linderniella brevidens. The sequence continues at coordinate 7,775,051 of SWDC01000148.1, forward strand.
TCAAAGGTTACATGTATAGATTCTTGAACACTCTTCTTCCTTTTGTTATAAACACGATAAGCTTTGAAATGAAGATTATAACCAAGGAATATCCCTTCATCTACCTTAGAGTCAAATTTTCCTCTTTTATCTCTATCATTTAAAATAAAACACTTACAGCCAAACACATGAAAATATCTTGTATTTGGAGTTCTACCTTTCCAAAGTTCATAGGAGGTTTTCTTCAATAATGATCTAAGGAAAACACGATTAGACACGTAGCAGGCTGTACTAACAGCTTCCGCCCAAAATTGTTTAGGAATATCATACTCATGTAGCATTGATCTAGCCATCTCCTGTAACACTCTATTTTTCCGTTCAACTACATCGTTCTGTTGGGGTGTTATAGGCGCAGAGAAGTTATGACTATATCCATACAGATCACAGAAAGATGCAAATGATTTACTATCAAATTCTAAGCCGTTATCACTGCGTATCTTGCATACGTTCATTTCTTTCTCATTCTCAAGTCTCTTTACTAGTGGTGCAAAGTTATCTAATGCTTCACTCTTATGCGCAAGAAATATCACCCATGTATATCTAGAATAGTCATCTACAATAACAAAAGCATATCTGTTACCTCGTAGAGACATTGTCTGAACTGGACCAAAAAGGTCGAGATGAAGTAGTTCCAGAGGTCGGGAAGTTGATATCACATTCTTTACCTTAAAGGACGTCTTAGTCTGCTTACCCATTTGGCATGTTTTGCATGTTTTGTCCTTGGTGAATTTCATGCCAGGAACACCTCTTATCAGTTCTTTGCTGGTTATATGAGATATCAACTCCATATTGGCGTGTCCCAAGCGTCTATGCCATAACCATGTGATATCCTGTGTAACTGCTAGGCACATGACATTTTGGTTAGTGATATCATCAAGAGTTATGCAGTAGATATTACCATACCTAGATCAACTTAATATAATTTCATTAACCTTTTTAGCTATGCATTTATCATTTTCAAAAGTTACGATATAACCTTTATCGCACAACTACTTATGCTTACTAAATTTTGTTCTAAATCTTTAACTAGCCATACATCGTCTATAGTAGTATGTAAATTGTTACCGACATTACCAACTCCAATGATCCTAGCTTTGGTGTTGTCAGCATATGATACGTATCCTCCGTCATATGCTGTCAATGACACGAATTTACTGATATCACCTGTCATATGGTGGGAACACCCGCTATCAAGGTACCACCTGTTTTTCTTGCTGGAACTTCTTCGTTGTACCTGCAAGAATGAGTTCTTTTATGAGGTACCCAATGTTGGTTGGGTCCTAACATGTTAGTAGCAAATTAACTCATGTTGGCATGTGATAAATCATGTATCGCAGACTGTGATTTGACGAACTTAGGTTGACTAGCTTTAGGAACATGGTTATCAAGGAATTTCTTTAGCCCCAGACATACTTCGATTTATCGGCTCTTTTCAGAAAACAGTTGTATGAATAATGACCATGACGACCACATGAAAAGCATTTTGGTTTTCGTACAACTAGTGCAACATGTTCTTCTACCATGGAATATCCTATCCCTGATTTTCCAGTGTTTCTAGGCATATTTAGTAACATATCTAGGTTTTGCTTCCCTTCGAGAAGTCTATCAATGATACGTTCTTTTTCTTCTAAGGAATGTCTAAGTGTAGTGATATCTCTAGACAATATGATGTTTGTCTTTTCAAGTTCCATGCAATCACATTGAATTTTTTCTTTCTTAGAAGAAGTTATCTCTGCTTTCAAGCGTGAGATTTCTAGATCAACATGATGTTTTTCTCTCGCTAAGTCATCTTGCAGTTTAGCCAACTTTTTTGTTAGCGACTTAAGCGACTTGATCTTTTCATGAGCATTTTGAATTATCTCACATAGTTCTTCCTTACTTTCATCTATTTCAAAAACTGATGAAGCTTTATCAGGAGATTCTTCCATACTCGCATATAATTTATTAAGAATATTAATTTCTTAATTGTAGATGAAGAAGATACCTGATTCGTCGGCCACGTAAGCAAGGTTTTCTTCCTCCGTTTGTTCATTTTCGGAATCTTCCCAGTTGATCACCATGGCCTTTTGCTTCTTTGTCTTCTTATCATCACTTGGCATTGTGCAATTTGAAGCAACATAACCCGGCTTATTACATCTGTAGCATTTCTGGACATTATTCCCGGATGAGGATATTCCCTTGTTCTTCTGCTGGAATTTGGAGTTCCCTTTGAGTCTTCTTCTTTGTCGGAACTTCTCAAATCTTTTGGTCAGCATTGCTAATTGCTTCATCATATCCTCTTCTTCTTCGATGTCTTCATCGGAATCATTTTCTTGATCAACGTTAAAAGCAATGATTGTTGATTCCTATTTTGCAGCTTTTCTTTTATGGATAGTTGAGTCATCTCATATTAAGTGAGAGATCTAATTAGTTCGGAGACAGATAGCACGTCTAAATCCTTTGCTTCATAGATAGCAGTAACTTTTGGATTCCACTCTCTCGGAAGTGATCTCAGGATTTTTTGAACTTTCTCGTTGTCGGGAATGGTCTTGCCGAGAGAGAACATCTTATTTATGATGGTCATGAATCTTGCATACATTTGACTTATAGTTTCATCAACTTCCATAGTGAACAACTCGTATTGATGAGTTAGAAGCGCTATTCTTTCTTCTACAACACGAGTGGTTCCTTCATGAGTAACTTGCAACATCTCCCACATATCTTTAGCGGACATACATGAACTTACGCGATTGTATTCTTCCTTCGTCAGTTCACAAGCGATCATATTTTTTGCCTTTGCGCTTAATAAAATTCCACGCTTGTCTGTTACATCGTATTCCGTAGTTTTCCTTAATGTTCCGTCTTTGTTGACGGGAATATATGGCCCGGTTGTAATGATATCCCATAGATCATAGTCAACCGCCAGAAGGAATTCCTTCATGCAATTCTTCCATATGGCGTAGTTCGTTCCATCGAAAAGTGGTGGCCTAGAATGGGATTGTCCCTCTGCAAACACATCAAAACTCGAAGAAGTCATTAGATCTTTTACTCAGGCGTGTTAGGCCTGTCGTTTGAGTAACCTGGCTCTGATACCAAATGAAGTCAAAAATACGCCTAAGAGGGGGGGTGAATTAGGCTTATAACAATTTTGCTTCTTCTTTTTCAATCACTTTAGATGTGATATCCTATAAACGTTTCTTTTCTAAGTTAATACTTTTCAAAGAATATTTCGTCAGTTATCTCCTAGTTGCGTCGGGTGTGTACTAGATATATCTCACGAAAAATATAAAGAGCATGAAGACATGAGACAGGATTTTTATAGAGCTTATATCCACAATCGGGGTTTAGTCCTCTCCTTGAGGTTTGTTCCTCAAGAGTTTAATCAATCACTATAATGTTATCTTAGTTGGTTACAAAACTGATTGATTATGCCCAATACACAAACCGAAACAAGTCGAACACTAGACACACTAGGTTACCGCACGCCAAGTTTTGCTCTAGGGAATCTCCAATTCCCGACAGGAAACAGCTCGCTATCGAAGGGCCCCCGGAACACAATCCTTCCATTCACGTGCGCGTAAACGTCGACCTTGCCTCCTTCGTGTACCGGACGTCCGAAGACAGCATGTCCGAAGACAGAATGTATGGTGTGGAGGATGTTATCACTCAGTACGCTCAGTATCGCAAATGATATCTCAACAGCAAAAGACTATTCGCAAGTTATTGCTCAAGCTCTCTCAATTTGTTTTCTTCTGCTCAATAATTTTCGTGCGTGTACTTTTCACAAGTTCTCGTTAGCTCGATCCTCTAAGTGTTGCTCATATATATAAGCCTTTTCAAATCAACACTTACATGGAAGGTCAATCACAAGATTAATCCACAAATTAGCATTATCCATGTAATAATCGAGCAAGTAATATGCCAACGAATCATGCCATTTAAATAATATCACAACAGTCATAAGCATGATTTTATTCCATATAAATAACACATATTTGAAATCAAGGCATATAAATCCATTTGGGATGATATTTTCCATAACGGCACTTACCATATGTGATATCCAACTAGCATCATATAAAGTCAATCAATCAGAATCTTTTCCTTTTATGGTTTCTTAATTTCAGCAATAAGAACCCTAATTGATTTTCCATATTAGACCAAAGAGAATGCATGCATGGATTATCGATATGATTTCTTCCCAGAATAGATAAGTTCATAACGGATATTTCACATTCCATGTTTAGACAGTATAATTTCCATATATAGCTCAGCATGATATCTCATACGATTTACCATAAATAGCACAGTGCATCTGTAATCAGATATTCCCTAGCATGTGAGATATCTATAACATGTGATCACATAGTTTTGCCAGTTAAGATCATAATCACATGTATAACAAACATTCGACATTTTTCAATGATTAACCTTGTAAAAACATGTATAGTCGAATATTATCATATACTTAGACATTTATTATTTCAGAATCGATTTGCTAAAGTTATGGCCCTAATTACATAGATCATCAAAACTCTTCAAACCATATAGAACAAAAAGGTCAACACTTATTAAAGTAAATAAAAGGTTCGAATTGTAAATTAAAAATTTCCAACGCATATTTGAGTTTTTTTGGAGAGAGAAATGGCAAAAACCCATTTTGTGTGTGAGTTTGCAGTACAATTGGAGTTGCCTTATTTTTTAGGATTTTGAAGCTCAGTTGGAGATGCTCTAAGTATATATGTTTCATTTTTGGATCACTATGTTTACAAAGTTAGTTACCAAATGAGTGACCTGAAATTGAAAAATTTATATATTTAGTGACTCAAAATCGAAAAATATATACTTAGTGACATAAAATTGAAAACATAACCCAAAATCGTTTTGACATACAAAGTTAGTGACCTACTTTTACAACTATCAAACAAAGTGACCCAAAATCGAAAACATGTATACTTAGTGGCCTAATCTTATAATTTTCCCTTTGAAATTTTTATGGTGATATTTACGATAGGTGTGTGACTGTTTGTTATTTCACTATCTTTACATCAATGATTTGCGCTCTTCTTATAAGTGAGTTATGTGCTTTAATTGTATTTAGCTTACTTTGTTATCGTTAGGAAAATTAATCTTTCACGTTGTCTCCTGACTAATATCGATGGTGCAGCAAACTCCAATATCAGCGCATTATTCATGTTGAGGAATTGCTCTTACTGAATATACTAATTCGACTCCCTTCCAAGTTTGTGATTACGTGCAAATTCGTATGCAAGCAATGGACTTCTACCATCCGAACTTTTTTAGCTACGTAACAACACGACTCTCAGGCAACCTAGTAAACGCAACCCCTCGCCCTCTTGCGATATCTCTCTTCGCAAATCCCTGGAAGTTTTCCCTCTAAACATCCTTTAGAAACATCACCTCTTCAGGAATCTCCCTTGGTTTGTTCAAATCAAAGAGGGGCAGACTCGATTCCTTTTCTTCCTTCTCGACTTCTTCAGCATTCTCCTCCACGGATTTTGCTGTCTCTTCGATCGGATATGGTTCTCTTGCTGGGGATGGAGTGGATTTTCTAGGCGATTCGACATGGGGTTCCTTGGGCTGAGGCGAAGGCGTCGGCTTAGGAGATGAAGTGGGCTCACGAATTGGAATAGATTCATCGGTCGGAGTTGCTTTCTTGTTTCTAGCAGCCTTCTCCTTCTTCACGGGTTTCGGCTTAACAGTGGGAGGAGTTTTGCTCGAAGCTTGGATTTTAGAACGAGTGGTTCGAGCAAAAGTAGGTGGAGGTGAGGCGGTTTTAGGATATTTTGGAACGGGGTCGGAGTTTAACTCATCGGACATGGGTTCTTTTCATTTTCTGCTAGAGCTTGGCTCGATGGTGGTTCCTTTCGTTCCGGTAGTTTTCACCATTTTTTTTATTTTTTTGGAGAATAGAAAGGTTTGAGAGGATGGAAGTTTGAAGATGAGAATGAGACGATGGTTTATTCTTATAGAATGAGAACGGTTTTAAACAAGGAAAGGATAAGTGTTGAAATCAAATTTTGAAAATTTGAATTTCAAGATGAAATAGAACGTCAATCAAGGAGTCAGATTTCTCTGAATGATTTAACGTGATCTCCTTAAGTAAGAAAAGGTTATTAAATGCTGATAAAAAATCGGAAAGATCTTAATTTCCTTAAATAATTCTAAGTACTATGCGAGAAATAATATCTTATGTATAACTCTAAAACTGAAATTTGGATAATATCTTAGGAATAATTCTAGAAGTGCACGTCTTTTCACAAAATTAATTTGCTTTAGGAGTGCACGTCTTTTCACAAAAGAAGACAAATGGACAATAAAAAACGTTTAAAGATTATAATTTAGTCTCTCCTATACCTTTTTATACTCGCTCACACTGCGAAAAAAAAGCAACAGATGAAGTTACTTATTAAAGTAAATAAAAGGTTCAAATTAAAAATTTCAAACGCATTAAAATGCGTCAAACGCATATTTGAGTTTTTTTTTAGAGAGAAATGGCAAAAACCTTTTTTGGGTGTGAGTTTGCAGTATAATTGGAGTAAGTTTACCTTATCTAATAGGATTTTGAAGCTCGGTATACATGTTTCATTTTTGGGTCACTAAGTTTACAAAGTTAGTTACCAAATTAGTGACCTGAAATTGAAAAATTTATATACTTAGTGACTCAAAATCGAAAAATATATACTTAGTGACATAAAATTGAAAACATGACCCAAAATTGTTTTGACATACAAAGTTAGTGACCTACTTTTGCAACTATCAAACAAAGTGACTCAAAACCGAAAACATGTATACTTAGTGACCTAATCTTATAATTTTCCGTTTGAAATTTTTATGGGGATTTTTTCGATAGGTGTGTGACTGTTTGTTATTTCACTATCTTTACATCGATGATTTGCGCTCTGCTTATAAATTGTATTTAGCTTACTTTGTTATCGTTTGGAAAATTAATCTTTCACGTTGTCTCCTGACTAATATCGATGGTGCAGCAAACTCCAATATCAGCGCATTATTCATGTTGAGGAATTGCTCTTACTGAATATACTAATTCGACTCCCTTCCAAGTTTGTGATTACGTGCAAATTGGTATGCAAGTAATGGACTTCTCCCATCCGAACTCTTTTAGCTACGTAACCACACGACTCTCAGGCAACCTATTAAACGCAACCCCTCGCCCTCTTGCGATATCTCTCTTCGCAAATCCCTGGAAGTTTTCCCACTAAACATCGTTTAGAAACATCACCTCTTCAGGAATCTCCCTTGGTTTGTTCAAATCAAAGAGGGGCAGACTCGATTCCTTTTCTTCCTTCTCGACTTCTTCAGCATTCTCCTCCATGGATTTTGCTATCTCTTCGATCGGATATGGTTCTCTTGCTGGGGATGGAGAGGATTTTCTAGGCGATTCGACATGGGGTTCCTTGGGCTGAGGCGAAGGCGTCGGCTTAGGAGATGAAGTGGGCTCACGAATTGGAATAGATTCATCGGTCGGAGTTGCTTTCTTATTTCTAGCAGCCTTCTCCTTCTTCACGGGTTTCGGCTTAACAGTGGGAGGAGTTTTGCTCGAAGCTTGGATTTTAGAACGAGTGGTTCGAGCAAAAGTAGGTGGAGGTGAGGCGGTTTTAGGATATTTTGGAACGGGGTCGGAGTTTAACTCATCGGACATGGGTTCTTTTCATTTTCTGCTAGAGGTTGGCTCGATGGTGGTTCCTTTCGTTCCGGTAGTTTTCACCATTTTTTTTATTTTTTTGGAGAATAGAAAGGTTTGAGAGGATGGAAGTTTGAAGATGAGAATGAGACGATGGTTTATTCTTATAGAATGAGAACGGTTTTAAACAAGGAAAGGATAAGTGTTGAAATCAAATTTTGAAAATTTGAATTTCAAGATGAAATAGAACGTCAATCAAGGAGTCAGATATCTCTGAATGATTTAACGTGATCTCCTTAAGTAAGAAAAGGTTATTAAATGCTGATAAAAAATCGGAAAGATCTTAATTTCCTTAAATAATTCTAAGTACTATGCGAGAAATAATATCTTAGGTATAACTCTAAAACTGAAATTTGGATAATATCTTAGGAATAATTCTAGAAGTGCACGTCTTTTCACAAAATTAATTTGCTTTAGGAGTGCACGTCTTTTCACAAAAGAAGACAAATGGACAATAAAAAACGTTTAAAGATTATAATTTAGTCTCTCCTATACCTTTTTATACTCGCTCACACTGCGAAAAAAAAGCAACAGATGAAGTTACTTATTAAAGTAAATAAAAGGTTCAAATTAAAAATTTCAAACGCATTAAAATGCGTCAAACGCATATTTGAGTTTTTTTTTAGAGAGAAATGGCAAAAACCTTTTTTGGGTGTGAGTTTGCAGTATAATTGGAGTAAGTTTACCTTATCTAATAGGATTTTGAAGCTCGGTATACATGTTTCATTTTTGGGTCACTAAGTTTACAAAGTTAGTTACCAAATTAGTGACCTGAAATTGAAAAATTTATATACTTAGTGACTCAAAATCGAAAAATATATACTTAGTGACATAAAATTGAAAACATGACCCAAAATTGTTTTGACATACAAAGTTAGTGACCTACTTTTGCAACTATCAAACAAAGTGACTCAAAACCGAAAACATGTATACTTAGTGACCTAATCTTATAATTTTCCGTTTGAAATTTTTATGGGGATTTTTTCGATAGGTGTGTGACTGTTTGTTATTTCACTATCTTTACATCGATGATTTGCGCTCTGCTTATAAATTGTATTTAGCTTACTTTGTTATCGTTTGGAAAATTAATCTTTCACGTTGTCTCCTGACTAATATCGATGGTGCAGCAAACTCCAATATCAGCGCATTATTCATGTTGAGGAATTGCTCTTACTGAATATACTAATTCGACTCCCTTCCAAGTTTGTGATTACGTGCAAATTGGTATGCAAGTAATGGACTTCTCCCATCCGAACTCTTTTAGCTACGTAACCACACGACTCTCAGGCAACCTATTAAACGCAACCCCTCGCCCTCTTGCGATATCTCTCTTCGCAAATCCCTGGAAGTTTTCCCACTAAACATCGTTTAGAAACATCACCTCTTCAGGAATCTCCCTTGGTTTGTTCAAATCAAAGAGGGGCAGACTCGATTCCTTTTCTTCCTTCTCGACTTCTTCAGCATTCTCCTCCATGGATTTTGCTATCTCTTCGATCGGATATGGTTCTCTTGCTGGGGATGGAGAGGATTTTCTAGGCGATTCGACATGGGGTTCCTTGGGCTGAGGCGAAGGCGTCGGCTTAGGAGATGAAGTGGGCTCACGAATTGGAATAGATTCATCGGTCGGAGTTGCTTTCTTATTTCTAGCAGCCTTCTCCTTCTTCACGGGTTTCGGCTTAACAGTGGGAGGAGTTTTGCTCGAAGCTTGGATTTTAGAACGAGTGGTTCGAGCAAAAGTAGGTGGAGGTGAGGCGGTTTTAGGATATTTTGGAACGGGGTCGGAGTTTAACTCATCGGACATGGGTTCTTTTCATTTTCTGCTAGAGCTTGGCTCGATGGTGGTTCCTTTCGTTCCGGTAGTTTTCACCATTTTTTTATTTTTTTGGAGAATAGAAAGGTTTGAGAGGATGGAAGTTTGAAGATGAGAATGAGACGATGGTTTATTCTTATAGAATGAGAACGGTTTTAAACAAGGAAAGGATAAGTGTTGAAATCAAATTTTGAAAATTTGAATTTCAAGATGAAATAGAACGTCAATCAAGGAGTCAGATATCTCTGAATGATTTAACGTGATCTCCTTAAGTAAGAAAAGGTTATTAAATGCTGATAAAAAATCGGAAAGATCTTAATTTCCTTAAATAATTCTAAGTACTATGCGAGAAATAATATTTTAGGTATAACTCTAAAACTGAAATTTGGATAATATCTTAGGAATAATTCTGGAAGTGCACGTCTTTTCACAAAATTAATTTGCTTTAGGAGTGCACGTCTTTTCACAAAAGAAGACAAATGGACAATAAAAAACGTTTAAAGATTATAATTTAGTCTCTCCTATACCTTTTTATACTCGCTCACACTGCGAAAAAAAAGCAACAGATGAAGTTACTTATTAAAGTAAATAAAAGGTTCAAATTAAAAATTTCAAACGCATTAAAATGCGTCAAACGCATATTTGAGTTTTTTTTAGAGAGAAATGGCAAAAACCCATTTTGGGTGTGAGTTTGCAGTACAATTGGAGTAAGTTTACCTTATCTAATAGGATTTTGAAGCTCGGTATACATGTTTCATTTTTGGGTCACTAAGTTTACAAAGTTAGTTACCAAATGAGTGACCTGAAATTGAAAAATTTATATACTTAGTGACTCAAAATCGAAAAATATATACTTAGTGACATAAAATTGAAAACATGACCCAAAATTGTTTTGACATACAAAGTTAGTGACCTACTTTTGTAACTATCAAACAAAGTGACTCAAAACCGAAAACATGTATACTTAGTGACCTAATCTTATAATTTTCCGTTTGAAATTTTTATGGGGATTTTTTCGATAGGTGTGTGACTGTTTGTTATTTCACTATCTTTACATCGATGATTTGCGCTCTGCTTATAAATTGTATTTAGCTTACTTTGTTATCGTTTGGAAAATTAATCTTTCACGTTGTCTCCTGACTAATATCGATGGTGCATCAAACTCCAATATCAGCGCATTATTCATGTTGAGGAATTGCTCTTACTGAATATACTAATTCGACTCCCTTCCAAGTTTGTGATTACGTGCAAATTGGTATGCAAGCAATGGACTTCTCTGATTTCGGACCCGTTCTTCGTCCGCACGTATCTCTCTCGTTCTTCACCGTCGTGGGCTGTTTTAGAACAACGCATGAAGCACCATACAGATCGCGTCCACAAAGGGAAACGTTCGTGAGATACACACCATGCGGAAGGACAAGCCCTGGAAAAGGAAGTTTGCTGCTACCCCCCTTCCTTCTAATTGCCAACTGCCGTGGCCCGAAGAATACGACATCTTTGTGAGCAAGACACGAGTTGATCCTCTTCGGTCCGACTCACCTGCACTACTGATTGGCTCAAAGCCATGTGCGATATTCTCTATGTGTTCAATCCCGAAACCCTAGAGGTAATCCCCCTCTCCCATAATCCCGAATGCTTCAATATAGCAGTGAACGAAGACACATCCGTGGTTCGACTCAGGCTGTGGGTTCTTGAAGACTATGCCTCGGGAAGATGGTGCTTGTCGTCTGCTGAAAAGAGGATCTTCTGCGACGACGTTAGCTTGCCCCGCAGCGTGCTTTCTGGCCTAAAGCCGTTGGTTTTTGGTCTGTCCGATTTGGACATTATGCACCTGGAGTTAACGAATGGTCTAGTTTTGTATGATGTTAGGAGCGGGAAATTTAATGTCGTCGAATCGGATAGAGCTCCCACAAGCTAGGCGATTCTCTGCTTGAACTTTCGCCTTGGCCAGTATCTATTGGTTCTTCTTCTTATAGATATATAATAGATGGCCTCAATTCGTTTTGTTTTCTATATTATTAATTTCATAGTAATTAAGCTTTTATCAGTCTTAATGTACAATTTTTTTTTTACATACACAACTATTTCGGTTTCATATTTATTCATCAATTATTTATTTATTCCGATTCCAGTTATTTTTTTTAGAGAAAAGTATATTTATGGGAAAATTATAAAATTAGGTCACTAGTATACATGTTTTTGTTTTTGGGTTACTATGTTTGATAATTGCAAAAGTATGTCACTAACTTTGTATGCCAAAATAATTTTTGGGTCATGTTTTCAATTTTAGGTCACTAAGTATATATTTTTCGATTTTGGATCACTAAGTATACATTTTCAATTTTGGGTCACTCATTTGGTAGTTAACTTTGTAAACATAGTGACCAAAAATTGAAACACGTATACTTAGTGACCCAAAATCGAAAAATATATACTTAGTGACCTAAAATTGAAAACATGACCCAAAAATGTTTTGAAATACAAAGTTAGTGACCTACTTTTGCAATTATCAAACATAGCGACCCAAAAACGAAAACATGTATACTTAGTGACATAATCTTATAATTTTGCCTATATTTATTGATAACAACTAATCACCCTTCAACAATTCGAACATGTGAAAGAGGAAAGCAACCTTTACCCGCATAACTCGGTCAAACCAACTTGGCTAGAGAATAAGCCAAATACTATCGAATAATGGAAGGACTGGAAATAGAGTTATTGGGAACATGGATTATCAGTATGCCTTGCCGACGATCTAAATAACAGACGATTTCTTACCGGATACGTTTTTACCATTGGTGGTTATGTATTAGTAGGGCAAGCAACTCTACAGAAAAAGTATAGTGGCATTGTCTACTAGCAAGGCGGTGTATATGGCCATTACAAAAGCTTTTAAGAAGTGATTTGGCATTGAGGCTTTGTGCTCGGTACAAAGTTGCAAAAGACGATTGTGTTATGTGATAGTTAAAGTGTCATCTATCTCAAGAAAGCTGAGATATTCCATGAAATAACAAAGTATATAACTCCGAAAACAAACAAACGAAGTATATTGACGTTAATTTCTATTGTATTCATTAAGTATGCCTCTGGTATGTGAAACTCATGCGTGGAAAAGCGAAAGAAAATTAAGTAGCTCGTTAAAAAATGGTACATTACCCTTCGAGTGTCGTACCACTACACTTTTCCATTTCATTTTCGCATCGAAATCCTTAAACAAAACGCACCATAAAGTTATTGCTCGTGGTGGTATTGTTGTGGAATAACACACATGATAATAAGCTTATATGATGACAAAGACACTCACTTAACAAGTTTGGTCGAACTTGATTAGCGTTTATTAGTGAAATTTTCCCTTGGAAAATGATTTATGCTATTGAGAATTGATATTTGCGTTGGCATATTTCTGCTATGAAATTGACGACAAGGTGTAGATTGTTATATTTGTGACTTGTATTCATTACCGTATCCAAATATCTTATGGAATTAAAGTTATCCCTAACTTTTATTTGCCATCACGGTATATCTTTACCACTGATCTACGGACAATATGTCCCTTGTATCATCCTCTGAGCAAAATTATTTCGGCACCTTTTCTCGTGGTTTTTGCCAGGTACGGGGTTTCCACGTAAATTTGTCGTGTTCTTTACGTATTTCGTTTCTTATCATCGCTTTTATTCGTACAGTTTGAAATCATTTTAATATGCATAAAATATTTAGGACTAATTACATGTATTTTGTAATATAAAAGTTAAAAAAAAAAAGAATAATAATAACTCACGAACTTGTGTTCTTTCAATCAGTTATGACGGCCAACAAGGCCTTGGTCTAGTAGTCAATGAGGATGCCTTAAAGTTTTATTGTTAAAGGAGGTCGTGGGATCGAATCCCCCCTCCCACAATTCCTTGAGTAGTCCTCATGGGCCTTATGGGCCATAACTATCGCTGTCAGGTGGGTTTGAGACGTATCCATTTGACCTAGATAATTAGTCCCACCTCCGCAATGAGTGGCGCAATTAAGCCTCCGCCAGGTCTGTGTGGCGCAAAAAAACTCACGTCAGTATTTAGGGGCTAGCTCATAGCCAGGTCGAGTGGGGATACCTCGGGACAGTAAAAAAAAACAGTTATGACGAACCTTGAGAGTGGGTTGGTTGTTGGAGGAAAACTGGAGCTCGACCACCATGAACTTGAATAGAGTTTCGGTAAAATTCGGGATAAAGCCACTTTTTGGGCCCAATGTTTAACACTATTGTAATTTTAGTCTCCAATGTTTTCGCCTGTCACATTTCGTCACATATGTTATCTGATTTAGGACAACTTTGGTCCCTCGATTCCGTTAATTTGGATGAAATTGATCTGAAACGCTAGGTGTCGTCAAGTGACTGGACTTCTTAATTAATTTATTTTAAGATAATACCTCTTCTGGTCCTCGATGTTTGCCCGTCGGATAATTTTGGTCTCCAAAATTAGTATATTCCGGGGATATTCCGTCTAAATTGACGTAACAAAATTGTTCGAAATTAGACAGCATCGGGAACTAAATATAACAAACCAGAAAACAGGGGACCAAAATTGTCCAATAGGCAAACATCGGGGACAAGTAGATGAATCCTCTCATCGAATTATGTCCAGTAATAACTCCCATGATACGAAAGAAAACAAATATGAAAAGTCAATCAAACCGATGCCTAAGTAGATGAATGACTAAATAAATGAAATTTTTCATTAGACATATTCAATTAGGAGTCGTACCCATAAGAAAATCAAAAGTCATAAATGAAGACCAACCTTCGCTAGACAAAACCTTCCAAGTTGTCCCAACTATACATTACATTACAAAGAAACTTCCTGGTCTACTTCCATTGAATAAATTGACCACCACATCTTTTTCTACAAAGAATTTTTTTTCTTTCGCAGCAGCCTTCCTAACTTTGAATTAAAATAAACATCTCGGTCTTTCAAATCACACGCGCATACAGTATATATATATATATACATAGTATATATATATATATATCTCTGATCTCTGTGTGTGTGGACAATCCCACAGTATTCAAAACGAACATATTATTGTTCTTGTCAAAATCATCTTCGTAAACCGTATTGTCTTCAAGATTATAATCATTTCTTATTCCAGTTTAATGATTCAGTTCCCATTCTTGAACATACATGTAGTCTTAAACAGCATCAAACTCCTTTTCTCGATTATGGGACTGGGCCAACTTCTCTTTCTCAGCATATTATTTCTTGGAAGGAAAAGGATTTACAGTCTTTTGTTGAAACTGCTAAAGTCCCAATCAATCACCACAAACGTCGACGAGCACACTGCAAAATCTAACAGGGTGATTGATGAAGAGCCCTTGGTGTTGAAAGAATCAGGAAAAAATAGATCAGATGATCAACAGATACTGATCAGCAGAGGAGACGTTAGGTTGGTTTTCAGAAGATTGGGGTTAATATCTGGTGATGATGTTAGAGAAGAAGAAGAAGAGCTCGCTAAGTTGGAGTCCGATGTCGTTGATCTTTACGATATTGTCCAAGGAAGTAAGAATAATCCGACCTTGGATGAAGTGAGGGAATCCTTTGACGTGTTCGACCGTAACAAAGATGGATTTATTGACGGAGAAGAGCTGCAGAAAGTTATGTGTGATCTGAGTTTGAAAGAGGGTTTTGGAGCTGAGAACTGTCGGATGATGATAAGAGCATTCGATGAAGATGGTGATGGTAGGATTAGTTTCAGTGAATTCTTGACGTTAATGGAATATAGTTCATTTTAGATTAGTGCCAATCATTAATTTTCTATGAAGATCTTATTCGTTGATTGATTTTATATATCAGCATGCATATTACTTTTTTATATTTCTCTCAGATTTTAATTTTAAGTTTATTATTTCTGAATTCTTCTGATTACTATATTTACATGCAAACTCTCTTTTATTATAAGCCACGATAATATGTTAAATTTAACCTAAACCTTTACGAGATATCTCCGAAATTCCAAAAGTTCTTGATAGATTTTCCAATTGAAATTGGATTTGCAAAGAAACAATGTGACATGTATACTGATTGCAGAAGCACTAAAATTCATATTTTAGGAATAAATTTGGATCTTCGATTCCTTTTCCAGAAAGAATAAGTTAGAAACCCTACATTCTTGTATTCCAAGTCAGTGGAAAAAAAAATTTGATGTTACAAATGAAGTTGTTGACATATTTTTCACATCATATTTATCAAATATAATGATTGAATTCAAAAATCCGTACAAAAAGCGACAAACGTTATAATTTGCACATACAAAGTTAATAAAAAGCGTGTTGTTTGAACATTCGTCATCCGGTCTAACTAGCAGATTTTTTGAACCACTACCTAGGACTTGTTTTGTGTATGTGTTTATGAGTTTGCTTACATGCAAGATTTGTTTATGGAAGTTTGGGGTTAAAAATTTGTTACGTCCCCTTTCTCCCCGCAAGGAAGGTATAACTAGAAGTAGGCTTACTTTCGCACAAGTACGACCTTAGCTACACTTAGCTATAGTTCTACTACAACAACTTTTTACAACCCACTGTTTACAAGTGTTTTTACGCTTAAGAACACACTGCTTTTCAAAGTCAGTTGTTTATAAAAGATTCTAGTTCTAAGTGCTCAAGTGCGCCGTAATACTTGAAAGCCCTCGTTCGTGTGTATTCCTTCTAATGTGAACTCTTTGAATACTCCGGGTATTTATAGTTCTTCATTGACAAGTAGTTGTTGCACGTGAACGTTTGAATTCGTCTGCAGCAGCGTCAAATGGCTTTCCTTATTTGGAGATTGTTGACGCCAATACCCCTTTGATGTCTGAGAACTGCTTTTTTCACTTCGAGTAATAATCTTGGTCAATCTCCAGTACTACTGCAACCTTGCTTTCAATGTTCTTCATTCCTAGTAGTCGTTCTAGTACTGGGATTGTCTGAGTGTCGATTTCACTCATCGTCTTGCTTCGATCCTCACCTTGCTCCGGTATTTGTACAATCACCAAAACATAAGTATCCAACAGATATAGTAATAGAGTAATTATTAAAGAAGTAAGAGCAGTGATAATATAATCGATTTTAGTACTCTTCTGATAATCAAACGAATATTTTCCAAAACTTAAACACCAATAAATCAAAAGGCCATAGAAAGTATCTTAAATTTACAGAATTCAACTCTTAAAAGAAAACTAATTAAATAAAGACGATGTAAAGAATATCCACGTCACTCAGGCCAAATCATCAACCCTTACTGTTTTTATTAATTGCTGCAAGGTTCTTCTTCCATTGCCTATTTTTCACATCTATCAAATATAAGGATTTAAAATTCGAAAATACGTATTAAAGGCGACAAAAGTTATAATTTTACACATACAAATATAATAGCAAGCGTGGCATGTGAAGATTCGACATCTTGGTCTAATTAGCAAAAATTTTTAAAGAATGATATAGTAATAGAATATTAAAGAAATAAGAGCAACACAAATATAATCGATTGACTACTCTTCTAATAATCAAACTGATATTTTCCAAAACTTAAACACCAATAAGTCGAAAGGCAGTAGAAAGTATCTTAAATTCACAAAATCCAACCCTTCAAAGAAAAACTAATTAAAAAAATACAATGTAAAGAATGGCCACGTCACTCAGGCCAACTCATCAACCCCTACTCTTTTTATTAGTTATTGCCAGTTTTCTTTTTCCATTGCCTTGATCCACTCTTATTTCTTAAATGATTCTTCGAAAGTTTTTGGTTCATCATTAATAAGACTTGTGAGTTAGCATATTAGAAACTCGATAAATTTATACACGATTATTTAATAAACTCTTTAAGGTAATACTTTTGGTCGATCACGACTTGATGATAAAATGTAATTCGCTAAAATTATACAATGACACATTATAGTTTCTATTGATGACATATAAACTGTAAATTAATAAGTCCGTTTATATCCTATTGTTACATGAATAACTTACGAAGATTTCATGAGAAATAACTCAATTCACTATGTTTTCTATTGAAATAAATTCCATATTAGAACTTACCTCTAATTCTCCTTTCTTCAAAAACCTCAATAAGAATTACTTAAGAAGAAGTTCTAGTGTTCAAGAACGAATGGGAGACTGAATGATTATTTTAAATCACTCCCTTCATTTCATTTGTATACCAACATGATGCAATAAATAAGTTGAAGTTTAAGTGTCTGTAAATCGATAATCTCATTATAAATTAATTATTATTAATTTTTATATTAACTTATAGTTCTCTTTATTGAAAAATGGAGAATTCCGATTGGTGCCCCTGTATTTTAAGTCTTTTTGAAAGACATTTTAATTGTTCTCATATATTAGTTATCCTTGTAATTAGGGACGTCATTTGTATATTCAATAGTATAGGATTTAATTGTATTATGGCATGTATATAGGTATAAATACCAACGTACACTATTGAATTCAATTGAGAAAGTTAATAGAAAAAAAAAATCAAAAGGGCTTGAAATTTACTTTCTAGAGAGAGAAAACACACAAACACTTTCTCACACTAAAAGCGTTTCTCTCGTGTTCTTCATCGGAGGTATTCGACCAAGGTATCAAATCTAAGATTTCCATTCGAATATCTAGAATTCATGCCTAGGATTTACGGTAGTTGATAATCGAGGACCTAACAATTGGTATCAGAGCAGATCGTAATTGTTTTGGATTGAATTTTGCTGTTTTTAGATCAAATTCTGTTCTGATTTTTTTTCTATCGAATATGCGTGCGAAAATGAATTTTGATCTCTGAGCTGAATTCTTCAAAATTTGTTGTTGATACTGATGTGATTGATTACATGTTAATGAATCGCTAATTGATTTCAATCGTTTAGAACATCGAACTTATTTGATTTTTTATTCCGATCTATTTTACTGTTTGCGATCGCAGTTTGAAAACGATTTGATTTTCACCAAATTGATAGATTTTGCTTTAAAACGTGTTTAATCTTTGTTTGTTCTTGTTCAGTACACAAATTCAAGTGATTATCCATAATAATTTTCGATACTCAAACTTTTTAATTAAAATCTTAAATTCAAAATCCTTTAGCAAAAATTTTGAAGTATCAATTCTTGTGCGAAATATTTTTCTTACTCAAAAATAATTTTAGGACATATAAATTAGAAGAGGGGCCCTAAAAGGAAATCGCTTAAAGTACGAACCAAACAATACTAACAAATTTGTCACTTGTGAAGCACTCTTACCAACTCAAATCCAAACCTTCACGAGATCCTACCATTCAACTACGACTATGGATGCTTACTCTCTTGGAAACGATGTCCATCCCCCAATTCTCAGAAGAGGCGAATATACAGTATGGAGAAGCCGCTTTATGAATTTCTTGGAAACGAAAGATCTAGCAGCGAATCTAATAGCATCTCTCCAAGAAGGATCCGCTAAATTCTGGCTTATCCAAGAAGGCGATGCCACAAATAATCCTCCCATTCCAGCCACTAGAAGACTTACAATTCCTAGTGAATACTCTGAGGGGGAGAGATTAAGAGCTAAGGCTGACCTAGGAGCTAAAACTTTCTTGATGCAAGGCATCCCAAATGACATTTATATGCAAAAAGTGCTAAGGCAATGTGGGATGAGCTCCACAAAATGATGCAAAGGACCGAAGTCGGAGTAAAGGCGAAGAAAGCAAACATACTTACAACCCACGACTCTTTCAAAGCTAAGACGGAGGATAATCTATATGAACTCTATCAGCACTACCTAACTCTCCTGAACGAGATGAGGAAAATAGAAATCTTCAAGACAAATATGGAGGTAAACATCAAATTTCTATCATCTCTTCATCCGGAGTGGAAGAAAATATCCATGCAAATTCGTCAGAACAAGGATTCGGATGAGATGGATATCCTTGTCGTGTTCGACAATCTCGCATAACACGAGGTAAGCGAGATTCAAAATAAGCAAAAGGGCAAACAGTCGAAGATTCAATAGTCGTTGTCTGAGAAAGAAAAACTAGTCGATCTCGCAAAGATAAGAGTGTCAAAATGCCGAGTTCTTCAGAAGAAGAAGACAACTCAGACACAGATTCTGAGTCTGACATGAAGGAGTTCAGGTTACACTCATTACAAAAATGATGAGCAAAAAGTTCTACAAAAAGAAGTCCTCCTCCTCAGCTAATCGACTTCGGACCTCAAGCTCTAAGAACAAGGAAAGACCAGTTGAGACTTCAGAAATCAAGAATGCTAAAGAGCCACATAAGTGCTTCAACTGTGGCAAAACAGGGCATTTCGCCAGGGAATGTAGTCTCCCGAAGAAGAAAGACGCAAACTACTACTCCAAGAAATTTCAATTGACTAAACAAAGGAAGGTGGAGTAGCTCTAATGGCCGAACAAGACCACTGGCTGCAAGGCACCACAGATTCTGAAAGGGACAACTTAGCTCTCATGGCATGTCTTGAAGATACCTCGGACGCAAGCACGGCGAAGCGGACTGACGACGGTGAAGCATCAACCTCGTCTCAGAAGGTAACTACTCATAATTTTACATTATTAAGCATGTTAGAATCTTTACAAATTAAATATGCTAACATGAAAAGTGAGCGGAAAAGTTCAAAAGAGTTAGAGGAGCGACTAACACTTAGCGAAAAGAACTTTCAAATACAATTAGATAAGAAAATTCACTTAGAAATTCTCTTATCTAATACTAAGGAAACTATAACTAGTCTTGAATCTAGGATAGCTACGTCTGAGACTAAGATTAACGACCTTAGTAAAACTTTTAGCGATAGTCAGAGAGATTTAGAAATTCCTAGAAACAATTACAAGGAAATCTCTGATGAGCGTAAGAAGCTTTACTCTAGGATTAAGACTTTAGATCATCTGTTGACAAAAAAGGAACAGACCGATCAGAAGATTTTTCTAAACAGCCACATGATATAGAATTATATAATCATGTTGAAGGCTTACATTTTACTAATCCTTGTAACTTGAAAAATGTTAACGTATAACAATTATATGATATCAAGGACATGTGTTTAGAACTAACTTCTTTAATAATGGCTTTTACTAACGCTTTAGAAATAAATGCCTTGGAAGAATCCGAAAGAAAAGTCAAAACTAGAACTGACATCCCCTTTGATTACACTGATTTGAATAATAGTTACAAAACGCGGGAGATACACATGTCTAGTGACTATAATTCATTATATCCTTTAGAAAATATCCCTAAAGTCGAGGAAGAAAATTTTGATCATTCTAAAATTCTACTTTCTGTTATATTCCTACTATTGTTAAGAAAATGGCATATTTAAACTCCTCCTGAGAATAAAAAAGAAAGAATTTTGAAGCAGAAAAGAATGCGCTTTTGTTGGAAATTTTCAATCTAAAAAATTCCTCATTTTTAACTAAAGTTTCAAAATCCGGTCCCGATTTAATTTTAAAATAAAAATCATTAATCGAGGACAAGCCCAAATTTAAGAATAATTCTCCTTTGTTTTACAAAATATTTCAAAAGAAAAATCTTCTCTAAAAAGCGTCTAGGAAGAAAAAGCGTCTTCAAATGCTTCGAAAGCAAAAAAGTCTATTACTAATTCTTTTTCTACTACATCCACATAGAGAGTAGTTAAACAGACGAAACATGCTAGGAAGTGGGTGTCTAGCTTAGAAATAAAGAAGAAAAATATTGATGGAAATGACTCATTTCAACATTTTCTTCCGTACCGAATAATAAAGACACTCGTAAAAAGAGAGACGTTTCTACTTTTCATGTGGTTACTTCCAATTGTTAGGTCATAATTAATCAACTAACGAGAGATCTTGGTATGAAGTCTAGATATTCGAATATATATTATCAAATATTACCTTCGGTCGAATATCTCTGTTGAAGATCACGAGAGAGAAATGCTTAGAGTGAGAAAATTTTCTTTTGCGTCTCTCTCTCTAAAATGTGAATTCTTAGCCTTGTTAATTTTCTAAAATTCTTGTATATTGATTTCTTTAGTGTACATTGTATATATACCTCTATACATGGTATATTTACTAATTAGTCCTATACTATAAAAAATACAAGCTCCGCCCCTAATTACAAGGATAACTAATAAACAGAGCACAATTTCTAAGTCTTCTCCATCCACTTATGCTTTAAAATCTATTAATTTTAAAAGAAAATTTTTTTAAATCGGCTCCACTTCCAAAAATAAAATAAATCATTGTAAGACAAATGCGAGTCTTAAGTCTCGTAGGAGACAGGATCCAGCTCGATTCACTCTTGCTCTCACCTAAGATATCCAGTCAAAGTTCACTCAGTAAAACACCTTAGGAGACTATTTAGAGAGGAGATATTCTCCTCGACTAAGACTTACATGACATTTGCCCGAGCTGAAATTAATTTACCATGTAAAGTTCAACCGCAATGGGTTCCTAAAACTCTATCTAGGCCAACACAAGCCAAAAAGGCTCAGTTGCGTAAAGAGATAACACCTATGTCAACTATCTCTAAGTTGGTTTGGGTACCAAAACTACTTCTAACAATGGTTTAGGAACCATAAGTGAACGAACTTTGACCACTAAATCTGCTAATCCGAGAGGACCCATTTATAAGTGGGTACCTAAGTCTCTCTAAACTTTCTATGCAGATCCATCATGTGCGGTATCTAGATTCGGGTTGCTCCACACACATGACGGGAAATCAAGAACTGTTGAGCAACTATCAAGACCGTTACAACGGTAAAGTCAAATGGCAATGACGATTCAGCTCCAATTCTAGGCCTTGGAGATATCATTCTGGAGAATCTAACAATAAAAGATATCTCATACGTCAAAGGTCTCAAACACAACCTGTTCAGTATAGGACAATTATGCGATAAAGGCTTTCAAGTGGTATTTCTAGCTAATCAGTGCAGAATCCAAAACAGTCAGAATCAGGAACTTCTTACAGGAGCTCGAAGATATAATCTCTACATAATAAACGTGACAACACTTCGACCTTCGACTGCTGTTTGTCTCATCTCTCAGATGACAATTAAGAGGAACAACTTATGGCATCAACGTATGTCTCATCTTAATCTCAAGGCTCTTCACAAGCTTTCTGCTAAAAAATTGGTCAATGATCTTTCAACCATCTCTCTTTAAAAAGAGCATCATTGTTTGGCTTGTCTAATGCGTAAAATGAAGCGAGCGTCGCATAACCCAAGCAAGTAGCCTCCACATCTCGACCTTTGAAATTACTGCACATGGACCTCTGTGAACCGATGCGAACACAGAGTATCAACGGTCGCAAGTATGTGTTAGTTATTGTCGACGAATACTCTTGTTACGCTTGGACAAGATTTCTACGAACTAAAGATGATACTAGAGACTTGATAATAAATTTAGTGAATACAACTCAAAATCTTCTGCAACAGAACATTCAAGTAATCAGGATTGACAACGGGACTGAGTTCAAGAATCAGCGGCTCAGTACTTTCTATCCGTCTCTTGGCATCTGTCAACAACTCAGCCGCTAAGATGCCTCAACAAAATGGCATCGTAGAACGGAAAAGCCGGACTCTGGTTGAAGTTGCACGGACTGTGCTTATACATTTCGGTCTTCATCATTTTCTATGGGCTGAAGCAGTGAGTACAGCTTGCAGTACAACTTGCTTTATGCAAAATCGGACGATAACTCACAGGAGTTTTGAGAAGACGCCAAAAATTAAAGGATTCCAAATATCTCCTTCTTCAAGGTCTTCGGGTGCAAGTGCTTTGTGGCAAACGATCGAGAGCATCGCAGCAAGTTCGATCCTAAAGCATTTGAAGCCATTTTTATTGGATATTCTTCAACATCTAAAGCGTATCATATTTATATCAAGTCTTCTCA
This sequence comes from Linderniella brevidens, assembly GCA_004919715.1. NCBI lineage: Eukaryota > Viridiplantae > Streptophyta > Magnoliopsida > Lamiales > Linderniaceae > Linderniella > Linderniella brevidens. Next base: position 7,798,459 of record SWDC01000148.1, read on the forward strand.
CATAATAATGGAAAGTTACAACGTCACTTTTCACGAAGTGACAGAATTGGTTTCTGAACACGACAGTTCAGAACCCGAGCTTATAGGCGTGTTGGCACAAAGTCAACAAATTTCAAAAACTTCTGCCTCACCGTCAGGAGAAGCTCTTCTCGCTAATTTGGAAGGATTAGACTCTCTCTTTGAACATTTTTATCGGAACGAGACACAAACGCATGTTTCATCACAATTTATACCAAGCAGCGCACCTTCCCCTTCTACGGTGGAAATTCCAAATGTGATTCCCGACCACCAAGGTTCAACCGATGTTCTAGACTCTCATGATTTTGAATCACCAACCAGTGCTGCATATGAGGAAATTCCCACTGTCAACTTCAGAAATGAATTTCCCTCCTACGGATTCTCAGCCTCTCAATTCAGGATGTCTCGAACTACTTATCAACGATGGTTCGACATCGGCTCTGCCTCATGAATGCAAGTGGACACGAGCTCATCATGTCGATAAAATAATTAATGATCCTTCGAGTGGAGTACGCACGAAGACATCTTCTCAAAGAGGACTTTTCACGTGCTTTTTAAGCCAAAACGAACCAATCAAGGAGATGAAGCTCTTAAAGACATGGATTGGGTGATCGCAATGCAACACGAACTCAATCAATTCGAGCGTTTACAAGTTTGGACCCTATTTCCTCGACCGCACGCAAGACAATTATAGGAACCAAATGGGTTTTCAAGAATAAAAAGAACGAGAACGATGAAATAATCAGGAACAAAGCGTGACTTGTAGCCAAAGGGTACAACTAACAGGAAGGCATTGACTACGACGAGACGTATGCTCTTGTTGCTCGAATGGAAGCTATCCGACTCTTTGTGGCTTATGCGGCTCATAAATACTTCAAGGCCTACCAAATGGACGTCAAAACCGCATTTCTCAACGGTGTGTTAAAAGAGGAAGTCTATGTCTCTCAACCCGAAGTGTTCGTGAACGAAGAACACCATGATCATGTATATCGATTGTACAAAGCTCTCTACGGACTAAGACAAGCCCCTCGAGCATGGTATGACGTCCTGAGCGAATTTCTAGAAAAGTCAAACTTTATAAGAGGAACAATCGATACGACACTGTTCATGTCCAAGTCAAACTTCATCAAAAAGCAAGGCAAGAACTTGATGATCGTCCAAGTCTACGTCGATGACATCACTTTCGGCTCAACAAATCGACGACTCTGTCAGAAATTCGGTGATCTAATAAAGACCAAATTCAAGACGAGCTTAATGGACAAACTTCAATTCTTCATTGGACTACAAGTGAAGCAGCTCGAAGATGGAATTTTCATCATTCAAACAAAGTATATAAGAGATATTCTGGAGAGATTTAATCAAGACAAGAGCACATCTATGAGTACTCCCATGTTAACAAGCTGTAAATTGGATGTTGATCCTTCTGGCAAGGCAGTCAACATCACGACTTATGGAAGTATCATTGGCTCTCTTCTCTACCTAACATCAAGTCGACCCGACATACTGTTCGCTACTTGCCTCTGCGATGGTTTCAAGATGATCCGAAGGAGTCTCACATGCACGCGGCCAAGCGAATCCTACGCTATCTCAAAGGGACTCCCACCTTAGGGTTATGGTATCCAAAAGGCACAAGTCACCTATGCAATTGCTTTATATCCCGCTTCAGCGAATGAGCGTGACACAATTTTTTGTTTTTTGCTTTTCCAAGAAACTATAGAGTTCCCCAGAAAAACACAAAAACCTTTAACTGATTTGCGAGAGATTGGGCAAGCAGCCCAATCAGATTCGCAGTAGGCTTTAAGTTCCAGCTCGGAAATGTTAGAGATTAAAATCCCTTTACCTGGTGTTGACTTTAAATATTTCAGCACTCTCATGGCAGCTAGTTGGTGACTAACTTTAGGATTATGCATGAGCTGGCTTAAATTCTGCACTGCAAAGGATATATTAGGTCTTGTATTGCAGAGATATATTAATCTGCCCATTAGTTTCTCAAAAATTGTTACATCTACACTTTCGTCACTCAATTCTCTAGATTTAGAGCTTTCTTCAGCCTCGAGTTTTAGATTTTGTTGCCTAGGTGTAAACTTAGGTTTACAACCTAGCAGACCATAGTCTTTTAGTAAATACAGAACATATTTCCTTTGGCTTAACACCAATCCTGAGCTCACTTTTATAATTTCTATGCCGAAGAAGTACATAAGCTGCCCAAAGTCTTTTGTTCCAAACTCAGTGTTCAGAAATAACTTGAGATTATCTATTTCAGTGTTGTTATTACTCGTGACCAAGATATCATCTACATAAACTTAAACATAAACTACTAAGCCATCAGAATTTTTCCAATGTAAGGAATAATCATGCAAACTCTGTTTGATTCCTATATGTTTCAGATACATAGTAAGCTTCTCATTTCACTCTGTGGGAGCTTGTTTAAGCCCATACAGTGACTTTCTAAGCTTGCAGGCTCTATTATCATTTTCATCATAATAACTTTCAGGCAATGTCATGTAAACTTCTTCCCTCAAGTCACCATGAAGAAATGTATTATTAATATCTAACTGAAATTTTTTCCAATTATTTACTACAGAGACTGAAATCAGAACTCTAATTGTTACTAATTTGACTACTGGAGCAAATGTCTCACTAAAATCAATTCCTTCTCTTTGACTAAATCCATTAGGTACAAGTCTAGCCTTAAATTTTTCAACACTACCATTGGAATTGTATCTTATCCTAAAGACCCGCTTGCAACATATAGCTTTTCTATTCTTAGTAAGTTCAACCAGTTCCCATGTACCATTCTCAACTAAAGTATACATCTCCTCATCCATAGCTAACTTCCATTCTTTTATCTTAATAGCTTCCTCTACAGAATCTGGAAGAATGGCATTATTCAAACAAGCTGAGAAGCATTTATGCTCATATGACAGATTAAGAGATGAACAAACATCATATAGAAGATAAGGAGCTTTATAAGAGGCTGAGTTGAAGTTACACTCAAAATCATTAAGATAAGCTGGAGTTTTAGTTTTCCTTTTTGGTCTTTCATGAACAGAAGCCAATGTTTGATCAGATGATGGTGCAGGATTTGTTCAGATTGTTCATCTGATTCTTCTGATTTACAGGTTCATATTCAGGTAATTCTAAACCAGATGGTTGATGATGAGGCTGGTTTATTTCAGATTCATATATTATAGATTGATGAAAGTAAAGGGCTCTGGCTGTGTTTAAAAGATGTTTATGTTTTCTCTCCACAACACCTTTTGCTGAGGAGTATAAGCACAGGTAGTTTGGTGCAGAATTCCTCTGTTTTTAAAAGATCAATGAGTTACTAACAAATTCGGAACCATTATCAATTCTGATTGGATTTCACATACTTTTAAAACATATTTTGAATCAGATTTAAAAAGTATTTTACATGTTGAAGGACTTCACATTTGATTTTCATTAAGAAAACCCATGTGACTCTAGTAAAGTCATCTACAATAGTTAGAAAGTATTAGCATGAATTAGGTCCCTCAATACTAAAAGCCCCCCACACATCCTGTTTGGAAGAAAGATCACTTGTTGGAAATGGATTTCTTGTCTATTTTGCTTTGTGACAGATCTCACAAGGCTTAACAGATTGATTTTCAGTCAGTTTAAGAATAGGCTTAAGTAGAATAAGAACAACATCATACAAATGTCATAATCTCAAATGCCATAGGTCATTTGTACTAGAAATTGAATGACTTACAGCGGGATTATGTGTACAAGTTGGTTGTAGGAGATAATGTAATCCTTTGATTAACTCACCAGTCCCCAAGATCTTTTGAGACTGTGGCTCTTGAAAAGTGCAGAATTTATTATTGAAAATAACTGAACAGTTGTTATCAGATATTAACTTGGAAATTGATAGAAGATTGCAGCAGAATTTAGGAACTACCAATACATCTTTAAGTACAAGATAATTGGTAAGCTTAATATCTCCCATGAGTTCTGCCAACATGGCAGATCCATCAGGAAGTCTAATCATTATGCATTTGGCTTTGACAGATTTGATATTTCTTAATAAAGTGGAGCCGCATACAACATGGTTTGTAGTTGCAGAGTCAATGATCCATCCTTTGTTAAAATCAGAGGACATTGAATTTATTATTATACCTGCCATTATGTCTATTTATTCTTCACATTCAGTTTGCTTTTCCAATAGCTATAGAAGTTTGCTATACTGTTCAAGGGACAGATTTGGAATTATTTTTTCAGTATTTTGTACAGAAGTTTCCACACAATTCGAATATTTAGCTTGATTTTTGTTCCAGTTGTTTTTTCTGTTATGAGGGTAACCAACAAGTTTGTAGAAATTTTCAATTGGATGTTCTCTCATCCCACATTGCTTATTAACTATGCTGGAATTGTTTTTGTTATTATTTTTGTTTTGATTATTATTATTAATAGTATTAAAATTATTGGTTAAAGCTTTATTAGTGAATATTGATATGTTGTCATTTTCTTGGATAACACCTCTATGAGCTTCTTCTCTACTAACAGTATTATAGGCCTGTAACACAGAAGGCAGAGGATCTTTTATTAAAATGTTGCTTCTTACAAGATTATATGATTCATTCAATCCCATAATAAGTTTTTCATTAATTTGGCAGTTATGTTTATTAGCTTCACAAATACACAATGGACCCATAGTTAAAGCTTCGAGTTCATCCCACAAGTGTTGTAGTTTTGTAAAGTATGTAGATAGAGAATCTGTTTCTTGTTTTGCATTGTATATTGACTGTTGCAGGGTATATTTTCTTGTTCCATCAACCTTTTTAAATGTTTCTTTTAGGGAATGCCAAACATTTGATGTTGTTTTGGCATAAGTAAACGTTATCCTTAATTCATTACTAAGAAAATTTAGTAACCAAGAAAGGACAACAGCATTGCACCTTTCCAAGGCAGAAGCAAGTTCTTGATCTGCAGATTTTTTCTCAGTTTCAAGAACAAAACCAGTTTTATTTTTGCTGGTTAAAGAAAACAGAATTGAATTTGACCAGACTGGATAATTTTCACTCCCAGTCAAGATGAGATTTGAGATATTGGTTAGAGAGGCATCTGAAGGACTTATGTATAAAGGAATACGGATGTTTTGAGGATTATTAGTTACTATACCAGGATTGATATTTTATTGATCCCTGCTTGGGCATTATCAACACAACGAATAAAATGCAAACAAAAAAACAGGAAACAGGTGTCCGTGATTAGTAGGGCGAAGAATCTTCAAGATTGATTGTGATTGCATGTCCAATTCTCACACGTTTCAACACTATTGTGCACCCAAGCAGTGCCCCAAGAAAGTCCTTCTAAATTTCACAGAGCCTTCGAAGAGAGATTAACAGAGCTTAATAAAATTAAGACTCTGCATTCAGGATCAAAAGAACAAAGGAATTCAAAGATTTCGAAACAATTTCGATCACAAACCAGTCTCGCCAATTTAAGAGAAAAACATAAATTGAGCAAAACAATCTGTGTCAATGTTTTAACCCTCACTCTGATACCATGTTAAAAAACAGATATCAACAAAACACAACACAAAAATTATTCAATGAATCGCTCGAAGATCTGTAACACGGATTCAAAAATAATCGCGCAAATAATCGCAACATAGATAAAATTGTTGCTTTGAGACAATGACAAGCAAGGACAGATTAAGCAGTCGGTGACTATGATTTTTAGAGAAAGCAGAGCGGAATCGTTTGAGCGAACGAATAAGATAAAAATCTAGGGCTTTTTCCTTTTTTGGTCTAAAAGACCAATGAGAAGAAAAATAAATTATTTTTAGATATATTTTAAAAACAGTCACTGCTGAAAGTTAAAAGAGAGAAATAAGATTTTGCAAAAACGTCCTTGCGTAAAATACATGGCCTCATCAAAATTTCAGCCCTCGACTATTAACTAATGGGAAATTTAAGTAAATAGTCTATGTCAATTTGGGTTTTCAAAAAATAGCCTCAAAGTGTATACTAATCGGAACCCACATAACAGAAAAAATTAGAAACGAAGCGTTTTTACAGTGGGTACACAAAGCGTTGAGTACCCTTTGTATAGCTTAATACTCAATGTACTGTGACAGTGAGTACTCAGAGATACAACGTGTACTCATAGAGCTGAGTACCCTTTGTATAGTTGAGTACCCAATGTGCTGTGATAGTGGGTACTCAGAGATACAACGGGTACTCACAGAGCTGAATACCCTTTGTATGGCTGAGTACCCACTGTGATGTGATAGTGGGTACTCAGGGATACAACGGGTACTCAGAGAGATGAGTTCAAGTTGAGTACCCGTTGTAGAGCTGAGAACCCAGCTGGATCATGCTGGAATTAAGGGTTCTCAGCTATATAACGGGTTCTCAGCTCTGATATCAGTTCTAAGAACCCTTTATATAGCTCAGAACCCGTATGTAAAAAAAAATTATTGTATAAGGATTTGAATCCGCAACCTAGGATTTGAGTCCTTCACACATAACAACTGTACTACGATCGACCTTCCCGCCATTAAACGCTTCCTGTTTGAGTAGTCCTACTTGCTGAGTACAACGTAAAATGACAAAAATATCCTTAAAATTAAGGTCATTTGATCAAAAAATTTCATCAACGAGGCTATTTATTAAAAAAAATTAGTCAAAGGTCATTTATTAAAAGAACTTATAATTAATCGGGTCATAAAATTGTTAGGTCCAAAATACCAATCCCACAAGTTTTTTGCCCAGAACCGAGCCAGGCCTTATAGACCTGTTAACAAGATCTATCAAACACATATCAACATCAAGTGGGTCGTCATATTGCCCAGGAATTTGAACTCTTTGTTGATGCAAATAGGCTTCAACAACCTGAAATCCCTCTAAATCTTCCCACCAAATTACAGCTCCTGCTCCAAGTGCTCGCGGGTGACCGGAGAAGCCGGCTTGACGGCGTGGTGGAGGCATCGGCCTTCGAGGTGCGTGGGTCCAGGGAAGATGATGTCACGGCACGATTTGGTTGGCGAGAGAAGCTGGAGTTGTTTCTACAGAAAGTCCGGAGATTCCCAAATGACCAAACACCCCAAAGAGGGAGGGGACGAGAACACCAAAGAGGGGAAAAACGCCCCACGGGGGGAGAAGAAACTCCACCTCCCATTAGGGGAGAAAGTCGAAACCCCAACCAGAAAATAAAAAAAAGCATGAGATCGTGAAAACACAGTAAAATTTAAGTAAATAGCCTCACTCCATAGGGATATTTAAAAAATAGCAAAGTATATATAGACTATTATACCCTTACTAATCGGGACCCAAATAACAGGAAAAATTAGAAGCGAAGCGTTGTTGCAGTGGGTACTCAGAGATACAATGGGTAATTACGGCTAGGGCTGAGCAAAAACATCCGAAAAACCGGATATTCGATTTTTAAAACTAGATCGGATATCTAAATCCGAATATTTTAACATAAATCGGATCGGATACGGATACGCTCGGTACTAAAATCCGGATATCCGGTATCCAGTTTATTATTTAAAATAAATTAATTAATTAAATAATAGCCCAAAAACAAAGAATAATTAGGCCCAAAAAGAGAAAAAAGAAAGAAAAATAGCTTAATATTCTAATTTAACCCAAATAAAATATATCGGATTAAATTTATATCATTCGTGAAAATAAATTGAGAGTTGAAAACAAAATCGAATATGTTACAATCAATTTTTTTTCAAAAAAAAAAATTAATCGAACTAAAAAACCGGACACATTGTGAGTACCCATTGTATAGCTGAGTACCCATTGTGCTGTGATAGTGGGTACTCAGAGATACAACGGGTACCCACACGATGAGTACCCTTTGTATAGCTGAGTACACAATGTGTTCTGATAGTGGATACTCAGAGATACAACGGGTACTCACAAAACTGAGTTTAGAGCTGATTACCCGTTATAGAGCTGAGAACCCAGTTAGATCATACTGGCATTAAGGGTTCTCAGCTATATAACGGGTTCATAGCTCTGATCTCAGCTCAGAACCCTTTATATAGGTGAGAACCCGTATAAAACAATTATTGTATAAGGATTTGAACCCGCGACCTAGTATTCGAGTGACTGACTACACCACCACTATACTACGACCCACCCCCCGCCCTTAAACACTTTGCGTCGACTAGTCCTACTTGCTGAGTACGACGTAAAATGACAAAAGTACCATTAAAATTAAGGTCATTTCACCAAAAGTTTTCGTCAACGAGGCTATTTATTAAAAACATTTTGATCAAATGCCATTTATTAAAAGAACTCGAAAAAAGAGAAGGCCCCCCCTCCCCCAAGACCTCTATTAATGGAGGAAGGAGGAGATGAGGGTTTTAAAGGACTAGGTTATATTTTTTTTCGTGCAGGCGGGAAACGAACGGAGGCAGTCATGCCTAAATTTTACCGAAACCGGCGAACGCCACCGGCATTGAACCGGAACCAGAATTCGTGGGAGGCCATTGCAAACCGCCGGTTCGGCGGTTCAACTAGCCGTTTAATATATATATTATAAATATTAACTTACACTTAAATACCTATTTGTATAAATATTGTCAATTCAGTCCATATCAGATTTTTTTACATGTAGATACCTAATAGAATAAAGCTTTTACACATAAGTACCCCTTTGCGCCGCAAGTACATCACGTAAGTAATTTAGGTACCATATCGAAACATACATGGTACCGTGAGAAAAGGTACATCATATAGTAAATTTAGGTAATATAAAGAAATATATATATGTACTATATAAATGTGTGATGTGTTATGTAATATAAATAAAAAGGTACGTCAAAGTATGATAAAATGATGCACACAGATAATTGGGTACCTACATAATATTTTTTTGACAGGGTAATGAATTGCAATTTTTTTATACAAAAAGGTATTTAAGTGAAGATTAACCTAAAAAATAAACAATAAACAATAAAAATTATGTATCTAAAAAAATATTAATATAAATAATATAGCCGTTATAAAAAATAAAAAATTATGACCGAAATTCGCAAATGTAGACGCCTGCCAGATCACCGACTTCATAGGAAAATAATTATTTATACTATTTTTTATTACTTGAAATATGTATCTAAATTTTTGTAACGGAATTTAGGTTTCTTAAAATTTATGTAACTCAAGTTTTGTATTAAAAAGTATCGAAAAATACACTGAAAATTTTACTCAACGCAGTACTAAAATATATAAAATGAAATTAAAAAAAAAATAGAAACCGGTGGTTCGTTCGGTTAGCCGTCAACCGTCAACCGCCCCCGCCGGTTAGGGACGATTTGTCAATCTACCTTCAACCGCCGATTAACCGAAACCGGTCGTTCGGCAAGACTAAACGTATGTTTCCTTCCTTAGTTGGGCTTTCTTTCTTCATTTTTTCATTTTCTTAATATAATAACGCAAAAATATAAATCAAATCTTTTTTGCTTAAAATATATTAATACTTAAAATTAATCATTAGTATGTAAAATATCACCCCAATAACCCACTTAACTACATAATATACATATGGTTATATATAAATTTATACTACATCACCCCACAGATCACTATGATTAAACACACAATATTCCATTCAAATTGATATGCAAGATAAAATATCATCGCAAAACAAACACGGTGATGACAATCACCTTGATCACATCACCAAGATGAGAATATCACTGTGTTGTTTGATTACCTCAAACAAACACCCCTTGAATGATTGGTTTTGGAGCTTTCGTGATGATTAACACGTTTACTTCTCTATGGGTTCTCGATCGAATACATTGAGTATAATTATTGTCGCCGCCGCCGCCTAAACCCTACCATATATTGTGAATAGGATTGAGCTATCACTGAGCATGCGACAATAAGAATGAACACTTAGAGCATCTCCAACCTAGCTGTAAAATCCTAAAAAATAAGGTAAACTTACTCAATTGTATTGCAAACTCATATCCAAAATGGGTTTTTGCCATTTCTCTCTCAAAAAAAAACTCAAGTATGCGTTTGACGCATTATTATGCGTTTGAACTTTTTAATTTGCAGTTTGAACCTTTTATTTACTTTAATAAGTAAATTGTTTGGTTGCCTTTTTTTTCTATGGTGTGCGAGTATAAAGGGTAAAGGAGAGAGACTAAATTATAATCTTTTTAACTTTTTTCTTCTATTTGTCCATTTGCTTCTTTTGTAAAAAGACGTGCACTCTTAAAGTAAATTATTTTTTAAATTTAAAAATAAGATAATTTTAGTTAAAGTTAAAATAAGATTATTATTAATTAATGAGTAGCTTAAATTAATTTTTTCTTATAATTAATTTAAAATAAAACTATTAATAAAATATAGAATTTTTTTTTAATTTTAATACAAGACTACAATATTGTTTTGAAAATTTATAAAATATGTGGGTATTATTAAAAAGTTGAAAAAATTGTATGAAATTTGAGTTTGAGAATGAGTTTTCAGTTGGAGACGAATTACTGCATTTTGAGTTTGAGAATGAGTTTGAATTGGAGACGTTCTTCGGTTGGAGATGGTCTTAAACCCCTAATATTGCGGGTTTTGGATCCACTAGGCCACCAATGTGATGACTTGGCTTGATTGATTATTAGTTTTGTGATATGAAAATCCTCAAATTTGAGGTCGGCACTAAAAACCAGAAAAAAAAAAAAAGAAAGAGAAGATTCAAATGCAAATTACCAACCAGGCATCTAGTTATATGTACCGTTAAAAGGGGTCACGAAATGGGATATACGTTCCAAGCAAATTTTTTGAAGTCCTGCAATTTAATACAAAATACAACAGCTACACAAGCCAAGCCAAGCCAAGCCAAGGATGCATCACAATTTTACGAGGATTAACATACATGCTTCATTAAATTAAAGTCCTCAAACATGCACGGGAAAATATAACACTGTCAATTTGTAGGCTTTGTTCTTCAGAGATATAGTTTCACTTTTTGTTTTCCAATAGAAATACAAACAAATCATTTAGATCTACGGATAGAGAAGCTAGAAAACGAGATATGTATTACCATGACAAAGATTCGATTCTTTAGTCCGCAGTCCAGCTCTGTTCAACGACCTCACGTACTTTCCTATTGTATTCTCTCTTGTTCTCGCTGAACATCCGTGCAGCTTCAGAGTTCGCAGGTGAATTTGGGTTTGGATCGCACAGTAGCGACTGGTGATATTCATCGTAATAATGAAAAATAAATAAATAAATAAATAAATAAAAAGACGTAGTGGGAATGTTGTTGAATCATCATCATCATCAACCGGTGTTGTAAGACGGTGAACACAAATACTAGTTGTTAAACAGATTACAAGAAGCCATGCCAATGTAAAATTTAATACTTTTATTGGTCATCTGTACCTGAATAGATGTAAGTATTGCGGCCACGTCGTATATAGGACTCCACTGATTTTGCAGGATATCCAAGCATATGCTTCCATCTGCATAAACTGATCATGGAACAAAAGAACAAGGAAAATTACTCGCGAAAAAAAAAAAGAAAAATCCGTACCAATAGCACGTGTAGTAGATAGACTGTGAGTTCTATATTCTTTCTACTTTACTCTTTGTGCTCAAGATATGCCTGCCATAAGAATCGTGGCTGTTTCTCATCTCTTTGCCCTATCCAGTTTATTCTTCCCAAATTTATTACCGAATCTAAACTACATTTCAAGGACCAAAAGCATCAGTTCAACATATTGAATGTTAACAAGACAATGCCTGATCAAAACATGTTAATCAGTCCCCGTCTATTTTTCTTTCAACATAATGAAACGAGACAAAACGAAAAACATACACATGAAAAGCAGATAACTTACTGTTGGGATGGAACATTCGAGAAATGAAGCGCACCGTTGGGGGCTTGTTGGGGTAATCCTCTGTGAACTGCAGTGTCATTTTAAATGTACCTAGGACCAACATGGCAATCAAATAAATGACTGGTTTTTTTATTTTTTCCCGAAACAAAAAATAAATGACTGATTAACCCAGAGGGAATAACACACACACACACACACAACCTCCATATGATGAAGGGATCAATAACAGATAACTAGTGGTGAAAAACTAAAGGCGTAATGAGAATGCAAGATATCAATTGATGGCGTAAGAGAAGGGAATAAAAGAAGTAATGACAAGTAAATAACAGAAGAAGAAAAGGCTTTGCCAAAAGATGGAAAAAATTTCCGCATTCTATCGTGGAATAACACAATGACAATATACCAAGGTGTTTGTGCCTGTGTTGCAAATACGTAAACCAAAGCACAATGTTTTTACAGCAGAAGCTACTGACATCTAAGAAAAAGGCACATGCAATACATAATTTTGAACGAAGATAGCTCAACATATTGGACAAAAATATAAACTACAAAGCCAAAACAACATTGGGATTTGCTCCAAAATAAGACTACTACAAGCATATAACTACACCAATATAATCAAAACCATTTCACAAAAGGACATACGCATGAGAGAAAGACAGAGATATCCAACCTTCTATCCGAAAAAAATTTTAGAAAAAAAAGAGAAGCAACAAAAGATAAATAATATCAGTTTTGAGTATAGAGTGCTTCTCACCACCATCCCAAGGCGTGTCATCAGGGCTGCAAGTCCCCAAAACAAGAAAACCACATCAAAATCAGCAGGAAAACATATAACTTCTAACATCTTCAACATCAAATCACCATTTCCACTACTAAAAAAGAGCGTTTACCCGAAAATAACAGCATTCCAAAGCATGATATTGTTGTCGAACGGTGCACCACTAATTCCAGCTGGTGGATCCTGCTGCAGTCTCTTGAAATCTCTCATTAATCGCTTCTTTGCCGGTGTCGACATCCTCACCGCCTGCACGGAGCCAACTTGACCCGAAATTGCATTATACAGCAAAAAATCCATGAAAACACGCATTAAGTTTAGGTTTAAAGTGCGATCAATGAAAACCACGCACGAAGTTCATGACTAACCATGAAAAATGCAAATAACTCTAATTACGGACCTAATTGGACACTACGAATCGCCAATCGAATCTAACATATCAAAAATCGACGAATCCCCAAATATCGCATGTAACAACAGGTACACAAGAAGGTCAACGCCATCAAACTACAGGTTTGTTTCCTTCGCGGAGAAGTAACGTACCCGATAAAGGGAAAGCGGCAAGATGAAATGATTCAACCTTTCCACCGATGAACCTGATTGTTGATGAATTGATTTCCCTTTTATATTTGTTCTTTAGAAAGGGGCGGTGGTACGACGATACTTTTTCTTATGATTTTCATTTTTCATATTAATAAATATTCTCTAGTCTTGAATTCTTTTTTTTTTTAAGCAAAGTTATAGGTTTTTTTAACAAAATAATTCGAAAAAAATTATTAATTATGAAAATAGGGCGTTTTTTTGATATATTACTAAAATAGAGCCAATTGCGGGCATTACCCGCGACGTCGCGCCCATTGGTCGCGATTTTCTATTTTCGCGAAATGTGGGCCATGGTACGGGACTGTTGTACTGGGCCAATAATTTTTTTGCCCAGTACGGAGCGTCGCGCCCATGGGCGCGACGTCGGGGAAATATAGATCTCAGATCTATTTCCCCGACCCTCCACTCTCTCCCTCACTCTCTCTCTCTCTACACAAACCCTAACACCTCCATCCGCCGCCGCCGCCGCCTTGTTCATCCCGCGCCGCCCGACCGCCCGCACGGCCGCCCTCCCGCTCGGCCTCTCTCTCTCTCTCTCTCTATCTCTCTCTCTCTCACTCTCGGCCTCTCTTCGCCACCGGCGCCGCCGCCTCCGTCCGCCGCTCAGCCCGCCACGCGCACCTCGCCCGGCCGCCCGCCCTGCTGCCCGCCCCCCCTCTCTCTCTCTCTCTCTCTCTCTCTCTCTCCCATCTCTCTCGGTTTCTCATCGCCACCGCATCGGTCCGCCGTGTTCATCCCGCGCCTACCACCCCGCCCGCCCGGCTGCCTCTCTCTCTCTCTCTCCGCCGCGTCCACCACCCCGCCGCCCCGCTCCGCTGCCGGGTCCAACGCAGTCGCCGTCGCCGCCGCCGCATCCGCCCCGGGCCCTCCGTACGTTTTATTAGGTATTTAGTTTGATTATAGTTTGATTGAGTTATTCGTTGTTTGGTTATAACATTAGACGGATTCGTATAGTCATTATCCCGATCTGTATTGTTTGATTGGTTATAACATTTTTTTGTTCGATTTAGGATGGACACGAACGAATTCTACGGTCCGATCAATCGTTCGTTGTTGATATTTCAGGATAGTCATCGTTGTAACGATGTGCTATCCAACACGGATGGTGCTATTGACACCCCGTTGACGGTTAGGGGCTTAGAAAACGTAGTATGGGGTAAAATTTCACGACCGGTGCAATTACACGGTCGTGTTTTGGAGAAGTTACATACTATGTCGCTGTATGGCGTCTATAGTTGTGGATCTCAGAAAATAAATCCACACTTGATTACCGCACTCGTCGAACGGTGGAGAAAGGAGACACACACGTTTCACCTACCGGTGGGGGAGGCGACCGTCACATTAGAGGACGTGGGGTTGCTGTGGGCACTCCTCGTGGACGGTATTTCCGTCAGCGGTGTGATCCCACGTAAGACGCAGGAGCAGCGGCTCGAATATTGCGAGGAGTTGACTGGGTACAGACCTCCCGAAGGAGCGTACCAGGGGACGAAGTTGTCTCTCCGTAAGTTTACGATCTGGTTAGAAGAAAATCCAGTCGACGACATGACCGACGAGCTAATCGTCGATCAACATGCGTGCGCCTACGCATTGCTGCTGTTCGGGTCGGTGATGTTTCCCGACTCCAGTGGAAGTCACACGTCGATGACCTACCTTACGCTGCTCGAGGACATCGACGAAGTCCATCATTACAGCTGGGGCAGCGCCGTGTTAGCATTCCTCTACAGAGAGCTCTGCACGTCATGTCAGTCGAGGAAGATGAACATAGGTGGAGCTTTACGGTTGCTGCAGGTACGAAAGATAGTTTAATGAAAAACTTATAAAAGCGTAAACGATACTTATGTATATAAATAATTAAAATATAAGTTTGGGCATGGATGCGTATATTACAAGTCCAGCCCATTATCGCCCAGCCTCGAGTGGTGATGCAGCCTATTGTAGTCGATGGCATTCAGTTACCCATTCCACCGCATGCGGCGAGGTAATTGCTCTTCTAATTATTCGAACTTTCAAATAAAAAAATTTCAGCCTAATGAATATTTATTCATTTAGATGGAATGCATTGTTTGACCATACGACCTCCGCAAATTCAAATTTGCGTGCAATGCGGGAGTCCATCGATAGTATGTCGATGGAACAATTTGTATGGACCCCGTACAACTATCAATATCCGGAGATTTTGGCGCTACCCCCGGAATGTCGTTCCCAGTCCTCTCGGTCATCGTGCCTGCTGATATGTTACAATATCGTCGAGTGGCACTATCCAGATCACGTGATGCGACAGTTCGGATTGATTCAGTCTGTGCCACAACCACCGGCATATCTTACTGTAGATCTCCACCGTTTTAGCACTCGGAATGTCCCCGGAAAAGATTGGAGATCGCAGCACGAACCGCACGAGGCGTTTTGGAGTCAAAGGCACTCGAGGGTTGTGAATGGACTGGAGATAGGATCCGGACCGCAGTGCACCAATGACTATTATGACTGGTACCGGTCCGTGACCCGTCGATATATCTCTCCGTCGTCTGTTCACATGTCGCGAGGATTTCAGATGGGAGATGGAGCATTCATCGACGTGATGGTTAGTTTATATATTAATGTTATTTATTATATTTAATTTCGATTTATTCGCGGCAAAATAATATTTGACTATTCTAAATAACAGGCACAGCATCTCGATGACGTGGAGACAAGACTACGTCGTCGTGAAGTGGACGGAGGATTAGACGTTGTACATCGTATGCAGCGTCTAATCATCGATAGGCGTCAGCGACGTGATACCCAGTTCACCGACGTTCCTCCTACGCAAGATCGTGGGGCTTCATCCTCGCACCATGTCACTCAAGGTGCTGGGCCGTCGTCATCGCGTATTCCGACAGATTTATACGGCGATGGAGGATATGAGACGTCGATGCCATCGGGGTACACTACGCCGATTCAGTACACCTACGAGGACGATGACGACGACGACGACACGCCACCTTACTGTTCATCTACCCATCGTCGTCCATCCGAGCGTGAGGCCCCAGTTAACCGTCGCCATCTGCGTAGAGAGCAGCGTCCTCGACGATGCGGTACCGGAGGGCATTATATGCCATAGTTTTTTTGTTCAGACGATGTTTTTTTGTTCATACGATGTTTTTTATTGTATTTATTCAGACGATGTTTTTTTGTTATATGTTATTACGACTTACGTTTTTATTTTCGCGATGTTATTATCTTATTATGCGTAACTTTATGGTGGATAATTATAAAATACGAGTTATATAATTAGTAGAGCCGTAAAAAAGCCCCGCCCCGCCCAGGCCCGCCAAATGGATTTTTTTAGGTTGTCGGGGAGTGGGCCGCGGGCTACAGCCGGGCGGGGCGGGCTAGCCCGCGGGCTACCCGTCTATTTTTAAAAAAATAAATATAATATATTTTTATTAATAAATATAATATATATGTATTAAATTATGTAAATGTACTAAAAATATTAAATTAAATATAATATATGTACTAAAAGTACTTCAAAATTAAAATAGATCAACGTTAATATATTTTTAAAAATAAAACAACTTTTATCATCCGCGTGCAGCTTTAATCAACGCTACCTGCAACTTCAGCAACTTTTATCATCCGCGTGCAGCTTTAATCAAAGCTACCTGCAACTTCAGCAACTTTTATCATCCGCGTGCAGCTTTAATCAAAGCTACCTGCATACTATCTTCAATCTAACTGTACACAACAATATTGACATTAAAAAAAATTGATCCAGAACATCTATAAAAATCCCACAAATTAAGAAAATAACATACAACATTTTAGATACGATGCACCCGAAAGGTAGAGACCCGCGTCTTAATCGCTTCAATGGAAAAAAGATGAATGAGGGTCATCCGATATTCGGAAATTTAAAGGTCCTTGGTGATTACTTTTACGACGAACTGTGGACTTACGATATTGAAAGATGGTTCGTTGGATCATTTTACGCAAAAGCATCTATGGCTGATATCACGAATGAGACATTGTCCGAATGTCTTCAATTCCTTGCTCAACTATACAATCAACGTTACGGAATTCATTTCACTGTACCTTTTCTAACGGAGAAACTTGGTCATTTGAAGCGTCGCTACCTTTTATGGACAAAACTACGCGCCGAAATGAGAGATTGGGGAGAGTATGACAGAGGATGGATTCATGCAGATACCGAGCAATGGCTTAAGTGGTTTAAGGTGGTTATTTTACTCAACGTTTTATTCGGCTGTAATAAAATTTTTTAATTATGCAATTTGTCATATTTTGCAGGAGGATCCTCTTTCAACAATTTATTTCTATGAGCCCGAGCCACATGAATATTATCTGTATAAAATTTTCGGTAGCTATATCAACCTAGACATTGTTCCAGACATTGACGTGCTTGCAATTCCTAACAACGAATGTCCAATAGTTCATACTCAGGCGGAAGAATCATCTAAAGACAGTCGGTAAAACATGTCGGCTCGAGTTCGAGAGTCAAAGACGATACGGGTGACGACGACTTCGTCGACACGCCACCGAAAGGAAACCGATACAATATGTCGAGTAAGATCGGCAACGCTGGCAAAAACCAAGGCGATGATGACTTCGTCAACCCACCTCCGAAAGGAAAGAAAAAATGTATGAATAGAAAGACGCACAACAAAGGCAAACATCATGCAATGTCGAGTTCCAGAGTTGAAGAAGATAATAGTGACGATGACTTCGTTGACCCGCCCCCGAAGGGTTGGAGAAAAACTTTTCGAAAGTGATTGTTTGTAACTTCAGTAACCTTTGTCATGCGTGTTTGCAACTAATATGAGGTAAATTCGGACGTAACTGAAAAATTGTAATAATTTACTTAAAGATTTAGTACAACATATGAATACTAAAACTATTTAAAGATTACAATAAATCAACGTTGACCACTGCCTCCGCCTCTTCGACCTTGTCTCCGCCTTGAACCACCACGATCCATTTCGTTCTGTATACGAGTTGTACGGATTTCCCCGGCCCTCTTCTGGTACGCAGAGCGTCGTTATGTATAAGAGAGAATTCAGCAGGCTCCCAATAACATTCGTCATGTAGAGGATGAAAAAACCCCTCGTATGTTTTACGGTACGCTTGTTTGTTATAGAAATGAGCAATATGATGCATGCTATGAACTCCCCACATACGGCAAGCTGCTTGGGCATGAGAACATGGGATGAAATACGTGTCCCATTTTCCACACGTGCACGTCTTTCCTAAGATGTTTACCACGTGCTTCCTTTGATTCACGGCCGAAGTATAAACTTCAGCTGTTTGCAAACATGGGTCAAAATTAAATGCGACGTGACTCCAAGAACGACTTGTCCAGTCGTTGAACTTATTCCACGCATACGGAGACCAATCGCTTTCGGTGTTAGCCATCGCTGCAGAGCACTCCGTAAATCGATTGCGAAAATATTCAACGCATCGATGAAAGCTAAAGTCCACTATTGCTTTCGGAGGCAAACACCTCGCCCCTTTGAAAACTCCGTTAAGGGCCTCGGAGATATTAGTGGTCATCACCTCGCATCAGAATCCACCATCGTAAGCAAACGTCCACTTCTCTTTGTCAATATTATCTAACCACTTCCAGGCCGGTTCATTGAGAACTTTAATGTGTTCCATAATGCGATTGAACTTCTCCAACGTGTGGGCCATTCCAGCTCTATGGCATAACTGTTTTAGGTCATTGTTCTTGAATTCAGTGTTGAAGTTTGATACGACATGATGTAGACAAAACCGGTGTACACCATTCGGCGGCCTAAACGCTGCTAATTCGCTTACCGCCGCCAATATTCCTATAACAAATTACGATCAATCGATAAGAGTGTCAAATTAATACAAGAATGTATGTAGGAAAATAAAAGTATCTCGGTGACGATCAGAAATGAGGCATACACCTTGTTCACCCAACACGTGGATGTTAAGTAAGTTCAGGAACCAACTCCAAGAGTGTCTGCTTTCCGTTGAAACAATGGCAAAAGCAAGGGGGAGAATATTTTGATTTGCATCGAGCCCAGATGCAATTAACATTTTATGCTCGTATTTGGAGTATAAGTGCGTACCGTCAATGCAAACAACTCTACGACAATGCCTAAACCCATCAATACAAGGTTTGAAAGCCCAGAAAACATACCCCAATTTCTTCACACCGGGTGCTTCAGTTGGAAGATTCAACCACTTGACGACCGTGTCGGGGTTGTAACGTTTCAGAGCTTTCATGAAGATAGGAAGTTGTTGGACTGAAGTTTCCCAGGTACCGTAAACATTTTCTTTCGCCCTTTTGAGGCCATGTCATGCTTGAATGTATGAGATGTCGTACCCGGTATTGTCCTTCACCAGCTGCTTTACGTTCTTTGGTAGAAATTGAAGGTCTGTCTTCACTATTCCAATCAACATTCTCGCAATTGTGTTTCGCGAAATGTTGCGGTGTGTTCTCGCCAACTCGTTCATGTAGCATGTGTGTGGCCCCCATATATCGTAATCTTCCAATAACATTTTTTCGGTTTGAAGCATGCTCGTAACCTCCAGTGACAGTCATGGCTATGGTTGCATTTCACGCCCCATACGGTTTTGTTACTTTCTGAGACGTGAAACTCACGTCTAGCCACCCTGTAAGAATAATCGCCAACAGCATCTTGTAAGTGAGCTTTGGTACTAAATGTCATACCGACTCTGAACCTGGGATTGTCCCTACTGTAAAAATCACCGCCGCCCTCGTTGGCTTCTGGAAGCGCCATTTGATATGTTGAATAAAAAGGCACGGGTTGGTAAGGCGCACGTGCATCATCCGCCGGCAATGGAATGGCATTCTCGGGAGCAACATTGTTTCCATCATCGTCGCTATCGTCGTTATCATCTGCGGGATCCGGAAAATCGTCCAGCGCACCACCAACGTCATCAGCTTCAGAGTCGCTAGCGTCACTATTTTGCAAGTCTTCAGGCACAGGCTCAGGTTGTGACACATTCGACATATTAGGAACATCACGACTGCTCGAAGGAATGTCTGTATGAGGAGGGTGGAGTGAAAAGTCACTCATTCCTTGAGTAACTGCCGTGAGATCAGGGAACGAGTGGATGGAGGTGATGTTGGTGAACACGTCGGGTGCCTCTTGAACGTTCTCGCTGGCATCGACAAACACTTCAATTAGATTAAGTTCCGCATCAGCATCCAAGAAGTACGATAGTTCAGTGTCGTTTGAAATTTGAAAGAGCCGCTGATAGAGTCGAGAATGCTGATAATATTCATTCTTAACATGAACGGTTAAGGAGGAAAAATTGTTGTCGAGGCGAATAACCTCATATAGCATGCCCAGAAATTGAGCAAAGCTAGTGTCGCGACGAATTCGTCTAAGAGAAATGGGTGGGATGCTGTAACGGATTGAGTTTGATTCAGTAATGATTTCGCCACTGTAGTAGATAGAGACTTGAATTTTGCGAGATGTCATAATTTGAGGAGAAATTTAAATACTTCAAGTTGTTTTTTTATATATCCATGTATACGAAATTATAGTGCTTTATATAGGGAAAATCGTCGCATTTAATGGACGTGACGTCGTATCTATTGGACGCGACGATTCTTCTGCAAACTCGTGAACGTTACGTCCACATCAGTTCTGCAAAAAGGAAAAGAAAATTACAGACAACGCGTGAACGATTTGTCACATCATCGCGCCCAATGGACGCGTCGTCGCATCCATTAAACGCGACGACGGGCCCAGATACGTTATCGGCCCGTTTAAGGGCCCGTTTAAACGCTTAAACGGGCCGTAATGAAAATCGCGACCAATGGGTGCGACGTCGCGGCCGGCCATTAGGCGCGACGTTGCGGGTAATACTCGCAATTAGCTCTATTTTAGTAATATGTCCAAAAAACGCCCTATTTTGATAATTAATCTTTTTTTTCGATTTATTTTGTTAAAAAGCCCAAAGTTCTATCTATACTATTTTCTCAAGGCTCAACAACAGTTTTATTCTCTTTTTCCGATCAGATAAGCCATCCTCACAGGCCACAGAACGCCACCATACTCCTCAAATTCCGACTAGGTTCGATCTGTATCGAGTCTGCATCTCGTCATTGAATATGGAACGACCACGACTTCCAACATGATTAATCTTCTCTGGTCGATGACACCCTCCACAAGATCATAAACAGCAATAGACAATGTCCCTAAATAATTCGAACCTCTCACCTCCCGCTTGAAAGGTCAGAGATTGAACCGTCGGGCCAAGCCCTTGGGGTGCTTAGCAAGAGTTAATAAAGATAAATTTGTGTGTCAATTTCAACAAATTATTGTTTTCTACAATATAATAACAAAAACAAAAATAATTATTTACTACAAAAATAAAAAATTACCATTGTTGTAAATAACAATCCCCTAACAACTAAATAAAACAAGTATCCATGACAAAAACACGCGTTTTCAAATTCTCATTATTATTATTATCTCTAACAGAGGAAAACGGAATTTCATTTTTGCGTGTAAGGCCATCTCCAACCCATAACACAAAAATACAGTTAAATTTACACAAATATACATTTGCTACACTGTTTTTATTCTAATCCACTAACTATATTTTCTACACTAATTTTTACCCAACTGATTAACTCTATTTTCAATACACAAAAAATAATATTGTACATATTCTTACTTATTTGAAGCATAACTAAAATAACTCTATATTTAAAAAATTAAAAATAACAATTAAATTATAACTCTATTTTAGAGTTGAGAAATAAAGCTATCTAAATATAGAGTATCAATATCTGCAAACTCTATAATAGTGTTAAAATTAAATACATATTGGAAAAGATATAAAGTATATTTTAGTGTTAAACACTACAATATAATACCCATTGTATTGGAGATGCTCTAATCCAAGCTGCACGTTCATATAAATGAATAGAGGTACGCAAAAGTGAAACAATCATAGTTCGAATAGTCGGCCAACAGTACGGTTTCTTGCCGTAACAGCATCTCCAAGGTTGCACCAAATGCTGCTATAAATGAGGAAAATAGAGGTGGTGCAGCTCCAATGGGCTTTTAAACGCCACGCCAAAGATGGAGATTTGAACAGTACACCACTATCCAGAGCGGGCTGTTCGTTCCCTATTTCCATTTTATTTTGTTTTCAAGTTTTTTATTCGCTAGCTCTTTGTTAATTTAGGGTTTTGATTGATTTGGAATTTTCATAGATGGATCTTGTGTTGTACTCGACCGAAAGATGAACATGAAACGAGAGGAGAGAGAAACGATGGCTCTTGTTGAATTTAGGGAAAAAATTAATAAAATAATAATATGCACTTGAATACCCATTTATATAAAAACAATTATGTTCAGTCCCGTATTAGACTTCTTTTATTATGAGGTACCTTGTATAATAATATTTTTGCTCTTAGGTACCCATTTAATCAAAAAGACAAAATTACCGTTTCTTTATGTTTTTTTATTGTTTTTTTGTCTCCATCGTACTCTTCTTTCACCAAAATTAATATATCTCTCCAAAAAATCGAAACCCACCATGAAACCACCACAAACGCAAGCTTCTATATAGTTTACTTTCCTCAATAAGTCGTGTCACCGAAAAACGCGGAAATTTCTCCCCATTCCGGCACCCTCCTCCCTACCCAAGGCGGGGTCTGGATGTTGAATTGGTTTTTTATTCTAATTTTGTATCGTTTATTGGGTCCCAATTATCTTTGAATTGCATATGAACGTATGATGGTTTGTAAAGGAGATTCACGATGACGGTTTATCCCTAAGAAAGACAGTTCGCTCGGTTTACGCGATCGATTTCGATGTTATACAATTCAAGTCTCGACATGAGCAAAGTTTTTGGGAAGAACATGTCTTATTTTTAAAATATTTCATTTTCTTCCATTGATAGCTTAAAATCGTCATTTCCATCATTTCACGGTCATGGATTTTTTTGTTTGGATTCTTCCGAATTTTAGCATGTCAATGTGCGGGAGATATGCTTTTGGCGAAACCTCTAATTTTTTTATCTGAATGTTATGCAGTACCAATTTAATATTTATTATGTACCATTGAACGTGTTATTGTAGTACCTAATTTTTTAATTATGTAGTACCTATATAAGAAGATGGTTGAAAGGTGTTTTTTCGGCATGTCACACTAATCCAGCTAATAAGGCATTGAATTTTAGCGTCTGTAAGCTTGGAAGATCTGCTTTTGGTAGTAAATGAGCTTAATTTGATGAAAATCCTAATTTTGATATGCATGTTATGATGTACCATTTTTAATTTTATTGTGTATCAGTGAAGATAATGTTATCGTACTTAATTTTATAATATGTACTACTTTTGTAAGAATATTGTTTTAATTCATTTTTTTAGCATTTCACAGTCGTAAAACTAAATAGGCGCAGAATTATAGCATATGTAAGTGTGTGTGATCGGCTTCTGGTAGTAAATGAAGTTAATTTTGACGAAAAATCTAATTTTGTATATGAATGTTATGCAGTACCAATTTTAATTATGTCATTGGACGTGATGTTGTAGTACTTTATATCTCAATAGGGAGTACCTTTATAAGATGATCACTGATAGTTTTATTTTGTTTTGCTAAGTTTCACTTGAGCAGCTCTATTTGTTTGGACTCTTTCTTGATTGAGGTTAGGACGATTAGAAAAGCATAATGATGAAGAGCTTGAAAAATCGTATTTAGTCTTGTGTAAAGCTTAGGTATGTTACAACGGAGAGACGTATGATACTGATGCTTTTGCTATCGAATAGATTCCAACGATTCCATTTTTTAGTTGGATTTTGATTTGTCATATGTTTAAATAGCTATGTGATCTTGTTTATTTAAGGTTGTTCTTTTCCAATCTTGATGCGAGGTACTGTAAAATATAGATGTTAAGTACTGCAACACATCTATAAAAGGTACATCAACCTCATTAATGTGGTATTACAAGCGCACTAAGAATGGTACTATAAATACATTAAAATTGGTACAAAAAATTAGACATAATAAGATAAAACAATTCCAACACATCTGAAAAAAATATCTGACGTGTCAGAGAATGTCTCACATGTTAGGTAATGTTTGACGTGTCAGGCATTGTTAAAAAATCTTTTGGAAGACTAAATATTTTGCTACTAATTTACTTATGTGTGATACTATATCCGCACGTAATAAGGTACTTAACAAGGTTAAATAGGGTACGTCACCATTCACAAATATGGTACTATATATTAAGGTAATCATTTTCCGTCGCATTTTACATTAGTTTCGATGCAAAAACATTTAGAATACGTAAATATTTCTTATATTTCATTTCATAACATATTTAGAGGGTTAACCCTCAAAATCATGGATTTGTAGATTAAAACTCAAGCTTCAATATAAGAGAGAGTTCTTTGTAAGAACATTTACTATGTTGTTATGAAATTGGAAGCTTCAATTTATAATTTTTGGACAAGATGCTTGTAGCTTAATATTTATTTAATTAGTTATATTTATTTTAACATTATTAGTTTAAGATATTGAACACCTATATCGTAAACGGACCGACAATATATGGTACTACGTTCTTTGCGTTGTGGTACTATAAACAAACGTAATAAGGAACTCTAACATGGTTAAATAGGGTACCATATTGTTTACATACTTAATACTACATATTAGGATTAGTTTTTCGTTGCGTTTCACATTAATTTCGACGTAAAACTATATTAGTTTAATTTAATCTTTTAAATGTTTCATTTCGTATAATTTTTAATGGATTCGTAATCTATTATGATACTAGATCAAAGTATATTAGACAACCTTTTACAATTTTCATTATTTTCGATGTGAAACTACTTTACTATATTTATATGTATTATAGGTTCTCTTGATATCAATTTTTATGGTTTATACACGCATGGTTTAACCCTTATTCTCAAACTACATAATGATATGTTCTTCTAAGGGATATTTACATTTTTGGTCCCCAATGTTTGGCATATGGGCATTTTTGATCCGCTATTTTTCCGAGTTACAGTTTTAGTCCCAAATGTTGTCGATTTTGAGCGTTGTTGGTCACATAGTTAACTTTACCGTTAAATTGAACGGAAATACTGCCCAGCCCAGCCCGAATTTATGGGCCGGGCCAGGTTTCCCTTTCTTTGGCTCTCAAAATTCGAGTTGATCCGGCCCGACCCGTAAATTCGAGCTGGCCCGGCCCGTATTTCTGTCCAACTTAACGACTAAGTTAACTGGGGGACCAAAAATGCTCAAAATCGACAACATTGGGGACTGAAACTGTCTCGGAAAAATGGGGGACCAAAAACGCCCATAGGCCAAACATTGGGGACCAAAAATGTAAAAATCCCTTCTTATAATATAGTCTCTCTTATATTAATACTTGATTTTTAAACTACAAAAGTGTGAGTCCGAAGATTAATCTGTTGAATATGATAACATATAAAAGATTTACACCTACTTACGTGGTTTTGCGTCGAAACTAATGCAAAACGCCATGAAAAATGTTTACCCAACCATATTCCTGAATGGTGCAGTACCCTATTTAATCTTGTTAGAGTACCTTCTTACGTGTTGATATAGTACCACACATAAGCATGTTTTAATACAAAAAATATTTAGTGTAAGAGGTCCTTTTCATATGAGACACGCCAGACATTATTTGACACGTTAGACACATTCTCTGACATGTCAGAGGTTTTTTTAAATTATTTTTGATCTTACATGGAGTTAGTTTGTCGTACCAATTTTAATGTAATTTTAATTTCATTTACAGTGCGCTTGGCATTTTAATGTGATTGAAGTACATTTTCTAGATATATTTCGGTACTTAACGCCGATATTATACAATACCTCACTACGGAAAATCACAGCCATATCAATAAAAAAGATGTCATAATTATTCCAAAATATGATAAAAATTAAATAACAACCAAAACATGTAAACCTTTGACACCATCGATATCGAAAGCATTGATATTGTATGTCTCTTCGTTGTAACAGAATTGAGCTCTAACCTGCAATAAATAAGGTTACTTATTGTAAGAAACATCATATTGAGAGTTTGCACTAATAACGAAAAGAATTTGCATTACAGGTTTGTTCCTATTTTAATGGGTTGCAATACATAATATACATATGTTGTTGTACCGTTTTTTTGTGATTGTGGTCCGGCCCGACCCGAGTTGGTCCGGCCCAACCCGTAAATTCGGGCTGGCCCGGCCCGTATATCCGTCCAACTTAACGGCTAAGTTAACTGGGGGACCAAAAATGTAAAAATCCCTTCTTATAATATAGTCTCTCTTATATTAATACTTGGTTTTTAAACTACAAAAGTGTGAGTCTGAAGATTAATCTGTTGAATATGATAACATATAAAAGATTTACACCTACTTACGTGGTTTTGCGTCGAAACTAATGCAAAACGCCATGAAAAATGTTTACCCAACCATATTCCTGAATGGTGCAGTACCCTATTTAATCTTGTTAGAGTACCTTATTACGTGTTGATATAGTACCACACATAAGCATGTTGAAATACAAAAAATATTTAGTGTAAGATGTCCTTTTCATATGAGACACGCCAGACATTATTTGACACGTTAGACACATTCTCTGACATGTCAGAGGTTTTTTTAAATTATTTTTGATCTTACATGGAGTTAGTTTGTCGTACCAATTTTAATGTATTTTTAATTTCATTTACAGTGCGCTTGGAATTTTAATGTGATTGAAGTACATTTTATTGATATATTTCGGTACTTAACGCCGATATTATACAATACCTCACTACGGAAAATCACAGTCATATCAATAAAAAAGATGTCATAATTATTCCAAAATATGATAAAAATTAAATAACAACCAAAACATGTAAACCTTTGACACCATCGATATCGAAAGCATTGATATTGTATGTCTCTTCGTTGTAACAGAATTGAGCTCTAACCTGCAATAAATAAGGTTACTTATTGTAAGAAACATCATATTGAGAGTTTGCACTGATAACAAAAAGAATTTGCATTACAGGTTTGTTCCTATTTTAATGGGTTGCAATACATAATATACATATGTTGTTGTACCATTTTTTTTGTGATTGTGGTCCGGCCCGACCCGTAAATTCGGGCTGGTCCGGTCCGTATTTCCGTCAAACTTAACGGTTAAGTTAACTGGGGGACAAAAATGCTCAAAATCGACAACATTGGGGACTGAAACTGTCTCGGAAAAATGGGGGACCAAAAATATACGCCTATTTTAATATTTCATAACAGGGTCTGGTTTTGAAACTCGCCCTTTTATTGTAGTTTAAAAGACCAATTGAAAAAGAACATATACACGATAAATAATGAAAAAGGATGTTTGCCTCATCACATGGATTGGTGATAATAAATACATTACCCTAACCCTCTCTAAATACATTGCTCCCACTCCAAATCCTATCTAACTCAAATCCTCTCCCCTCTCTAAATACAAAATCCTAACCCTCATCCCCCCCAACATCACCTTCCACCATCTACCAACATCACAACCACGTGCTCCCCGTCCTCCGATGTGAGGACTGGGAGCGGTGATTTTTTCGATTTTAGTCATTTAGTTTAAAAAAAAAAAAGAAAAGAAGGAAAAATTATTTCTCCCTACCTCTCGCCGCTCGACACACCGCCTCTTCGCCGTCATTTGCCATTGCCGTTCGCCGTTCACCCACATGTCCCCCGACCACCGGACCGAGAGCTTTTTCTCCCTCGTTGCAGCTTTCTTCTCCCTTTGTGGAGCCACCCTCCGATGAAGACGAGATCCTTGTAGTCGAAGACCGAAGAAAGTAAAGAGTATCGTATATTTAACTTAATAGTTATTTTGTGGTAAGTTCGTTCTCCGGGTAAAGACATGTCTCCCGTTTTTTGTCGTTTTTTTTCTTTTTTACTTGTATTTGGTTGTTCATGCTCCTATGTGAGCATTTGTTCTCTACTGGATGATGTTGTTATCGGAGAGACTTGTTAGACTATTTAGCACGTGTACTTTGTTGCTAACGAAATTGAAGCTATCGTTTAAAAAGAGAGAGAGAATAAATACCTATGATTTATTTAATGATTCAGAAAGTTAAAAAGAAAGATGGCTAAACTATATTATCTTATTTGATCATTTACAAAGGCAAGACTAATTACCGTGTCATTGATTGAAAATTTAATGGGTCTCTTGCCCAAATAAATTCGGGCTCCCAGACATCCATTGAAAATCGGCCCATCAACTACATCCACAGTCCACTTGTGTAACATCTTTGAGAGCAACAAACGATACCACACTACCATTTTCAGACAAAATAGGGCGAAAAAAGAAAAAGAAAAGGAGAAATGGAGCACCACACCACGACGAGCCGGACCGAGGCCGAGCGTCTCCTAGGCGTCGCCGAGAAGCTCCTCCGCACCAGAGACCTCGCCGGCTCTCGAGACTTCGCCATCTTAGCTCAAGAAACCGAGCCCCTGCTCGACGGCTCCGACCAGATCTTGGCAGTCGCGGACGTCCTATTAGCCGCCGATAACAAGAAATCGGCCAGCAATCAGCCGGAATTTTACTCCGTTCTTCAGATCCCCCAGCGGACCGAAGACACCGACCTGATCAAGAAGCAGTACCGGAGGCTCGCGCTCCTGCTGCACCCGGACAAGAACAAGTTTCCCTTCGCCGACGCGGCGTTTCGCCTCGTGTCCGAAGCCTGGGGGGTCCTGTCCGATCCAGGTAAGAAATCCAGCTACGACAGCGAGTTTGCGTCGAGGTTCGTTAAGGTTGATCTCGTCGCCGCCAACAGCAACAAAAGGCAGCGGAAAAATCAAACGAACCCTAGAAATTCGGGCAACCCCAATCCGAAATTGCCGGTCAGAAGAAGCGCGAGACAGTCAGAAGCATCGACATCTAATGTTGGCGGCGGTGGCGGAGGCGTTGATGTGAATAACAGTGGTGGTGTTAGAAACAACAACGTCAACGGTGGTCACAATGATATTGATATCAACGATCATAACAAGAACGCAGCCGAACAATTGGGAAGCTTTTGGACAACGTGCCCTTACTGCTACAACCTGTTCGAGTTCCCAAGGACATACATGGGCTGCTGTCTGAGGTGTGACAACGATAAGTGTAAGAGGGCTTTCACGGCGAGCCAGATCTCGTCGATGCCTCCTCTGGTGCCCGGAGCAGAAGCCTACTATTGCTGTTGGGGGTTTTTCCCGATGGGGTTTGTGTCGGAGGGCAGTGGTGGTGGCATTAGCAACGACGTGTTTGGTGGAAAGTGGATGCCTCCTATGTTTGGTTTTCCGAATGCTGCTGCTGGTGCTGCGGGGAACGGGGTGGCTCCGGAACCGGAGGTTGGTGGTCCGGTGGCTGCTGAGCCCCAGAATGCGGTGGCGGCGGCCGGTGGCGGTGGTCGCGGTGGTGGTTTGAACTTATCATCGGGTAAGAAGAGGGGTAGGCCTAGAAAGAACATTTGAGCCTCCCAAGTTTTTGATGATTGGTCGGTTCGGATTCGGATGTGGAGTGGTTAGGTTGTTAGCTTGTGACTTTGTTTTATGGTAATGGTGTATTGTTTGTATCCAAATGCTTGTTTTATCTCATTCCTCCACGTTTTCCTTTTCCTTGGTCTCTCCCGCTGCATTCAAGTGTTTGTTGTGATAACATTGTTGGGGTGTCAAACTCAATCGGCTATCGGTAGATGAAGCAATTGTGCCCAACATATAAGTCTTTCTATGTTGCCTTAGTTTCAGAGTGGAATTCCGTATGAGCTTATATGGGCTTGGATTAGAGGAGATATCATATACCTAAAATTGGTGTGCTTGGATTGAAAACACGCAGTGATATTAGGGCGTGGATCTAGTCCAGATACGATGTGAATGATATGTCAAATGTCCTTCAAATCAATTGATGCATTGTGTTGAAAGTCTTTTTGATATTGTAGGGTTCCTCAAGCTCAAGATATAAGTCCATGTGTGGTTTCACTTTAAAACAAATTGGCAATAGATGAGTCGTCCACCAGTTTATATGTAAGTCATAATTGTTTCGTCTACTAGAGGCGGGATTTGGTTTTACACCCATTAATCATCCCTAAGACCACCGAACGAGTCTTTCTCTCAACGATCGCCCTTTCGTCGGAATGAACACGCGGCATCTTTGATAAAATACCAAGTGTTTTTCAAGGATCAGATGGCATATAATTGACATCATATTTGAGCTAGATTCATGCTATGGCACCACTGTGTGTGTTTGATCAAAACGATTAAATTCATGCTATAGTGTTGGCGTAGCGCCTTGAAATTTCTTTGTATGAATCCTAAGAAAAAGCCACATAAAAAAAAAAAAAGACGAGTGTATATATCTATATATCCCATGCAATTATAGCTTGAGCTGAAAATTTGGGCGGGCGGGGCCGCCCGATTAAATACGGGTCGGGTCGGGTCGGCCCTAATATCTACCAGCCGATAGAATCTTGGCCCTATCTCATTTATATATGGACCGCGCTAGCCCGACCCCAGCCCATTCGCCCAGATTTTTTTTATTTATTAAATTCAATTTTTAAAAAGTATTTTAATTATTCATTATAAAATATAATCCTTTCCTAATATTATATAAAATAATATATATACATAATTTTGAAAAGGTTGTATGTAAAAAAAATTTTTTTCCTCTATAAAATCCAATTTTATAAATATTAAACATAAAAATAAATGAATATAAAAAATAAAATAGCGGACCAAATTGGCCCGCGTCCCACTGACCCGCCGGCCCATCGTGGGCCGAGCCAAACGGCCCAGTCACTTTTCGGGCTCCTAAATATACGGTCCAAACTCAATTTTTTTCCGGGCGGGCCGGCCCGGCCCATGGACTCAGGCCCAAACTTTCAGCTCTACTTATACCTATGATATAGATTGTAGTAATAAATTTAATCGTTTTCAAGGTTAAAACATTGCTCTCTCTCTCTCTCTCTAGATATACATGCATACAAGATCGTCTATTAATTATAAGATTAAGCTCAAACGTATTTAGAACACAAATACATGAAAACATGATACAGAGTGGAGAAAGGTCAAGTCACCGGAGTATGGCACCAGGCTTCGACCTTAGACACACACACACCCATAATCTTTTAACTGCAAAACACTAACAATGTATGCAGTATAAGTTGTAACGACTATGAGATTCAACAAAAACAATGTGTCGTAATGGAATAAATTAAGCCTTTATTTTAGGCTATAATTAAAGGATTCTAATTATAGTATTGATTGTATACTTTAATTGTAATTATTGTTGATAGGATAGAGAGTAGTATTCTTGTATAAATATTATACGATGTACAATGAATAGATCAAGGAAAAACATTATACCTATCTTAACATGGTATCAGACTAACAACGAAAATCCTTCTCTCACATAGCTTATCTTCACGGTTATGGATTCTCCAAGCTCCTCTTCCTCTCTTTCTGATCAATTGCCCTACGGAACCTTAATTCATATGCTCACTATTAAGCTATCATCAACAAACTATTTATTGTGGCGAAGTCAAATCTATCATCTTCTCGTTGGTCAAGGCTTTCTCGGTTTCATTGACGGCTCTCATTCACCACCACCGCCTGAGATCGAAATCAATGGCAAAAATGCCCCAAATCCAGCCTTTCAGACATGGTGTGTCGATGATAGTAGGCTGGTGAGTCTTCTCTTCTCTTCGTTAACCGAAGAAGCCATGTCCATCGTAGTCGGATGTACATCCGCTCGATCTGTTTGGCTACCTTTGGAGAGTCACTTCAGTCATCAATCCAAAGCTCGTGAGTTTCGTCTCAAAGGTCAACTCCAGACGATTAAGAAAGGCGATGGATCCGTCGCAGAATTCGGCCGTTCATTCAAGTTCGTTTGTGATCAATTATCAGCAATTGGGTGCCATCTTGAAGATACGGACAAAATTCACTTATTCTTGAAAGGTTTGGGTCCTGTTTTTTCTAGTTTTTCAGCTACACAGATGGCCATGTCGCCTTTACCCTCGTTCGCTGACATGCAAAACAACGCTGAAGCCTGGGAAATGTTTCAACAAGCCATGGAGCCGTCTATCCCAGTTCAAGCTGCCTTTACCGCGACCATCCCGACATTACCTCATACTTCTCGTAGGCCCTCAAATAATAACTCTTATGGTCGTGGTAAGAACGGACGTCGTAGTAATGGTCAGAGGCGCCAACCTCATTGTCAGATTTGTCGGACAAATGGCCATTATGCATCTGTTTGTCCTGATCGGTTCAATCGTAACATTGCTGTTCAGTCGGCCAATATCGCTGAAGCCTTCTCTGCGGCATGCAACATTTCAGATCATTCAACTTCTGATTGGTACGTAGACACATGTGCATCGTCGCATATGACTCCGTATACAACTCACTTGGATTATACTTTTCCATACACAGGATTGGATTCGGTTGTTGTCGGTAATGGTGCATTGTTGCCTATTTCTCATATTGGATGTTGTCGTTTGAATTTCTCTATTACGTTATCTGACGTACTGGTTGTTCCTGGACTCACCAAAAATTTGATGTCTGTAAGCAAGTTAACCAGGGATTTACCCGTAAATGTTATTTTTACTGATAATCATTTTACTATTCAGCATCGGGTCAGCCGACACATAATAGCACAAGGAAGGCGCAGTAATGGACTTTACAGACTGGATATTCCTCATCGGGCATTGGTGGCAACTCGTACTCCTAAGGCGTTATTCGAATTATAGCATTCCCGCCTTGGTCACGTTTCTTACGAAGTAATTTCATATTTAAATAAAGTTGGGAGCATATCTGTTACTGCTTTATTATCCAAACCTGTCATTTGTGACTCTTGTGAAAAAGCTAAGAATAAAAGATTTCCGTTCATTTTAGATGATAAACGAGCATCTTCTGTTTTGGATATTGTTCATTGTGATCTGTGGGGGCCTGCACCTGTTAGTTATGATTCTGGTTTTCGATATTATGTTATTTTCGTGGATGACTTCTCCAGATTCATATGGTTTTATCCGTTGAGACAAAAGTCAGACTTTTATGACATATTGATTCAGTTTACTACGTTTGCTGAAAACCAGTTTTCTCGTCATATTAAGATTTTTCACAGTGATGGAGGAACGGAATTTACTAACAATAAAGTGCAGAAATTTTTTTGTGATTCGGGCGTTCATCACATTCTTTCTTGTCCGTATACTCCATCTCAAAATGGACGGGCAGAACGAAAACATAGGCATGTTACTGAAACGGGTCTTGCGATGCTTTTTCATTCTCATACTCCTATGAAGTTTTGGGTCGAGGCATTCAGCAGTGGCGTGTATGTCATAAACCGTTTACCCTCCAAAGTGTTAGACGGAAAATCACCGTTTGAGTTGTTATTCTCAACTGCTCCAAATTTTGATAATTTTCATCCCTTTGGTTGTCGGGTATATCCATGTCTTCGAGACTATACAACAAATAAATTTGAGCCACGCAGCACAGCTTGTGTCTTTATGGGTTACAGCAGCTCGCATAAAGGGTTTCGTTGCTACGATCCTCTTTCATTCCGCATTTATATTTCTCGACATGCTAAATTTGTGGAGTCCTTTTTCCCGTTCGCTGATTCTCATGACAGGTCAAGCTCACACTCTCTGCCTGTTTCGGAGTTCTTTGAACCAACAAGAGTGATTGGTCCACTGCCCACGCCCTCAAGTTCACCGGACATTTCAATCGAAAATTCTCAACATCGACTTTGCACAATCTGTGATGATCAGCTTAAGTCGTTGCCTTCTGTTCCACTTGTTATACCCGCTTCTCAGGACCAGACAACCGAGCATGTTGCTGAACATATTGCTGAACCAGGCTTACTGACACAACCTAGTCCATCTACCCAAGTGCAATCTCTTGCCGAGTCACAACCTGTTACATCTACTCATCCTATGCAAACTCGGTCACGGTCAGGTATCTTCAAACCAAAACATTTGACTTATTATGCTTGTACTCGCCTTTTCAATGCTCTTGTTACGGTTAGTGAACTTCGTGGGATCAAATCTGCTTTAAAGCGACCAGAATGGGTTGCCGCTATGAACGAAGAATTCGATGCTTTGCAATCTAATCAGACTTGGGATCTTGTTCCACGTCCTACAAATACTAATATTGTGGGATCTAAATGGGTTTTTCGAACCAAGTTTTTAGCCGATGGATCGATTGATCGTCATAAAGCTCGTCTTGTTGCTCAAGGTTTCACACAACTACCGGGTTTTGATTATTCTCATACCTTTAGTCCCGTGATTCGGGCTTCTACGGTTCGCATTGTGCTTTCTATTGCAGTACCAAATAATTGGCCTCTTCATCAATTGGACGTCAAAAATGCTTTTTTGAACGGTGTTATATCAAAACATGTATTCATGGAGCAACCACCTGGATTTGTTGATGCCACGTTTCCAAATCATGTTTGTCGTCTTAAAAAGGCCTTATACGGTCTAAAGCAAGCTCCTCGTGCATGGTTTCAACGGCTCAGTGAATTTCTCTTGAGTATTGGATTTATCTGCAGTCGTACCGATTCGTCGCTCTTCATTTATATCCGTGGTTCATCAGTTATATATCTTTTAGTATATGTCGATGATTTTATTATGACAGGAAACTCAATAGACAACTTGCGATCCTTCATTACTCGCCTTCGTAAGGAGTTCGCCATTAAGGACCTAGGAAAATTAAATTATTTCTTGGGTCTTGAGGTCTCTTATACTTCTTCGGGCATCTTTCTTAATCAGGCGAAATATGCTCGAGACATACTTAAGCGAGCATCTTTAGAAGACGCAAAACCTGTTTCCACTCCCTTACAGGCGGGGTGTCAACTTTCTACTGATGGAAAACTTTTTGATGATCCTACCTTATACCGATCTTTGGTTGGAGCTCTCCAATATCTCACCGTTACACGCCATGATTTATCTTTTGCTGTAAATCTGGTCAGTCAACATTTGCAGAATCCAACTATTGACCATTTTCAAGCGGTGAAGCGAATTCTTCGCTACGTGAAGAGTACGCCGGCCTTTGGTTTATCTTTTACTCGTGGCTCTTCGCCTACTCTCGTTGCATATTCTGATGCTAATTGGGCTCGTTGTATGGAAACGAGACGATTTACGGATACTCCATTTTTCTTGGTGGAAATCTTGTTTCCTGGAGTGCTAAGAAACAGCCGATGGTTTCTCGTTCAAGTTGTGAATCCGAATATCGCGCTCTTGCTAATGCAGCCTCAGAAATTGTTTGCCTGCTTCAACTACTTCGCGAGCTTCACATCGAGACTACCTCTTGTCCTACTCTATACTCGGATAATAGTAGTGCTCTTTTTCTAAGTCAGAATTCGAGTTCTCACAAGCGAGCCAAACACATCGATATTGATTTTCACTTTGTTCGTGAACTTGTTTCAAGTAAGCGCTTACAGATGCAGTACAAATCGTCTGATCTACAGATTGCGGATATCTTTACAAAAGCTCTTCATCGTCCGCTATTTGAATTTTTTCGTGACAAGCTACGAGTTGGTCCTCATCCCACGTCTTGCTTGAGGGGGGCTAATGGAATACATTAAGCCTTTATTTTATGCTATAATTAAGAGATTCTAATTATAGTATTGATTGTATACTTTAATTGTAATTATTGTTGATAGGATAGAGAGTAGTATTCTTGTATAAATATTATACGATGTACAATTAACAGATCAAGGAAAAACATTATACCTATCTTAACATGTCGTATTTATATAGACGATCTATAATATGAGAGAACATCGTTATTATGTTGTATGTACATAAATAACCCGGTCAATCATTTAACTACTGAGACATCAACCACCAAGAGATTATTTGATTTCGATGTAACGTTCACATATACGTTGGGACATTTATAATAACACCACCTGTCATGTTGCTAACTCGTTCATTTCATTACATTAGAAGATGACAACTGAATTTTAATATATAGACTTCGCGTTGACTTTTGAACGTTTCGCCTCTACTGTTCTGGAGCATATTGAGACCAATATTGACTGCTTCTTCTACCTGCGTAGGAGACCTTTTAATTTTTATTGAAGTATACCATGAGTGCTACGATGTGTGTCTGAATTGGAGAATAATTTAGTGTGAAAATTTTATAAATTGGGAGAAGAAACGCGTTGAATTGATGCCGAGGTCTTCCGATGTTTATTTATTTATTTTTATGATTCGAATCTGGCTTTAAGGTAAATGCTGAGACCTCTTCAATATATGCAATCATCAAGTGTATAGATATATACAAATGCGTCATATGCAATAAACTCCACTAGAAAACTGTAATATATATACGTAATAAAGATATATATTTTTTATATGTTTTCTATCATATTGTTATATTTACTTCAAGTCAAGCCCATGTTTTAACAAGCACTACGCGGTGAGGCTGACTGTTCTGTTGAAGAATAGGCAACCGAGCAACATAAAAATATTCAAAGATTGGAAGAATATCAATCTTTATTTTATCCGACCCGATATACTACAAGAACACGAGTTGCATAGTTCCCCAAGAATGCAAGTGGCTCGAATGGTGGTATATATTCATCAGGTTGTTTCAAAACCACCAAATGTTTTTGTGAATATGGTTGGGCCTATGACTCGATTGAAAGGAGAAATTAATCGAGCAAAAGCATTCGGCAATTTGGTGCTACAAATCCAACTACAAATGCTTAATCCAACCAACCCGAACAAGCAAAGGAGTTTGAACGTTTTAGTAGTTCTCGATCATGATACAAAACGTTCCAAATTCAGCCCAACTTCAATAATTCAAGCCAAAATTTTCAACATGGTCCAATATTCGAAGGTTTTAGACCCGTTGAAGGCTAAGGTCGGTCAATGATAACTAAAAAACAGATGGGCATTAATTTCTTGAAGACTAATCAAGGGAATCCGAGAGAGTCAAGACCATTCAAGTTTGTCATCATTTTAATTCCGGATTTCTTTTAAGAAATTCAATAGTCAAATTTATGTGTGACCTATTTAATTATTACCTTTTATTTAATTTCGGTCATGCCTATAAATTGGACATATATTATGAACAAAGGAGTCTTTGATTATTACAAATTTGTGCGGATTTTTTCTTTATCGCTAATTCTAGTGGATTGGTTGAGTTTTGCATGAATTTACAAAGCTCTTTGACATATCATTTAAGATTTGCAAATTACTAGGTTGTGGCGTAAATCTATTTTTATTTTATTTTCATAATTCACGTTAGGTGGATTATAGTGCCGTTGGGTTTGATCGAGTTAGGAGTTGGAGAAATTGCGTCAAATTTTTCTTTTAGTGTAACAAAGGTGTTGAGTGGTTTCAATGTTTTTGCCAATTTGTTGATTAGATTCTATCAAGTTTGCTTTCTAAACATCCGTTTCTCTTGCAAAACAATGTGGATTTCGTATCCATTTTATTGGTTAGTTTCATACAAGTGATGTTTCAATTGTGTCATTCAAATCATTACAAGAACAATATTTAATTTACGTCTCCTATTAGGGAATCATATCATACCGTGACACGAAATCAAGACAACGATAAAAAATCTTCAGCTTACATAGGAAGATCAAATATATACTATAATCATAGATGTAAATAGAATAAATCACTTAAAATATTTCATGCCACAAATTGAAGACTTTATACATTTTTTCTATTTTATTTTTACTCTGCTTTTATTATGTTATTTTTGTTTGCCCTGTTTATAGGGTCTTTTAAAAAAATGGCCTTTGACTGGGTCAATTTTAAAAAAATGGCATCGTTGACGATTTTTTTTGGTCAATAGCCCTCACTTTGTTTAAACGTTAACCATATTAACTAATTCTGATACTTAACTCATTAAAATAATAAAAAAAAAGAAAAACGAAAAAATGGCCGTAATAACTGACTGAACAGAACATGGGTCCATCTCTATCTTTAAGCATAACCTTACAATCGATATGAATGCATTATCTTCTCCATTTTAAAGAACAAAGGGTAACCACACACACCTCTCTCACAAACCTAAAGCGACGCGAGCTGTTCTCTTCGTTTAGTGCCGGAAAACAACTTCTCAAACCAAGAAAACAGCAAGCATTTCAGCATATTTACCAGTAAGCATTCGTTACATGAAAACTGCAATTTTAACGTCGAAAATGGTGAATTTCCTGTCCATTACCCCCTAAAATGTATGGGTTATTTATTAGATCACGTGTACTAGCCAGAGTAGCGATATTTCAGTGGTTATTACGAGAAATCGGACCTGAAAATACATATTCTGAGGTCTAGTTTTTGTGCATGGGACCCCTGCGTGCGGGTACCATGCGATATAGGTGCGGGTACCGTGAGATATTGGTGCGGGTACCATGCGCGCGGGTCCCCTGCGTTTATGCGCGGGTCCCCTGCGTTTATGCGCGGGTCCCCTGCGCTAGTGTGCGGGTCCCCTGCGTTTATGCTCGGGTACCCTGCGTTGTGTGCGGGTACCGTGATCCCATGTTCGGGATCCATGCGCTGAAGATCATATATAAGCACGATATATGACGAGAATCGTTTTCTAAACAATAACATTGCATAATATTGCAGGTGCTCAAAATGACAATTACCAACATTGTATTTTAATTCGATGGTCGGTGGTTAATCGGCGAGGACAATACCTCGACTTGGTCTCCTGCATCAAATTGTAGGTGACATTCAATTTTGGTGGATGAAGACGCATGCACGTTACAAGACGTAAAGGAGCAAATTGTATCCGTGTTAGCGTTTCGAAACGATAATGCGAGGCTAACACTAAGCTATATGCCAAATGTACCCTATAGTTATCCGAGGCCCATATACATCGATAACGACTATGCTCTATGTGCGTACTTGGGTTTTGGTGGCCCTCAATCGAGACCCGTGATTCATGTCGAGGTGGTGGAAGGTGTGCTTGTGGCTCCGTCGGACGCATTTGCTGGTTCTTCTAGTAATAATACCGGGCTCATAGCCGATTGCGATGAAAATACGCAAATCGAACCGTTTGAGGGGTACGGTTGCAGCCCTTCTAACCAAAATGAAGATGAGGGTTTTGAAGATATCGCTGGACCGTCTGGGGGTAGGGATTACTCGGGTTGGCATTCGAATGAAAATGAAGATGAGCCAATTGAAAACACTGGCGAGTCGGAAGAGGAATTTGTAGCCCGTGATCACAATGACGATGAAGATGACGAGGTAGATCGAAACCCGGTAGAAGAGGCTGCCGATGGTACTTTTGCATTTCCGGACGGTTCAAGCCTACACGTTGGGCAGCAGTTTCGTGATAAGGCGGAAGTTATCGAGGAAATATCTAATATCGCGTTGGCTGCGTCGTTCGAGTGCAAATTAGTCAAGTCGAACAAGACTTTGTATGTAGTAAGATGTGCGATGGAGCAATGTTCGTGGCGCTTTCGAGCTGCAAAAGATAGAGATTCCCTTTTTTCTCGGTACGGACATATTGCGGCACACACACATGCGGCGTGTCTCATCGACGTCGAAGTCATCGTCAAGGAACTTCATCGGTTGTGTCTAGGATGCTTCTTGACAATTTTAGCGGGCCTAAAGACATTCCCGCGCCAAAGGCTATCATGTCTATGATGCAAAATAAGGGGGTGAATGTTTCTTATTACAAGGCTTGGAAGGGGAAGAATATCGCTACGGAGGAGTTGGTCGGTAACGGGGACGATTGTTACGCGTTGATCCCGGCGTACTTGGAGACCGTGAAGCAAATGAACGCCGGAAGTGTCACGGATTGGGAGATGGACGAGGAAAACAGATTTAAATATCTGTTTTTGGCATACGGTGCATGCATAGCGGGATTTGCTTTCATGCGTAAGGTAATTTCTATCGACGCCACCTTTTTAAAGGGAAAATATAAAGGGGTGATGCTTGTTGCTACGGCGCAAGACGGCGATTACCACCAATATCCTATCGCATGGGGTATTGCGAGCACCGAATCTACCGAATCTTGGTCATGGTTCTTAACGAGATTGAAACGGATCGTGGCCGATTCAAATGACCTCGTCATAATTTCTGACAGACATGGCGGGATAAAGACAGCCATCCCGGCAGTTTTCCCAAATGCGTTTCACGGGTTCTGTGCGTGGCATATTCAACAAAATATAAGACCCGTATGAAGGAGAAAGGTGCGTGTGCGTTATTCCTTAATATTGCATACGCCTACAAGACGAGCGATTGCGATCGATTGTTGGAAACGCTAAAGGAACGGTACGAAAACGTGCATACGTATCTTGAGGAGGGTACGAAGACAAAATGGACGAGATCGTATTGCCCGAGAACGAGGTACAACATCATGACCACAAACGGCTCAGAATCGATAAATGCCGCTCTACGTGCGGATAGAGAGCTTCCACTCATAGGATTGTTGGATTCGATACAACGTTTGACGACTAGTTGGTTTAGTAAGCATCAAAGAACTTGCGAAGCTTCGATGACAGCCAATGTCACGTCATTTACGCCGAAGGTCGAGTCAATCCTACGGTCTCACTACATAAATTCTCAAAATCTACACGTCTCGGAAATTGGCATTCAACGGTATAATGTATACGGGCATGGAGTCAACGAGGTGGTCGATATCGAGACGAAGTCATGTAGTTGTAAGATGTTTGATATCGATCATATCCCATGTGCGCACGCCATTGCGGCTTGTGGACACGCTAATGTAAGGGTATATTCGCTAGTCCATGCGTATTACAGCTTCGAGACATGGAAATCAGCGTACGAGGGTACCATATGGCCTGTAACCGAGCGCGTTGAAGGAATTGTCAATATGTTACCACCACTCGTTGACCCAAAACGCGGAAGAGCACAAAAAAATAGAATGCCATCCGTCGGAGAATTCGGTAGGAGGGGATAAATCCTATGAGTTTGATTTGTACATGTGGTTATGTATAATTGATATGGATATTAGGTATGTTGTAATGTTTGGTATCGTATAATGTATGCGGGTACCGTGCTTTTGTGTGCGGGTACCCTGCGCTTGTGTGCGGGTATCCTGAGCTTGTGCGCGGGTACCGTGCGCTAGTGTGCGGGTACTGTGAGCTTGTGTGCGGGTACCGTGCTTTTCTGTGCGGGTACCCTGCGCTTGTGTGCGGGTACCGTGAGCTTGTGCGCGGGTACCGTGCGCTAGTGTGCGGGTACCGTGAGCTTGTGTGCGGGTACCGTGCCTTTGTGTGCGGGTACCGTGCGCTTGTGTGCGGGTACAGTACAGTTATCAAATGCTTTCAACATTAAATATGTTACATCAAGCAAGTCAGCGCAGTAGGTAGGTCTTGTCTGTACGTTAAATCATATAATAATAATTTTATCAGGATCCAAGTAATCATTAATCAATTATTCTGATAATCATAAAATAATTATTTATTTTTTTATTATATTAAATATGTTATATATCAATCACGTCAGTGCTTTATGTCTTGTCTGTACGTTAAATCATAAAATAATTTTATCATGATCGAGATAATCATTAACCAATTATTCTGATAATCATAAATTACCAAATTATGTTTTCAAAATAACGGCGCCATGTGTGCGGGGACACTGCGCTTGTGTGCGAGTACCCTGCGCTAGTGTGCGGGTACCCTGCGCCAAGTGCGCGGGTACCGTGCGCTAGTGTGCGGGTACCGTGCGCCATGGGGTTTGATAAAAGGGATCGAAACATATTTTATTTAAGCTGGAGGGATTGTATGGAAAAAGTCAAAAATACCCTCGAGTAAAAAGTCATTAATATTAGTTTAGTCACTTAAATGAATTCGTCGTTTCAGTTAAGTCTTATTCGAATTCGAATAAGCTTTATTCGGGTTCGAATAAGATATATTCGATTTCGAATAACCCTTATTCGAGTTCGAATAATCTGGGTTATTTGAACCCGAATAAGATTTATTCGAGTTTGAATAAGGTTATTCGAGTTCGAATACGCTTATTCGAACTCGAATAACCCTTATTCGGATCCGAATAATCTTATTTGAACCCGAATAGGGCTTATTTGAACCCGAATAGGGCTTATTCGAACCCGAATAAGGCTTAATTGAATGGTGAAATCTTTAAAAACTAATATTTGAATTCGCTCTTCGTATTTTGCTCTCACTTCTCTCTAAACTCTTATCAAGAAAATGACTAATTAAAGTTACGCTTATTTGAATGTCTTAGTTGAATTCATATAAGCTTATTTGTATTCGAATATTACAAATTTCAAGAATTAATCAGTTATGGTAATCAATTTTAACTCAAGATAAAGATTAAACTCGATTCAAGATGAACATTATACGAAGAAGCTTATGAAAGTTTTGTGTATCACAATATAATTAATAAACATTATTCAATAAGTTCATCGAAGTTTGTATATCACATTGACACAACTCATTTTAGTTGTCATCATGTAGAGCACATGTTTAGAACTCATTTTAGTTGCCATCATGTGCCCGAGTGTGCGGGTACCGTGCGCTTGTGTGCGGGTACCGTGAGCTTGTGTACAGGTACCGTGCGCGAGTGTGCGGGTACCGTGCGCTTGTGTGCGGGTACAGTGCGCTTGTGTGCGGGTACCGTGAGCTTGTGTGCGGGTACCGTGCGAGAGTGTGCGGGTACCGTGCGCTTGTGTGCGGGTACCGTGAGCTTGTGTGCGGGTACCGTGCGCTTGTGTGCGGGTACCGTGAGCTTGTGTGCGGGTACCGTGCGCTAGTGTGCGGGTACCGTGCGCTTGTGTGCGGCTACCGTGCGCGAGTGTGCGGGTACCGTGCCTATACAACTCGAAATCCAACTTATAAGATAATACAACTTCCCGAATATACAACTCGAAATTCCATTATGACATAAAATTTATCCAGATTTACAAAATTCCCAAATACAAAATTATTGAAATACATATAAATTATTGATACCAAGCACCCCAATCTTTCATGCGAATCGAAATACATAAAA
This sequence comes from Linderniella brevidens, assembly GCA_004919715.1. Taxonomy (NCBI): domain Eukaryota; kingdom Viridiplantae; phylum Streptophyta; class Magnoliopsida; order Lamiales; family Linderniaceae; genus Linderniella; species Linderniella brevidens. The sequence goes on from SWDC01000148.1 coordinate 7,841,649, forward strand.
ATTCACGAAATTGGGTCACTTGCCGCCCCGTAAGCTCCGCGATGTTATCGCCCCGGAATAACATAGAAAATGTGGCCCGCAACACGTGAACCCCACAATCGCCTCTGAAAACAACCAAATATTTAATAATGAGATATGAAGTACTAAAATCAACTTAATATCGAAATATGATACACTTACGAATTTTCTTGCTTCTTGAAGTTGGGGACCCGCTCGACCTTCCACTTCCTAAAGGCTGCTGCAATCAGACCGAGCTTTTTGAGCACGATCGGGACAGCTACTTGGAGACCGGCGAGGGCTGCGTGCATGTTGCGCATGTCGACATCGCAAGACGGATCCGAGTCGAATACTCGTATCGTCTTGTTCTTCCAGTCGAGGACTGCAAGAACCCAATGGGCGATGGTCTGCACCGGCACCACGATGTAGTCCGATGTTTGCCATGACACGTACGGCCAGTCCTGATCCCGTCCCTCTGCGTAGTGGACTAAAAAGGCCAGCATGCCCTTGACAAATTTGCCATCCTCTATGCAGTCCCAATCGATGCTCTCCTTCATCGAAACACTCATGAAGGAGATGGCACGAGAGCAGAAGGTATGAACCCTCTGCATCTCGAGGAACCCTCTGATGCTTTCGTCAATGTGCTATAAAATAAAAGGCAACAAGTTAATTAATAAAACGTATTAATGCATTTAGAAGTATTGAAGTTATCAATTGTTCTTACCGCGTCGTCGAGCCAAAACGAAGGCGTGTACAGCTCCTGAAACCACGTCTTGGTTCGGTACGATAGTGACAAGCAAAGGAGCCGCTCGGTATCTTCCATCGTATCGATCATCTGTTTTTGCCGTGGCCATAACTTCAGCTTTCTCTTCATGTGCCGTTCCAGCATTGAGTTTATGCTGTTCCGGACACGGTTCTGGTTCGGGTCGGTGAATGGGGTCACCTGATACTTGGAGGGCCTGGTTTCCCGAGGCGGCGTCGACTCCACCGCGGCCTCGGGTTCCTCCTCGGGCTCGGGTTCCTCCTCGGGCTCGGGTTCCTCCGCGGCCTCGGGTTCTTCCTCGGCCTCGGGTTCCTCCTCGGGCTCGGGTTCCTTCGCGGCCTCGGGTTCCTCCGCGGCCTCGGGTTCAAGCGGGAACTCGGCCTCTCGGGCTGCCTCGGGTTCCGAGGGACAGAACGCCTGGTTGGATCCACCGGCCTCATAATCTAACAAGATAAAACTCCAACGTCAGAAACTATCGAAATTGCAGCAAATTATTTATAGGGGCGTACCGTGCGACGCGTGCGTCGGAAAGTCTCGGTTGGGCCTATACCACCCCTGTTGCAAGTTCTGCTGCAATTCAGTCATCGACTGCTGCAACCCGAATATACTCGCGCCCCACTCTTGAGCCGTGGACCATCGTTCATCATACGAGTCCCGTAACTGCGAGATGCCCGTAGAAACGTCGTCGAATCGATGATTCACCGTCTCGAAATTTTGGTCCACGCGTCTTGTGAACTCATCGAATTGCTCGAAGGTGGGGCCCGAGTAATGCTGTGGAGGAGGGGACGGGTACCGTGGGTGTGAAGGGGCCGAGTAATGCTGTGGAGGAGGGCTCGGGTACCGTGGAGGTGAGGGGGACGAAATTGGTCCGCCTCTTCCTCGTAGAATGACCGCTGCGATAGTTGCGGCATGATTGGCGAAGGCTGCGTTGGTGCGACGTCCACCGCGGCCGGCAGATGCCGTACGCACTTAAGCTCGACACCATCATCGAGGAGACTCGTTATACGGTCGAGGACTTCATGCCGCTCCTCCACTTCGAACCGACTATATCGGAAATACGGCTCGTTCATTTCCGATACAGTCGGGCTCAACATCCCCGAGACGGGTGACCCCTTTACGGCTTGGAGGATCGTCTCCATCTTCGGAGCTCCATTCGTCGACCAATCTTTGGTGACGTGTCGGCATATCCGCGGGTTCACCACCTCCGCCTCGTTGATACGATCTGCGAACGCGTACCGAATGCCTGGTATGCACTCGTACGCCAAAACCTACAATGCAAAGAAACCAAATTAGCAAATATATAATGACAATTAAATATATATTTATAAGGATTTTAAATAATGAACGACTTGAAGCGGGTGAACGAAGCCACTAATCAGTAGCCCGCAGTGTTTGCTGCCCCCGTTTGCTGCCCCTCTTCTCCCTGAGGTTTATCTTCAGCGAGCGTATCACCTCTTTGAACGCTACGCTGCCCCAAGGATAGTTGGCGAATGCGACTTCGTCTTCGACCAACGAAAGCAGCCACGATCGAAGAACCGTGTCCTTCTTTGACGGTTGAGACAGCACCACAGCTGCGGCAAAGAGAATGTCCGCCAACTTCAACTTATCGAAGTTGACGTTTCCGTCATCGTTGGCTCCCAACTCTCGCAGCCGATCCTCGACGTACGACAAACGGATGGTGGATCTTCCCGGGAAGTTTCTCTGAGCGAAATCACCATTGGGGTCTACTTCCTGGATATCGTCGGAGAACCTTAGCCCGGTAATCAAGCAATACTCCGCTTTAGAAAAACGGAGAGGTCGGTTGTTTATGACCATCCACAACTCCTCGCGCTCGTGAAGAGTAGTCTGTCTCATCGTCAAAAACGTAATGAGCTGGGCGGATAAATTGAAATCGGCCGCAGCCTCGACGAGTCTACCAAACGGACTCCCCGCCCTGTAACTCTCCCACTCATTTTCATTTAGATTGTTCCTGATCTTCGCGCTTGCCTCCGTGTACATCCCGGTCATTGTCAATCGGAATTCGAAGTCGTCGTCTCGGGATGACAATTGCTTCTTCAGCACAACCTGAGAATCATAAGAGTAAATAACCAATTAGTACTCGCATGGTACCCGCACAGGAAAGCATGGTACCCGCGCATGCGCGCATGGTACCCGCACAGGAAAGCATGGTACCCGCGCACAAGAGCATGGTACCCGCACAGGAAAACATGGTACCCGCGCTTGTAAAGCATGGTACCCGCGCTTGCGCGCATGGTACCCGCGCATGCGCGCATGGTACCCGCGCATGCGCGCAGGATACCCGCAGGCACGGTACCCACGCTCACTATCGCATGGTACCCGCATGCAATCGCATGGTACCCGCAAACAATCGCAAGGGGCCGCCCGTATGGGTACCGTGCGACTGTGCTCGGGTCCCAAGCCTGCAATCACGGGTTCCCTGATTTGCGCGACTGTTTGGGTCCCAATTGGTTCGACGCCCGGTTCCCTTGCGAACAAGTGTCCAAATTGCACAATTGGGAAACCATGCGCCGGACCCAACCAATTCGACGCACGAGACCTGCTCCTGAGGAAGACGAAATCAAAGTGAAATTACCGGCACTCTTTCGGGACGCGCGTTCATTGCCATTGTAGTCGGTTTGGAGAATTTTCTGCTTCGGGTAAAGGTTGTTTCTTAGATCTGGAAATTTACTGCTTCGTTTCCGTTATGTGTCTTTCTTCAGTTTTAACTGTCAATTATTTTACTTTGGGTAGTTGAATGGGTTAAATAAGGCTAACGACGTCTTTTTCCCTGAGTTAGTAAGGGTAGAATAGACTTCAAGCATTATGGATGCCATTTTTTTAAAATTGACTCAGTCAAAGGCCATTTATATCGTCAGTAGAGTAGTTTTATCTTTGTTAGTATAAATACTTAAGAGTCATCAATAAAATCCATCTTTTGGTACTTCCATTCACAAAAATCCCCCGCTCGATCCTTCTCTCAATTGCAGTGCTCATCTAACACAATAAGCTCAATACGAGCTAGAAACACAAATCGCTCTTGATATCAGAGCGGGTAATTCTTCTCGCTAATTGAAATCGACTGATTTCAAAAGTTTAAACCTTCATCTATCAAAGTAAGTTGAAAAATTGCGTCGAAGATTTCAGCATATCATAACAGAATATCAGCGAGACACTGAATTAAACGAGGAACATATGACATATAAGAGGAGCAGATGCGATTAATTTTGGAGGGTACGTTCATCATTTAACTCTTCTTCCTTCTGAAGGTTTAGGCATGTCTATAATCTCGAATCAATTGAATGAATCAACTTACCTCGCCTGGAGTCATTCGATGAAGCGAGCTCTTAGCGCTAAGAATAAGTTAGGGTTCATCAAAGGAGAGGTTCCTAAACCGAAAGAGGATGATGTGCATTATTCACAGTGGATTCGAGCAAATGACACAGTTGTGTCGTGGATCCTGAATTCGATATCGCAGGAGCTAGTGGACAGTTTCAGTTTAGCTGAAACTGCGAGAGAACAATGGAAAGAGTTAAAGATGCAATACGGAAAGAGCAACGGTCCACCACTCTATAAATTAAACAGAGAAATCTGCTCGATGCCACATGGAAACATGAGCTTGTCGCAGTATTTAGCAAGTTGAAGCGGCTCTGAGATGAGTTGAGTCGTCTTGCACCAAGCGCTGCGTGTAGTTGTGAAGGTTGTGTATGTAAAACTGCGAGGATCAATGAAAAAGAAGGACAAACTAGGTTAATGCAGTTTCTCATGGGACTGAATGAGACGTACGCTAGTGTTAGAAATCAGATCCTTGCATCAGAACCATGCCCCGAAGTGAGAAAGGCTTATGTCTTGCTTATGAATGCTGAGAAACATCAAGCTGTAAAGGTGATGTTTGACAACAATGAGCACCGTGTGATGCTAGCAGGAAAAATAACTGACGGCACTATACAGAGAGGATATCTGGAGGGAAATAAGGAGAACGAGCGGAGGAAAGATAAGATGTACAAAAGGAGCTTGAAGTGTGATCATTGCGGGGTGAGTGGTCATCTGAAAGAAGGATGTTTTAAGCTGATAGGTTACCTCGAATGGTGGAAAGGAAACAAGGATGGAAAACGGCAGTAACAATCGCATGTTGAGCATAGAAAGCAGGCAGACGTTGCTGACAGCTTTCCTACAACAGATGCAGAGGGATCATGGAAAAACAACAATGATATGCACCTGTACCTAAGCAATATGAAGATATTGCAGCAAGGGGTAAACAAGCTTATCAAAGGCAAAGGTCTGTTGCAGGAGGTGAACGGTGTAAATTTCGCACATTGCATGGATTCCTCAGGTATGGCAAGCTATTACATTCTTAGTTCCCTCGAAAATTTGAGTGAAGAACTTCTTACGTTGGACATCGAAGCAACATGACATATGGTCTGTAATATCTCATTACTTTCCAACTTGAGACTTGTTTCTTGTTCAACACCTATATATCTTCTGGATGAAAGAATTATTCATGGTCAAAATATAGGAGACCTGAAACTTACAAACACCTTGGTCCCAAAAGATTGGCTCTATGTTCCAAACTTTAAATTGAATCTCATTTCAGTCAACAAGCTTGCTACCCAATCTAAAGTGGACTGCATTTTTTCAACCCATTTTTGTGCTTTACATGACCAAGTGACTAGAAAATTGATGGCGGCTGGGAGAGTAGTGAATCGGCTGTACATGATAGACAAAACATCTTTCTTAGAAACCGGCATACAGAATCTTACCAAAGCACACGTAAACCATCCTTTTTCACTATGTTTGCTACATTTTCTGATGTTAACCGTGTCATGAGCTGTATGCCAAAAGAAAACTTTGATTTGTGGCATAAACGCTTGGGGCATCCCTCTGATTTTGTGATGGAAAACCTGAAATTGCCTTTTATTGAAATGAATAAAACCCATTGTGAAACTTGCCCTTTATCTAAACAAACGAGACAAAAGTTTTCTGAAAGTAGCTCATGAGCATCTAGGATTTGTGAACTAGTTCATGTAGATGTGTGGGGACCGTATCATCAAAAATCTATTAGTGAGACTTATTATGTCTTGACTGTAGTGAATGATTTTAGTAGAGCGGTATGGAATTTTCTTATGCACTCCAAAATTCAAGTGGTTGCAATCCTTGAAAGATTTTTTAAAACGATCAATTTAGTATTTCTATCAAAACTGTGAGAACTGCTAATGGCTCGGAATTTTTGAGTCATGACTGTCAAAACCTATTATCTAGTCTTGGAATTCTCCATCAAAAATCATGTGTTTCCACCCCACAACAAAATGGGGTGGTGGAGCTTAAACACAAGCATTTGCTTCAAGTTGTGAGGGGACTTATGTTTCAATCGCATTTACCTAAAACTTTTTGGAGCGAATCAATCCTTACAGCTACTTACTTGATAAATAGGCTTCCATCGAAGATCCTTAACATGAAATCTCCATATGAGATACTCTATTCCAAGGCTCCAGTTTTAGATAATCTTAAAGTATTCAGTTGCTTATGTTATGCAACAAATACTTTTTCCCATAAGGATAAATTTTAGGCCCATGCTTTCAAATGTATTTTCATAGGGTATCCCCAAGGTCAAAAGGCTTTCAAACTCTAATATACAGGCCAAAAGGCCATTGTATCAAGAGACGTAGTGTTTCATGAAGCGATCTTTCCATAAAACAGATTCTGTTACACATTTTTGGATGCCCCGAGTAATTTTGTGCCTCATTCAATGGATTGGTTTGATACAAGCTCTGGTTTTCCTGAAATGGGAGAGTCATTACCTCAGTTTACACAACATCGAACATCCACTACCACTGTACCAGAAAATCAACCACCAATACTACAACATAACTCAGAATCTTCTTACCTACCCGAAGGTCCTAATGAGTTCTTATTAGAACCAGAATCTCCAGAACTTATTCCTGTAATTCGACAGAGCCTCAGAACAAAAACGACACCTACACGGATGAAGGACTACGTCTCTCATGTACGTGTACAATCACGCTCTTCGTAGCCACATCAGTCACAGTCATATTCTTCACAATATGTTCCCTCAGTCTTTCCATATATTTGCAGTCCCAATTTTTTGCAAGACCATGTGTCCTTCTTGACTCAGTTGGACAACAATAGGGTTCTAACCTCTTATTTAGAGGCTAAGAATAGCCCACATTGGGTTAAAGCCATGGACCTTGAGCTCAAGGCCCTTGAAGATAATAAAACGTGGGACTTGAGTAAATCGCCACCAGGCAAACATGCTATTGGTTCTTGATGGATTTACAAGGTGAAATATCATCCCGATGGATTCTCTAGATCGATATAAAGCTCGTCTAGTGGCCAAGGGATATAATCCAGTCATCGGAAAAGAATTTTATGATAGTTTTTCACCCGTGACTTGTGTAGTGACTGTCCTATTATTGTAGCTATAGCTACTGCTTCTAAGTGGAGCTTACATCAATTAGACATCAACAACGCCTTTCTACACGAATTCTTGGAAAAGGTAGTTTACATGGCCCCGCCCGAGGGATATCGTGAGGCTAAACATGGTTTGCAAGTTGAAACGGTCCTTGTATGGCCTTAAACAAGCTTCACATCAATGGAATGCGGAGCTAACTCAACAACTTCAGAATTATGGTTTTCATCAATATGAGAATGACCCTTGTTTATTGGTTAAAAGGGGCAGCTCGGGTTTTCTGGCTCGTTGGTAGTATACGTGGACGACATCCTCATTACCGTGTCTAACATGGATGATATTGCTGCTGTCAAACAATTCATGGATTTGAAATTTACTATCAAAGACTTGGGAATCGCCAAATATTTTCTGGGGATAGAGCTCACACATTCGGGTGATGGGTTGTATTTCAACCAACACAAATACATCCACGATATGCTTCATGCTACAGGACTCATTGTCTGCAAACCGACGACTACGCCTTTGCCGAAAAATCATCACTTCTCTGACGATTCTAGTGCTGAATTATTTGATCCCACGCGATATAGAAAGTTGGTTGGCCAACTTTTATACCTGAATTTCAGTCGCCCAGATACAGCTTTTGCGGTACATCAGCTCAGTAAACACGTTCAAAAGCCTTGTGTAGCCCATTGGGATGCTTTGATTCACGTCCTGAAGTATCTCAAAGGGATGGCAGGGCTTATCATGTTCTATCCTATACATTTTCTGTTTTATATTTATTTTTACTCTGCTTTTATTCTTCTGTTATCTTTGTTTCCCTGTTTTATATCGTCAGTAGAGTTGTTTTATCTTTGTTAGTATAAATACTTAACAATTATCAATAAAATATTTTGGTACTTTCATTCACAAAAATCCCCCGCTTGATTTCTCTCTCAATTGCAGTGATCATCTAACACAATAAGCTCCATACGAGCTAGAAACACAAATCGCTCACAATTATGGATTCAATTTTCAGAATTGCACCTACAAATTGGCCAGCCATGTACTATGAAAAATAGACACGACTGATAAAATTTATAGTCTACACAAACGTCAACATGGTATCAGAGCAGACCATTTAAAACCGCGACGGTCTTGAATCAAGAAATTGTTAAAACACAAATAGAAGCTCATGACTTAAATGTTGTGATGGCAGAACAACAAAGAAAACTTGACATCTCCTCAACCAAACTAGCCACCTTGATCTGCAGAAATTATGTCAATGGACAAGCGCCGCAGTCATCACAATCAAGGGAAAAGGAAAATATTTATACATACATGGGAGAAAAAAAAAATTGAAATAGGCAGCAAGGATTGTAGCATAAAGCCGACCTCGTAATGTCTCTCGCTACTAAACTCAATGGAATCAAACATTGATGAGTGTTATTTGCACACTCAACGCCGTAACCCGTGTGGTTTAGCTGAATATCGCCATTATGAGCGACGAGAGGTCCTGATATCGATTCATCGTGGGAGCATTTGACAGATTTTGTTTTTACGAGATGTCTGATTTTCCTCCCTAATTAGTTTAATATAATGACTGATATACCACCTAATTACTCTAATATAATGATTGGTTGTACCAATTAATTACTATATTCAAGATGGCTGGTTATACCTCCTAATTACTTTCATATATTTCATTTGTTTTAATCACTTTATTAATTTATTATGACTGTACGTTTTAAACAATCATATAAAAAAATGGATCTCATGATTCTTATTCTGTTCACAGTGATACTTATATCGATGTGAACGATGTTATATTAAGGCTTACAAATTATAGTGATTAATGATATTGAATATTATTAACTCACTAAGTATATTTACATTTTGTCCCATAAATTGGTCTCTCTGATGGATGTTTGATATCTTGAATTGAATTATATTTACGACGACACTTATCTAAATGTGGATTCGTCAGTAAGAACTTTTATAATAGAGAGTAATTATAATTTTCCTTTAATATGTTCATGATGAAATTATTTTCATGATATTAATCTATCGAATTAAGTGTTAGGATCGGGTCGGCACTCGATAGTGTTTAGGGGGGGGGGGGGGTTGAATGAACAATACTCAAATTTTTTTAAGTGTTTGACTCTTAGTACCGAAGGGTTTCAGTATTATGTGATTTCAGTGACGCGGAAAAGATCACTGCTGAGTACCGGATAGTGAGTTAGTGTGTGTTTGTGTTTGACACCGAAGTTGTTTATGGAAGTTCGGAGTGTTAATGAACTCCTACGTCTCCCCTTCTTCCTTCATGAAGGCACCCTTACACTACTCAAATTTTTTTTAAGTGTTTGACTCTTAGTACCGAAGGGTTTCAGTATTATGTGATTTCAGTGACGCGGAAAAGATCACTGCTGAGTACCGGATAGTGAGTTAGTGTGTGTTTGTGTTTGACACCGAAGTTGTTTATGGAAGTTCGGAGTGTTAATGAACTCCTACGTCTCCCCTTCTTCCTTCATGAAGACACCCTTAGAAGTATGGTTTACTTGACGTACAACCTACTCCTTCTAACTACAACAGCTTTTTACAGTCCGTTGTTTACAAAATCACACATGAATATGAACGCTCAAGAACGTAGACCTAAGGCTTTTTCTTTCGTACAAAACGATTACTAGTGTTAAGAAAAATTGTTATCTACGTCTTGAGATTCTTCGATCTTTTATACTTCGCGCTCCTGAAGTAGCCGTTGCAATTTGAACGCCTGAGCCCGCTCTTGCTGCATTTACATCTTTGCCTCTTTTGGATACTGCCGCTCTCAGTGTTGACTCTGCGTCTGGGTACCAAAACTTTTAAGCATCCATCATTAAGTAAACCTTTCTTTTCGATACACTAATTTGAAGTTTACAAAATTTATATTGTAAAACATTCACCACGTTCAATGACATGAATACATACCGTGAGAAAGGAATCAAAAAACATTATTATATAAGAAAGGCACAAATTTCTGCCGATTGATTATACAACAGTCCCTGATGTGCCCTCAAAAGGTAGTCTTGAATATTAAATTTACCGTGGTGATTATTATTAAAATTTCTCCGCAAGTGGAAAATGTAATAAATGGATGAGAAAGATATATCCAACAAGATAAAGACAATTTGACTATATGTTGTGTTACATATTTCTTAGTATAATTGAATCATATGCTACCAAAAACAAGAAGTTAACTGAAGACAATACATTTATTTTTGCCATGACATGTTGGGCCATCCCATTCAACTATGATGCACAAAATAATTGAAAACTCATGTGGACAGTGACAGAGAAACTACAAGATTCTTCAATGTAATGAATTATTTTGTGTTGCTTTCTTTAAAAGGCAGTTAAATATTCGATCATCGCAAGTGAAAATGAAGAATAAATCCATAATATTTTTTGGAGCATATGCATGGGTCGGCGACAAAATGCGGTCGTGACAACGAAGTGCGATTGCAAGCTTGAACCGCCGAGCGGGATTCTCGTCCTTGAGAAAATCGAGGTATATGTCCTATGAAAATATTGGGGACGGAAAATTACAAAGTCTTTGGCCAAAGCATTGAACTAACTCACGTTTGAACGTGGATGGTAGTTTGGTAATTTTGCTTGTCACGATATATCATAGTGTCATGTTCAGTGAGTTTGACAAGGCATGACTCTCACCAACTAGGACATTAGTGAGGGTTTGTACGTAGATGTGATAATCTATATTCGGTTCGTGAATTTAAAGAACATATCTAAATTCGTGTTCAACTCTGGATCGATTCGATACGGCAAGATTGGCTGGACGCCTACCGAACCCTTGGATTCCTCCCAATGCCGGTTGAGACGAACCAGGAGGGTCGGGTTAAAAAGGATCACAAAGGTAGTGTCAATCAAAAGAGTGATCGGACTTAGAGGTCCATTTCGGTTTCGACCGGAAATAATAAATTAATTTGGGCTTGGCTGCAATTAATAAAGTAAAATATTTATTTTATTACTTGATAATAAATTTAAATATTGTGAGGGCAAAATTTGAATTGTGCTGTGGGTATATACCTTAATGATATTTTATAAATAATTAATTTGGATAATAATATTTTCGAAAATTAATATATATATATAGATATATAAAGATATGATTTTTGAAATAAATAGTTTTAATTTTTTGGAAAGATTTCATTAAATTAAATTGTAAAAAAGATTTAAGTTTTGAATTGGGAGATAAGATCTCAACCAACTTGGGAGATAACATCTCAACTATTTTTGGAGAAAATTTCCCCTATATAAAGGGAGGACGAAAATTGCATCTTGAGGTGATTAAGTTTTGAGCCTGAAGAGTTCTTGGAGAAAAAAAAAAGAGAAAGGAAAACACAACTCTCGGGATAATCTCTCTCTCAGCCCGATTCTCCTCTACTCATCTGAGGCAGTTTCGTTGACCACACACACCGTGGGATCGGCGTAATCCCTCTTACCATCATCCACAGCAACAGGCGTGCCCAAGGACGGAATTGAAGAAAAGCTAGTCATCGTCGAGTCACTCGGTATCATGTCTGTTCTTTGCGATTTAAGGTTGTTACATTATCTTTGTTTGTGCATATCCGAGGGATCCTAGGGAATCGGGATCGCCGGAAAATTTTTAAATTTTTCACATTCCCGAGGAACACAGACTCCGGAAATCCTCATTGATCCTTAACAGTGGTATCAGGCAAAGGCTCGGATTATGAAGCGGAGCGTGAAAAGATCGAATGGAAAAAGGTGAATGGGAGGCTGCCGATAATGTGCGTGGCTAGGCCACGGCACAATGCACGACTCGCCCCGAACCCCACAAGGCAGCGGCCACAGAAGGCCACGGACGGCCTCACTGTGCACACTGAGTGCACGCGGGCCGGACAATTAGGGGCCGACAGCATCATGCTGCGCGACCGCAAGCACCGCGCGTACCAAAGGCGCGCGCGTCCGGGCAGGTGCTGCGGAAACGAAGCCCCACACGGGAACACCCGTTGGCCGCAGGCAGGGGCTGCCCCGCGGGAACAGTGCAGCGCGCGTAAACAAGCACGCGACCAGCGCCTTGAGCGCAGCCAAGCGCAGAGGTGTGCGCGGGCTGCTGCTGCGGATTGCGTGTAGCTCGCAGCACACGATCATCAAGGAGACCGGCGCGCAATACACCCGACACGGCAGGCTGCTCGAGGCATGATCTCCCTCAGCGGGTGCGCGAAATTTAGCGCGCCAGCTCGCACGACCGGCACCGGGTGCACATGCGGTTGCTTTCGCAGAACGCGCGCAGCTGCTGCGTGCGGCACCTGAGCAGCATGCGCGCGACGCGAGCGCAGCCAGTGCTAGTTGGCCGTCAATCATGACTAAGACATGAATTAAGTTTCGGCTCGGTGAGCCTCTGGCGATAGTCTAGAAAATCTTGTGGCAGTTGTCATGCTTGTGACCTTGATTTACATGATATCCTATTGGGCCTAGGGCTTGCGCCCGGCCCGATAAAAGCCCAGAATCTCGATTCAGATGTTATTTAGTTTGTTGTCGATTGCATGCTTCTTTGATAACTTATGGCATGAGAATGCTTTTAGAATGACTAGGTTATATGCATGTTAGTTTTTGAGAAATAACGGTGATTTAACTAGGTTGTATGCATGTTAGTTTCGGTACGTAGCATTGCATGCTTTGCGTGCTCGTGCTTCTGTGAGTATTCTCCCGTTAGATAAATACCAATGGGATGTTTGTTTGAGGTGATCCTACATCACGCTGATACTTGTTGGATCAAGGTGATATGTTATCACCTTGTTTGTTTTGAGACGATGTTTCATTTTGCATATCAAGATAATATATTTAATCACAGTGATGTGGGTGTGGTGTTGTGTAAATGTCATATTTTACCTTATGTATATAATGTAAGTAAAGTGTGTTAATAGGTGATATTTTACGCGATAATGATAAATATTTCAATATTAAGTATTAATTTTGTAAGCATTAGTTATAAGTATTTTATAAAATTCTTCAATTTTTTTTTACGCTGTTAAGCTTTAAACATATTATTTTAAATCAAGCATTAAATATAAGTATTTTATATACTTCTTCAATATATATATTTTTTATTTTTTTAAGCATTAAATATATTTTTAAGAATTAAATATAATAGTTATGTAGTAAAAAATAAAATAAGGGCATATAAGTGATTTTTTTAAAATATAGGGGTACTTTTGTTTAAAAGAATATTGAAAATATCACCCCATCAAGGTGATGTAGGATCACTTAGCTTTTTGGGGTGATCCAAAAGTTAGAATAGCATCCCCTTTTGATCACCTAGGTGATCCTTCATCACGGTGATAGCTCATCACCCTTTCCCCGCTAAACAAACACGGCTCCGGTCAGTTGAGTGAACCAACAAACCTTTAGGTTGAGGTTTGTCAACGCCACTATGAAACTTTTAACGAGGTTTCTGAAATTCATATCGTGAGAATAGTTTTCGATAAAATTTGTGGGAGTCAAGCAAAATTGTAGTCCTAAATTTGGGCTGGATCGAATATTACATGGCCCCAACATTATAAGTTTCTATAGTTATTTTCTTTATGTTACATTAACAAACCCATTAAAATGTGGTTAAACCAACACAAAATGGTCAGACCAAACTATGTTGAATGGCTCCATTAGAGGATTGTCCTCAAATTTGAAAACCAGAGTACACCTTGACTACTCAGTTCCGCGAAAGCCGGCGGACGCATCGATGATCGATGACAAGGTTTACTATGCTTCAGGCATATATTCTTTCATCGATAGATGCGGACTTTCAGCATGCCCATTACATGAACGTGCTTGATATCCAGATCCACTTGGTTGAAGTCTATAGCGAGTCCTCTAAGACATATTGCTTTCCATTATACATAAGCTCTTTAATGTGAAGCTCAAAGGGTAAGGAAATTTTCAGGCTCACGTGCTTAAGCCTATAGGCTATCTCGAAAGGTTGGAAGCTCTCGAGTCCGACATGTATAAGGAGGTGAAATTGACATTTTCCTTCACTCGCTATCTTCCTCGTTCAATTCGCTCATGGTGAATTTGAATTGTCGGAAATATAATTTGAAGTATTTGTTAAATCTTTTAGTCTCTGCCCCAGAGCAGATGAAAAGACTATGGCAGGTAGGTAGCACTCGTGACAACGACTTCTCGAGACTGAGAGATTGAATCACCGGGAATCGAGCAAGTTAAGTAAGCCTCGGGGTGGGATGCCAAGAAAAGCAAGGCGAAGGTGATCGATAAGCAGCAAGGTCCGAGATCCTCATGTAAGTGTCTTCTTTCCTAACGGTTAGACCAGTAAAAGAGGGATTATCCAAACTGAAGGCGTTTGACGCTTCAGGTACGGAACTGATTTGTGAAACTCATGGTTCCTTGACTCTGTATTTTTACTTAAGAGCTAGTGCCCATAGTTGGTTTTCGAACTGAATTTTGAGTGAAAATAGAATTACCACCAACTCTATTAGATCGAATAAACGCTTACTGTTACATCCACGGCTAGGTCATGCATACGCCTGAAAGGTTGAGCACTTAGAAAAAGACGACTTGATTGTCCGACTTAGATCCATATCTAGCGAGCGAATCTTGTATTCTCAGAGAATGACCAAGTCGCCCATCACCAGGATTTTTAAAAGGAAGCACGTGCTGATTGGATTTGATCCATACAGAAGTTTGTGGGTCGCTTAGTATAGTGATCCGTTGTAATTTCCACTACTTCATCGTGTTCATGGATGGTTGTTCTCTGTAAATGAAAGTTTATTTGATGAGACGTAAGTCCAAAGCTCTTGATTTGTTCAAGGATTATAAGGCGCTAGTCGAAAAGTATATTAGGAGACTGATGAAAACCGATTGATCATATCGAAGCAGTGAATGACTTCGATGAGTTCTTAGAGAGAACAACATCATTTCACATTTAACGCCACCGCACATGCAGGAGTCGACAAATGCAGGAGTCGAACGCTTTTAAACAAAAGTTCGATTCATGCTTAGTTACATAGATCTTCCCATTTCATTATGGGGATACACCTTAAATACAACTTCTTATGTTTTGAATAAGATCCCCGTGAGATCTGTCAAAAATATACATTACGAGTTTTAGAATGGTCATCAGACGGGCTAGAATCACATTAACGGGGTTGCCCCATCTTTATGGAAAAACATCAGACATATAAGTTACAATCGAGGTCAGTGAGAGGTCGTTTTCTAGGTTAGTCCTAGAGAGGATCATAAGACACTTCCAATCACTCCGATATCAATAGACGATAATGAGAAATCAAACACGCAGCCGAAAAATGCGCATGTCGAGCGGAGTATCTCACTAGGATTAGAGATAATGTATAGTACAAGTACACGTCGAACACGGGGTGCTGCGACGGAGGGAATCGTCGGTGACGATCCCACTACTTTTGACCAAGTTATTTCGGATATTGACTCTTTCAAATGTCTTGAAGCTATGAAAGTAGAAATGGACCCAATGAATGCAAAATATGTTTGAACATTAGTAGATTTCCTTGATGGTTATGAACCGATCGACTATAAGTGAATCTACGAAAAGAATTGGATCTGATGGACTGGTGACACGTACAAAGCTAGCGTTGTATTAAAGTTGTTGAAAATGCCCGCAACCCGCAGACCAGCCTGCCCTGCTCCGCCAAAAGGGATGGTCGGGCCTGCATTTTTTAGGCCTGCCAGGGAGCCGGCCTAGCCGAGCAAGTCCGCGGGCTGTCCACCTATTTTAAATAAATAAATAAATTATGTATTAATAATATTAAATATATAGGTAACAAATTATATAACTATGTCATTGGCCTAGTGGTAAGAGTTGTAGTACTCTATATATAATATTAATAATATTTATTTTTTATTCTTCTATTTTTTTTAATTTTTTTAGATTGGGTGGGCTAGGCCCGCGGAGCCCGCGGCCCACCGACAGGGCGCGCGGGCCGGCCCGCACCCGCATCGTCAAATGGCGGGCTTTGGCGAGCTACGGGCCGCCCTGCCATGCCGGCCAGTTTTGACAGCTCTACTTGTAGTCATAAACATGGCTTTGACTATGAGGAGACCTTTTGCTAGTTGCGTAATAAAGTCCATGTGAATTCTTCTTGCCATAGTACATACCACGATTATGAGATCTAGCAGTTAGAAGTAAAGATCGCTTTCCTAAACGGATTCTGCTAGAAGGAGGTCTATTTGGGACCTCCCAAGCCTGTTACGTCTCAAGGATATGCTCATAAGATATTTCGTCTTACCAGTCTATTTATGGACTGAAGTAAGCCTCGACGAGTTGGAATCTTTGATTTGATGAACTGGTCGAGAACCATTTTTTCACAAAGAATGAAGATGGTCCATGCGTATACAAAGTAATAGTGGGAGCTTGATGTCGCCTCTAGTTTGTACATAGATGCCATCCTTTTGAAGAGAAACAACATCGGGGGATTATTTGCATTTGGGCTCTGACTCGTGGTCGTGATCGATCGGATGCTTGGAAGTCAATTGATCGATCAACTAACTATAGTAGTTGCGTAAATCTTAGACCGAAGTGGTCAATGCAGAGTTGACGTCGGGGTCTTGACTTGTCACTAGTTTTCTAGATCCAATTTGCCAAGTGCATAGGTCGGCAGCGAAATGTGGTCTTGACAATAGAGTGCGATTGTTGTCTTGAACCACCGAGCGGGATTCACGGACTTGAGTAAATCGAGGTATACGTCCTATGAAAATATTGGGGACGCGAGATTACAAAGTCTTTGGTTAAAGCATTAGACTAACTCACGTTTGAACTTGGAGGGTGTTGTAATTTCGCCTGTCATGATATATCATAGTGTCGTGTTCAGCGAGTTTGACAAGACATGACTCTTACCAAACGGGACATCGATAAGACGAGTTAGTTCGTGAATTTAAACAACAAATATAATTTCGTACTCAACTCAGGATCGGTCCGGTATCGCAATATTGGCTGGGTGCTTACCGAACCCTTGATTTCCTCCCAATGCTGATTGAGACGAACCAAGATGGTCGGGCTTAAAAGGGGTAATTTAGTGTCAATCAAAAGAAAGATCGGACTTAGAGGTCCATTTCGGCTTGGACCGAAAATAATAAATTAATTTTGGGCTTGGCCGAAATTAATAAGTTAATTTGGGGCTTGGTCGAATTTAATTATTTAAGTGGTAGAATATTTATTTTATTATTTGATAGTAAGTTTAAATATTGGGAGGGCGAAATTGAAAATGTGCCATCGATTTACTTAAAAGGGTAAATGTCGTATTTACCTCAATGGAATTTTCGAAATAATTATTATATGATATTAATATTTTCGAAAATTAATATATATATATAACATAGATGTGATTTTCGAAATAATATCTTTTATCTTTTCGAAAGATTTCATTAAATCAAATATTTAAAAAGATTTGATTCTTGAATAGGGAGATAAATCTCAACCAACTTGGGATATAATATCTGAACCATTTTGAGAGAAAATATTCTCACCACTTTCCCTATATATAGGGCGACAAAAATTACATCATGAGGTGATTAATTTTTGAGCCCGAGGAGTTCTTGGAGAAGAAGAAATCGAAAAACACAAACTCTCCGGGTAATCTCTCTGTCTCTCTCTCTCTTGGTCCGAATCAGTCATTCGTTTTGGTTACCAGACACATCGCAGGGTCGGCGTGATCCCTCTTGCCATCATCCACTCCAACACTCGTGCCCAACGACAGGATTGGAGAAAAGCTAGCCATCGTCGAGTTACTCGGTATCATGGCTTGAACCTTTTTCTCTTTGCAGTTTAAGGTTGTTATGTTATCTTTGTTTGTGCACATCCGGGCGATCCTTGGGAATCGGGGTCGCCAGAAATATTTTAAATTCCTCCGACTAATCCCCAACACCCATCATGTGGACCGTTTAGGTATCTCATTTTATTGATTAATGCATCAAGTAGATTGTCTCATGATGTTTGTTATCAACACGTAGTGTAGCGTTTGAGAGATTGGTCACTCAACGAAGTCGATTAAGAGCACATTCATAGATTATCTAATAAAGAAAATACATCCTGATAATGCTGGTGAATTTACTTCTAGGGCATTTAATGATTATCGTATGTCTTTTTGAGTTAATGTTGATCACCTCGTGCCAAATGTTCATACGCAAAATGGTCTTGTAAGAATCATTGATTAAAGTACTGCAATTATTTGCAACACTATTAGTGATGAAATCAAAACTTTCCTCATCTTGTTGGGGGCATGTTATAATACATGCATCGGCACTAATCCCTATTATGGGACAAGTTATCATGATATCTTCCCGATACAAATAGTCAGGAGGTATATGTTCCAATTTAAAGGATACTCGTTATCCAACCTACAATCGAAATTATCGAGAATCGTCGAAGATTACCTAAGAGTGAGGCGGAATTAGTTGAGGGTCTTCGCTTGAATTTTAGAGGGAGAAAGTCATGTGTGTGTGAGCCCTGAATTCTCTCTAACTTCTCTCTAGAACGTAATTCTCGAAAATTTTGTTGTATTGCAAATGAATTGTTGTGTACAAAATTCTCGTTCATTCGTTCATTACATGTAACAAATTAGCTACTACCACAAGCTAAGTGGTATATTTCTTAAGTAGTCCTATAATTGTGGCTTATTGCAACTAAGCCCAAAAGACTTATTTACAAATAATGACTTAGATAACAAACAAATTTGAACACAATTGCCCACCATAATGCCCTATAATGATATCTCAAAGGAGGGTGAGATCGATAATAAATTATTTAGAACTCTAACTGTACATTTATTCAAGACTAGATTTGCCAAAATCTATTTCGATGAACCGAATTTTTCGACATTACACGGAGAAAATAAATATAAATATTTGGTTGGATGAGTTATCATTAAATGATTATGACCGTCGAACAAAATAATGTGAACTTAAGTTCTAAAATAATTCATTTACAAAGTTTAGTTAATCAATTGTCAGACAGATTAATTGATCCAAAACAAGTGATAAAGTTACATAAACAAGCAAATAATGCTCTAGAAAAAATCGATGTTTCGGCAAAATATATAAATCACGTTAGTGAGTCTAAGTCACAACTGATGCGTGGTAGGCCTCGGACTTCAAAGATATAAATCATCGGAAAAAAAAAAGAGAAAATAATAAAAATGTCTCAACCTAGGATTTTCGACTATGGAAGAGTCAATGGGCATAACTGATTATGAGAATGAAATTCAGGTACCACAAAATTCTAAAAACAATGATAATGAAGAAATCTCAATAAACTATATGCATAAAATGGAATTAGATGACCAATAATGTTGACGATATATTATTATTTAACATATCGCAGTAGAAGATGAATGAGCATGGGGATCAGAAATAATGTCTGTAAAAGAATATAGACAAACAAATGACAGAGCAAAATTAAAGATGCAGGAGGGTAAAATTACTTCAGAAACGAAATTTTTTTTGACATGTAGTTGCATACTAGAAAATGTAAAGCGGTTTGATTATAAATGGATTCTCATTAGAAAGATAAATGAAAAAGGTGAAATTGTAAGATTACATGTTGCACAAAGTTTTCTCTTGTGGTGAATATAACTATTTAATTAGCCTGGAAGTACATGAAGACTCATATGCGTCTTATGGATGTCGCTGCTACATATATGGCTCACTTGACAGTGACATATATATATATATATATATATATATATTATGAAACTTACTGAGGAATTTCAGTCACCTGAAAATTAGGGCCTTGTGCTGAATACTTATTAAGATGAATAAATTGCAGCAATCTGGGAATGTGGTATAACCGCGTAAGTGGATACTTATCGAAAGAGGTATATAAAACATGATCAAACATACCCATATATATTTATGAAAGACGTTAAGAGTTTGTCATTATAGCAATTTATGTTGATGATAACAACATAATTGGAACTCGTATAGAGTTATCAAAAGTTATTGATTGTTTAAAAAACATGTTTGAAATGAAATATCTTGCAAATGTTATCTTGGCCTAGATTGAAAATATTTACAAAATGAGATAGATTATATGAAAAGGGTATTGAAAAGAATTCACATGTATAGAGCAGATCCATTGGATACTCCAATGATTGTTCGACTTTAGACGTGAATAAAGTTCAAGCCACGTGAAAATAACATAGTTATGTCTTAGTGTCGTTGAGCACTAATGTATCTTACTAGTGATACACAACTAGGGGTGAAAACGAACCTAGCTGCTCGTCGGTCAACGCTCGGTTTGAGTTCGAGTTTGACCGAGCTCGAGCTGTAGCTCGTCGAGCTCATCGAGCCCAAATTTATTTTTTTTATATATATTAATATAATATTATTTCGAAAAAATATTATTATAATATTGATTTGAGCTTTTCGAGCCGAGCTCAAGCAGCTTGAGAATTTTTCGAGCCGAGCTCGAGCCTCAATTTTTAGGGTTTAATCGAGCTCGAGCTCACGAATTCTTAATCGAGTCGAGCTCGAGCTGGGCCATGTTTGGGCTCGACTCGGCTCGTTTTCAGCCCTATACACGACGTGATGTAACATTCACTGTAAAATTTTTTGGCGAGATATAAATCGTCAGTAACTTGTAGACATTATAGAATGGAATAAACTTTTAATACCTTCAAGAAACAAATGATACGGGATTGTTCTATACTAATAAATCAAAAGAAGATTTAATTGAGTAGGGAAAGTTTAACGTCTACTTCATCTAATCTTGAAGAAATTTTAGCATTTATGAACTAGCCAATAATGTGTTTGATTGTGATCGGTAATTAAGCATATACGATAAACTTGTGGGATAGTATCGAAAATGTTACTTCCAACGTATATGGATATAATGCGGCATGTATTATTAATGAAGAAAAAGATATATTAAAGAAGATAAAACAAAACATATTTCACCAAATTTTTTCTTTACAGATGATTTAAAGAAACATGGTAATATTAATGTACAAAATGTGTGATCAACTGAAAATCTTGTAGAGTTAAAAACACTTCCCCAATAATTTTTTAAAGATTGGTATATTAAATTGAAGTTTGATGACTTCAAGATTTAGAATAATATCATCATCAGCAGGAGATAACATGCGATCCGCTCTTTTTTCCATCACTAGGTTTTGTCTTACTGGATTTTAACTAGTCAAAGTTTTTTAACGAGTAAGCTAATAATCATTGTATTAAAAGATATATTCTTAAAATTGGCATTCAAGGGGAAGTATTAAATATATATTATGAAATATTAAGACGTTTTTTAATGTGAATAAAATTAGGTTTATTAAATGTTGTAAAAATTAGTTGATTGTTGATGAGATAAGATACGATGTGTTTAATGTTGTAAATGTAAGTTGAAATAGTAGAATTTTTTCTACTATAAATAGACCGATGTGTCTGTATTGAATCATATCGAAAACATCAATAATACTATCTCTCAACAATTCCAGTGTTTATATTTCTGTTCTTATCTAGTTATTATAGTTTTATAACACGTTATCAGCACGAGCGCTCCGACAACGATCAACCTCTGGCCAAGATCTTATACAAGTATAGTCGAGGATGTTATATACGATGATTGATCTCCTTATTCTTACTCTAGTCACTATAATTATCTATATATGGATTATGTTTTTACCAAGATTTGACGAGAGTGATTAATTAGGATATTTTTTTAATGTTATAATATATGTATCTTATGAAATATATTTTGTGATAGAAAGATGTCGCTCTACCTGATGATATCTCTTGACTACTATCATCTTTTACGATGACACTCATCGGGATGTGAACTTTATTTTTTGTAAGGAATTTTACAAAATAATATTAATTGTAATTTTTCTTTAAAGTATTTTTTTTACGATAAACTTGTATTGATATTTATATTGGAAATATTAATGTTATTCACATCATATATTTATTTTATACTTTATGATTTGAGTGTTAAAACGTGTTTCATATTTTATGATAGTATGACGAATTTGCAAAGCCTAGAGTTTGTTGTTCTTGAAATATCAGGAAAGAATTATTTATCTTGGACACTAGACGCAAAGGTTCATCTAAAAGCAAAAGGTTTGGGTGATATTATCATCGCCCCCAAAACCACAACAAATGCAGGTACACCACTGATGCCACAAAAACCACAACGGGGGCAGGTGACACCACTGATACGGTAAAAATCACAAGCGCTCAGGATAAAGCAAGAGCTTTGATAGTTCTTCGCCACCACATTCATGCGGATCTGAGGGATGAATACTTAAATGAACAAGATCCCGCTGAATTGTGGAAAAATCTAAAAGATCGATTTGACCACCTGACAATTGTTATCCTCCCAAAGGCAAGGTATGAATGAATGCATTTAAGATTACAGGATTTTAAATCCGTAACTGAATATAACTCGGTTATTCATAAGGTGACTGCCACACTGAAATTGTGTGGAGAAACAGTCAACGAAGACAGTATGCTGGAGAAAACATTCAACACTTTTCATCCATCAAATGTTATATTGCAACAGCAATATAGGGAGAGGAGATTTAAAAAGCATTCACAGTTAATATCTTGTTTATTGTTGGATGAACAAAACAATGAATTGTTGATGAAAAATCACGGATCCCGACCGACTGGTTCTACTGCAATCCATGAAGCGAATGCAGTCAAATGTGATAATGATAATAGTCGAAGTAATGATCGTGGACGTGGTCCTGGTGGATGTCGTGGTCGTGGAAGTGGCCATGGTCAAGGTCGTTGTCAAGGTCGTGGATGTAGCCGAGGAAATTATAGTGGTGGTTATCATAACAATCGTGGCGGTCATCAAAATATTTTGTGGCGGTTATCATAACAATCGTGGCAGTCATCAAAATTTTCCCCAGAAGAGGAAAAATTACGAAAATAATGATGAGAAGAGGCACACTGAACAAACGAACAACGATGAGCAATGCTATCGTTGCGGTGGTTCGGGCCATTGGTCACGTAACTGTCGTACGCCAAAACATTTGGTTAAATTATATCAACAAAATAAGGGCAAAGAAAAGAGACTTGAAACGAATTTTGTTTAAAATGAATTGGCCTCTGCTTATGGGACAAAAGATGAAAATACACATTTCGAAACTGCGGATTTCTAGCTTTTCGTGAAGAAAACTGATCTGCAAAGTATTATTATCGTATGCTTTATTATTTTGGGTATTGTATCCTTTATTATTGTGTGATTTATTATGTATCGTTTGGAGTGTTTTATTAAGTTATATGTTTCTTGTGATATATCTGTTTATTTTTAATAATGATTGTTATGTTTTTGTTTATAAAGGAATTTCTCTTATGGAAACGAACATGTGCAATGGACAATTATGTCTTGCAGATTGTGCAACGACCAATACAATTATGAAAAGTAAGAAATACTTCGATTGTCTTGATATGGAAGAAGCGAGTGTTATTACTATATCGGGTAGCACAAATATAATTGAAGACTCCGGAAGAGCTAATGTTTTACTACCCAGAGGAATGCAGGTGATAATAGAAAATGCCTTATATTCTCCTAAGTTTCAAAGAAATTTATTAAGCTTTAAAGCTATTCGACATAACGGATATCATGTTGAGACTGCATAAAAGGGAGATGTTGAATATTTTCACGTCAAAGGGGGTTTCTAATAATAAAAGAATTATGGAAATCTTAATTCCTTTGACTCTGGGTTGTATTACACATATCTTAGAACGATTGAATCGTATGCTACCGTACACCAGAAGTTACTAATGACAGTACATTTAATGTTTGGCATAACCGGTTGGGCCATCCCGGTGCAATTATGATGCGACAAATAATTGAGAATTCACGTGGGCATTTAATGAAGAACCAGAGGATTCTTCAAAGTAATGAATTATCATGTGTCGCTTGCTCTAAAGGGAAGTCAATTATTCTGCCATCACCAGCGAAAATAAAGAATGAATCCATAACATTTTTGGAGCGTATACATGGTGATATTTGCGGCCGATACATCCATCATGTGGACTATTTAGGTATTTCATGGTATTAATTGATGCATCGACTAGATGATCTCATGTATGTTGGTTATCACCACGCAACGTGGCGTTTGTGAGATTGCTTGCACGATTGATCCGATTAAGAGCGCATTTTCCAGATTATCCGATTAAGAAAATATGCCTTGATAATGCTGCTGAATTTACTTCCAAGGCATTTAATGATTATTGTATGTCTATTGGAATTGATCTTGAGCATCTCGTGTCACATGTTCATATGCAAAATGGTCTTGTAGAATCGTTGATTTAGCGCTAGCAGTTAATTGCAAGATCATTATTGATGAAGTCGAATCTTTCCTCGGTCTTGCTGGGGACATGCTATATTGCATGCAGCAACATTAATCCGCATCAGGCCAACAAATTAATAATGATGTCTCCCCATTACAAATGATTCATGGTCAAGAACCATATATTTCCCACCTAAGAATATTTGGATGTTCAGTATATGTTCCGGTTGCTCCACCACAACAAACAAAAATGAGACCTCAAAGGAGGTTGAGAATATATGTCGAATATGAATCTTCATCGATAATAAAGTATTTGGAACATCTAACTGGAGATTTATTTACGACCAGATTTGTTGACTGTCATTTTGATGAATTGAATTTTCCGACATTAGGGGAGAAAAGAAACAGCCGGAGAGAAATGTTAGTTGGAGTGAATTATCGATAAATCATTATGATCCTCGAACTAAAGAATGTGAACTAGAAGTTCAAAAGATAATTCATTTACAGAGTCTAGCTAATCAACTGCCAGAAAGTTTTACTGACCTTAATAGAGTGACTAAGTCACATATACCAGCTGTTAATGCTCCTGCAAAAATAGATATTCCTGCAGAAAATAGTATCGAGCCTAAGACACAACTAAAGTTTGGTAGGCCCTCGGGTTCCAAAGATAAAAATCCTCGGAAAAGAAAATGAGCAAATAATAATAAGAATGGTCCAATAGAGGATTTATCGACTAGAGAAGATTCGATGGGCATAAAAGATAATGATATTGAAATTCAGGTACCTGAACGTTCAGAAAATAATGATAATGAGGAGATCTCGATAAACTATGTCCAAAATGGAATAAGATGGAACCGAAACGAAGTCAACATTGACGATAAATTCTCAAATCGTAGCGCTACATGAAGTGAATGAGATTAATGAGAATGCGGATCATGAACCAAAGTCTGTACAAGAATGCAGACAAAGAAATGATTGGCCAAAAAGGAAAGATGCAATCGAGGCAGAATTAAAATTACTTGAGAAACGAAAAGTTTTCGGACTTGTAGTCCGTATACCAGAAAATGTAAAGTCGGTTGGATATAAATGGGTTTTCATTAGAAAGTGGAACGAAAACAGTGAAATTATAAGATACAAAGCATGGCTTGTTGCGCAAGGTTTTTCGCAAATACCGGGTATTGATTATAAGGAGACGTATTCTCATGTGGTGGATGCAACTACTTTTCGTTATATAGTAAGTCTGGCAGTACGAGAAGTTCTCGATATGCGTCTTATGGATGTTGTCACTGCTTATTTATATGGAACACTTGACAATGATATATATATGAAGCTTCCCGAGGGATTTCAGTCGCCTAAAAATTCAGGACCGCTAAACGAGTACTCAATTAAGTTGAATAAATCGCTTTATGGATTAAAGCAATCTGGACGAATGTGGTATAATCGCCTAACTGAATTTTTAGTGAAAGAAGGGTATCGGAATGATCAAACTTGTCCCTGCATATTTCTGAAAAGATGTAAAAATGAGTTTGTCATTATAGCAGTTTATGTTGATGATATCAATATAATTGGAACTCTTGAACAGTTGATCAAAGCTGTTGATTGTTTGAAAATGGAGTTTGAAATGAAAGATCTTGGAAAAATAAAATTTTGTCTTGGCCCGCAGATTGAATATTTGAAAAGTGGAATATTTGTACATCAAGAGACTTATACGAAAAAGGTATTGAATATATTTTACATGGATGAATCACATCCACTGGATATTCCAATTATTATTAGATCTTTAGACGTGAATAAATATCCCTTCAGACCACGCTAAAATGATGAATAACTACATGGTTCCGAAGTACCATATTTTAGTGATATTTGAGCACTAATGTACCTTATGAGTGATACGCGACCTGATATAGCGTTCGCTGTAAATCTATTGGCGAGATATAGTTCATCGCCGACTCTTAGACATTGGAATGGAGTTAATCGGATTTTTCGATCCTTAAATGAACATCTAATATGGGATTGTTCTATTCTAATGAGTCGAAAGCAAATTTAGCTGGGTACGCGGATACTGAATATTTGACTGACGCACGTAATGCTCGATCGCAAACAGGTCATTTGTTTACATGTGGTCGA
Organism: Linderniella brevidens; assembly: GCA_004919715.1. Lineage (NCBI taxonomy): Eukaryota > Viridiplantae > Streptophyta > Magnoliopsida > Lamiales > Linderniaceae > Linderniella > Linderniella brevidens. The sequence continues at coordinate 7,868,236 of SWDC01000148.1, forward strand.
ACCACTATTTCATGGCGGTCAGTGAAACAAACTTTAACAGCTACTTCATCTAACCATGCGAAAATTATCGCTATTCAAGAAGCTAGCCAAAAATGTGTTTGGTTGCGATCGATAATTGAGCATATCCAACAGACTTGTGGGTTGCTTTCTGATAAATTACTTCCAACGATCTTATATGAAGATAATGCGGCATGTATTGCCCAATTGAAGGAAGAATATATTAAAGGGGATAGAACAAAGCATATTTTATCGATTCTTCACCCATGATTAGGAGAAAAATGGTGATATTGATGTATAACAAGTGCGATCAAGTGAAAATCTTGCAGATTTATTTACGAAAGCACTTCCCCCCTGTAATTTTCAGGAAATTGGTATATTCAATTGGAGTTAGAAGATTTCGAGATTTGTAATAATATCATCATCAGGGGGTAAATACGTGTTGCACTCTTTTTCTCTTCACTGTGGTTTTTCCCATATAGTTTTTCCAGTAAGGTTTTTAATGAGGCAACAAATGAAAGTGTATCAAAAGGAATTATGCACTTTTTTTCTTTCACTAGGTTTCTATCCCACTTGATTTTTCCTAGTAAGGTTTTAACGAGACAAATTCTTTGAAAAACATCCAAGGGGGAGTATCATGAAATACTAAGATGTGGATGTTCTTAATGTTGATAAAATTAGGTTTATTAAATGTTGTAAAAATTAGTTGATTGTTGATGAGATAAGATAAGATGTGTTTAATGTTGTAAATGCTAGTTGAAATAGTAGAAAATTTTCTACTATAAATAGACCGATGTATTTGTATTGAATCATTTCGAAAACATCAACAATATTTTCTCTCTACAATTCCAGTGTTTATATTTCGATTCTTCTCTTTTTGTAATATTATAACAATATATATATTTCTTTTCATAATATCATGACCTTAATTCATTTGTGGCTGAAGATCTGATGGGACTATAGTAAGAGTGGACAACAAATTTTTGAAAGCTAACCCACTTCTGGTAAGTGTTCCAAGCTCCATGTTTCCGATATAATCACTTTTTTCGTTATATCTATAATGAATTTCCACGAGTATTTATTGTAGAATCAATCGTTCTATTTATTTACTGCTATTGTTTCATCTCGAAGTTTATAATATCTTATTCTATGCACCTGATATGTGCAGGTTTTCCGTACTCTATCTCTAACAAACGCATCTGCTGAGTAGGCACATTCGCTTTTGCAAATTGTTGAGTTAATGCTTTCTTCGCTGATGAAAGATTGCGATGCGACCGTAATAAATGCACCTTTGAAGGACTAGAGAGAGGGTGATTATGCCTCTCTGTTAGACTACTAACAACCCAAGAAGCTCCGATTGCGTCTTGACTATTGAAATTCTCGCCATACAACATGCTTAGAAATATTGTGAAATCTTTCCTTTCTTGATTCATTACTGTTGCCTTGTGTGGCCTCGATTTTTGTCTTTATAATAGCTTTTTAGAGCAAACGAATCTGCTTTTGGTCATTCTAGCACTGAATCCAACGTCTCTTGCATATTTATTGTAGAACAAAAATGCCTCATCTATCGAGGTGAATGACATCTCAGGTTTTGGTTTTATTTCATCTGCAACTTGGGGTATGTGTTGATGATCAACACCAGTAGATTCTTCCATTCTACCATAAAAGTAATGTGAATTGTGGAAAACAAGAAATATAGTGAAAAATCACCAAAATAGAGTTTTCACAAAGTTTCGTTACCGGTTGCGATTGATGACAACGGCCACGAGGATGACGGCCGACAACGGATGGATGGCTGAGGTACGCGATCCTGCGATTGCTCACACCCGCTAACAGGAAACAAAATTTTCTGGATAAAATAAGCTAAAAATTCTCTACAATATACGTTAATTTATATGATCAGGCGTGTCTAATACTATACCAGTGGTTGCGATATAGGCGACCACGATGCGAGGGGGTCGATGGTTCACAATCTCCCCCACCAATATCGACGAGCAAGCATCTACACCAAGATTCGATATAATAATATTATTATCTAATCACCCCCTCAGGAAAAAAAAATAATCATGCAAAAACACAATATTATTATCTAATTACCTTTCTTATTAGCCGTATTTCATTACTTTTTCAATCACAAGCAATTCACGATACAATAATGTTTTAAGGTGCAGAAGGGGTTCACGTGATTGGAAAAGAGACGCAGACAGGGTTTACGTGATTGTGTTTTAATTTCATGTCCCATTTAATTGTATTATTATTTTTAATTTAAGGTAATAGAACGTATGTTGATGTGGAATCTTAGTTACCACGTAGGCAGTGCTCACCAATGATGCCTATCACAGGTGAGTATTACAAAATTTCTCATATTATATATATATATATATGACCATCTCCAATTTGTATTTTATTTTAGTATAAAACACTAAAAAATAGTACGACTGTTCTCTAATGGGTACTCTACTTTAATGTTATTATAGTGTTGACAAACAACTGTACTCCATTTTTACTGCAACTCTATTTCTCCACGCTAAAATAACGTTATATTTTTAATTTTCATTTTTCTTCTTTTTAAATGTAAACTTGTTTTATTTATAAAATATTTTTATCATTAAAATAAGAAAATTAAAATCATATAAACGTCTTTTTAATATTCTATATTTTCGTTTTTATTTGAATGAATTTCGTATAACAATATTTATTTTTACATAGAGAATATGAATGTATTTGGTTTTAAATTAACATGCCAGTTATACAGTTACTACGTTTCTATATAAAAATAAATTATTATTTAATTTTCTAAAATATAAATAATAAATATTTTTAGGCATAATGTAAAGTTATATGATGTATTTGTTTTTATGAATAAATATAATAACAATACGTGGTAATATGTATGGAATATTATTTTTAGTGAAGAAAGTAGAGTCAATGGGTTGGAATAAAAATTAGTGTAGAAAATAAAGTTAGCGGGTTGGAATAAAAGCACTGTAGCAACAATATTTTTGTATAAGTTTAACTCTATTTTTGTGTTATGGGTTGGAGATGACCTTATTGATGTCCATAATTAGAATATTTGGGGTTTTGCAAATTATCGGTCTAGCTCAAGCGACAACCCACAACTTGGAGCATTGAAGATGTTGGAACCAAAGCTACATTAAGAATTTACATCATTGTGTATTATAGCTAAGATGATATATGAACTTACATACTCTTTTGGCATGTTTCATATAACATGGTCTATGTAAAAGGCTTGTTTCATCACTGGTAAAGAGAAACAAAAATATATCAAAAGGTACGTTCATAAATGTTTCTCTTTTTGCTTTCATATCATACTAATATTAGTAACAATATTACTATTAATATATATGAATAATTACACCAACACCCCATGTTAGGATCGGGTCGGTAATAGGTAGTGTTTAGGGGAGGGGGTGAATGAACACTAATCAGATTTTTCGAAGTGTTTGACTCTTAGTACCGAAGGGTTTCGGTACTATGTGTATTTTGTGTTCTTATACTTGATTCACTCAGTGACGCGGAAGTTATCACTGCTGAGTACCGAATAGTATAGTGTTTGTGTTTGTGTTCGTATTTGTGTTTGACACCGAAGTTGTTTGTGGAAGTTCGAAGTGTTAATGAACTCATACGTCTCTCCTTCTTCCCTCAGGAAGACACCCTTAGAAGTATGGTTTACTTAAGGTACAACATACACCTTCTAACTACAACAGTTTTTTACAGTCCGTTGTTTACAAAATCACACTTGAATATGAACACTCAAGAACGTAGACTTAAAGCTCTTTTTCGTACAAAGTGATTACAAGTGCTAAGATTTGATATACTACGTCTTGAGGTTCTTCGGCCTTTTATACTTCGCGCTCATGAAGTAGCCGTTGCGATTTGAACGTCTGAGCCCGCTCTTGCTGCATTTACTTCTTTGCCTCTTTTGGGTACTGCGGCTCTCAGTGTTGACTCTGCGTCTGGGTACCGCTTTTGCCTCTTTGAGAAAGTCTTCTTCTTTCCTCCATTACTCAGCGCAGCCTTGCATTCAATGCGTTCCAGTCTGCTGTCTGCACCTTGTCCCTCCTTGACAGATGATGTTGCAGATCCGGTACTGGCTTGCTCCAGGTGATATCCAGTCCTCCGTAGTGGTTTCGGTACCGACGGTTCCAGTTGCTCAATCACCAAAACTAAGTATCCATCACCCCATGTGGTATCATCTTGGACATTTCATCTTGGACCTGGTTGTGGGTGCAAACGATCAATATATTTTCAGAGTTAAAGCTCGGGTCGTGTGGTCATTTACCCGACGAGCACAAACTTAAATTCCAAAAGTGAAAATTTAGATACAAAAAAGTAAAAAAAAAAAAAAAAAAAGTAATAAAAGACAACAATTCTAGAGAAGTCCAAGCTCGACAACCATGGATTCAATCGTCGAGCCGGCTCCATATATATATCGTTCACCACTAACTGTATATTTTCTGAGAGAAAAGGCTGTCATGTCCACACTATTAACACGAATGTATTATATGAAGCCGTGAGATTCAATCAAATAACGCAGATAAACATTCCGTGGAACAGAGAGCTTTACCAGCAGCAAGAAATGAAAAAATGTTTGAAAGAGAGATCTCTTACAGCTTAAGCTAACAAGAAGAAACAGCGACACATACAACCTCGTCATAGAACAATAAACTCTTGTTGCCTTAACACATTCCTCTATACACTCATAACATTAAATCCTGCACCATGCGAACAGGTATAACAATTAATTGTAAAAATTGATGATCATGAGTGTGCTTTGAGGCCTTTATTCAAATGCCAAGTTGGCAATAGTTAGCGTAATCGATCTCCTTCAATCTTAAGCAGCACAGCATGCACTCTGGCAGATCTTCTGCTTTATTTCCCTGCATTATTATATAAACATAAACAAAATGGCAAAAAAAATTTGAGACATTGGAAACTTCTCAGGTGTTTGCGGTTTCAGCACAAATGTATCTTACCTGAATTGTAAGGCCAAAGTCAAAGACACAGTGCTTGATTCTATCGTGGAAAGACTCGAATCCCTTTCGAGCGATGTAACTGAATCTGTGTATATCCAAATCGATCTCAAGGTAATTTCCCCCCTGCAGAAAAAAATAAGGGTGGGTTTCATTTTCCAACATCGTTAACCAAAATATGTTCAAGAATTTTCTTGCAAGAATAAGGAAAAAAAAAACTTTACCAAGTAAAACTCATGCTGTGGACGTGTAAGGACGGGTTTCTCGTTATAAGCCTGCATGAGTTTCCTCTCGGCTGAGCTTAACTGAAGGTCCTCAACGTTTGCCACTCGGGCCAAAATCTTTAATCTTTCTCTGATGGGTGCGTTCGTATCCTTCGGGAAAGCTTTTATCTTCTCTACTTCATTGGCGATTACTTTCTGCAATGATAGAAAAACATATAATTTAATACGTAGAAGCTTGTTTGATCGAAGAAAAAGTTTGCTTTTCGTTTACCTTGATATTCTCACAAAAATGAATTGGTAAATCATTCGAATAATTTTCGGAGAGCTTGAAGTAGAATACATAATTCACTCCCGCTCCGTCATAGTCGTTTTGAAATATAGCAGCGGGATACAGCGGAATCTGTACAATACGCAAGAGAATATTTTAGCCGAGAAAACATAACGAACGAAGCTTCTTCATTTAATTGAGAATCACATACTAATTGTAAACTACCATGTTGTCACCTCAGCTTATAGATTTACAAAAGTACTCATATTGCCAGCTGTTTCAGTGTTAAAAAAGATATTGCAGGATAAATATTACGGGTAGATTATAAGATTGAATCACTAAGTATACCAACTTTCGTTTTTGGGTCACTATGTTTGATAATTGCAAAAATAAGTCACTAATTTCGTATGTCTTAACAAAATTGGGACACCGATCAAATTTTCAAGATAATCGCCAGAAATCCAACGTGGCGGATGACATGGATTATTCCCCACACACATGGCTGTTGACATTTCATCGGCCACGTCGGAAGGCGATTTTTGCCAAAAAATTGACATGTGACCTAATTTTGTTAAGACATACAAAGTTAACGGCCTATTTTTGCAATTATCAAACATAGTTAACCAAAAACGAAAACGGGTATACTTAGTGACCCAATCTTATAATGTTGCCTACATATTACCATTTTGAACATGAGGAGGAAAATCAAACTCGTGAATGCGTCCTTAAAAATGGGTTTTAAACTAAAATGGAAAAAAATATCTCGATTACAATGTAAGAGAGTTGATCGGTGCTCTTATCTTACCTGGAGATTTACCACAAGAAGAGACGGGATTTCCCCGTAAGAATCAACAGAAGGCAGTTCAACAAATCGAGCTATGTGATCAATCTTGCGAGGCGATAAGAACACGTCTACTCCAAAGGGAGCATAAGCAGCGTTGTTCGAAGCAAATTCCTTCTTTTTATCTCTGGCAAAACAACACACAACATAGGGATCAATCTATAAGTTCACTACATCTTATAAAAAATCAAAGCAGTTCACAAAACATAGTAAAAAAATTCGACAGCTTTACTTGTGAAAATTCTGTCCCCGGACTTTGAAGGTGTTTGGCTCGATCAGTGACCAAGACTCTGGCACCATCTTCTCCGATGGCGAGCACCTAATTTGAGAACCCGCTATTGGTCTATGGATCACCGGTTTCGATGGTGCTGAAGGCATTAACAAATAGAATTACTTGGCCGCTAATGTTACACTAATCATGGTGTGAGAAATATCTTCTTGTAGTGAACATTTAAAATTAGAAAAAAAAAAGTACCATTGACGTACCTATTGAGTTGTTCTCCTGTGGCTCTTTCCATTTAAACGAAGGAGTAATGGAGAGTCTTTTCTTAAAGCTGGTACCCCCTAGACCGTTCGGTTTTTTCTTACCATCTAAGGACTCGTCGCATGCAAGACAAGGGAGCAGAGAATTAGACAGGAAACTGCAATTGTGTAATGCAGACGATTCGTCCTTTTCGGCAGTCTCCTGATTTCTCTGCTCGTTTTCTGGTTCCTCAAAGCTCGGTCGAAACTCGTTATTAGAATTAATAGCAAGATTCGAGAATCTCGGTGTGACGCCGGTCGATATAGATCCAGCTTGCGATACATCTGATAACAATAAAGGACAATTTTGACTTATGAGCATGCTTTCTTTTTCTTCTTCGAATGCAAGCGAAAAATGTGATTTAAGCAGCTTAGAATTTACCATCTTGTACACTATAAAATTCGTCTTCACCATCAGAAGAACTAATCACTGAATCTGGATCGTGCCAACACTCGTTGTTACCTGCTGAAAAAAATCATATAAACATTGCAAAGCTTTTATCATCTCAAAAACAGGCTCCATTACCATTATCAAGCTGCATTTACCTCATCAATCATAAATAATTAAATCAACAAGAAGAACAACGCTGTACCCTATAGCTCTGTGGAAACGATGCAAGCCCGTACAAACATAGGAAAAATGAAAATCAACGCGGATGAATTTCGGACTTTGAGCTAACCCAGGAAAATTCAAAACGAAATCGCATAACTGAATAATCAAAACCTTGGAAAGCAGGGTTGTTGTAGGAAGTCTCCGATGGCTCGGCCCTCTTTTTATTGGAAGATCGATGGGCGCTTGTTACTCGCCTCGCTCTCCTCTTCCGCCGGCGTTTCTGCAAGTTTAATTTACCCTTCACACCGACGCATCCTTGCGGCTTCGATCCACAAACACCCATCTATTTTTTTTCTCAGATCCTGAAATTCCGATCTTCTTAGGGGAGCCGAGTAGAGCAAAAATTGGGGGAACCAATCAATCAATCAATTCGAGTCCGCGAGCGAGCCATATAAGAGATGGGTAGTTGTTGTAAGTAATGCCACACCAGCATTCAATACCAAACAAGAAAGGTGCGAAAGCTTAACTTCATTGAATAAAAAGTATTTATTTAGAAGAGATTTGGCTTCGGTCAATGAAATGTGGGATTTGTTGACCTGCAATGATATAATGCCGTAACGCTTTTCCCACCCCGATTTATTATTATTGTCTATTTTATATTCCTCGTGCACTAAAGTCTAAAACAATATCTATGATGATAACCGCGTCAAAAACATGTCGATGAATTAATTTAAATACTTAAAACATATCAAACATCTCGGTTTTTAAAATCTGATTTTAGAATAGGATCGAAAAATTTATTAAGGTTTAAGTTAGAGATTAAATAGGAATAAAATCAACGCATAGATGCCTCCAACAAAATTTGTTTTTTTTTTCAAAGAAAATTAGTATTTTAAATATGCTTGATGTGTGTACTCGAATATATAAATATATACTACTTTATATTTTAGGAGTAATTTTTAATATAACATCTTTTATAATAATTTTAATTTAATTGTATATTACTTTTAAATATATGAAATAAATTTGGATTTTGAATAGATGAAAAATTTTTAAATGATATGAAACTACTTTAAAATCGTTACTAAGCACTCCGGTACCGTTTCTAAATAGGGCAGATATAAAAATCAATACAATGACTAATATATTTTACTGGATTCTTACCATTTTCGAAGTTCAGCGTTGTGAAAGGTCGATTCAGTGAATTTACTTTTTAGTGCCTATCAATATTAACAAATGTAATTTACACTTAAATCTTGCTTGTGTATCAATTTGTGCCGAGATTGTTGAGATTCTAATTAAATGGGTGTTGTCCCACATCGAACAAATTAAGCTCTTAAATCAACTATATATATCAAGAGTCACTCCACCTATCACCAATTGATTTTAGGATGAAGACCTAGATTTTTAAGATAGTATCATTAAATAAACTATATATCAAGAGGCACTCTACCTATCACCAATTGGTTTTAGGATGAAGACCTCGATCTCTAAGATGGTATTAGACCAATACTTCTGCTCGTGAGCTGGTTCGATCTTCTCTCACCGCCACCCGATTCATATGTCCACGTGTTAGGCCGGTCATACCACACGTGATGGGGCATGTTAAGATTCTAATTAAGTAAGTGTTGTCCAAATCGAACAAATCAAGCTCTCGTAATCATCATATATATTCAAGAGGCAACACAACCTACAACCTTGGAGTTACCTCTTGAATATATATGGTGATTAGGAGAGCTTAATTTGCTCGATGTGGGACAAATAATCTCAACAAAGATGTCCAACTTAATCTCACATCGATTAGTGAAAAAATGTATATAGCTTAATAGACTGCTTAATTTTTCATCAATTGATAGAATGGAATAGCTTGACTAACACTTATTTTATGTCACAATTTCATTATTAAATTCACAAATAGTATTAGAAATGGGCTTTGACCAGGAGTGGGATTCCATTCCACAATGTTCGTTTGTAGTTTAATAACGAATGCCAGTAGAATACCCAAAATGGTCCTCGATGTTTACCCTATGAGCCAATTTAGTCTCCGATGTTTCGTGTGAACCAATTTAGTCCCTCATATTATCGATTTTGAACCAAATTGGTCCCTCCGTTAGTAATTCCGTCGATTTGGATAGAAAATGACATGTGTCGACGCCTGATTGGTATGACTTTCTTCCCTCTTAAAATCTAAAAAATAATAATAAAATTAAGATTTAAAAAAAAAAAGGTTAATCTCTCTAAAAAGGAGAAAAACAAATAAATTAAAATAATAAAAAAAAAAATAAAAAATGAAAATAATATATAATAAATTTTATTTTCGTTTTTATTTTTTATTAAAAATGCGAAAAAATATTTAAAAAATAGGAAAATAATAAAAAAATATATATTTTATGTTTTACTTATATATTAAAAAACTAAAAAATATTAAAAAAATAAAAATAAAATGAAAAAATAAAATATTAAAAAATATATATATATTTACGGGAATCTCATTATGATATATAAATTGGATATTTTTTGTTTATATATTATTATATAAAAAATATGTAAAAATATTTCTAGGTCCCCACAAAGTCGGAGACGGGGACGATTTCTTCCCCACTAACGAGACGAGATTCCCGTAAATATAATATTTTATTTTAGTATTTATTTTAATATATCCAATTTATTTTTTGTCGAGATTCTCGTAAAAAATATCCAATTTATATATTATAATATAAAAATATTGTAAAGAATTTCCAAGCAATGACACCTTCTTTCTCGTTAACTAGACGAGAACAGAATGAGATTCCCGTAAATATATTATTTTTTTAATATTTTAATTTTTCATTTTATTTTTATGTTTTTTAAATATTTTTTAGTTTTTTAATATATAAGTAAAACATAAAATATATATATTTTTATTATTTTCTTATTTTTAAATATTTTTTGCATTTTTAATAAAAATAAAAACGAAAAAAAAACTTTTGTTATTTTTTAAATTTTATTTTATTTGTTTTTCTCTTTTGTAGAGAGATAAACCTTTTTTTTCTTTTCTAAATCTTAATTTTATTATTTTTTTTATATTTTAAGAGGGGAGAAAGTCAGCCCAATCAGGCGTCGACACGTGGCATTTTCCATCCAAATTGACGGAATTACTAACGGAGGGACCAATTTGGTTGAAAATCGACAAATGAGGGACTAAATTGGTTCACGCGAAATATCGGAGACTAAATTGGCTCATAGAGTAAACATCGAGGACGATTTTAGATATTCTCCCACGAATGCGCGTACAATGCTGTGTTTCTTCGCACGTGTTAAGGAATATGTTATTGCAATTGTACTTGAATCTCGTGCGCCTTTGACCAAAACACGAGAAAGCGTGTTATGTGTCCTATTTTTTTTAGTAAACGACAAATTTAATTCTCTAATTATACCAAAATTTCATTGTTTGTTCTCAAACTTTAAAATGTGTCGTTTTGATGCCTAACTTTGTAAAACCGTTCATTTTTTGTTCTTTTGACCTAGAGAACCGGAAAAAGAACCAAAAAGGAAAAATTTTGCAAAGTTTAGAAACCAAAACGGCACATTTAAAAGTTTGAGCACCAATAGTTAGAAAAACCTTTTTTTTTTGTCTAACTATTGATGCTTAAACTTTTAATGTGCCGTTTTGATTCATGAACTTTGCAAAACCTTTTCTTTTTGGTTTTGTTACCGATTCTCTATGTCAAAAGAACAAAAAAAGAACGGTTTTCCAAAGTTTAAGCACAAAAACGGCACATTAAAAAGTTAAGCACCAACAGTGAAATTTTGATATAGTTGAAGCATCAAATTTAACATTTACTTTTTTTTTTCAATTATGTGTCCTATTCACCATATACACATGTGGTCTTTGATATAACATACAAACAGCGATTATGGTGCACATCTATACTTTGCATCCTTTTTACTGTACTAGTGGGGATGCAGAAAAGAAAATACATCATCAGAGTTGCTAACAGATCCATTGATTTATTTTAAATACATTTCTACTTTTGGGTTTTTTGACATTGGAAGGTGAGAATTTTGTACGGGCCTATTAGCCCATATATGGGCTCAGATGGCCAACGTGCTTGGGTCAAGCCAGTAAGGCCCAGAAAGAAATGCGAAGGAAACTTCTAAGTCGATCAATGACTCTTTTCTTCCCGTGACAATCAACCCGAGGCCTTATCTTGTAATCGAAGGATTTTTTCCCCTTTTTTTTTATTTTTCCGGCACCTTCTAAGTCCCTGCATATTTATGTATATGCAAAAATGTTGCACGTCTTTTGGTGAGTGACCAAAGATTGCTTAGTTTGGGGCAATGTTGTAAAATTCGATTGGCCTTAGGCTTGCGCTCGGAATAGGACTAGCGCATAGACGGTCTAGACGGGGCGGGGCCTAGGCGGTTCTATGTGATTTTTAGCCGAAAATTAGACGGTATACATATTTTTCATTATTTTTTCTATATATCAAATATAATAATATTTTACCAAAGTAATGTCCATCATTTATACAAATATTCTAAATAAATAATGCCATTCACAACAATTCACCAAAATAAGATTAATAAAAATTTAGTCTTTTTTATTTATAATTTCTTGGAAAATGATTGTGTTATTAAATATTTAAATAATTAAGAAAGAACAGTTTGTATTCGTTAATCATTAGTGTTTCATTTAATGTTATCGTTAAATATCAACTTAGAAATGCTTGCATTTAATGATTTCCCAACAACAATTACATAAAAAAGAAAAAGAAAAGAGCAACGATTGATTGTGTGCTGCTGATTGAGGCCCAACGGCACCCCACTTAATCGGACATCATCTCATTAAATTTTCACAACAAATGCATTTGTCCCAATGTTTTGAGAACGTTGTCTACATAAAGTGGGACAACATTTGGTTAGATATTGCACAGCTGTGTTGGCACATACTGATTATGCCGACTAATTTCTGAAAAACCGGCCTAATTAGCCCGAATAGTTTGCATGTTCGGCGCGTATGATGCACATAGGCAGCTGCCTAGGCCGAGTTTTACGACACTGGTTTGTGGGAGTTTTGCCAGCAACGGAAGATTCGTTCTTCAAACAGACTTATATATATATATATATATATATATATATATATATATGCATAAACGAAGTGGTAGCCCATATACATCATAATATGGGCTTTTTTCTTCTCACTTTCAGTGTCCTTGATTGTTTTGTTACTTGATACCTTAAGGAGGAACTTCACAACGCAGAAGAAAGTTAAATCATCACTAATCTTGCACGGGCTCGAATCCGATAAGCATATCTTTCTAGCCAACTAGCAGTTTATGTAAACTTAAGACGCGGTTTCCTTGATTCTTAATATTTAGGCCTACTTCTACATTTTCATGATCATTTTGGCGTTTAATTTTATTATGCTGGAGTATATATTTAAAGTGGGAGTTAGGTGGTCTTTAAGACCCATTAAGGAAAGAAGAGAATAATAGTCTTGTGTTGATATGCTACGTCCTAATATCAATGAGAAGACAGTGAAAGACTATATCAATGGAACATGAATTCCATTTCTTTCATAGGATCTTTAACATGCTATTGATTCAATCCAAGAACAATCACAATAATAAATATAGAGAGATGGCTTAATCCATTGAAGGTTTGATTATCTTCACATTGTTTGTTGACTTGATTTCTGCTTCGTATTTTACGTCCTTTTTCTTGATGTTTATCAAAGGATTTTTCTTTTTGTATTTAATAACTATCCATGCTCATCAATGAGTTTATGCCGTACTTATCAGTTTATCCACGTAGAGAAATTTCCTTCTTTTTTTCGGGGGAAAACAAGGCATAAACTAAAGAAGCTAAGTAGATATTACAAGCCGGGGTAAGGAGACCCCTATTATATCCCCTATGAGTAGGGAATAAAGCCACTATGCAGATATCTGATTACAAATGTGAACACCGAAGGGTTTAGTTGATGCTTCTCTGGCTATCCAATCCGCTCATTAATTTCCTTCTTGATAAGTGTGACATATAGTAACTGTCCAGTCACGGGAGATAAGATCTTAAGTTAAATCCACCATGGGCTTTAAGAGTAGTGAGTGAGAGCACTTTTGGGTGAGAATATCATGAAGAGTAAGGAATCAGGGCTATTTTAAAAAATAGACCTTGACCAAAGAAACTTTAAAAAACTAGACTCTTTGACTCTTTTTTTTGGTCAATAGACTCCACTTTAATTATCTTTTAATTATCTTTTCATAATCATTTTTAATAATAAAAGAAAAGAACGTTGCAAAAAAGAAAAGAAGAAAGAAATGATATTTCAGAAAAATAAAAAATTATGAAAATTACATAAATTGCATTAACGCCATGAACAACAACCTGCATCTACCATGAGTGCATCATATCTATAAATCTTGAAGAAGAAAACACTATGAAAACACCTATATTCGCATTCACTGAGCCAATCGACGATTTATGCTCGAGATATGTAGAAATAACCAAGAACTAAGCACATTAAAGCTACATTTCGCACCAAGTTTTTTTTTTTTTTTTTGGGTTTCGAATTTTTCACTTGAATGCCATGACTTTCCAGTCAATTAGCTGCGAAATTGAATGGGTTTCGATGGATACGATGAGGGACTGTGATTCTGGCAAAATTCGAGCTCAATCGATGCTTTTTTCTGATCTTCGCATATTAAATCTGGATCACCTGTGCAGGGGACCCACACATATGCATGGTCCCCTGCATATGCGCACGGGTCCCCTGCATATATGCTCAGGAGACCCGTGCATACGAGCAGGGGGCCCATTCATACGAGCAGGGGACCCGTGCATACGAGCAGGGGACCCGTTCATATGAGAAGGAGACCTATTCATACGAGAAGGAGACTCGTCCGTTCATACGAGCAGGGGATCCAATATCTGTAATCTATATAATGTTGAAATTTCTTATGTAATATAATTTTTGAAACTCATTTTTACATATGGTGCATGTATTATGGAAAAACACAACCAATAGTTCTATTCATAATTTTCTAGATGCAAATGGATTATAATTCCACAACCCACTATTTTTATTAACAATCAAGAGACTCAATTTCTAAAAAGAGTTGTAAAATGCAGTCATGGAGTTTGCCAAATACGTTATCTAGATGTTGCTCGAGAAGAAATTTGTATGAAAAAGGTTGCCAAAAGAGTAGAACTTTTGCAATCAGAGAATGCACAAATGATGGAAAAGATTCGTACATTTAAGTTTAGGAAATAGAGCTGGTAAGAAATTTTGTTAATTTGAATATTAAACAAGCAAATTCGAAGAAAAAAAAAAAGGTGACTAAACAAGCAAATGCGGAAAAATGCTTTAGTTTTTGTTCTGGTTGCGTCATGAATTTTGTTTGGAGTATTTATTTGTATGATAAGTATCTGAACAAGTAAATTATAGTTTGTTAAGTGTTGAAATAAGGAGTGAGTAAATTATATGCAATTAAGAAAGCTTTATAATACATGAGATGTGTGTACATATTAATTTGGTGTTTGAAGTTTGAAACTTAGCCGAATGGTTTTGAACTTTGATTATACTTGAAATACTAACCAATGTTTATCATATATTTACTAAAAATTTATAAATACTAATCAAATTACGTTATATATTTACTAATCGATTTATATTACATAATTGAAATGTTTTGAAATACTTAGATTGACTTTACACTTGAAGTACTATCCAAGTTGGTATTATGAGTAAAAATCTATGTGGTATTGTAAACATGTAACATTAATTTATATTTTCACATGTAATTAATAGCGATGAATCTAAAGTAGGTTATCATAATGATGATAAATATACATACGTTTATATATGCTAGAGTATGACTCTTTGCGTTTCTGGAATATGGAGATTCAATCAATCTCTTCCATCAACATATTTGATTCCGATCAATAGATATGCTAGTAACGTGTTGATGTTTGCGTAATGTGTTATCTGTCACATACCACTTAGTCGGCTAAGATTTAGGGACATTAGCAGTTTCAGATTAAAGGTTTATGGTATATGATTTAGGGTTTTATGGTATAACGTTTATGATTTAGGGTATAAGGCTTAAGGTACACTAAAGTTAATGCAATTCTATCAATTGCATATATGTGTGGGTCCATTGCATATGTGCATGAGTCCCCTGCACATATGTACACGGGTCCCCTGCGCTTGTTCAGTTGGTTGGAGAGGTTAAAGTTTTTCGCTAATACTACGAGATATCTGAACGAACTGCTCTCGATAAATTCAGACAGCTCAACATCATTCACAAAAGAAATAATTGTTTCGCTTGCTTCGACATACTTGGCCGTCAGAATTAATCTGCATACGAAATTCCGATCTTGATTGGTCATTTGTGTCCTCAACACAACCTGTAAAACCATTATATTAAAATTCAGGAGAATGATATATTCACGGGTCCCCTGGGCAACGTGTGTAGGTTCCAACACGAGCGCTCAAGGGATCCAAACACGAGCGCTCATGGGACCAAAACACGAGTGCTCAGGGGACCCAAACACGAAATCTCAGGGGACCTAAACACGAACTCTCTTAGGGGACCTAAACACGAATTCTCAGGGAACCCAAACATGAACACTCATGGGACCCTAACATAAACGCTCATGGGACCCAAACATGAATTCTCAGGGGACCCAAACATGAATGCTCAGGGGACCCAAACATGAATGCTCAGGGGACCGAAACACGAACGCCCAGGGGACCCAACACGAATGCCCAGGGGACCCAAACACGAACACTCAGAGGACCCCAACATGAATGCTCAGGGGACCCAAATATGAACGCTCAGGGGACCCAAACACGAACGCCCAGGGGACCCAAACACGAACGCTCAGGGGACCCAGGGGACCTAAACACCAATACTCAGGGGACCAGATGTGACATAGGAACCCATTCACGTTCCTCACTGAGCGCAGAGTACCCTGTGTATGAGTCTCCTACAGCCCATACGACCGTGCATACAACCCCATAAAACGAAATGCTAAAAGCACCGCAAAAAATCAAAGTAATGAATTTGCCGAGCAGACAAAACTCTAATTCTCGACCATCGCACTGCTTGCCATCGATATTCTTGTGTGATTCTGGGTCTGGGTCTCTGAGAAATTGAGTCCCGCTCCAATGAATTGCAGTAAAATCGACGATGAAAGTGACGAGTGAATTTCGGGAAGAACGGTTAAGGTGGAAACAGTCACACTGACACGTTTTTACTGGTTTCCATTAAAAAAAATAGATATTTATTAATTGTAAAAGGTTAACAGTTGGGACTGCACTAAATAAGGGCAATATTGTCTTTTACGTTACATTAGTAAGGGTATAGTTGTACTTTTAGAAGGAGGAGCCTATTTTTTTAAAAATTTATGTTTGAGGAGTCTATATACTCAATTAATCCAAGGAAACATCTTCTGCTATAAGCGGACGACATCTGTATTCCATGCCATGCGGAACCAATGAGGATGTCGTAAAGCTCCACAATGACCGGCGTGCAATGTCCGATGTTCTGCATATACCCAATTATCTAGTTACCATCCTCATCATGTATAAGCCCACCCGCACTTGCCAAGCCAGGGTTTCCTCACGAGGCTCCATCGGTGTTGAGTTTTAAAACCTGCGGTGGAGGTTTCGTCCAATTTATGAAGGTCCAGGAGCAACGTTGCTTCGGCATCACGGAAAGGGCGAGCTTCCAAGCTCGGGAGAAGCTTTCAGCAGTTCGACGAATGATGGTTGCTGTAGTTTTCGGGATCCGCGTCTCCGATTGAAATATTACTTCATTTCGCCACGTCCATAGAAACCATCACCCTGTTGCATATGTACTAGGGCAAGCCCGGTCTTGTTCATGTAAAAGACTTAATATTGTCTACTCTAGGAGATCGGAAGAGAAAAATGATGTAATTAAGAGGGAGGGACTAGCAAAATGCATGTGTTGCGAGCTTTGGGACAGTCTCGAAGAACATGAAGTGTTGACTTCACCGAGTCTGGGCAAAGAAGGCAATGAGCTGAAGATGAGAGAAGACGGCGAAATCTATTTTTCATTGGTGAGTAGTCTGCAATGAGCTGTTAACCATATGAGGAAACTAATCCTCTGAGGTCTTATCAATTTCTGAGATTGATGAGCTTCCATGTGACCTTTAGTCAATGCGGAATATATCGATGATACCGATTACTCTCCATGAGTCGATCCCATCCACATAAGAAAATCTTCATTATAATTGAATGTCGTGGTGGCGTAATGCTAGCTAGTCGAAGCAATGTGAATTATTGAGAAAGGGTGAAATGCTATCCAATTTCCATATTATATTGTCCCCTATGTAAATTCGAATCGGTCTATTTTGCTCAGTGGTAAGACTCCATAGCCATGGAGCTAAGTGGGGTGATGAGTAAGTTTATCTCTATTATAATTAAGTCATTCTTGAGAATATTAGAGTGTTTTTGTATGATTATTAGTGTGTTTACTCGTGTTTACGTTTTTGTAGAACTTCAAGACGGTAATGGAAATAAATCGAACGAAAACGGACAAAAACAAGCAAATTTAGTTTCTAGAACTTTTTCGTGGCCATGAAAAATAGAGTAGAAGCTGTGAAGAAGCAGCATGAAGCTAGATGTAGTTGCTGGATTTTTTTTCGTGGCCATGAAAAATCGAGTTTAGGCCGTGAAGAAGAAGAAGAAGCAACCTCCATTCATCAAGCTGAAACTCGTCATGGCCGTGAACAATCGAGGATAAGCCGCGAAGAAATATCAGAAAGTGTAGAATCCGACCCCGACTCGTTCACGGCCGTGAAGAATACTTCCGAGGCCGTGAAAACTGCCGACTTAAGCTAATCTTTCGGATTTCGGCCCATTAAGCGGAGATATCATGCCAAGTATAAATACCAATCCTAAAGGACGAAAAAGGGTGGAGAAAAGGACGAAAAAGAACCCCAGAAACACCCTCTTGGTGATTTCTAGACGCGGGAAAAAGGGGATTTGCAAGATCAATCAAGCGAAGAACACGAAGATCAACCCGAAGCCGAATCGTAGGGGAGATATTTTTCTCTATCGTTATTTTCGTTCTTCGTTGTTCTTTCTTTTCACATGAGTAGCTAAATCCAGTTGTATTTGACATTAGATGAATCCTAGCGAGATTGAACCTCTGTTTTGAATATTTTATCGTCGTTTTTAAAAATATTATGATTCGTTTACAAACTTTGTTTTGGTTTCGGTTATGTCTATGTAATCGGAGTCATTTATTTGTCTTAATTATGTCTATGTAATTTAAGAAAAATTCTGGGAAATCGTAAGCTACGCTCGAAAGAGGTGCGATAGATTAGACCTCTCGTAAGAGAACGGAATAAAATTCAACGCTAGAAATAGGTTGAACTACCCCGCCGGATTAGGTTCAAATGTAATAGTGGAATTCATCGTGTATTAATGCGATTCTATGAATTATAGTGAGGGAAGCTTGCCCGGCTATTAATTTTGGATTAGTTGTCGCGTGTTTATATGATTAGTAAAGTTACGTCCGGTTACATGAATTCGTACGCATGATTTTGGAATTCTCACGGTCTAATAATTAGTAAAATCTCCGTAAAGATATGTTTAGCAATTTCAATCGAACTAGGGGGATTCAAAGTCTCAAATACGCTTGTTTTCATAAAGTCGTCTTTATCATTTATTTCGTAATTTTAATTTAATTTTTTGTTTACGTTTTCGTACAACAAATCAATCTTTTTCACTAGAATATTTAAACTACGGTTTTCCTAATTGCATAGTTCCTTTGGGTTCGATACTCGAATACTCACCGCTTCTATACTACTTTCGATAGATGCACTTGCCTATTGAGCGTAGAATAGTTTGTAGATTATTTGTTTTATAAATATTATTACTAGCTCATCACGTAGCAAGTTATAGAATCCATATATCCTTCCAAAATTGAACCCGCACACCATTACCAAGACCCCAACCCATCAAGTGTTGGAGATCGTTCCAGGCTTCCGTCATACCGCTCCAAAGCCGTGAGTCTCCGAGTTTAACCTGCAGAGACAAATCTTCCATCCACCGTCCGGGGTACTTACTTACCAGAGTTCTTGCCCAATACTCATTTGGTCTGGTGATCAATCCCCAAACCGCTTCCCGAGCAATGCATTATTCAATTCTCGAAATTAGCAAAGACTGAGCCCTCCCTCTGATTTATAACCAGTGATGACATTCCAATTAACGAGATGAATTCGCCTACTATTCTTAGTGTGGCCCCACCAGAAAGTTCCTGCAGAGCTGGTCGATCTTCAGAGAGACATGAGCGGGGAAACGCAAGATATGCATCGCATAGGTTGGCATTGCTTGAAGGATCGAGTGTCAAGAGTAGACTAGCCATCTTAAGAAAGGGATGATGTCGACCAGCTACTCAGTCTACTGTTAATCCTGTTGATTATATCGTGAAACTTTGTGGTGTGTGGTCGTCCATGAATTACAGGTATACCTATGTATTTACCGATGTTAGACGTGGTCGAAAAACCTCCAACGTCAGCTATGGTAGCTTTCTCAGCCTCTAAGACATTTTGGATAAGAACATGATCGTGTTCTGTACATTTACTCTCTTGCCCGAGACACCTTAAATCACCCCAATTTGTTCTACAGAGGTTTCAATAAATAAGATGTCGTCCGCAAACATGAGGTGAGAAGTAGGTGGACATGTGGTGCCCATTCTGATCGGTGTCCATAGGCCCCCTTGAACCAAGTCCATAATAGCATGTGAGAGTTGTTGGACGAAAAGGTATGGTGATAGTAGGCATCCTTGTCGAATCCCACGCACCATTTGGAAAGATTTTCGGACTTCTCTGTTCCATATTATCCGCATTGATGCAGAGGTGACGTGATCCATTATGACTCGTACTAAGAAGTCTTGTATACCGACAAGCTTGATAGTCTCCTCTAAGAAGTCTCCGGAGATCCGATCATAGGCCTTTTCTAGATCTACCTTTATTAGCATAAACTTCTTCGAGCATTTCATTCGTCCAACGGAGTTCTTGAGCGATGATTACATGATCTCGGATATGTCGCTGTGGCACTAAGCTCGACTGATTAGGAGTGACTATGTCTTGTACTAGGCTTAGTAGCTTGTTGGAATGATCTTTGTTATTACTTTGTACGACACATTGCACAAGCTACTATGTCAGAATTGATGATACGTCTCTGGTCGCTCAGTCTTCGGTATTAACACTAAGAGTGTTGAGTTAATCGTGTCTAGGAAAAGACTTTCGCGAAAGATGCCCAAGACGTAGCTTAAAGTTGAGTCAGAATTAATTTACAGTATGACTGATGGAAAAGGCATGGAATCCATCGGGCCCCGGTGCTTTATATGGTCCTAAGAGAATAAGACTTTCTTTATCTCCTCAGGTGTGGCTGGATGATTTAAATTGGTAATGCTTTCTGCAGTTAGTGGCAGAAACGAAGCTTTAGTAGATAGGGTTGTTA
The DNA here is from genome assembly GCA_004919715.1 of Linderniella brevidens. Lineage (NCBI taxonomy): Eukaryota > Viridiplantae > Streptophyta > Magnoliopsida > Lamiales > Linderniaceae > Linderniella > Linderniella brevidens. The sequence continues at coordinate 7,889,115 of SWDC01000148.1, forward strand.
CAATTTCTCATTCGCCGTAAAGCGTTTGAAAGTGATGTCTTGCGAGCTCCCGTAAAGTCGTTTCAGGTAGCCATTCACCGTTGTGCATCTTTAGGGCCTCAATTTTGATTCGGGCGATTAAAACTCTTGTGAAAATATCTTGTATTGCAATCCCCGCATTTCACCCAGTAGTAACGAGGTTTTTGGAACCACATTAATTATTCTTGAAAAAAATATTGTTTCCAATTCTTGAGATAGGTTTGCTCAAGCTTGGTGAGAAAATGATTCTCGTTTCTTTAGAGGGCACGTTAGATTCCCCCGGTCTGACGAGGATCATATGCTTATGCTTCCTGACGCTTCTAAATACGTCCCAGTGCCAATTCTTTAGCTTATCTTTAAGTGACTCTAGGTTCAGATGGAGGAGGCCTCGAGGTGTCCAACAGGAACGTATAAACGACGTAAGATCTCCATGGGTTTGCCACGTTGCTAAGAATATGAAGGATCGACTATATACAGTAAAATCTCTATAAATTAATAACCTTGAGACCATGATATTTTATTATTTTAGAGAGATATTAATAGATAAAAAATTCATGCAAATTTAGTATGTATTGAAAGTTAATGAATTCATAAATGCTTCATTGATTATATTCATGCATCAACTATCTTTGTAACTATTTAATATATTCATGTATAATATAAATGCATTATATAATTAACTATTATATTCATACATGTTTACATTACTTCGTTGCACTTAAATAACTATTATAGCCATATAAATATATTCATGTACGATGAATGAAACATATACTATATAAATCTAGATATAGAAATAAATAATACATACCCAACCATGTCTTCTCATCTAAAAGTCATCGTAAAATCATCCATGCATATATTCATATTTTAGCAAATTGACATAATATTTTGTTATATTTATGAATTGTTAATTTATAGTTTTAATGGGACTTTTCTGAAAAACTAATATTTTATTATCATATCAATTTGATAATTTTTTGACAAAGGCCCAATCGGGCGCAGAAGATCATATTATTTTATAGAGTATTAATTGGGTAATAATTTATGTAGATTTTACTATACATGCTGCGTGATAAACCCATAGGTCAAAATAGGATCAGATGGTGGTTTGACTCTACTCGGGGTAGAACTTGAACAGCTGATTTCGGGAACGTTGTTTGCCAAAGCTGGTTACAAAGCCCACGATCCAACCGTTTAAATAGACGTTCGTAGCCCGGGTTTATCGGGCTTTTCCAAGTAAAAACGGGCCTGAGCTTCCCAAATCCATCAATTGGATCAGTTCAGCATTTCAATAAAACAGGTTGCGTGGTTTGAATTGAATGGAGCTCCTCCTTTCTTCTCATCCTTCAATCGTTAAAGTCGCCTAGAAGCAACCGCAAGACCTGATCCATGGTACCGACAGATTCGAGCAACTGTCATAGTTGTTCTCGATCCGCTCTTTGTAGACTACCATAAACCGCCGTGATTAACCCCGAGGTTGTTCCCATGTTGATTTCAAGTAGATAGATTGGTTATGACGACGAGTCTCTGTTAGAGAGACGATATCCGCCATCCAAAATTCCCATATCCCTCCTCTAAATCCTATGGCTTCGATTCTTGTATATTTAAACTGTGGGAAATTTTCGCAGACCGGGTCTGCCACTACTCCGCTGATCCTTGTCTCTGTAGTGAAGATCACACAGGCTTATGGGCTGAAATGAGTTTCTTCAACACACTGGCGAATATGGGGCAGCTAGCGAGCCCCTCGACAGTTCCAAGCTAGTATAATCATTTCATTTAAGAGGTGGTTGAGGGTAAATTGCACCTGTTATCCTGCATAACGGTTTCGTTGTCGACATTCACGGATGGGCTCATCGCCTGTGTTCCCCTTTCGATGTGTTGTGGCTGCAACCTCACATCAGGAGGCGGGTCCACGTCGAGAGATAGTGGAGCCGGTCATGAGGTTCATCGACATTTATGACAATTTCAGAGTTCGTGACATTGTTATCGTCTTGGGTCATGCGAGTAGGGGGAGGCCGATTTTTTCTTGCTGTGAATGAGAAGGGTGTAAGGGAAGATAATTCGATATTGGATTGGGTTTTAGGATGTGCTAGGGGTTGGGCTTTAAGGGGTCGTAACAGATCATTAGTGGGATGAGGTTGAGAGGTTTTTGGTGGAAGAGTTTGGTGTTGAGATGTTGTTTTAGCGTTCGCTCTTTTGGGTTTTTGGTCTTTCTGACGTGGAAGAGTGTGGTGTTGAGATTGTCGAAATTTCCCAGCCCCCGTATTGACATATCTACGGACCTTTGGCCCGGTAAGTTTTCTTCTACCATCCGGCTCATTGTGAGCATACCGCGTTTTGAACAATAGGGTACGGTTGTCAACAATCGGGCTTGGGAGAGAGGTGTCGTCGGGATCTTTTAGGTTTGCCGCAACGGTGTTAGCCTGAGGTTCATTTTTTATGCCCCCTAGGGTTTCGAAATGGGATCCATTGCCTTGACTATCTCCTCGTCTGCCGATGTTTGGCCCAAATTTTGGACCACCACCTCCACGATTCCATGTTTGGACCTCTTCGTGCCGGTTTCAGGACAAGGATCAACGGCCCATGTCCGGACTGGGTCGTTGCAGAAGGGTCAGGTGGTGCGGGGTTTAGTTTGACGGTTTTTAACTTTAGGTCAGGGCTGTTCACCCAAGACTGTAAATTCGGAACGGAGACTCTTGGAAAGGCCAACTTCCACATAGATTCCGTCAAAATTTCCCATGTCTTGTCTCTGTATGTTTAAGACAGTTTTGATTGTGCGACTGATAAAATCTCTTCAATCCCCTTCATACCCTCTTCACTATATAGTTCTAAGGGAAATCTGGAACGCGAACCCATAAGGCAACCTCGTCGATGGTAGCTTTGGATTGCCGAAACCTTGGAATCCATCTTCTTACTGCAAGGTAGTGATCAAGGATCTTTCATGGACCATCAAGTAGTCATGGCTGAGGCTAATAAGTTTGAAGCCTCCTTGTGGGTTCCATAAAGTGTTGAGCGCCAGTGGAGGTATTGGTAGCCCACCTTTTTTTCACAAAATCTTGATGATGAGGGAGAGTTTCCACGATGCCCGAAAGTTTCTGAGTTGTTCCTTGGTGTATTAGACGTCAGCAGGATCAAATCGACCATCTTCCTCTCCATTATCATGCTCGCTCTCATATCCATGTTCAGAGGGATCATTCGTAAACACTTCCCTAGATCTTTGCTCCATAATCGCTTTGCAGTAGGAAAAATTGGTCTTGCCTCCCTCCGAATTAAGGCCCTCTAAGGTTTGCGATTTGACTTCTTCCGATGAATTTGCTGTTTGATTATCACTTGGGAGAATCAGGATCTTGCGCGTGCTTTTAATGCTTCGAACCAATTGATCTTCTTCTTCTCTTGTTCATTCCCCATGCATTGATTCGTCATCCCTTGATCAAGATTCACTGGAGGCGAAGATTTCTGTCGTTGTCCTAATTTTTTTCCAGTTTTCTTCTTTGCTCTAATAGAAAATACTAAAACAAAAGGTATTTACCCAAAAGGAATTCTATTTATTTTCACCCAATTACCAACATCTTCGGCCAATTTATATAGTGTCGAGAAGAGTCATATATATTGTTAAAACATTCTAACAAACATTAGATTCCATTTCTACATAGCTTCTCGAGCCGAGCTACCTAATCTAGCTAATAGTAGCATGATGTAATAACCAACATGTTCAACGAAGATGTATTATCTCATCGACTCGAGATGTGTTGAACAAGTTTTAAGCGGAAGAGAAGTATGCCTTATCAATCAACATATTAATTAATGCGGTTTATGCTTGAATTATTGGTTAGTTCCCTGCCACTAATGATTTGCGATATATGTATGATGAGCATGATGCACAAGTGATAAAAATTGAAATGAATAACAAAATATTATACGCCCAATAGACCAGAGCACATGTAGAACTTAAGTCTGCAGCTTCATGGTCTTTGTACACAGTCTTCACGGTCGTGACACTTTTTTTATCCGGAAGGTGAACTTGCATCCAACATTCACGTACTCTTGTCGGTCCTTTAACGGTCATGCATATTCTTCTTTCAAAAATTCAAGTCGCAACCCGAGGTTCCAGCCTAGATCCTTTCACGGTCGTGATGAATTTCTGTCCTGATAATGATGCTGCCACTACACTGTCATGGCCGTGGCTTAGTTTGTGTGAGGCCATGACATCTTAATCTTTATCCGGAAGTCGAACTTGAAGCCGATTTTCACGGACTCTTGCAGGTCCTTTAACGGCCATGACGTATTCTTCCTTCAATAGTTCAAGTCGCAACCGAGGTTCCGTCTTCTTGTAGATCCTTTCACGACCATGACGAATTTTTGTCCTGTTGTTGATGTTTCCACTCCACTGTCACGGCCGTAGCTTGGTTTGTTCGAGGCCATGACGTCTTAATCTTTCTTATTTTTGTCTCGCTTTCGTTTAGTTCATCCCAGTTTTCTTCTCGAAGTCCTTCAAAAGCAAATATATGAACAAACACACTGATAAACATGCAATACGACGGACGATAATATGATCGATAACGACTTAGTTATAATGAAGATAAACATAGGAAATTATTACATTTAGCAATGTAGTAGCACAAAATTCAATGTTGTCTTCCCTTCTCTAGATATAATATATACTAAGATCATACGAGCTATTCATTCTATTTGAACATACAATTCCTCTGGGTCTTCGTACCAAAGAAATCCTTGAAATCTCAAATTACACAAATTTTAAATCACTCGTACTCAAAGATGATAAAGACGAAGTTAAGATTTAGATTGCGAATAATTTTGCGGCAACCTCACCTGAACCATTTATGCTACACAGAAAACAGATGTTGTGAAGAAACTTACTTTTACAGACGAACAACGACGTAATCTAATTCCGAAACCAAGGGCAGAAGACAACTTTGATCACTATCGCAACGATATTGTTCTACTCGACGATGTGTTTGGTTCTCCATTGAAATCCCCAAGCTATCTTGGAAGCTCAACATCGTCCAACAATCCAAAACTGAACAAGTAGGTCGGGAGTGACACTAACCGTGTCGTTGTCATAGTCGAACAAGTATCCCATATTTTGCCTATGCGAAGTTCTAGCCTTTTGTTTCGGCGCGCCGTTTTGTTTGGTAGTCGCTGGGAACATATATTCTGACTAAAGTGTAATGTGATATCTAGTGAAGTCTATTCAGGCCTATGGTGTGTTGGCTATCGGGTGGCTGATTTAGCATTTGACGAGGTAGTATTTGGAATATTTTGGGACCGTTGAGTAAATATTTATGTAACACATACCTTACTATTTTCAATTCGCCATCAGAGATCGATCGGAACGAATTCGGAGTGAATCAGATGAATTTAGAAGTAGAAAACAATTTTTGAAACTTTCCCATGGCCATGAAAAATGAGAGCATTAGAAATGGGAATGTAATATAATGGAGCAGCAGCTGAAACATGTCGATCCACGACCATGGGGATTTTTGAGGTGGTCGTCGGAAATGGCCAGAATCGAACAGAATGCAGTTTTGAGAAGTTCGATCAACCCATTGTCGTCGGTCTTATATGAAAAAGCCGTGGGACTGCAGGAGTTTCTTGTAGCAGCTACAAAGAAAAGGGCATGATGCTCTTTCTTCCTCCCAAGAGAAAGGGAAAGAACTAATTGTCATAGTTTCTTTGAGGAATTTTTAAGAACTTCGTTGTACAATATAACTATAGTTGTGATATTTGTTTACAAACAATACAATAATGTTGCATGATATTTGTTTACAAACAATACAATACTGTTACATCTTCAATTGTATCAGTATATATAGAGTGCAAAACGACAGTGGTGACCAAAGAGAAAATACAAAAGATATCTAATTGGAACACCATTGACCAAATGTTCCAACATTTGTTTTCTTAACACTGGGGGTCGCTATAGTTAAGCCCTTTTACAAGATCAAATACCTAAATATAATATATAACAACATTCCTAAATCATTATATTGAGGGTCGCACTAATGAAGTGTTAGTAATGTGCATGAATATTTGTCATGACTTTCAAGCTTCTACTCTACGATACATGCATTTCTATTTACTAAGAGTCATTTATATGTTCGAGGAGTCTTAAGTTATTATTAGTATGAGGTCCTAGAGTCATGTTAATCATCTATAAGATGATGAACTCTGTAATCGATCATGATAAGTAAAAATAATAAACAAGTTCTCTTCCAAATTTCTGTCCATCTCTCGTACTCCCCAACATATTTTTGGTATCAGAGCCTCGTCGAAAAAAAAAATAAAAAATAATAATAATAAACGATCGTAAACCCGAAAATGGATCATACACAAATTCCATTATTTTTCGGAGATCACTACGATCATTGGTGTGTCAAAATTAAGACCATCCTCAGATCATTGGATCTTTGGGAATACGTTGAAGATGGCTACGACGAAGTTGAAGAAGATGACGGAACTCCTCTCACAGCTCAACAGAAGAGGGAACTAAAAGAGCATCGAAAAAAAAATTCAAAAGCACTCTCGATCATCCAGCAAGGTGTTAGTTCGGATATTTTTTCCAGAATCATGACAGTGGAAAACGCTAAAGACGCATGGGAAGTACTACAGAATGAGTTCCAAGGAAACGTAAAAATAAAGAACGTCGTCCTTCAAACTCTTCGAAGAGATCTCGAAAATCTTAAGATGAGCGATGCCGAAACCATCCAAGATTACTACACTAAAATCACCAGAGTTGTGAATGAAATGAAGACGTACGGCGAAAACATTACAGACGAAAGGATCGTGGAAAAGATTCTAGTAAGTCTACCGGCGAAGTTCGATTCAATGGCGTCCATAATCGAAGAAACGAAAGATATCACGAAGCTGGGTGTTCAAGAGTTGATGGGATCTCTGAAGGCTCACGAAAAAAGAACACAAAGGCACGTCGCAACATCTCTCGAAAGTGCATTTCAGTCAAAGGCAAATCTAAACGCCCAAAGTCCCTCTAACAATTCAGAAAAAGGGGGAGATGCACAAAGAGGTGGCCGAGGTAGAGGCCGTGGCCGAGGTTCGAGAGGAAGAGGAAGAAGCAATTCTCAGAAAAACAGCCCCGAAACTGGTTTTCGTTGCAACGTTTGTGGGCGAAACAACCACACCGAGAAGGACTGTTGGCATAAAGGCAAACCACAATGTTTTCATTGCAAGAAGTTTGGTCACGTCGAAAAAGATTGCAGATTCAAGAAAAATCAGCAAGCACACTTTTCAGAAGAAAACCAAGATGAAGGAAACGTGTTCTACGCATGTCATGTTGCTGCCGAAACAAAAAATAAATGTTGGTTTCTCGACAGCGGCTGTAGTAATCACATGGCAAATGATATGACACTTTTTGGTGATTTAGATGAAGCCGTGAAGACAAAAATAAAGATGGAAAATGGCGATGTTGTCCCAGCGAAAGGACTTGGAAGCGTTGGCGTTCAGACCAAGGACGGGAAGAAAGTCATGCGTGACCTATTGTACGTCCCCGATTTGGATCAGAATTTATTGAGTATTGGACAGCTTATGGAGCACAAATATGCCATTCACTTTGAAGACAACGAGTGTCTCATCTACGACAAAAAGAGCGGACAGAAACGACTCGCACTCAAGATTCAAATGCAAAAAGATCGCAGTTTTCCGATATACCTTGAAAAGGTCGAGGATCGAGCCTTCAAAGCTGCTGTTGTTGAAGACTCGTACATTTGGCATCGGCGACTTGGGCACTTGAATTTTCGAAGCCTCAAATTACTTCAACATAAAGGGATGGTGCATGGACTTCCAAAAATCGAGGACACCCACCAAGTTTGTGAAGGATGTGCTCTCGGCAAACAACATCGACAACCATTTCCCAAAGGCGTTGCTTGGAGAGCAGGTGACATTCTCGAACTTATTCACACAAATGTGTGTGGGCCGATGAGGACGTTGTCTCATGGAGATAACAAGTACTTTATACTCTTCATCGATGATTTTTCGAGAATGACGTGGGTCTATTTTATGAGAGAAAAATCTGAAGTTTTCTCCATATTCAAGAAATTCAAGAGTTTCGTTGAAACTCAGACAGAAAAAAAAATAAAAGTCCTACGAAGTGATCGAGGAAAGGAGTATACTTCGAATGCGTTTCAGGAATTATGTGATGACGAAGGCGTGGATAGACAGCTCACGGTTGGTTATACACCACAACAGAACGGTGTGGCTGAGAGAAAAAACCGATCCGTGATGGAGATGGCGAAATCGATGATGCACGATAAAAGACTTCCTCGAGAGTTTTGGGCCGAAGCCGTTCGGACCGCCGTCTATCTATTGAATCGAAGTCCCACAAAAGCTGTATGGGACAAAACTCCAATCGAAGCATGGAACGGGAGAAAGCCTTCGGTGAAGCATCTAAAAGTCTTCGGGAGCATTTGTTATGCACAAATTCCAAAAGAGAAAAGGAGCAAACTCGACGAAGTAAGTGAAAAATGCATTTTCGTCGGATATTGTTCTAAGTCGAAAGGTTATCGTCTATATAATTTGAAGACTAACAAAATTCTGATTTCCCGAGACGTTATTTTCAATGAAAATGATACTCTTAATTGGGAAGACGGAACCATGAGTAAGGAAGTCGTTCTTTCGCAATATAACGATGAAAAAGGCGATGGCGACGATGATGAAGTACATGCAGAAAATTTCAGTCCTTTAGGCGCAAGTCCAAGTTCCGGATCTAGTTCCTCAAGCTCAAGTTCTCCAGATTCAACTCCAAGGAAATTCGGAAGCATGAGCGAGTTATACAAAAGATGCAATTTCTGCGTTCTTGAACCAGAAAATTTCGAAGAAGCGAACGATGAAGCGGATTGGAGAAAAGCGATGGAGGAAGAAATATCTGCTATAAAGAAAAATCAGACGTGGGAGCTTGTATCAAAACCGCAAAAAATGGATGTTATTGGCGTCAAATGGGTTTTCAAAGTGAAGTTAAATCCTGATGGCTCGATTCAAAGGAAAAAGGCGCGTCTCGTGGCTAAGTGCTATGCACAACAGCCCGACATCGACTACGCAGAAACATTCGCCCCCGTTGCACGACTCGATACTATTCGTGCGATCATTGCCACAGCAGCCCAAAATGGATGGAAACTCTATCAGCTCGACGTTAAATCTGATTTTTTAAACGGTGAGTTGAAAGAAGAGGTGTATGTTGAACAACCTCAGGGGTTTATCAAGAAAGGCGACGAGGATAAAGTCTATAAGTTGAAGAAGGCTCTCTACGGTTTAAAACAAGGACCGAGAGCGTGGTATAGCCAAATTGACTCGTACTTCATAGCTCAAAAGTTCGAGCGAAGCAAAAGCGAGCCAACCTTGTACGTGAAAATTCAAGGTAAATCAAATATCCTCATTGTTGCATTATACGTTGATGATCTTCTTTATACGGGTAACAATGAGAAGATGATTGCTGATTTTAAGCGAGACATGATGAAAAAATACGAGATGAACGATTTGGGGCTGCTACATCATTTTCTTGGCATGGAAATTTATCAACATGACGATGGAGTTTTTCTATGTCAAAAGAAGTATGCTGGAAATATACTTGCGAAGTTTGGCATGCTTGATAGCAAGCCTTTATCAACTCCGTCGGTTGTGAACGAGAAGTTCGTTAAAGACGATGGAGCTAAAAGAGCTGACCCAACCCTCTTCAGAAGTTTGGTCGGAAATCTACTTTATCTTACATCCACAAGACCGGATATTATGTACGCTTCGAGTTTATTATCGAGGTTTATGCATAATCCGAGCCAGCTACATGTTGGAGGAGCTAAAAGAGTCCTAAGATATATCAAAGGTACGCTCAATTTTGGATTGAAGTTTAGCAAAACTGCTGAAATATCATTATCAGGATTTTGCGATAGCGATTGGGCTGGCCAAACTGATGATCTTCGAAGCACATCTGGTTATTGTTTTTCGCTTGGTACCGGTGTAATTTCTTGGGCGTCTAAGAAGCAAGAAACTGTTGCGTTATCTTCAGCCGAAGCTGAATATGTTTCAGCAAGTTTGGCGACGTCTCAAGTTCTGTGGTTACGAAGAATTCTCGAAGATATTGGTGAGAAGCAAACGCAAGCTACTGCGGTGTTCTGCGACAATAAATCTGCCATTCATCTCGCCAAAAATCCGGTGTACCACAGCAGAACACGTCTCATTGCTATCAAGTATCACTTCATACGAGAAATAATCGAGGACGGAAAAATCGATTTGAGATTTTGCAAGAGCGAAGATCAAGTGGCGGATATATTTACTAAACCACTCTCGAAGGATAAGTTCGTCAAATTCCGCGACATGCTCGGCGTTCAAGAAGAGCACATTAAGGGGGAAATTTGTTAGTAATGTGCATGAATATTTGTCATGACTTTCAAGCTTCTACTCTACGATACATGCATTTCTATTTACTAAGAGTCATTTATATGTTCGAGGAGTCTTAAGTTATTATTAGTATGAAGTCCTAGAGTCATGTTAATCAACTATAAGATGATGAACTCTGTAATCGATCATGATAAGTAAAAATAATAAACAAGTTCTCTTCCAAATTTCTGTCCATCTCTCGTACTCCCCAACATGAAGTCAAACCTTTTTTCTTCTGGAAGGCTATAAAACAGTTGCAATATGTCCAAGTTTTTTACTACTATTTTACCGATAAGGAATTTTTGAGGTTAGCTTAGTCCCTCCATTTTGTCCACGATACGGATAGACTTCATTCATCAGTTCAGTGACTACACTTTCTTTGTTGATCACTCGAATGAGCTCTTTTAAGCCCGCGGTGCTCTTAGCTCATTTTTTTAGGGTACATCTCTACTAGCTCTAGAAAATCTATTGCATCCCTATCTATGGCTCCATCTTTCCGAAAATTTCCGTCGAATCTTCGTAGTAAGGCCAAACTTGTGAGGGCATGGTCGTTGCCATCAGATCATTACGTAGCCAAATGTGATGTGGATGATTTCATACAACCAACGTAAGGGATTAATGATTGATTTATTTATAACTTTTCAAGTTAATAAACTAAGCCACAGTCAATGATACAAAATTAACAACATGGTACATTCACATAGTCATCCCATACTTGATCCTCTGGAACATCGATCATCTTCATTGAGTCATTCCAACATATACCTGTGAGGCTTAACATAGGCGACAAAGATGCATAACACTTCTTACAAATCGAGAGCTTCGAAGTGATGTGTGATACTCCTCAAATTCGTGTTTGGTATTGTAGTTGTCATGTAAACTTCAAGAGCTTTCAGATACTCGGTCCTTAACCAATTGTGAGATCTATTACCATTTGCTACTCTTTTAACCCGTCTGTTACTGTCTTTTCCTCCAAAACGGTCCAACCACGCCTTATTTTCTCGGATTTCATCGTGCTGCTATGTGAGTTTCATGCACCTCCTAGATCTATGAAACTTGTTGGTAGAAAGAAAAAATAGCCTTAACTAACACTATGACCAATGAGCCTACAACGAAACAACACAACTACGTGGCCCACACAAATGACCCAACAATTCAACAAGATGAACGACTTCAACAAAAGCTCAAAACAAACATCAATTAATGCACCACGCCATCATTAAAATACACAATGCAACTAATGTCATAACATACCCCAAAAGATGAAATTTTTTACGCCAATGACAAAATAAACTTATGACAACGAGAAATGTAAGATTGAGTTTTTCCAATCGATATAGGCAATATGAGCCAAGTTATTCCTAATCCTAGCCCACTCATCAAAACAGCAATCTTAGTTACATTGTCTTGTTGTCGTCGGCATGTTCATTTTCGTCCACGACATCAATAATTTCCAAAAATCCTCTGAAATTTCTTCAGAATCGTATGACATCTCTCTTCGAATGTAACTTTGAAACAGACAACAAGCCTGGTTGGGAACAAAGATGGTAATTGTAGTATAACCAAAGAAACATTTTGATCACATTCCTAGTCCTAGCATGAATCATGTTGAAATATTCTTTGTGGTTTTTCGGTGATTATTTTTAACACCCCAAGCATCCAGGTGGCATCTAACACATTTGTACGACGCTAGGAATCCTTCGGGATTTATATACCGCTATCACATAAGTAATAAGAACCTGAATGAGAAAGTTAAAAATTATAGAAAAAAAAGTTAACTTTAATTTATCATTGAATATAAATTATTGTCTGGTCAAACACTACATTAAACACATCTAGGGATATTTAACCCTTGTGGACGACTAACAGATCACGACTTACACGTACGTCAACAGTTGATCCCTCCCAACCCGCTAAACATACTTAATGTATGTTTTTCTCGTATGCACCACGAATATTGACAGATATTTCTCCCTTCCAATCACGGTATCACACCTTTTCATGGTCGCGAACTGTAACTTTCACATATGTATCGTTCAATGTACCCTGAATATTAGTAGACTTAATTATTTACCCTTCTACAACATTACAACACATAAATGATGATTAAGTACTTATACTTAAACCATCTCCATCTTTGTTCTACATTTTCAGTCCCACCGGAATTCGGTGGCAGTATAAGAATCTTATGTAGCTTTATCACGACATTCAATACTTCATGGATACTTGTTGACTGTTTGGCCAGACTTGTTGAATTATGCTGTAACACATGATTTTTGGTTTGGTGTGCTAGGACTAAGCGGAACATAGTTGTTTATCAGGAATCTTGGTGTACCATGAATGTTTGAGAGCACCAAACGCTTTCTAATGGGTAGAGAAGAGATGCAAATGTGCTTCTATTCATTTTAAAGTGGTTGGCGCATGTCATGTCATTAACTTCGACTACCTCTTAGGTATTAGAATTGTTTGTTAATCTATTGGCCATCTTATATCTAATAAGATCCTTGCATTTTCTGTATTCTTGTCCATTCTTAGTGAGGAATAATTTGCAAACAAGAAAAAGCACAATAATTGATTGAAGTAAAGTTCTATACAAAATAACCAAAAACTCCTTATTTCTTCGGGATATGTCAGTTGTGTCCTAATATAGTAGTTGAAAGAAGAAGACTGAGTAGGTACTTGCTGAGTAACACTACGGGGATGATAGCTGACCAAAGAAATCAAAATACTGAGAATATGTAAAAAAAAAAAAAACTCCAATGTTGAATAATCAAAGAAACGAAGTTGTTGCCGACTTGGTTAATTAAATTTCATATAGAACAGTTACCTTCTTCGACCAAGAAATAAATGGCCATAACAAAGCATCGGATCAATGTATGCAAGTATTACTAAAAGTTCATAGACAACTAAACCCAAAAGTTTTGTTTTTTTCGAAAAGAGAGCTTAAATTTCACAAGCAACAAAGTGCGGCTAAGTAGTTTGAAAGAGGTCTCTCAAATAACATCATCATCCAGTAGAGAACAAAGGCTCACATAAGAGCATTGACATACAAAAGTAATAAAAAATAGGAAAAAAAGCGGAAAGAAAAAAAAAATTCATGTCTTTAAAACAAAAAGCTAATGAATATATTACAAAAAGGCTATTAAACCAAACCTACAATACTCTTCCCTTTCTTCGATGGTCGATCATGAATCTTTCCATCTTCGAAATCTTCCATAAAAGGAGAAGAAAGTTGGATTAATTGTGTATATATATACCCCTCAAACATAAATTTTTAAAAAGTAGACTCCTCTTTCTAAAAGTACAAGTATGCCCTTACGAATGTGACGTCAAAAATAGCACTGTCCTTATTTAGTGCAGTCCCAACGGTAACCTCTGAAAAGTAATAATAATATATTTTTTCTTTTTTTTTTATTGAAAATCACTAAAAACGTGTCAGAGTGACTGTTCATTCCACCTTAACTAATATTTCCCAAATTCACCTGTCAATTTCATCGTCGATTCTACTGCAATTCATGGGAGCGCGACTCAATTTCTCAGAGACAGAGACCTAGAATAACACAAAAATATTGATAGTAAGCATCGCAATGGCCGAGAAGGTGAGTTTTGTCTTCCCGGCAATTCATTCTCTGTTTTTTTCAGCGTTGTTAGCATTTCGTTTTATGCGGTTGTATGTGCGGTCGTGTGGACTGTAGGGAACTCATACACAGGGTCCCCTGCGCCCAATGAGGAATGGGAATGGGCCCCTAGCTCATATGTGGGTCCCCTGAGCATTCGTGCTCGGGTCCCTTAAGCCTTTGTGTTTGGGTCCCCTCATTGTTCATGTTTGGATCCCCTGAGAATTCTTGTTTGGGTCGCATGAACGTTCGTGTGAGGGTCCCCTGAGAGAGTTCGTGTTTGGGTCCCCGGAGCGCTCGTGTTTGGGTCCCATGAGCGATTGTGTTTGGGTCCATTAGAGTTCGTGTTTGGATCCCCTAAGCGCTCGAGTTTGGGTCCCCTGAGTACTCATGTTTAGGTCCCATTAGCGTTCGTGTGAGGGTCCCCTGAGAGAGTTCGTGTTGGGTCCCCTGAGCGCTCGTGTTTGGGTTCCCTGATCATATGCACGGGACCTGCACACGTATGCCCATGGGACCCATGAATATATCATTCTCCTGAATTTTAATATAATAATTTTACATGTTGTGTTTAGGACGCCAATGATTAATCAAGATCGAGATTTCATATGCAGATTAATTCTGACGGCCAAGTACGTCGATGCAAGTGAAACAATTATTGCTTTTCTGAATGATGTTGAGTTGTCTGAATTTATCGAGAGCAGGGGACTCGTTCAGATACTAGTAGCATAAGCCGAAGACTTTAACCTCTCCAACCATTTGAACATGCGCATGAGACTCGTGTACACATGTGCATGGGACCCATGCACATATGCAAGGGACCCGCACATATATGCAATTGATAGAATTGCATTAACTTTAGTGTACCTTAAACCTTATACCATAAACATTATACCATAAACCCTAAATCATAAACATTATACCATAAACCTTAAATCGTATACATTATACCATAAACCCTAAATCATATACCATAAATGATAAATCCGAAACTGCTAATGTCCCTAAATCTTACTCGAGTATGTGGTATGTGGCAGATAACACATTACTCAAACATTAACACGCTACTAGCATATTTATTGATCGGAATCAAATATGTTGATGAGAAAGATTGATTGAATTTCCATATTCCAGAAACACAAAGAATCATACTCTAGCATATATAAACGTATGTATATTTAGCATCATTAGGATAAGATACAGGAACTATAAATTAATGTTACATGTGTACAATACCACATACACTTTTACTCATAATACCAACTTGGATAGTACTTCAAGTATAAAGTCAATGTTAATAATTCAAAACATTTCAAGTATATAATTTGATTAGTATTTATAAATTTTTAGTAAATATATGATATAAATTGGTTAGTATTTCAAGTATAATCAATGTTCAAAACCATTCAGCAAAGTTTCAAACTTCAAACACCAAATTAATATGTACATACATATCATATATTATAAATATTTTGTAGTCGACACGTTTTCTTGTAAGATATTTTAAATTATACCATATTTAAGTACAATATTAATGGAATAAATTATGTAGGGTAATTGTCTTAGTTAAGAAAATTTACGCACTCATTACTTCAATCTATGTTTATTCATCCAACACACTCCAAATTAATAACATTTCTTATCATCTCTATTTCTTAAACTTCAATGTACGAATCCTCTCCATCATTTGTGCATTCTTATTGCAAAGGTTTTTTTGGCAACCTTTTTCACGCAAATTTCTTCTCGAGCAACATCTAGATAACTTTTTTGGCACAACTTCATGAGTGCATTTTACAGCTCTTTTTAGAAATTGAGTCTCTTGAATGTGAATAAAAGCAGTGGGTTGTGAAATTGTAATCCATTTGCATCTAGAAAACTATGAATATAACAATTGGTTGTCTTTCCATTTAATACATGCACCATATGTAAAGTTTCAAAAATTAGAGATAGGTGTCCCCTACATACGCGCACGGGTCCCCTACTCGTATTAATGGGTCCCCTTAGTATATATGCATGAGTCCCATGTGCATATGTAGGGTACCCGTGTGCATATGCGGGGGACCAGGCATATGTGTAGGTCTCATGCGCAGGTGATTCAGATTTATTTTTTAGAAGATCAGAAAAATACATCGATTGAGCTTGAATTTTGTCAGAATCACAGTTCCTCATCGTATCCATCGAAACCCATCCCGTTTCATAGCTAATCGACTTGAATCATGACATTCAAGTGAAAAATCAGAAAACCAAAAAAAAAATAAATTGTGCGAAATGCAGCTTTAATGTGCTTAGTTCATGGTTGTTTATACAGATCTCGAGGATAAATCGACGATTGGTTCAGTGAATGAGAATATAGGTGTTTTCGTAGTGTTTTCTTTTTCAAGATTTAAAGATATGATGTGCGTATGGTAGATGCAGGTTATTGTTCATGGCGTTAATGCAGTTTATGTAATTTTCATAATTTTTCATTTTCTTTATTTTTCTGAAATATCATTTATTTTTTATTTTCATTTCTGAAATGTTCTTTTCTTTTTTCTTTTTTTCTTTTCTTATTAAAAATGATTATGGAAAGATAATTATTAGGTAATTACAGTGGAGCATAGACAAAAAAAAAATAGTCAAAGAGTGTTATTTTTTTAAAATTTCTTTGATAAGATCTATTTTTTAAAATAGCCCGAAAAAAGCTCTTACTTAAGGAGAAAAGAACTTATGCCAATGAGGCCTTGGTCTAGTGGTCAAGGAGGAGGCATTAATATCTTGTGGTTAAAGGAGGTCATGGGATCGAATCTCCCCTTCCACAATTCCTTGAGTAATCCTCATGGGCCTTATGGACCCATAATTATCGTTGTCCGGTGAGTTTGGGACGTATCCATCTTCCCCCGGGGATAGTCCCACCTCTAGAGTGTGTGGCGCAATGAGCCTCCGCCAGGTCTGTGTGGCGCAAGAACACGCCTGTATTTAGGAGCTTGCCTATAACCAGATCGAGTGGGGATATCTAGGTACAGTAAAAAAACAAAAAGGAGAAAAGAACTTCTAGCTCGGGAGACTTCAACAAACACAAGTACCACACACGAACAAAGGCGAAACAAAACAGAAAACACTAACACCGAAACACAAGATATGGCGAAGAACAACAAACACACAGACACACTGAAAACGCTAAGCAATGACAAAAAGAACAAAGAACTCACGGGGGCACGCACGAACAACCCGAACAGAAGAAGAGGGATGGCGAACACAAATAAAAAACAGAGCAATCCCCCATAAAAAAACATAACATACGGAAACACACAGTTACAACACAAACACAATAAGAAATTATGAACAGAAAACAGAAAATGAGGGATACGGACCACAAAGACAAAACAAAAAAAGGAAGCGAAAAGATTCAATTGACCTCCCCCAACCTCCATTAATGGTGGGAAGGGGAGAAGGTATTTTTTTTTTTATTTAGATTCATTTGGACCGAAAGGGCACAAGTAGGTGCAATTAACTTCAAACAGAAAAAAGAGTAGTTGAACAACAGAGAACGAGAAACAAATTACACCGAAGCAAATTCTCGTATAATTTCACTCAGTAGGCGCATCCGAGAAAACGGTTTAAGAAAGAAGAGTGTTTTAAGGTTTTTACCAAAAAGTTTTTTAATTCATTTTTTTTAATGTCACCAGGTATTTCCCACTCGATCTGGCTATTGGCTAGCCCCTAAATACCGTCATTGACTTGCACCACACAATCCGAAGGAGGCTTAATTGCACCACACACTCCAGAGGTTGGACTAATCACGGGGCCAGATGGATACGTCCCAAAAACCCACCTGACAACGATAGTCCGGGGCGCATAAGGCCCATGGAGACTACTCAAGGAATTGTGAGAGGGGAAATTCGATCACACCTCCTCCTTGACCACTAGACAAAGGCCTCATTGGCTTTTTTTTTTTTACGAATCGGAGCGATAAATGGTTGAATCTCAGCGGATCGTGGCAGCAAGGCCACTCTTCCGCTTACAATACCCCGTCGCGTATTTAAGTCGTCTGCAAAGGATTCTGCCCGCCGCTCCCTGAGAATTGTACTTCAAGGCTATCATTTTGCTGAGTCGAACCCAGGTCAGATATTTGAAAATTCAAGAACTCACCACTACACAAAGCCGTTAGTGCTTAGTCCATAACCAAAAATTAGTTTCACAATTATTTATTAATTTTTTTAAATTACAGCTTAGACCGGACCGAAACGGAATTGAATTCATGGCCAGTCCGCGGTCTTTCGGTCCGAAGCGGTCGGTTCGATATTTAAAACCCTTGTATATGTATCATAAGGGCAAAACCATAATAATAGACTGTTAACCTAGATAATTAGAAAATTAAAGATAAATTAGTATTGGGTCTATTTGGGATAATTAATTGAAAAGGTCGTTTAATATGTTGGAATTTGGACTATTGGTCCAAATGGGTTTTAGACCCAGTAAATAAAAACTTAACCTATTTTAATTAAATTGAGAAGTCATCGTTCGTCGAAACTCAAAATTGATGAAAGATTCAAATTCTACATTTCGAGGGGAATTTATCGAATATTAATTTGCTCACCGATGTCGGGTGAATGGAAAATTATTTTTCGAAGTTGACACAATAAAGAGATGAAATATATTTAATATATATAAAGGGACTTGTTGTTGTCCCACATTGGAAAGTTCATTTTTTTACCTTTTATAAGGAATCTCCCTACATGGGCTATTCAAAAGGGCTTGCCCAAGTGGTTGGTGGGTTATGGGCTCATGTGCTTGTGTGGGGGGTTTTGCACCCAATTATAGCCCAAGTGCGAGGCGGTGCCCGGCACCGCCGAGCCCGAGCCCGCGCCCGGGCCGAGGCTGAGGCCGACACCGACCCGAGCCGTGCCAAGTGCGCAATTGACGCTTTGACCCCTGGTCAAACAGTCAACGACTATCAGAATAGCCCAGAAGTTGCAACTATTCGCAGTTTGACCCCAACGACATTTGGAAAGCTATAAATAGGCCCCTGCAGAATTGGAAAAATCATTCGAATTCACCCCAAGCATTCTAGAGTTAGAGCATTCTAGTCCAAAGTCAAATAAAGCAAGAAAGGCTCGAGTCTTTGAGTAGATTCACCGATAATTCTGATTAGTTGTGCAACAAAACTGAATTTCAAAGTCGTTCTATCTTCGGAACGGATTGCGATAACCCGAAGCACTGAAATACGGGACACTAACATCTTACGGACAACGTATGTAGTACGTGCCTCGACTTCAAAAACTAACGAGTTACTGTTCGAGTTTCTACATTCGTTGACCAGACGATATACACCAGCTACAACAATCGTAAGATGTTATTCTGTCTGATCGATGGCAAACATTCCAGTTGCACTACCGATGCCCGTAACAACCGGCACCAGCCATGCCGAGAGACCAACGAAGTTTAACGGGATCGAGTTCAAACGTTGGCAGCAGAAAATATTGTTCTACCTGACGACCCTGAACATGGTCCGCTTCCTGAAGGAGCTCCCACCGAACGAGGCGAATGATGAGGCTTCTGAAGTGAACGAGCAATACGAGCACGAGAAGGCTGTATTGGACGCGTGGAAGCATAACGACTTCATGTGTCGTAACTACATCCTGAACGCTCTCGATGACTCCCTATACAACGTCTATGCAGTGGCTACGACTGCGAAAGAGTTGTGGGACTCGTTGGATAAGAAGTACAAGACCGATGATGCCGGACTGAAGAAATTCATAGTCGGCCTGTTCTTGGACTATAAGATGACGGACTCCAAACCGGTTTTGGATCAAGTCCGAAATCTGCAAGTGATCATCGACGTTATACACGCGGAGAACATGCAGATCAGTGAAACCTTCCAGGCTGTTATTATCGAGAAGTTACCGCCTCTGTAGAAGGATTTTAAGAACTACCTCAAGCACAAATACTAGGAAATGGGGCTTGAGGATCTGATTGTGAGGCTTCGGATCGAGGATCATAACCGAAAGATCAAGGCCAAGAACAAGAGGACTAACATGGACGCACGGGCAAACTTGGTCGAGTCGGGCACCAGCAAGAAACGCAAGTGGGCGAATACGTCGCAGAACCAGGAGAAGCCGAACTCTAACAAGATAAGAGGGAACTGCTACAACTGTGACAAGCCCGGGCACATGGCTAAAGACCGTCGACAGAAAAAGAGGGTCAAAATGAACCAGGCTCAACTGTCTGAGGCAAAGATGGCCTCAGATCTGTCGGAGATAAACCTCACCGTGGTCGTGTATGAAGAAAATGTCGTAGAGAACCCCAAGTCGTGGTACATCGACACCGGAGCAATGCGCCATATCTGCTCTGACAAAGAGATGTTCTCTGAGTACATCCCGATTTCCGAAAGAACGCTATATATGGGGAACGCGGCGACTTCACCAATTGTCGGATTGGGAAGGGTGGTCCTCAAGATGACATCGGGCAAAGAACTGACGCTGGTGGATGTGCTGCATGTCCCGGAAATCCGCAAGAATCTAGTCTCCGGCTCCCTGCTGAGCAAAGTCGGATTTAGACAGGTATTTGAGGCCGATAAATATGTACTGACCAAGAATGGTCATTTCGTAGGCAATGGCCACTTTGAAAAAGGGCTCTTTAAATTAAGTGAAATGCATGTAAAACGCGAGATTAAGCTCGCTATTAATAAAGCAAGTTCTTCGTACTTGGTTGAGTGTTTAGTTTGTGGCATGACAGATTAGGGCATGTTGGTTTAAAAAACTTAAAAAGTTAATAAGTTTAAACATGCTTCCGCAAATGGAAATAGACTCACAAAAATGTGAGGTCTGCGTTGAGGCTAAGATGGTCAAAGCACCATTCTCCTCCGTGGAGAGAAGTGGTTCACTCTAGAAATGATCCATACCGATATATGTAATCTGAAGTTCGTGCAGACTAGAGGTGGAAAAAAATATTTTATTACTTTTATTGACGACTGCAGAATAATCTGTTACGTATATCTTCTAAGTGGCTAAGACGAAGCTCTTGAGGCCTTTAAGAGATATAAGAGTGAAGTTGAGAATCAACTCGACTCAAAAATAAAAATAACTCGGAGTGACCGGAGAGGAGAATACGTGGCGCCGTTCGAAGAATTCTGCCAAGTACATGATATTATTCATCATACTATTGTGTCGTATTCACCTCAATCATACGGCGTTGCAGAACGCAAAGATAGATCTCTAAAGGAGATGATGAATGCGATGTTGATCAGTTCGGGACTACCACAGAACTTGTGAGGGGAAGCAATTCTCACGGCAAACCGCATTCTAAATATGTTTCCACATAAAAAGAGGGACCAAACTCCATACGAGTTATGGAAAGGTAGGAAGCCGACCTACGATTACCTTAAAGTGTGGGGGTGCCTATCAAAGGTGGATGTACCTAACCGAAGCAGGTTAAGATATGACCCATTGTATTTTCATTGGATATGCGAATAACAGTAGTGCATACAAATTTCTGGTGCACAAATATGAAATCCCTGACATGAACGCATGGATGATAATCGAATCAAGGAACGCAGCATTCTTCGAAAATGTCTTTCCAACTAAGGAAAGAAAGGAGACAAGTTCTGGTAAAAGAACTCACGATGCCTTTGAAAGTTCACGTCAAGCAGTTAAGGAACTAAGGTAGAGTAAAAGAAAGAAAGTGGCCAAATCATTTGGACCCGAATTTCTGACGTATATGATGGACGGTGAACCCCGCAGTCCAGAAGCATCTTTCTGAAAAGAAGAGATCAATAGAGAAATTGAGTCCATCATGCAGCATATACCTGGGAACTGGTAGATCTCCCGAAGGGGTGCAAACCTGTCGGATGTAAATGGATTCTGAAAAGGAAATTTAAGACCGATGGGTCGATCGAGAAATATAAAGCTTTATTAGTAGCTAAAGAGTTCAATCAAAAGGAAGGTTATGACTTCTTTGATACTTATTCGCCCGTAAAAGGACAACGTCCATTTGAGTTCTCGTTGCAGCGTTGTATGATCTCGAGATACACCAAATGGACATGAAGACAACATTCCTGAACGCGGAATCAGAAGAAGAAATATATATGAAACAACACGAAGGGTTTGTAGCACCCGGGAAAGAGAACAAAGTATGTCGTCTCGTTAAATCACTTTACGGGCTTAAACATGCACCAAAACAGTGGCACGAGAAATTTGATATGACGATTCTATCGAATGGGTTCAAAATAAATGAGTGTGATAAATGTGTTTACATTAAAGTCACACCTGACGAATTTGTGATTTTATGTTTTTACGTGGATGACATGTTGATAATGGGAAACAGTCATTAAATAATTGTAAATACGAAGAATATGTTGAAAAATTATTTCAGCATGAAGGATATGGGGTTGGATGATGTCATATTAGGGATAAATGTCTCTAAGACACCCGAAGGAATTGTTCTGACACAATCTCACTACATTGAGAACGTGTTACAGAAATTTGAAGCCTTCGATTATCCTCCGGCTAAGACACCTGTAGACGCTAATCTACATTTGGTCAAAAATAAAGGAAAACTTATATCGCAACTAGAATATGCTTGGGTGATTGACAGTCTGATGTATCTGTCTAACTGCACTCGACCTGACATAGCATATTCAGTAAGTAAACTTAGCAGGTTTACAAGTAATCCGGGTATAGCCATTGGATAACACTAAAGAGAGTGCTAAGATATCTGAAGTACACCATTAATTATGACATACTCTATTCAAGATATCCCCCAATCTCGAAGGATGCTGCGACGCAAATCGGATATCTGACAGTAAAGACTCCAAGTCCACGAGTGGTTACGTATTTACCATCGATGGAGGAGCCGTTTCTTGGAAATCCTCAAAGCAAACGTGCATAGCTCGACCAACGATTGAATCGAAGTTTAATGCACTAGATAAAGCCGGCGAAGAAGCTGAATCGCTTCGGAATTTCTAGAGGATATTCCTTGTTGAAACAAACACGTGCCATCAATAATGATACACTGCGATAACATGACGGCTATCGGTAGGGCACCGAGTTATATGTATAATGGTAAGTCTCGGCACATACGTCGGAGACATAACACCGTAAGACAACTAATCTCTACTGGAATAATCTCAATTGACTATGTGAAGTCTAAAGAGAACATAGCAGATCCTTTGACGAAAGACATCACTAGAGGACAGTTAAACACTGCAGTATGGGGAATGAGACTAAAAATCCACACACCAAGAAAAGACACAGTGGAAACTCAACCGTGATGAGTGGAGATCCCATGAACTTGGTTTAATGAGACAACTAAGTTGTGGCTATTTCAGTTGTTTACTTGAAAATCGTAAAAGTCCATTCTCGAGAGCTGCACAAGTAATCTCTCGATGACGTGTGGTAAGGGTAAGCGTTTACGCTTTTAATGATGACTATACCAAATTGGTGGAGTATTTCGAGCTACTCCTGGATTATGTCCTAATAGTCGGTTACCTATATAAGTGTGAAGTAGGGCCGCTTCAAAGGAAACACTTATGAATGGAGTACGGTCCAAGGCCGAAACGGAGACAACGTGAGAATCGAAAGAGACCAAATTCATCTTTGTGTATATGTTTTTGTCTTGGTTTACACAACAAGTCGTCAGTTCAAGACGTCACGTTCACAGCAGGAAGTAAATCTGATAGCATTTCACTAGGGAAGGTTCAAAGCCACAAGCTACCTATCTCGATGCACTGATGGATCGTCGCGACTTTCTTGCTAGAGTCAGCATGCATTGTATCATTTGCATTAATTTTGCATTCATGTGGGGGATTATTGGAATTTAGGCTATAGGCCCAAATGGGTACCCAATAAATAAAAGTTTAAACAATTTTAATTAAATCGAGAAGTCGTCGTTTGTCAAAACTCAAAATTGATGAATATTCAAATTCTACATTTCAAGGGGAATTTATCGAATATTAATTGGCTCAAAACCGATGTCGGGTGAATGAGAAATTAATTTTCGAAGTTGGCCCAATAGAGAGATGAAATATATTTAATATATATAAACGGACTTGTTGTTGTCCCACATTGGAAAGTTCATCATTTTCACTTGTTTGTAAGGCATATTCCTACATGGGGTATTCAAGTGGGCTTGCCCAAGTGGTTGGCGGGTTATGGGCTTATGGGCTTGTGTGGGAGGTTTTGACCCAAATATAGGCCAAGTGCGAGGCGGTGCCATGCAACGCCGAGCCCGCGCCTGGGCCGAGGCTGACACCAACCCGAGATGTGTCAAGTGCGCAATGGGCGCTTTGAGGCGCACTTTGCACTTAACACTTAGCAATGGAGCATTGAGGAGCCCTTAATTTTATGCTCCGAGGGGCAGCCGATGATGTCCCCGGTGACATGGCAAGTGAAGCTAAAGTGTCAGACGAGACGTGGACGACAGACGTGGCACTGACGCAGTGCTCCGTGGAGGACGGTGACGTGGCTCGGACCAGTTGGGGTTCGCGGGTCATGCCAGTTGGTGAAACGGGTCGCCTGGAGCGGTTCGGTCCGAACCGGTGGGTTGAAAGGGTGTCGTTAGCGAACTAGCTTAAGAGATGTGCCTATTCGCAAAATGAACCCCTGGTCAAACAGTCAATGGCTGTCAGAATAGCCCAAAAGTTGCGACTATTCGCAGTTTGACCCCAGTGACCTTTGGAAAGCTATAAATAGGCCCCTGCAGAATTTAAAAAATCATTCGAATTCACCCCAAGCATTCTAGAGTTAGAGCATTCTAGTCCAATGTCAAATAAAGCAAGAAAGGCTCGAGTCTTTGAGTAGATTCGCCGATAATTCTGATTCGTTGTGCAACAAAACTGAATTCCAAAGTCGTATCTTCGGGACGGATTGCGATAACCCTAGACACTGAAATATGGGGCAATAACGTCTTACGGACAACGTACGTAGTATGTGCCACGACTTCAAAAACTAATTTGTTCGAGTTTTTACAGCCACCGACCAGACGATATACACGGGACACAATATAATACGTGTCAGCTTTTTATTTTGCATGGGCTTTTGCTGTTTGAACCAAACCTGAGAAAATGATAATTAATGAAACATATTTTGTGGATTATTTAAGTAAATGGCATTTGATTGTGTCAACTTTAAAAATAGCTTCCATTTGAGAAATTTCAATCATACCATTTTTAATGGGACACACATTGAAATGGATATATTAAATGCAAATCTGCATTAGGGTGGGTAGGTAAGTGTAGTACAGTGGTTGTATGTCAGACGTCTGTGTAATATGTCTTGGCTTCAAATCCTAGTTGTAACACTTTTTTTAATAGTAGCGGTCGTATGCTTTCCATATAAAGCGGGGGACCTGTGTTCTGTAATAGAGTAGGAATACTCGTGCTGTAATAGAGCAGGGGGGACTGTTCTGTAATAGAGGAGGGAATCCGTGTTGTAACAGAGCAGGGATCCGTGCATAGAGTAAGGAACTTTTTCTGTAATACAGTAAGGGATCCGTACTATAATAGAGCAGGAGACCCATTGGATTACAGTAGGGGACATGTGTGTTGCATCACGGATACCTTTCTAAATGCAGTGCATGGGTTCCTGCTTTAATGTAGAGTCCGCTACTTATTACAATATGGGTACTCTGCTATATAAGGGTCCCGAAATCAGACTATGCAAATACCCTTAAAATCGACTGCTACCGACTTAAAAGCTGTAGTCAAAGGCTATTTTTAAAAATTAACTGAATCAAAGGCCATATTTTAAAATAATGTAGGCTTATCCTAGAAACCAAACGCTACCTTTATTTACCCTTATTTCCAGTTATCAAAGACCATGTTACCTCAAATTTCTCCTATCATAATCGTTTCAAGCCCTCATCAGATATCCGACTAAGTCCGCGGTCACCACTCCTTGCCCTTCTCCTCGCAGTATGATAAGCCGACCGACTACGATCTCAAGTACATGATATAATTCTCCAGGTCATAACCCTCTCGTTCTCGAACCTGAAAGGCCAGTTGTGCTCGAGCCCATCGACCGACTTGCAGCGGAACTTGATCGTCTTGAACCTCTCGTTTACGAGGTATTTCGACTTTGATTTATGCACTATAAGATCTTTCAGTTTATCTAGTCTAACGACTTCCACTTCATCAACGTGATCTAACGAGATTGGAATCTCGACAGACCATTACTCCCACGAATCTTGAAACTGGTTTAGGCCAATTATCATTGTAATGTTAATTTTGGACTCCGATTTATGTATTAGAAGTTGAATTGCGATTGAAACTATTGACAAGATATTATCTTTGTGTCATGATCAAAATGTTGCCTCTAATTTCCTTCTCTGCTACAAAGAATTTAGATATTTTCTACTAGGAAATATTTAGGTAACACAGTTGTTGTTGCCGATCGTAAGGGGACGTTAGAGTGCTCGATTGCTGTTCGATGAAATTCGGGACTCGGATTTCGAGTCCTGTAGAATGATGATATTATGGGTACTTTATGAATGACATGTATGATGAGGTTATTGGATTTTATATGTTCATGAGGAGGAGGTTTTCGATTCTTTATGAATGTGAGTGTGACTTGATATGTATGCTACGAAATCGAAACAACTCGCAAGGTTTTTTACACAATTTTGTTTCGAAATGTGATGTGCTGGAGTTCAATGACTTTGTATATGTGAGGAATGATTGTGATGAAGAAGGTTTGTTGTTAAATCGAATGAGATTGTGTGGCTATGTTATCTTGAACTATTGTGCTTGTGAGGTTATATTTGAAAATTTACAAGTCAATCATGAGATAACATTTTTCTTATCATGAGATGACGGTCATGTTTAGGGGCGTGCACGGTGCGATTTTGGACTGTTTTCGGAAAATTTCACACCGCATTGCCATATGCATTTTTTTGGTAAAAAAAATTCTAAATTGCAGTTTTGAATAATTAAACCCTACATGCGATTATGAGCGGTTTGGGACGGTTGCAGTGCCATAGACGAGCCACGCTCCATTTATAGGCTCGATCGAGCCCAACCCGATTCGTCGAGCTTTTCAGCTCCTAGTTCGAGTTGGAGCTCAAATAAAGCCGATAGTGCTCGAGCTTGAGAGCTCGTCGAGCTCAAGCTTTTTAATAAATACTAAAAACATTATAAAAATAAATAAGCAAAAAAAATTAAAAAATAATAAAAAGTAAAATACCATATTTTATCGAATGACACATACTTTGTAGCTTCTTGGCTAAAACAAAATAATGAGCAATAAAAATCCTACATACAAATTGCAATGCGGAAACAACAAATAAAATATAGAATAAAGTCATATAAGGTACTGTTGGTTCCAGTGTATATCGTCTGGTCGGTGGCTGCAGAAACTCGAACAAAAATTTTGTTAGAGTCGAAGTCGAGGCACGTACTACGTACGCTGTCTGTAAGACGTTATTGCCCCGTATTTTAGTGCCTCGGGTTATCGCAATCCGTCCCGAAGATACAACGACTTCAGAATTTTGCACGTTGCACAACGATACAAAATTATCGGCGAATCTACTCAAATACTCGAGCCTTTCTTGCTTTTATTTTACTCTGGACTGTGTATGCACTATCTCTAGAATGCTGGGGGTCGATTGAATGACTTTTTCAATTCTGCAGGGGCCTATTTATAGATGGTAAAACTTTCTGGGTCATTTCGCGAAGCGTTGCAACTGTTGGGTCTTTTTGACAGTTTCTGGAACTTTAACTGGGTGCCATTCTGCGAATAAACGCAACTTATGGGCCCGATCGTTAACAATTACTTCTTGACCCAACGGTTCGGTCCGAACCGCTCCGTTCGACCCGCTTCACGAACCATCGCGACCCAACGGGTCCGCACAAGTCATCGTCGTCCACTCAGCGCTTGCATCAGCGCCCATCAGTTTCACTTGTACACGTGTCCTCTGACACGTCAGCATCACTTGCCACGTCACCGGGACCGCCGCCTCACCGGAGTATAAAATTAAGGGCTCCTCAAAGCTCCGATGCGCCGTGCAATGCGCGCCTCAAAACGCTCATTGCGCACTTGGCACGGCACGGCTCGGTGTCGGCCCCGGGTCCGGGCTCGGGCTCGGCGGTGCTGGGCACCGCCTCGCCTTGGGCTATAATTGGGTCCAAAACCCCCACACTAGCCCACGAGCCCATAACCCACCAACCACTTGGGCAAGGAGTAGCCCATGTAGGGAGACTCCTTGTAAACAATTGAAAAAGTGATGAAGTTTCCAATGTGGGACAACAACAAGTCCCTTTATATATTAAATATATATGTCATCTTTTTATTGGGCCAACTTAAAAAAATTAATTTCTCATTCATCCGACATTGGTTTTGAGCCAATTAATATTCGATAAATTCCCCTCGAAACGTAGAATTTGAATCTTTCATCAATTTTGGGTTTCGACGAACGACGACTTCTCGATTTAATTAAAATCGGTTAAGCTCTTATCTATTGGGTTTAAAACCCATTTGGGCCTATAGCCCAAATTCCAACAGGTACAACACGATATAGAGCTTGTAACATCGAGATAAGTTATCAAGTTGTTTACTAAGTGTTTAGGTCATGTCGATTTTTTAATTAGTTATTCATAAATATATTTTCATTATATATTATTTTAAAAGAACTGATATTTAATTAGTATAAAAAATGAAACTAGACATAATAATTAGAAAAATATTATAAATATAAGCATTATCCGGTTCGGTGCGGTGCGGTTTGAACAAAAAAAATCACAATGCACCATTTTTGTAGTGCGGTTTGGTACTTAAAATTAAACCGTTGTGTAGGCGATTTATTTGATAATGCGGTGCAGTGCGGGCAGTTTTTTTTAATTTTTTGCACATCACTTTGGATAAACAAGATTAAACAGTATCATCATTATCTCAAAGATAAAAATTGTAGTTTTCTTATATTGTAAGGCAACTTAAGTCTTGTGTAGTTGTGTTTAGTGTACAGTCGTGGTTTGCTTTAGTTAGTGAGTCAATTACTTAATACCCTTATGCCCGTTGTATATATAGATCAATAGGAAGAGGAACCATACTGTAAATTAATTACTCGAGAAAATAGAAATCGTATGATATTATTCTCAATACAACCGAATCTCAACCGTCACATGGTAGAGCCAAACCGAAAAAGCTTGAACCACCCAAACTATACAAATATCGAATTTTTGATAGAAAGACTTGATTATGGAAGCAGATTATGGCTTCTCAAAATGAGATGGATTGAAACAGTGAACGATTCTGATGCTGTTGAAATCCATTCGACCATAAAGAATAGTGCGAATTACCCGAGATGTGTTTGGATTCGTGAATTGGGATGTATTTGGATTCGTGAATTTGAATTGAATCCCGTCATTTTAAATTATGAATTTTAAAATCTTAATTTCAAAATCTTAATTTCAAAACAAAATTCATGTTTGGCAAACGTTAGAATTTCGGAATATGCATTTCAAAATGGAGTTCGAGCTCGACAATAATGAGCTCGAGCGAGCTTTTTACGAGCCGGCTCGACTCATCTTTCGTCGAGCTTGAGCCGAGCTTTTGTGGAGTCGGTTCATCGAGCTCGCGAGCCGACTCCATTCATCGTTTGTCGAGCTCGAACCGAGCTTTTGTCGAGACGGTTCGACTCGTCGTTTGTCCAGGTCGAACCGAGCTTTTGTCGAGCCGGCTCGACTCGTCGTTTGTCGAGCTAGAACCGAGCTTTTGTCAAGCCGGCTCGACTCGTCCTTCGTCAAACTCGAGCCGCCAAATCAAACTCGCGAGCCGGTTCGGCTCATCGTTCACCTCGAATTTGGATTATTATTTTTATTGTTATTATTATTATTGTTATTATTATTATTGTTATTATTATTATTATTAGTTATTAAAATCATTGTTGCGGAGATTTGAATTTTGAAAACGGACCACTTGCGGTCGATTTTAAAATCATCAAACAACAAGCGTTTGAATTTTCTTCGGATTTGGATGAAATCGAAATCAAAATCCACACTTCCAAAATGAGTGAGTTGGAGGAAACCCGGAGTGAGTTGGAGGAAACCCGGATTTCAAATCGAAATCCAAGTCTTCAAACGGACCATGGGCGCAAATACGATGAATTGTAATAAGTGGTTCTAAGTGGGTATAGACTCAGACCCATTGAATTCCGATGGGTCAAAAAGGCATTTTTATCATCCTTATTGAAATGTGTTAGGTTAGTCAAAGCATTAACTTATGTAGGAGTGTTCATTAATTGGGTCACCGATTATAACCCACCTAAACCATTTTGAATCCGGGTCATTCGATGTGAAATCGCTAGAGTCACTTGGTGTGAAGAAGCCACGCCCATATTCGGACGATCCTCCTCACCAAGCTGCTTGTCTCGCCACAGTGTTGACAACGGAAGCGTCCAGGGACAGCTGAAATGGATATAACTCTCTTTCTATACATAAGGATATAGTTCGAATAAGTATGTTTATTGGTTTCAGAATTCATGTTAAGTTCATCCCCTCTATTTAGAGGCCTGGGTTTGAATCATGTGCCTTCCTTTTATTAGTTTATTTTTTTGACCCCATTTTAGTTTACGTTAAATTTTGACCCTTCACCTCATAAGCTCTAGTTCTGCCACGAAGCATCGTTGTGGTGCATCCGAGGACACAGTAAAGACACCGTCGCGCATTTCTATTTGATTTGATTTCAAGATTTTGATTTACGTTTGTTATCATCTTGGTTTCAATTTGGTATGTCTATCTAAATTACAATGACTATTTTGCTGTTAATATTATTTCTAATGACTATTTTCCCCTTAAGACTCTCCTACTAACTAAACGCTAATAAATAAAATGTAATATATTTAAAATAAATTAAATTTATAAACTATTTATCGTCTTATATTTTGCAAATAAAAAAATAATTTTGCATATCGAAAATATAATATATGGAAATCAATTTGATCATTATTAAACAAGGAATGAATTAAATAAATCACAAGAAGTAACGATGATTTATTGATTTTGAAGAATATGTAATTAAAAAATATTGAAAATAATTATAAATAATTGAGGAGACCTTTTAAAGGGCTGAAAGGTTGTTTTGGCAGTTGCGCTCAAATTCTATCGAAGTTACATGTGTCACTTTTCTGAAACGAAAAAAAATAAAATATAGAAAGCAAAAATAGATCCACGGTTTTTTTTTTTTTACGCATTGAAGCATTTTCATACAAAAAGTCGCGCTAGCGCGCGATGTAACGCACTACCCATCGCTCTTTAAAACAATAATATGAATGTATGAATGAAAATGTTATCTAAGAAAGTTGCAGCAATTCTCTACTTTCTTGTATGTTTTTCCTTTCAGCCTTCAAAAGCATTTGCTCCATTTACCGTCTCTATTTTTCACTTGAAAATCACATGTTCAAAGTAAAACCAGCATGTTGAAAGAAGGTTATATATGTAAGATTAGATCATAAGGACGTGTGCAATGCACCAGCAGAGCGTTGAAGAAAAATGACTATAAGTTTCATGGAGAACGGG
This sequence comes from Linderniella brevidens, assembly GCA_004919715.1. Lineage (NCBI taxonomy): Eukaryota > Viridiplantae > Streptophyta > Magnoliopsida > Lamiales > Linderniaceae > Linderniella > Linderniella brevidens. The sequence continues at coordinate 7,920,630 of SWDC01000148.1, forward strand.
GTGAGTATAACAAATCATCCATGGTTTGATTTCTTTCTATTGTGTCGAAGATGTGTCTTGTTGGTTGGTTGTACACAATTACTATATAATCTGTTACAAAATCATGGAAGAAGCGTAGAGTATTACTATTATTATTTTAAGATTTTACTTTTTTACAATAAACCGGTTATTATTTATTTTCCGATTTAGTTTGATCAATTAACACGCAACACATGAGCTGAATAGCCAATCAAAGTCATTTGGAAACATTCGAACGTCCAAAAGAAATAAATGTCTCCTCAAAGAGAAAACATCAACTAGAAAATAATAAAGAAAAAGCAAAGAACAAAGTCTATAGAAAACAAGTTTTAAATTGTAAAAAAACTGAAGAACCTAGGACAAATCAAGTCTAAAACTGGAATCGATACAGATAATAATGGCTGGAGATTCTCTCTCACGAGAATAGCGACTCTCTCACTACTGAGGAAGAAGACCAACTTGTGCGCATCAACAAACGATCAAGGAAATTGCAGGAGACCCATGAAAGGATCGATAAAGAGGATGGCATGGAAAGAACTAACACTAAAGAGGATGGTGGAAGGAAAAAGCTTACGTTCAGGGAGATGGTGGTGGAGGGACCCACTAGAGCATACTTATTAGACGAATCGGACATGGCAGATCAAGATATGAATGACGATGATTCAGAAGAAGATGAGTGTGTGGAGGGTGACGACAATAAATTCTCAAAAAAGACCAATTGAGACGCTTCCGGGCACCTCTCAGATCTGCTGTGATTGTGAAAGTACTGGGTAGACGTGTGGGTTACCTGTATCTCCAACGTCATCTGGCGAAACTCTGGAAGCCAAAAGGAGGTTTTCGTTTGACAAGTCTAGGCAATGACTATTTTCTTGCATGATTTGATTCGATGAATGAAAGAGAGTTTGTGCTGAGGAACGGACCATGGACAATACTCGACCACTACCTTGCAATTAGAAGGTGGGTGCCAAATGTTTTAGCCTCTCAACCTACTATTGACAAAGCCACTCTATGGATTCGCATTCCGGACTTTCCAATGGAATTCTTCAATGAAAGGCTATGTGAAGCATTGGTAATCTCATAGGGAGGACGATTAAAATCGACATGAGTACCAATTGCAGAGAGTTCGGAAGCTTTGCAAGACTGTGCGTCGAGGTAGACCTCACCAAAAGCCTTCGAGCAGATTTTTCGCTTATGGGAAACCGATATACCATAATGTATGAAGGGATTCATCTAATTTGCTTCGGATGTGGTATGTACGGACACAAAGGATGATTGTCTGCAAAGAAGCCATGAAGATGTCAACGACAAGGCGAAAGATGCGGAGGGAGACCAGAATGGCTGCCGATAGGCCAGAGGAGAAGTCAGAAACCAACTGATGACAGGAAGCTCGAAACCTGACTCTTGGACATGGACCTTGGATATTATTCCAGAAATCACGGAGACATGTGACCCAGAATTAAGGAAAGGTCCCCGAATTCACGAGTGGTATATCGGCAAGTTACACAAAATCAGGGACAAGATTTGGGGTTCTGGTTGAAAATATTATGACAAAAAAGGAAATTAATTGTACTGCTTCGCTTAGCACGATTCTATCTGGTTGAAAATATAATGACAGAAAAGGAACCGTGGAAACTACTGGAACAAAGGAAAACAGTGGGCCACGACCCAAATGAAAGGGAAAAGTGTTCTTGCAACTACCAGATGTTGAGCCCAATAATGATCTATCATTTACTGAATGTATTTTTACTTGTAATGTGAGTAATAAAGCCAAATCACAAAGATTTGGAGGGTCCAAAATGAGCAACAATGTGACAGCCAACAGACAATCCGCTTCAGAACACTTGAACCATGAACTGGCCAACCAAATCACTACAAACGAGAACAACAAGTATTCTCTTGCCGGCTCGGGAAAACAGAGGATCCAAGCTAAATTTGGTGAGGTCTCAACAGACAATGAACTATGCAAGGAAATGGTAATAAACCAGTACATAGATAATGCAACCAAGAGCAGAGCCATTACTATGCCTATTGATCCAGACCGAGACCCTATATTGACAAAGATATGTGGATTACGCAACGAGGTCAATGCATAGTTTGGCCATCAAGTATGGAATGCGACAACGCATCAATGGAGCGAACCACAGAGGTGGTGACGACAATCATGGAGCAGTATGTTTCCTAAAATACTCGTAATTCTTTTTTAATGCGGTTAATCTCTTGGAATTGTAGAGGGGCAGGCATCCCACGATTTACGCAATCGTTGAAAGAGTTAATGAGAATTTACTCCCAATACATTATAATTATTATTGAACCCCGTAAAAGTGGTGCTTGAGCATATGTTGTATGTAGAAGGTTAAAGAGCTTCCATTATATTCGTGTGCACGCTGTATGTTTTACGGGTGGAATCTGGATCTTTTGGCAAGCAAGCGCCGTAAAAATTATCGAGCTACAACGGTCATCTCAGACTTTGCACGTAAAAGTTCATATGGGCAGAGTTTCTTGGGAACTAACAGCAGTGTATGGTAGCCCTCAACATGTATCACGTCGAGAATTATGGAGAAACCTTGTTACAGTATCGCATTCAATCACATTACCGTGGCTCATGGTCGGGGATTTCAACGCTATTACTCTGCCAGAAGAGAAACAGGGAGAAGCCACATTGAATCCAAATAATGCCAATGCATTCATTGACACACTTAACATATGTCGCCTTATTGATCTTGGAATCACGGGCCCAAAATTCACTTGGGTGGGCAGTATGCGCGTTGGTAGGGAAAGAGTCTTCGAGCGATTGGATAGAGCTGTTTGTAACTCTGGATGGTAATTCCCAGAAGCTACTGTGAGAGTATTACCGAGAACAAAATCAGATCATCACCCACTACTCCTTAACAGTGATGGCTCCCAAGCACAAAATCCTAGGCCAAGGCCATTTCGATACCTTGCGGCGTGGCATATGCATGTAGGGCTGAGCAAAAGATCCGAAATCCGATCCGGTATCCGGTTTATAAAAATCCGGAAAACCGGATATACACTTTCTAAAACCGGATCGGATATCCAAATCCGAATATATAACATAAACCGGATTTGATACGGATACACTCGGTACTAAAATCCGGATATCCGATATCCGATTTATCATAAATTAATTAAATAATAGCCCAAAAACAAAGAAAAATTAGGCCCAAAAAGAGAAAAAAGAAAGAAAAATAGCCCAATATCCTAATTTGTCCCAAATAAACGTTATCAGATTTAATTTATATCATTCGTGAAAATAAATGGAGAGTTGAAAACCAAATCGAATACGTTACAATTAATTTTCTTTTTAAAAAAATTAATCAAAATAAAAAAATCGGATTTCGGATATCCGAAATCCGGATATCTGAATTTTTCCATATCCAAAATTCAAATATCCGATTAAAACCAGATCGGATATAGTTCTATGTTTTAGGTATCCGAAAATTCGGATATCCGGATTGGCACACCTCTATATGCATAAGTCGTTCAATGAATTTGTGCGTGGAACATGGAATACAAATGCACCCTTGGCTTCAATATTGAATTCACACATAAAGTTAGCAAATGGAACATAGACGTATTTCATAATATCATATTCCGCAAGCGACGACTATTTGCTCGGCTATGTGGTATTCAAGTAGCATTGCAACGAGGCCCTAACCCTTTTCTCTAGAAATTGGAAAAACATCTGCGTTAACTGCAAAAGGTGTTGGCGCAAGAAGAGCTAATTTGGTTACAGAAAGCACGATGCGAATGGGTATGATTTGGAGATCGGAATACTACGTATTTCCACACGAAAACCGTCATCAATCGAAGAAGGTTACAAATTGAATCTCTAGAAAATGGTGATGGCATATGGATTGATGATGAAGATAAACTCCGCGAACTAATAGTTAGCTATTTTAAAGCTGTATACGGACGAGATCAAGTGGAGAATCTCATGCATACCACCACGCGATTTCCCGAACTACCGATCGAGGCACATGAAGCATTACCTAGTCGAGTAGATGAAGAGGAAGTTAGAAAAGCTATTTTTGAATGGGTCCGCTTAAATCTCCTGGACTAGACGGACTTCATGCAATCTTTTATTAAAGGAATCGGGAAGTGGTCAAAACATCAGTTCTGGACTTTGTGGAGAAAACAATAGGAAATGGACAGTCGGTAGCCTCAGTGAATGCAACTCACATCATTCTTATACCAAAAGTCGAGCAACCGGAGGATATCAACCAATTATGACCAATCAATTTATGCAATGTGTCATACAAAATGATCACAAAAATTATTGCCAATCAACTACGGGAGTTCTTGGGTGGGATTATTGCGCCTAACCAAGCTAGATTTGTCCCCAGAAGGCATATTCACGATAGCATCGTCATAACACGGGAGATTATACACTCTATGCATAGAATGAAGAGGAATAATGGTTTTATGGCGGTGAAAATCGACCTCGAAAAGGCATATGACAGAATCAACTGGAATTTTCTTCAAGACACCTTGGGACTCGTTGGACTCACCAATAAATTACGTAATACGATAATGGATTATATTACAACTCCTTCAATCAGCGTTTTATGGAACGGTGCCACTACGGAAAATTTTGCGATGAACCATGGCCTTCGTCAAGGATGTCCTCTTTCTTCTTATTTATTTGTTCTCTGCATTGAAAGATTATCTCACATGGTTGTTGATGCAGTACATGAAGGGCGATAAAGGCCGATAAAACTTGGAAATGGCCTCCAATTTCTCATTTAATGTTTGCTGATGATATATTATTATTTGCAGAGGCTTCAATGGAAAACATGCAACTTATGTGTTCTATCCTTGCAACGTTTTGCTCGGCTTCATGACAGAAAACAAACCAAACAAAGTCTGTTACATACTTCTCAAAGAATGTATCTCTAGAGCAAAGAGAGAATATCGCAAAGATTGGATCATTCGTACAAAAAGATAATGTCGGAAAATATTTGGGAATTTCGATTGTGCATGGGAGAGTTAAACGGAAAATCTTAGATGGCTTGATAAAGAGGATCGGATCGAGATTGAGTGGTTGGGCAAGACCAACCTTATCGCTTGTGGGGCGCACAACCATAGCACAAGCTATTTTGCAATCAATACTGACGTATACAATGACTATACACCGCCTCCCGACGAATTTATGTAATGACCTCGAGAAGCTTTGTCGGAATTTTCTTTGGGGACATGATGAGCATAATAGGCACACCCACCTCTTCGGCTGGAAAACAACAACCCAACCTCAGGAGGCTGGTGGTTTAGCTTGAGAAGCTTCGCCGCCCACAATATAGCGCTACTCGGCAAGCTCTCACGGGGACTTATAACGAGACCAAACGATTTATGGGCATGCGTTCTAAATGCCAAATACAACCGTCGAATCCTCCAGGGCAACTGTCTTGCTACCAAATCTTCAGATTCATGGTTGTGGAAGGCTATTGTTCTCACACGTCATAAAACCCAAGAGGGCATGGGTTAGGTTGTTGGGAATGGGGCGAACGTGAATTTTTGGGACGATAGATGGGTTCCGAACTGTGGACCACTACATGAGATAGTAACACAGAACATCGATGATTCAGGAAGAAGAGGCACATTATGAGTTACTGGGGAAGGTGGGTGGAATTGGGATCTTATATCACACTTACTACCTTTATCTGCTTTAGTCAACATAGTTGCAGTATGTCCACCATCGCATGACACATGAATGAAAGATATTCGTTGTTGGTTACTCTCAAACGCTGGAGAATACACGGTTAATTCGGCTTACAAACTATTAATGGGGACGAGCTTGTTTCGAAACCCAATCTGGAAAAGTATATGGCAGTGGAAGGGCCCACAAAGAATTCGACTATTCTTATGGTTTGTCTCACATAATAAGCTCCTTACAAATGAGGAATGTGCTCGTCGAGGCTTTTCCACCTCAACAACATGTGCTCGTTGTTTAGTTGCTGTTGAATCCACCGTACATGTGTTGCATGACTGTCATATTGCCAAATCCTTATGGTTAAGATTTATCGATACACATCGAGTCGGGAGATTCTTTTTGACAAATCTAACATCTTGGCTCATGGACAATTTAGTCGGTGAAGGTCTGAGAAATGGTCTATCGTGTTTGGTATTACATGCCGGCTTTTATGGAAGTGGAGAAACAAGATATTTTTCATCCCAATGCATGTCGTCCTCCTGATCTTGTTAAAGTTGTCCGCCAAACAGCAACGTCATTTTCTCAAGCAGGGGCAGCTGGACAAAAAGCAATCTTACGAGACCGACTCGGGGTGAATATAGGATGGGAAAGCCCGAGGTGGGATTTTTGAAGTTAAACACAAATGGTGCAGGACGGGGAAATCCCGGACCTGCTAGGGCTGGAGGCATTATTCGAGATGAATCAGGTAATTGGATCATTGGTTTTATGCAAGGGTTGGGTTGTACTTCTTCGGTGGTAGCCGAACTATAGGGGGTCCTCACTAGGATAAAGATTGCATGGGGTTCGGGATGTCTCCGAATAATCGTGTAAGTGGATTCTATGATTAATAAAGATATGATTTCACATAAAGATGATCATGCTATATCTTTGAGGCCGTTGATCCTTCGAATACGCCAAATGCTAAATCGAGAATGGGACACTATTAATTGTCATGTGTATCGAGAAGGGAATTCAAATGCAGATTGCCTTGCTCGGAAAGCGATTATACTTCCATTTGGAGTACACGTACTAGCTTCTTCCCCTAACGGCCTATCGGAACTATTGTTAGGGGACATTATTAGGGTTACCATGTCCCGACCCATCCATTGTAACATCTTTGGCGAAGGCCCCATGTATACCGAAAAAAATATTCAAGCCTAAAACTTCACAACTATGACATTAAACTAATATCGGTAATACTCTTCACTTTATTCAGTCTTCAACTTCAAAACCTCATTTTCACCGAAACACTCTCATGAAGAAAGAAAACAACTCTTACAAAAGCAGGCTCAAGTTCCCACAAAGGTATAAACATAAAAAAAAACACACAGAAGTAAAAAAATAGGGACAACGAAACACGTACGAAAGCGACATGGTTGCCTCACCCATCCCTCAAAATGGTAAACTCTGGAAAGGATGGAGGTGAAGAAGAAAGTTTGTGTTTGGTTTTTCTGAAATCTAGAGAGAAAGTAAAGAATAGTTTGGGAGAGAGAGGACCGGTCTCAATAAAAGAGTTATAGATTTGAATGAAAATTTCTTTTGCTAAAGATGCTCACCTTCCCTTAAATAAAGGGACTCAACTTTTCAAAATCCTTATTTTTTTATATCATCTAGAATACCCTACGCTGAAAATTTTGGTGAACTGTCTAAATCAGGTGCTTTTAAAAAATTAACCATTGACTGGGTCAATTTTAAAAAAATGGCCATGTTGGATTTTTTTGGCTTCACTTAGTTTAACGGTGAACCATATTTACTAATTCGCATACATAACACGCTAAAATTTAAAAAAAAAGGAAAAATAAAAGTAAATCCGTACGACAATGCAGAAACAGAAAAAAAACAGGGGGCCGTCTCCCTCTTTAACTATAATCATACAAACCAAATGAATGTGTTATCTTCTCCAATTTAAAGAACACAAGTAAACCACACACATCTCAATCACAACCTTAAAGCGACGTGAGATGTTCTTCTCGTTAATTGCCGAAAAACTACTTCTCAAATCAGGAAAACAACAAGCATTTCTGCCGAGCGTTCCCAGTAAGTATTGGTTATATAAAAATTGCAATTTTAACGTCGAAAATGATTTTCCAGCCCATTATCCACGAAAAGGAATGAGTTATCTAGTAGATTCTGGGTAAGACCATCTCCATCCGAAAAACGCATTCTCAAACTCAAACTCATTTTTAAACCTAAAATGCAGTAATTCTTCTCCAACCATTATACCCATTCTCAAACTCAAAAGACTATATTGTAATATTGTCTTTCACACTTACTTTTAATACGACCCACCTATTTTATATTTTTTTAAATTAGACCACGGAAATATTTTTAAGTAAATAAAGAAAATATGTAATAAAATTAAGAATAAAGTATTATTGTCCATAAACATTTATTAAATCCAAAACAATTACACTACACGAGAAAAGTTATTTATTTATTTAAAAATATTTATTTATTTTTTAAAAGATAATTCTTCAAGTCTCGGATTGGTGTATTCCTCCAACAAATGATTAATTAGCACATTCAAAAATGTAACATAACAATATTTACCTCTAATTATTTTAAATATTGTAGTTTTAGTCAAACCAAAGTACATATAAATAAAATATAATGATAATTATTAAAACATGATTTTCTTTTGTGTATTTTTATTTATCTTTTGTGCATGTGTGCTTTAATAAGTCAATATAAACTAAGGGACTTGTTTGTAATTTTAAAACATCAAACCCATATTTTGTGTTCAAACACCAATTTGGGTTTGAAAGAGGAGAGAGAAACCCAAAAACGCATTTTCAGTTTGCGTTTGAGGTATTTTTACTTCATTTTTTGAGTTTTTTGTGTCGGGTGGAGCTAATTTGTAGCTAGCATTTAACGTTGATCGATGAGGGCAAAAGCACGTTAGAAGACGTGAAGGACCAAATTGTAGCGGTATGCAAAATGTGGCTTACAGTTATCCGCTTCCCATCTACATGGGTAACAATTAGGCTCTATGTGCCTACTTTGGTTTCGGTGGCCGACAATCAAGACCCGTGGTTCATGTCGAGGTGGTGGAATGTGCTAGTGTTGCTCCGCCTGCATCAGTTAATGGTTTCTCGACTTTTAATACCGTTCGATAGCATATTGCGTTGACAATGCACAAATCCAACCGTTTGAGGGATATGCTTGCACTCCATCTAACACACAATATTGTCGTGTTTTTGAAGAGGAAAGTTTTCAACAAGTCAATTTTGAACTGTGCAAACGTCAGAAGGACCCGAGTTTGCAACCGAATGAAAGTAAAGACGAGCCACTCGGACAACATGACGACTCGGAATATGATTTCGTCGCACGGGATCCACACGACGATGAAGAGCGTAACCACGTACATGAGGGTGAAGATGGTACCTTCACATTTACGGACGGTTTAAACCAACACATTGGTCAGTAATTTCGTGACAAGCAGGAAGTTATTAAAGAAATAAAAAAATAGCGATGGAGCAATGTTCATGGCGATGGAGCAAATGGGTTATTAAAAAAATCGAAAAGAATTTATTGAAGAAATTGAATGCAAATAGGTTAAGTTGATTCCGACTTTATACGCAGTGAAATGCGCGATGAAGCAATGTTCATGGCGCTTACGGACCACAAAAGATAAGGACACATCTTTCTTCTCAATACAAACATATTGCGGTACGGACACATGCGGCGTGTCTCATCGACTTTGGAGACATCAACATGGAAATTCATCGGTTGTATTAAGGATGCTACTAGTAAATTTTAGCGGTCTGAAACCGAAGGATTTAATGTCAATGATAAAAAATATGTGATTGGATGTTTCTTATTACAGGCTTGGAAAGACAATCATCTCGCTACGGAAGAGTTAGTCGGTAACGGGGACGATTGTTACGGTTTGCTATCGTCCTACTTGAAAGCGGTGGAGCAAGCAAAAGTTGGTAGTATCACGGATTGGGAGACGGACGAAGACAACATATTCAAATTTCTGTTTTTAGGCTTGGGTGCATATATTGCGGGATTTCGTTACACGCGGAAGTTGAATTCTATTGATGCCAACTTTTTAAAGGGGAAGTACAATGGGTGATGCTCATTGAAACGACGCTACATGACGTTTACCATCAGTATCATCGCATGGGGCATTGCGGGAACCGAATCTACTGAACGTGGTTTTTAAGGAGATTGCGAAGGTTCGTGGCCGACACAGTGACCTCTTCATAATTTCTGACAGACACAGCGATTTAAAGAGTGCGGTCCCGACGGTATTTCCAAATGCATTTCCCGACAGTGTTGAACGGTGAGTAACCGACCATGACGAGACCAACTTTTAGTATATGTCTTCCAAACATAAAACTAAAGGCATTCCTTATACACCAAGTTCAGCTTCTTCGCCTCCGGATTGGTAGTATTTAATTTGAAAATTTCAGTTAACATTGTTCGATGCACCATTGGATTATCAAGGATCTATGATATCGATCGCTCACGACCAAACCTGACGTAATGCTCGTTAGGTTAATGAACATGTAAAAAAATAATAGGAGGATAAATTTCACTCATATGAAACCCATATATTCTCCAATACGCCTCGGGAGCATAAATCCAACGATCAGCTTGAAATTCATGAATTTCATCATTGATGTCCGTCTTCCTAACAATGGTGTATGCAATCCTATCATGACCCTTACACATATTTGTATAAATATTTGACTACTAAATGTCTGAACAAACTTCAACATTAACGTGACAATTATATTTTGCAAGAATAAACGAGTTAAAAGGAACAACCCATCTATTGTCAAGAACATATCTTCGAACAAGAATTTAATCCCAACTATCCCTTCTTCTCTATATAGGATAAGAATTCAAACCTTGAAATGTTTTATCCGAAATGGGTTTAGGATAATGGTTTTTGCACTTGCCATCACGCATGCAAACATTTGTCTGATTTAACCATCGCATGGGCCATGCATCATATGATTAACAACATACAAACGAAGAAATAGATGATCCCCATGCCGTGAAATTTCAGAACAAATAGCACGATTATAATCCCGAGGAGAGAAAATATTTTGGCCTTCTTTAAGAATTAACAACCAATGTATGTGTGGCAAACCACACTTCTGATTTTCAATAGCATACGCATAAGCAGCAACGTCGCCAAATATTTTTTTTAGAATAATATCATTATTAAACTCCTCAATTTTTGCTTTAAAAATCTGAGCAATCAAACTGGTTTGTCGTGTGGCTCTTCAAAATCTTTCAATCGTGATGCAATTTAAGGCCAAGAAGGATAATTGCATGTCATCGTTAAAAAATATTCCGGCTTCCCAAATCTTTGAACCAATGCCATTGCATTCACATATCAATTTTCATGTCACGGGGACCAATAAACGAAGCAAGCAAAACCTTAGATGGGTCATCCTCACCATCTCGTGACAAGCTATCCACAAGTCCTTGATAGGTTTCAATTCTCAAATCTTGTTATCGTTGCTCATTTCGTTAGTAATCAAGACAGGAACATTCTAGTTTAACACACTTATCTATTGCATATTGTTGCCCAAGCGTGCGGAGTTTACCGAACACGACATCCATCACGAATTTGAAACCGGTAACAATAATACTCTCTTATTCAAACACACATCTTGCGCCTTTTGTTGTTCTCATGCACTGAAATTTCAAAAAATGGAAAACAATAGATTATTCATAGAAAATCTAAATTCGAAAACAAGGAAAACAGTAACACATAATAAAAGAATAATTCGTGATGCTAAGCTGTTTGCCAAATGTAGCTTACAGTAATCCGTGGCCCATCTACGTGGGTAACAATTAGGCTCTACGTGCCTACTTGGGTTTCGGTGGCCGACAATCAAGACCCGTGGTTCATGTCCAGGTGGTGGAATGTGCCAATGTTGCTATGCCGGCAACAGTTGATGGTTTGGCTTTTAATACCGTCCTGATAGCATATTGCGAAGACAATGCACAAATCCAACTGTTTGCGGGATACGATTGAAGTTCATCTAACACACAATATTGTCGTGTTTTTGAAGAGAAAAGTTTTCAATGAGACAACGTTGAACTATGCAGACGTCGGGAGGACTCGAGTTTGCAACCGAATGAAAGTGAAGACAAGCCACTCGGATAACATGACGACTCGGAATATGATTTCGTCGCACGAGATCCACACGACGATGAAGATGACGATGAAGAGCCTAACCCCGTACATGAGGGTGATGATGGTACCTTCACATTTACAGACGGTTCAAGCCAACACATTGGTCAACAATTTCGTGACAAGCAGGAAGTTATTAATGACGAAAAAAATCACTTTTACCGCGTCTTTTGAATGCAAATTGGTAAAGTCGAACCGAACTTTATACGTAGTGAAATGCGCAATGGAGCAATGTTCATGACGCTTACGAGCCACAAAAGATAAGGACGCATCTTTCTTCTCGATACGAACATATTGCGGTACGCACACATGCGGTGTATCTCATCGACAGGGAAGTTCATCGGTTGTATCAAGGATGCTACTGGAGAATTTTAGCGGTTTGAAACCAAAGTATTTAATGTCGATGATGAAAAATAGGCGATTGGATGTTTCTTATTACACCGCTTGGAAAGACAATCATCTCGCTATGGAAGAGTTAGTCGGTATCGGGAACGATTCTTTCGGTTTGCTATCGGCCTACTTGAAAGCGGAGGAGAAAGCAAAAGTTGGCAGTGTCACGGATTGGGCGACGGACGAAGACAACATATTCAAATTTCTGTTCATAGGCTTGGGTGCATGTATAACGGGATTTGGTTACATGCGGAAGGTGATTTATATTGATGCCAGCTTTTTAAAAGGAAAGTACAATGGGGTGATGCTCATTGCAACGACGCAACATGACGATTACCATCAGTATCCTATCGCATGGGGCACTGCAGGAACCGAATCTATCGAATCATGAACGTGGTTTTAAGGAGATTTCAAAGGTTCGTGGCCGACACATTGACCTCTTCATAATTTTTTACAGGCACGGAGATGTAAAGAGTGCGGTTCCGACAATATTCCCAAATGCATTTCCCGAGAGTGTTGAACGGTGAGTAACCGACCATGACGAGACCAACTTTTAGTAGTTGTCTTCCAAACATAAAACTAAAGTCATTCCTTCTACAACAAGTTCAACTTCTTCGCCTCTGGATCGGTAGTATTTAATCTGAAAAATTCAATTAACATTGTCCGATGCATCATAGGATTATCAAGGATCTCTAATGATCACTCACCACCAAACCTAACGTAATGCTCGTTAGGTAAATGAACCTGTAGAACAACAATTGGAGGATAAATTTCACTCATATGAAACCCATATATTCTCAATAGCCTCGGGAGCAGAAATCCAACGACCAGCTTGAAGTTTATGAATTTCATCACTTCCGTCTCCCAACAATGGTGTTTGCAATCCTATCATGACCCTTACACATTTTTATAAATGTTTGACTACTTAATGTCTGAACAAACTTCAACATTAACGTGACAATTATATTTTTGCAAGAATAAACGAGTTATAAGGAACAACCCATCTATTGTCAAGAACATATCTTCGAACAAGAATTTAATCCCAACTATCCCTTCTTCTCTATATAGGATAAGAATTCAAACCTTGAACCGTTTTATCCTAAATGGGTTTAGGATAATTTCTGCACTTGCCATCACGCATGCAAACATTCGTTTGATTTAAATTACCGCATGGGCCATGCATCATATGATTAACAACATACGAACGAAGAAACAGATGATCCCCATGCCGTGGAATTTCAGCAGAAATGACACAATCATAATCCCGAGGAGAGAAAATCTGTTGGCCTTCTTTAAGAACTAACTACTAATGTATGTGTGGCAAACAACACTTCTGATATTTATTGGCATACACATAAGCTCCAACATCGCCAAATATATTTTTTTAGAATAATATCATTATTAAACTCCTCAATTTTTACTTTAAAATCCGAGCAATCAAACTTGTCTGTCATGTGGCTCTTCGAAATCTTTCAATCGTGATGCAATTTCAGGCCAAGAAGGATAATTGCATGTCATCGTTAAAAAAATTCCTGGCTTCCCAAATCATTGAACCAATGCCATTGCATTAACATATCTATGTTTCATGTCACGTGGACAACCAATAAACGAAGCAGGCAAAACAATTCTTCTCCGAACCTTAGATGGGTCATCCTCACCATGTCGTGACAAGTTATCCACAAGTCCTTGATAGGTTTTAATTCTCAAATCTTGTTATCGTTGCTCACTTCATTAGTAATCAAGACGGGAACATTCTAGTTTCACAACATATCTATTGCATATTGTTGTTCCAAGCGTGCGGAGTTTACCAAACACGACATCCATCACGAATTTGAAACCGGTAACAATAATACTCTGTTATTGAAACACACATCTTGCGCCTTTTGTTGTTCTCATGCACTGAAATTTCAAAAAAGGAACACAAATAGATTATTCATAGCAAATCTAAATTCGAAAAATAAGGAAAACAATAACACATAATAAAAGAATAATTCGTGATGCTAAGCTGTTTGCCAAATGTAGCTTACAGTAATTTGTGCCCATCTACGTGGGTAACAATTAGGCTCTACATGCCTACTTGGGTTTCGGTGGAGGACAATCAAGACCCGTGGTTCATGTCGAGGTGGTGAAATGTGCCAATGTTGCTCTGCCGGCAACAATTGATGGTTCGAGTTTTAATATCGTCCTGCTAGCATATTGCGATGACAATACACAAATCCAACTGTTTGAGGGGTAAGATTGCAGTTCTTCTAACACACAATATTTGTTGTGTTTTCGAAGAGGAAAGTTTTCAATAAGACAACGTTAAACTATGCAGACGTCGGGAGGACTCAAATTTGGAACCGAATGGAAGTGAAGACGAGCCACTCGGATAAAATGAAAACTCAGAATATGATTTCGTTGCACGAGATCCACACGACGATGAATAGCGTAACCACGTACATGAGGGTGATGATGGTACCTTCAATTTTACGGACGGTTCAAGCCAGCACCTTGGTCAGCAATATCGTGACAAACAGGAAGTTTTTGATGGAATCGAAGAAATTTGCTTTTGCCGCGTCTTTTTTCGAATGCAAATTGGTAAAGTCGAACTGGACTTTATACGTAGTGAAATGCGCAATGGAGCAATGTTCATGGCTCTTACGAACCACAAAAGATAAGGACACATCTTTCTTCTCGATACGAACATATTGCGATAGGCACACATGCGGCGAGTCTCATCGACTTAGGAGACATCGACATGGAAGTTCATCAGTTGTATCAAGGATGTAACTGGAGAATTTTAGCGGTCTGAAACCGATGGATATGTCAATGATGAAAGGGGATTGGGTGTTTCTTATTACAAGGCTCGGAAAGACAATCATCTCGCTATGGAAGAGTTAGTCGCTAACGGGGACGATTCTTGCGATTTGCTATCGGCCTACTTGGAAGAGGTGCAGCAAGAAAAAGTTGGCAATGTCACGGATTAGGGGACGAACGAAGAAAACATATTCAAATTTCTGTTATTAGGCTTGGGGGCATGTATAGCGGGATTTGGTTACATGCGGAAACTGATTTCTATTGATGCTAGCTTTTTAAAAGGGTAGTATAATGGGGTGATACTCATTGCAACGACGTAACATGGTGATTACCATCAGTATCCTATCGCATGGGGCACTGCAGAAATCGAATTTACCGAATCATGAACGTGGTTTTTAAGGAGATTTCAAAGGTTCATGGCCGACACAGTGACCTCTTAATAATTTCTTACAGGCACGGCGATGTAAATAGTGCGGTCCCGACAGTATTTCCAAAATGCATTTCCCGACAGTGTTGAACGGTGACTAATCGACCATGATGAGACCAACTTTTAGTAGATGTCTTCCAAACATAAAACTAAAGGCATTCCCTCTCCAACAAGTTCAGCTTCTTCGCCTCTGGATCGGTAGTATTTAATATGAAAAATTCAATTAACATTATCCGATGCATCATAGGATTATCCAGGATCCCTGATATCGATCACTCACCACCAACATGACGTAATGCTCGTTAGGTAAATGAAGCTGTAGAACAACAATTGGAGGATAAATTTCACTCATATGAAACCCATATATTCTCCAATACGCCTCGGGAGTAGAAATCTAACGACCAGCTTGAAATTCATGAATTTCATCACTGATGTTCGTCTTCCCAACAAGGCGTATGCAATCCTGTCATGACCCTTACGTATATTTGTTAAATATTTGACCAACTTAATGTTTGAACAAACTTCAACATTAACGTGACAATTATATTTTGCAAGAATAAACGGGTTATAAGGAACAACCCATCTACAGTCAAGAACATTGCTTCGAACAAGAAGTGGATCCCCACTATCCATTCTTCTCTATATAGGACAAGAATTGAAACTGTGAACCGTTCTATCCTAAATGGGTTTAGGATAATGGTTTTTGCACTTGCCATCGCGCATGCAAACATTCGTCTGATTTAAATCACCGCATGGGCCATGCATTATATGATTAACAACATACGAATGAAGAAACGGATGATCCCCATGCTGTGGAATTTCAGCACAAATGACACGATCATAATCTCGAGGAGAGAAAATCTTTTGGCCTTCATTAAGAACTAACTACCAATGTATGTGTCGCAAATTGCACTTTTTATATTCAATAGCATATACATAAGCTCCAACATCGCCAAATATATATTTTTTAGAATAATATCATTATTAAACTCCTCAATTTTTGCTTTAAAAATCCGAGCAATCAAAATGGTCTGTCATGTGGCTCTTCAAAATCTTTCAATCGTGATGCAATTCCATGCCAAGAAGGATAATTGCATGTCATCGTTAAAAAAAGTCATGGCTTCCCAAATCATTGAACAAATGCCATTACATTCACATATCTCTGTTTCATGTCACGTGGACCACCAATAAACGAAGCAGGCAAAACAATTCTTCTCCCAACCTTAGATGGGTCATCCTCACCATCTCGTGACAAGTTATCCACAAGTCGTTGATAGGTTTTAGTTCTCAAATCTTGTATATGTTGCTCTCTTCATTAGTAATCAAGACGGGAACATTCTAGTTTCACACACATATCTATTGCATATTGTTGGTCCAAGCGTGCGGAGTTTACCAAACACGACATCCATCACGAATTTGAAATCGGTAACAATAATACTCTGTTATTGAAACACACATCTTGCGCCTTTTGTTGTTCTCATGCACTGAAATTTCAAAAAAGGAACACAAATAGATTATTCATAGCAAATCTAAATTCGAAAAATAAGGAAAATAATAACACATAATAAAAGAATAATTCGTGATGTTAAGCTGTTTGCCAAATGTAGCTTACAATAATCTGTGCCCATCTACGTGGGTAACAATTAGGCTCTACATGCCTACTTGGGTTTTGGTGGAGGACAATCAAGACCCGTGGTTCATGTCGAGGTGGTGAATGTGCCTATGTTGCTCTGCCGGCAACAGTTGATGGTTCGAGTTTTAATACTGTCCTGCTAGCATATTGCGATGACAATACACAAATCCAACTGTTTGAGGGATAAGATTGCAGTTCTTCTAACACACAATATTTGTTGTGTTTTCGAAGAGGAAAGTTTTCAATAAGAAAACGTTAAACTATGCAGACGTTGGGAGGACTCAAGTTTGCAACCGAATGGAACTGAAGACGAGCCACTCGGATCACATGAAAACTCGGAATATGATTTCGTTGCACGAGATCCACACGACGATGAATAGCGTAACCCCGTACATGAGGGTGATGATGGTGCCTTCACATTTACGGACGGTTCAAGCCAACACATTGGTCAGCAATTTCGTGACAAACAGGAAGTTTTTGATGGAATCGAAGAAAATAGCTTTTGCCGCGTCTTTCGAATGCAAATTGGTAATGTCGAACCGGACTTTATACGTAGCAAAATGCGCAATGGAGCAATGTTCATGGCGCTTACGAACCACAAAAGATAAGGACACATCTATCTTCTCGATACGAACATATTGCGGTAGACACACATGCGGCGAGTCTCATCGACTTAGGAGACATCGACATGGAAGTTCATCAGTTGTATCAAGGATGTTACTGGAGAATTTTAGCGGTCAGAAACCGATGGATATGTCATTGATGAAAAAAAGAGGATTGGGTGTTTCTTATCACAAGGCTTGGAAAGACAATCATCTCGCTATGGAAGAGTTAGTCGCTAACGGGGACGATTCTTGAGATTTGCTCTCGGCCTACTTGGAAGAGGTGGAGCAAGAAAAAGTTGGCAGTGTCACGGATTAGAGGGCGGACGAAGACAACATATTCAAATTTCTGTTATTAGGCCTGCGTGCATGTATAGTGGGATTTGGTTACATGCGGAAAGTGATTTATATTGATGCTAGCTTTTTAAAAGGGAAGTATAATGGGGTGATACTCATTGCAACGACGCAACATGGCGATTACCATCAGTATCCTATCGCATGGGGCATTGCGGGAACCGAATCTACCAAATCATGAACGTGATTTTTAAGGAGATTGCAATTGTTCGTGGCCGACACAGTGACATCTTCATAATTTTTGACAGGACGATGAAAAGAGTGCGGTCCCGACAGTATTTTCAAATGTAATTCCGACAGTGTTGAACGGTGACTAATCGACCATTACAAGATCAACTTTTAGTAGGTGTCTTCCAAACATAAAACTAAAGACATTCCTTATACAACAAGTTCAGCTTCTTCGCCTCTGGATCGGTCGTATTTAATCTGAAAAATTCAGTTAACATTGTCCTATGCATCATTGGATTATCTAGGATCTCTGATATCAATCGCTCACGACCAAACCTGACGTAATGCTCGTTAGATAAATGAACCTGCAGAACAACAATATGAGGATAAATTTCAGTCATATGAAACTTATATATTCTCCAATACGCCTCGGGAGCAGAAATCCAACGACCAGCTTGAAATTCACTCATATGGTGTATGCAATCTTATCATGACCGTTACACGTATTTGTAGAAATATTTGACCAACTTAATGTCTCAACAAACTTCACCATTAACGTGGCAATTATATTTTGCAAGAATAAACGTGTTATAAGGAATAACCCATCTATTGTCAAGAACATGTCTTCGAAAAAGAACTGAATCCCCACTATCCCTTTTTCTCTATATAAGATAAGAATTCAAACAGTGTACCGTTCTATCCCAAATGGGTTTAGGATAATGGTTTTTGCATTTTCCATCACGCATGCAAACATTCGTTTGATTTAAACCCCCGCATGGGCCATGCATCATATGATTAACCGCATACGTGGCTTGGAATTTCAGCTGAAATGACACGATCATAATCCCGAGGAGGGAAAATATTTTGGCCTTCTTTAAGAATTAACAACCAGTGCATGTGTAGAAATCCGCACTTCTGATATTCAATAGCTTACGAATAAGCTGCAACATAGCCAAATATTTTTTTTTTGAATAATATCAATATTTAACTCCTCAATTTTTACTTTAAAAATCCGAGCAATCAAATTGGTTTGTCATGTGGCTCTTCAAAATCATTCAATCGTGATGCAATTTCATGCCAAAAAGGATTATTGCATGTCATCATTAAAAAAGATCCGGCTTCCCAAATATTTGAACCAATGCCATTGCATTCACATATATCTGTTTCATGTCATTGATCACCAATAAACAAAGCAGGCAAAACAATTCTTTTCCCAACCTTAGATGGGTCATCCTCACCATCACGTGACAAGCTATCCACAAAGTCCTTGATAGGTTTCAATTCTCAAATCTTGTTGTCATTGCTCACTTCATTAGTAATCAAGACGGGAACATTCTAGTTTGACACACACATCTATTGCATATTTTGGCCCAAGCGTGCGGAGTTTACCAAACACGACATTAATCACGAATTTGAAACCAGTAACAATAATACTCTCTTATTGAAATACACATTTTGCGCCTTTTGTTGTTCTCATGCACTAAATTTCAAAAAAGGAAAACAATAGATTATTCATAGCAAATCTAAATTCAAAAAATAAGGAAAATAGTAACACATAATAAAAAAACAATTCGTGATGCTAAGTTGTTTGTCAAATGTAGCTTACAGTAATCCGTGACCCATCTACATGGGTAACAATTAGGCTCTACTTGGGTTTCGGTGGTTGCCAACCAAGACCCGTGGTTCGTGTCAAGGTGGTGAAATGTGCCAGTGTTGCTCCGCCGATAGCAGTTCATGGTTGGACTTTTAATACCGTCCTGATAGCATATTGCGATGACAATGCACAAATCCAACTGTTTGAGGGATACGATTGCAGTTCATCGAACACACAATATTGTCGTGTTTTCGAAGAGGAAAGTTTTCAATAAGATAACGTTGAACTATGCAAACGTCGGGAGGCCTCGAGTTTGCAACTAAATGAAAGTGAAGATGAGCCACTCGGATAACATGACGACTCGGAATATGACTTTGTTGCCCGAGATCCACACGACGATGAAGATGACAATGAAGAGCATAACCTCATACATGGGGGTGATGATGATGGTACATTCACATTTACGGATGGTTAAAGCCAACACATTGGTCAGCAGTTTCGTGACAGGTAGGAAGTTATTGAAAAAATCGAAAAAAATTGCTTTTGCTGCGTCTTTCGAATGAAAATTGGTAAAGTCGAACAAGACTTTATACATAGTGTAATGCACGATGGAGTAATGTTCATGGCGCTTACGAGCCGCAAAAGATAAGGACACATCTTTCTTGTCGATACGGACATATTACGGTACGCACACATGTGGCGTGTCTCATCGACTTCGGAGACATCAACATAGAAGTTCATCGGTGGTCTCGAGGATGCTACTAGAGAATTTTAGCGGTCTGAAAGACATTTTGACACCGAAGGATATAATGTCAATGATGCAAAATAGGGGATTGAATATTTCTTATTACAAATCTTGGAAAGACAATCATCTCTCCATGGAGGAGTTAGTCGGTAACGGGGACGATTGGTACGGTTTGTTATCGGCCTACTTGGAAGCGGTAGAGCAAGCAAAAGTCGGCAGTGTCACGGATTGGGAGACGGGCAGAGACAACATATTCAAATTTCTGTTCTTAGTCTAGGGTGCATGTATAGTGTGATTCGTTTACATGAGGAAGGTGATTTCTATTGACCCCAAAGGGGAAGTACAATGGGGTGATGCTCACTGCGACAGCGCAACATGGCAATTACCATCAGTATCCTATCGCATGGGGCATTGCGGGAACCGAATATACCGAATCATGAATATGATTTTTAAGGTGATTGAGAAGGTTCGTGGCCGACACAGGTGACCTCGTCATAATTTCAGACAGGCACGGCGGTATAAAGAGTGCGGTCTCAAGAGTATTTCCAAATGCATTCCACAGTTTCTGCGTGTGACATATTCTGCAAAACATAAAGACCATTATCAAGGAGAATGGTGCATGCGCATTGTTCTTGAATATAGCATACGCTACACAACGAATGAATGTGATCGACTGTTGAACACTCTAGAGGTCAAGTTCAAGCACGTGCATACGTATCTTGATGTCTTTACAAAGCATATTGCCCTAGGTCTTGATACAACATCATGACCACCAACGGGTCCGAGTCGATAAATGATACTCTACGTGCAAATAAAGAGCTTCCACTGATAGAATTATTGGAATCGATCCAGCGTTTGATGACAAGTTGGTTCAGTAAGTATCGAAAAACTTGTGAAGCTTCGATCGCACGACGGAACATAGTCGAAACCAGTGAGCGACTGTTCGCACCAGTACCACGATGAAGTCGGCAACTTTCAATCTCACTAATGCAATAGCCTTGGAGTATAAGGTATGACTCCGAAATAATACGCTACATTTTACTTCGAGAACGGATCAAACAATTAATAAAAGAATATTGTTTTCGTTCATACCTTGTTGTTGAGCCAGACTGAAGGCTTGAATAGCTGCTCGAACACTCCTTGATGCGGTACGAGCTGAACAATCACATTTGGCTCTCTTTATCATCCATCCCATCGATCTTTCCCTTTACCCAACTCTACAGCTACAGCCTTCTCTTCATGTGCCCCTTGAGCTCCAGGTTTTTACTGTTCCGCACGCGATTTCACGTTGGCATTGGTGAAAGGGGTCATCTAGTATGTGGACAGCCTCCTGTTGCGAGGCAAAGTCGACTCCTCCAACAGACTTTCCTTGGTCGCCATGAGTGCTCGACTCCACCGCAACCTCGCCTTCCTCCAAGACTTCGGCTTCAACAGGGACCTTGGCTTCATTAGGGACCTCGACTTCAACCGGAACATCGGCTTCGTCCCGATAGGAGGTTTGGTTCGAGCCGCCTCCCCGACTTTGATGGTCGAAATGGGCTTTATCCGGGTCCCCCCCCCCCCGCGTCGTAACCTAACAAATAGTAACTATAACTGATAATTTATAGTTTAGGAAAACTGATCCAACAAAATTATTCTACAACTTCTACCATGCGACGGTTGCATCGGAAACTCCCGAAGGACCCCGTACCACCCATGTTGCAAGTTATGTTGAAGCTCTGGTATCGACTTCTGTAATCCTAGTATACAGTCGCCCCATCCTTGAGTCGTGATTCAACGTTCCTCGTACACATGTTCACAACTCTAATACGCATCCCAAATCTGAGAAAGGCTCGTGCCAACCTCGTCGAACATGCTATTCATAGTCCAGAAATTATGATCTATGCATCGTGTGAATTCTTCAAATTGTTCCACCGTAGGACCATGATATTGTCATGGAGGAGGTGCATCGTATTGTGCCGGTGACGGGTGACGAAATTGGTCGCTTCGTCCGCATAGCGACCGGTTCGAGAGTTGGAGTATGAAATATGCTTCGTACGTACGTGTAATCTCATCTCCGACCGCCAATCGACGCACACACCGTAACTCCACTCCTTGCTCGAGTAACGTCGTGATTTAGTCTAGGACCTCGGCTGTCTCTCCAACATTGAAGACGATGTACCGGAAGTAATCAACATTCGTCTCTGCTAAAGTATGGATCATCATCCCGATTACGAATGATCAGTTAGTGCCAACGACAATCTTTTTCCACCTTCGGAGAACCCTTTGCCTACCAATCACTGGCAACCCATCGACAAATCCGTGGAGTCACCTCATTCGCCCCTCTCTTCGACGGGCAAGTGCGTATGTAATACCTGGTATACACTCGTATGCGAGGATCTGAAAGGCAACAAAGTTTTATCAACTATAATTATAAATTAAATAAAATTGAATTGTTAAATGCCGACTGACCTGAACTAGATGTACGAACCCACTAATCAGCAACTCGTCGTGTTCGCTGCCACCATTTAGGGCTCGTTCCCGAACAAAATCTCTCTTCTCCCTTTGATTTTGTTTAACAGAACGTATTGTCTCGTTGAAAGCTACTTTTCCCTATGGCTAGCTGGCGACGGCGTTGGCGTCCTCGACTAATGATGGTAGCCACGACCGAACAAGTGTGTCCTTCAATGGTCGGGCTACCAAGACGGCAGTAGAAAAATAGACATCTTCCAGCTTCAACTTCTCGGCGTTGAGGCGTCCGTCATTGATATCGGTCAATGCTTGCATTAGAGCCTCAATGTGCGACAAACGAATTGAGCCTCTTTCCGGAAAGTGTTTCTTCGCGAACTCTCTATTGAGGTTCACTTCAGGTATATCTTCCGAGAACTTCAACGCAGTTATCAGGCAATAATCCGATTTAGAAAATTCGAGTGGTCGGTTCTCAGATATCATCCAGAGCTCCTCGCGATCGTGAAGCCTATTATGCCTCCTCATGAGAAACAGAAGCAACTGCGCCGAGAGTTGGAAATCGATTACAGCTTCGACGAGTCCGCTGAACAGGCTCATGGGCCTAAATACGTCCAGCTCATTGGCATTGAGGTTGTTGATTATCTTCGCACTAGCATCGGTGTACAATCCGGTCATCGTTAATTGCATCAAAATAATCATCTCGGAACCACACCTGCTACTTGAGCACACCTGAAAAATCATATATTAGTGAATAAATGAGCCAATTACATCGAATCTGCGCACATATACGCGAATGGTACCTGCACAAACATACACGATACACGCACACAAGCGCATGGTACACACACATACGCGCATAGTACGGCACACAAGCGCGTTGTACCCGCATAACACAGACGCGCATGGTACCCGCACACAATCTCATGGTACTCGCAGAGCCGCACATGGTACCCTCAAACAATCGCATGGTATCGTGCGCAATGCTCGGGTTCCAAGCATATACGAACGGGTCTCATTCGCCTAGCGCGTTGGTTTAGGTCTCATGTCTGCAACAGCATGTCCCTTGTGGTTGCACGCACGGGTCCCTTGCGAACAATTGGTCTAAATTGCACAACCACTGCATTAGATGTTGGGAAAGGTACCCGGTTTGTACCCGAGACGCAACGCCCCGGGATATGGTGCGGAATAAAAATTTTTCCGGGTTCCTTCGCAGCTCGGATCGAAAACTCTAATCACGTTGACACGTAATAGGGCGGGTCATATGAGAGATTACCTTTGAAGCGAGTGGCAGCTCCTCGTCGATTGCATCGTCGGCCGCGGTCGTGTTGGGTATCGTCTAGATTGTCACGCCGACCTCGCAGTGTACCACGGTTTCGATTCTCCGAAGATGGCTAGAGAGAATTGATCCGTCGCTCGGGAGAGTGGTTTGCGTTTGTGTGTTCGTGTTTCGATTCTCGGGTCGAGAAATTTCGCGTCGATTCTCTTCCCGTGTCTTTTCTCGTGTCTTTTCTTTGACGAGGGTCTCACCCTTATTTATAGTAGGGGAGGACGAAATTTTCAGCCCTAAACAAGGCTAAAATCTCGAAATATTTGTTCCTAAATATGAGAGATATTCTTGCCAAAATATCTCTCCTAATTGAATTCAAAATTCTATTAAAGGAACATACTATAAATAGAAAACTAACTAAGATATTAAAATATCTTCAAATATGGTAAATAAATTTCGAAATTTATATAAAATATAAATTCGAATTTTAGTTTTAATAAATAATATTCCAAATATTTTTATTACCATATTTGTAAATTACGAAAATACCCTTTAAGGCATTTTTTGAATTTCTCGGCTTAGGGTTGAATTCCAATTCTTCCCTCAAGTCTTTCTAAGCACTTAGCCAAGCCTAAGTCTTAAAGTTAGTTTCATATGAAGTCCGACTTCGGTCCACTTAATGACCCCGAGGCCCAATAAGGCGTGGCATAACGACCCGAGGCCCGTTAAGGCCCAAAACACAATCTCTCCTTCTCGGTACACATTGATGATCCTTTTTAAGCCCGACTCTCTAGGTTCGACTCAATCGGCAAGGGAGGAATCCAAGAGTCCGGTAGGTGCCTAGCCAATCCCGCAGTACCGGACAGATCCCGACTTGAGCACGAATTTCGAACTAGTCTCATTCCAGAACCTAACTATATATTATAGTACTACGTACAAACCCTTCAGTTGTGTCCCGATCGAGTGAGAGCCATGGTATTTGTCAAACTCACTAAACTCGATACTATGATAAAATGACACGAGGCAAATTACCAAACTACCCTCCATGTCTAACATGAGTTAGTTTAATACCTTGGCCAAGGATTTTGTAATTTCCCGTCGTCATTCTCATAGGACACTTGTCTCGATTACTTGCGAGACTGTGAATCCGTACTCGGCGATCTAAGCCCGGCAATCACAAATATCCATCAAGACCGCATCTGTTTCGCTGACCCATGCAATAGCAAATCGGATCTAGCGAAACCAGTGATAGTCAAGATTTCAAAGTCAACTCCGTCAAAGCCTCTTTCGGTCTAAGGTTCAAGCAGACTACTATAGTTTTGTCGTCGATCATTGACACTCCTTGAGTAATTAGCCATGTTTGATCGTACGACCTGCGAGTCAGTGTCCATGAAACGATTCAATCCCTTGATTCGACTCGTATCACAAGTCATGACTTCCGCTTCCAAGCGGTATATCGGCACACGGTAAGTCATCGACAAATAAGCCATGATTGGTTTTCCAGCACCCAACTGAAACCTAAGGCTTATGGACATTTTATGTTCGAGGTTAAGAGTCCACTGGTGCCTTCCTCTCTCGTACCCATCGAGAACAATGACTCAACTCGACACATTTGGATTTATTCATTTATTGCTTTACCCGATGCTAAGTAAAGAACTCATATAATCAATAAACGAATAATGCCTTTATTAATACGCAAAACAATGTTTGATTACATTGACAATCGAATGATAAATAAGCTAATGCCCTATACATATCCAATCCTCGTATAGCATTCGAGGGCATATCCCTAACATTAGATTGGGTACATTTCACACAATTTCGAAACCATTCATCAGACCCAAACCAATTCCGACCTTTGGGGCCTGGTTAGGACCTGCTCGCGGTAGCCATTGGAAGACGAAGAGATCAAAGAAGTTACTGGCAGTCTCTGAGAACGCTCGTTCGTTGCCATTGTAGTCGGTTTGGACGTGGTTGTAGATTATCGACGTGAATATCATGGTTCAGAAGAAGATTCTGCTTGGTTCTGTGTCATTAAATTCAATTTTAACTATGAGGTAAAGTTAAATTCGGTGAAAAAGGCGACTCGTGATGCTATAGTGAAGGTGTTTCGATTAACCCTTACTATTTTTAATTTGAGTTGTTGAATCCATTAGGTAAGGGTAAAATCGTCTTTTGCACTGAGTTATTAACGGTATAATAGACTTCAAACATTTTGGAGACTATTTTTTTTTTAAATTTGACCAAATCAAATGCCATTTACTTAAATATTCCTCTAAATCATGGGAGTTAATTGAAAAAAATCATCATTTGATCAAAATTGTAAAAATAGGCACTATGTGTATCTTGAGGAATCCTTTTATTTTATTTTCTGTTCCTAAATTAATTTTAATATGTTCACAAATTTATAGCAAAAATAGGTATCCTTGTATTTTTAATATCTTTTAATGAACTAATTTTATATTATGCCCAAATTAAAGACAAAAATGAAATAGAAATTTAATATAAGATTCATATAACTAAAAATGACGAAACGCGATTCCACAACCAATTTGAGATCGATCAAATAATGACAGAACATGAACCGAAGTTTTTGGCCGGAAAGCGGTGAAACCAGCCCAAAACCAGAAAATTAAATATTAAAATAAATTGGTGAACCGAAAGTTCGTAGTAGTTCTAGATTACTGTTATAAAATAAAAATAAAATTATATAGTTTTAATATTATTTATATAGTTACAAACATAAAATATCGTATATATTACTATTATAAAAAATAAAAAATAAAAAATAAAAAAAGATTAATTAAAAGTTCTGGAAAAATAAAAATATCATGCTGTAAAAATTTAAAACTGAATACCGAACTTAAAAACTCGGTTCAATTTTCATTTGAACTAAAAAAATTCGATTCGATTCGATTTTCACAATGTACCGAATTTTGGTTTCGTTTCGGTTTGTTTAATCGAAGTATGAACAGCCCTATCAGTAATATATATTAAATTTCAATAAAAAAAATAAATCAGAATTATACTCGCAATAAAAAAACTCGAAAATAAAATATAAAAAAAATGTGCCTATTTTTGTAACATTTTACACATATTGACTACTTTTGCAAATAACTTTTAAAAGAGTTCCTTGGCAAATCACCCAAATCATGGGGAAATCTTGTCTTAATTTGTGTGCAAGAAAGCAAGTAATGTCTCATAAATCCACTGATTCTCACCCATCTTTTTTCATATAAAACACAGATGATTCATAATGCTAATTTATTCATTACGTATGTGCCAAGAATGTGTAGTTTTACCTTTCATTATCGTATATTACAAACAAGCCTGGAAATTTCTGAAGATTATCAATCCCAAAACACTAATTGCATTTTAAATTTCGTGACATCGACTTTGCTACTTCTTCCTTCAATATTCTGTTTGGCTTCAAACTCTTAAACATATACATTTTGGACCGTTTCAGCTCAAGGCATGTACGTATGCCTACATAACTACTACAATGTCTTCAACCTCAGTCTTAACTATAGGTAGTATAAAATCCAAAATCTCATGACAGAAACAAATAAGGCATTATTACCACAAAAAATGCCAAAAGCATGCCGTGGACACAGATCGAAGATGCATCTCCGGTGAGCTGAACAGATCCAGAGAAGCTTCCGGAGTTGCTATCGACTGGGGAAGCCGTGATTGGTGCAGCCGTTGTCTTGCAACTCCCAAAAGGTTCTCCCGCCTGTAATAAAAAGCTTTGTTAATAACCACTTCAACTAAGTAAGGGAGTGTATCAGTTTCATTTATATATATATCTTCCAACATGTCACCTGACGTCCAAATTAGTTTTATTTTTTCTTATCTAAAATTTACACGTGGTTTTCTTTCACGATGGCCGTGAGAATTTGAAACTAATACATCTAGTAGGATCTGACCTCTAATAATATGCTTAATGATCATCACCTTAGCTAAAAGATACTAGAGAGTGCATTTTTATTTCCAACACCAAGAAACTAGGGCTGAAAACGAGCCGAGTCGAGCCCAAACATGGCCCAGCTCGAGCTCGGCTCGATTAAGTGTAAAGTGAGCTCGAGCTCGATCAAACACTAAAAATCGAGGCTCGAGCTGCTCGAGCTCGGCTCGATAAGCTTGAATCAAAATTATAATAATATTTTTTCGAAATAATATTATATTAATATATATAAAAAAAATTAATTTGGGCTCGAGAAGCTCGACGAGCTATCGAGCCCATATAAATTAAGCTCGAGCTCGGTCAAACTCAAACTCAAACCGATCGTTGACCGAGCTGCTAGCAGCTCGGTTCGTTTTCACCCCTACAGAAACTACTCAATACCTTGCAAGCGGCAACCGTATTGCATCCGCACAATGTCTTTCCGTTCATTTGATCCAAATCGTCGAAAACTCCTCCACCGTCACTTCTCTGAAAACCCATAACAAAATGTAGAATTAAGTCCCATTTACCACAATTCTAATTAAAGTTTCGGACAAAAACTTCCATTACCATGTAAAAATTCATCGCAAGAAAATTAGGCATTTTGTTCCCTGAAGATTTATAGCATGCGGCCACCGCATCAGTGAGCGGAGCAGAATGCTCCTTGCAAGCTTCGCTCTGAACAGGAATCGTCGGGAAATAATTCATAAGAATCAGCGATGAGCTCTTCGAATTTAAGGGCTTTGATTCCTTACGGTTATGGCACGAACCCGGTACCACACCAGGGTCTCCAGCTGTCAGAAAAATCATACAAAAAATGGAACTTTTTAAGTTTCACAAAACATAATAATATATTCAAATTTCTGGTCATCTAATTATTCTAAAATTCATTACTTACGCTCGTTTTCAAGCATGTACTTCCACTGGTACGCGATTCCTTCCGAGGCCTCTTTCGACGGATCGGAAGTGAAAACAAGAAGCCGGTGATTACTTTGAACCATGGAGTTAACTGTAGGCCAATCTTGACCCTTCTTGGGCATTTCCTTAACTGGGAACCAATATTTATCCAAACCCGCGTCAGTAAATAGCCTCGTTAGTCCCTTCGGAGCGTGAACGTAATCTTCGATTATGATAGTCACGATCTCCGTTGGACTTTGGGTCAAGAATGCTTCCACTTCTCTCAGCGTGTTGATGGCGGGTCCCTAAAAAATTTCATGAAGTTAAGACTAGAGGCAACATTTTGAAATTGAATGTAATATTTCCTCATTTTTTTTTTCTTACAAAAGCTGTGAAGTTGTAGCATTGTCCTTGAAACGAATGGCAAAGCCAGATATCGTTCTCGAAATCGTACATGTCGAGCATTAATCCCCTGACTCCATTCTATAGAGAGAGCTCAATCAAAATCAGTTTAATTACCAAATCAAGATTACTACTACACATGACTAAACAAAGCTTATGCAGCTGTAATAACCAAATTAGCGCCAAATAAGATTCTTAAACATACCCTCAATTGATTAGTGACAGTATCCTCTTGATTGTAGAAAGTAACCCTTTGAGAACCACTCATCAACGGCGCATCCACAATCGAAAACGCATTGTGAGTCACCAGCCACGTGTACTTGTTAAAGGGTAGCCCACTCATCTACAACAAGAACCACCCATCCTTGACCAAAAAATAAAAACAAATATAGAGAAGATACGAGCAAATACACAAATAAATTAGAAGCTAATTATTACAATTGAAGTTGGTATTGTGGCTTGACCCCTGATGCAAAAAGGTTGAGCCTTTGCTAGCGAAGCGCAGTTCCCACAGTAAAGACCAGAGCCACAATCAGTGGCAGCCGAGCACGTTTCGAGCAGCTGCAAGAAAAAAATATTGTTCTTTCTTTTTTTGCCTAGTAATAAATCGGCTCAAGCCCACCTAGTAAATCGACACGAAATCGCAAGAATCAGCAGAAATTAGGCACCTGACAGTTCCCATTTGAGCAAGCAGTTGCAGTGGTCGAAAATAATAGCAGGTTTAATAAAATAAAATATACTCTACTTTTGATTTTGAAGCAAATATTCATGGCTCGGAGAACCATCAACGTGGGTGTGTAGCGAAGAGAAAAGCGCAGCGGAGTGAGATTGAAATAATTATAATCCAGAGCGAGACAGTGAGATTTATGTAATAAAGATTAAAGAGACGGAAAGCGTAAGGTGTCTCCTCTTTGCGACAGTGACCTTACTGTAGCTTGATTTGCGGAGCTTGTTATCTTCCATATTATTCTTTTACACTCGGATTTTATCGAAGAATATCATGAATAAAAAATGAAAATATAAGACATTGGTCTTTGTTTGACTCTAGGGCGATGTCTGATTTTCTACATCCAACTACTATTATCTTCACATGATTAGATTTAAGTAAAAAATAATTGAACATGCTATACATAATTGACTTATTAATGACGGCGTTCAGGTGGTGCCGGGAAAAAAATGTGTTAACTCTCAACTCTGAACGGTGCTCGGACATTTTTTGTCCTCAAACCATTTATGATTGTAATGATAAGGGAAAGCCACTTTTGGTCCTCACGTTTATCCTGTGAACAATTTTGATACATGGTGTTTTCGTTTGTCACATTTAGTTCCCGTAATTATTTAATTTGAATTAATCTGGCCCATCGGATAGAATAAGCGTTAATTTGGACGAAAAGGTATCACGTGAAACGCACATGTGGAAACATTGAGGACCAAAATTGTCCATTAGAGATCAAAATTGGCCATAAAAAAATACCAGGACCAAAGTGATAAGTAACCATGATAAGTAACCATGGATGTTTCTTGAGATGATTCCCTCCAAATTAACGTTTTATCTATCTGAGGGTCCAAATTGATTCAAATTGAACAATTACGACGACTAAATGTGGCAAGCGAAAACACCATGGATCAAAATTATTGATCGAGATAAACATATAGGACCAAAAGTAATTTTCTCCCGAACGATAACAATCATCTTGAGTTTGCAAAGAATTGGTTTGATTTTTTCTTTTTCATTTTTCTTTTAAAGGCAACAATTACTGCATGATTTTCAAACTTAAGGCACATAAACGTAATCAAACGTCGACCAAGTAGTTGAAACGTGTATAAATTGCAGTGAAGGATGAGCGGTCGAAGCTGCAAGAAACGTTCGTTAGGTGTACCAAACCAACGTGCCCAAGTAGCAAATATTACATGTATTGTTACAAATTTACGTAGTTCGATATCAAACAACACCTACATGAATAAATTCATTCCACGTCGGGTATGAATTTGGGATATATATATATATATATATATGCGTTGTTAGTTCGATACATGCAGGTTGTCATAGACTCATAAATGATAAGTTCAAAACTAAATTGAATACGGGCGGAAACAAATGACTATCTTATCGTGTTCCGTTTAGTTTTGTACACGGATTCCTACAAGTTTACCGTGAATATAAATAAATCATAAACTGGACTCATTCAAAGAAGCCTATAAAAGACTATATAATAAATAACTATATAAATAATGATATGGATAAATTGACGAAAAAATACTTTATAAGGATAGTTAAAATAGTCGAATTGTCAAGAGAAAGTAATATTTTGCTGACGTAATTGAATATACCGCTCCATCTACATCTTCGAAGTATTAGGATTACCATCTCGAATACAGGTGCAATGCACGGCTAATGAACGAAAAGAAAGTAGTTACGTCACGCCCCGACCCTTGTCGAGGACGCAAAACCGTTGTGTTTCTCAGTAATACGTTACAAATGGAAATCCCACGAAAGAAAAAAATTGTAAAGAACGACGAAAATATTGAAATAGAGTAAACATTGATCAATGAAGGAATATGTGTGTAAACAAAATCTCTATCCAAAAGATATTCATGTCAATGGATCTTCAACGTATAACAAAGAACACATACCGAAGTGGAAGAATAAACTGGGATCCGTGGAAACAAACCTCCAGTCAAGTTATATCAACAACCTAGAAATAACTATATGAGGTGAGCGAACCAGTAGCTCAGGGAGATGATTATACACACACGCCTATCCTCACAGAAGTCGTGTCATCAACGATAATACACTGGTACAGAATGTGTGATAGGCGACGACACTATAGGCGACGGTTTTCTAAAAAGCGTCGCATAAAGTGCAGCGCTGGAAAAATTAAATTTTTTTTTTCATTTTTTGGTCGAGGCGTCGGTTTTTATTAAACCGACGCCTCTAACTTCCTAACACTTTACGCGTCTGTTTTTTTACGAAACCGACGCCTATACTTGCCAACTATAGGCGTCGATTTCTCTGAAATCGATTTCTCTGAAAAATCGACGCATGTCTTTTAATTAAGTTTTTTTAATTTTTTTTAAACCATAGGCGTTGCTTATCGCGACAACCGCACCTATTTTCTTTAAATCGAGAACACACACCCATCTCTTCCATTTTGCAATTTCTAAACCCCATAGCATTTCTACCGGCGATTCTTCGATCTCCGAAGGCGATAGGCGAATTTCCTGCATATAGAGACGGCGAAACGCGTGAAACGATCGGTGCTAATGTAGGAATCGTGTTTTTTTCTACAATTTGCGATTTTTTTTCTTCTCATCGAAATAGTTGAATCGAAGCAAGAATAGGTTGTTTCCGGTTAATCTAAGGCGTCTCCACCTACAACGAGTGCGCCCGTCGTGATTTTGCAAAAAAACCGAGTAAGAAACGAGGTAAAAATCGAATTTCCGCAATTTTTCCGATTTTTTGGTGTTTTCTTTCGATTTTTCCGGACATTTGGTTGAATTCGTCATGTTTATGTTGATTTAGGTGTTAATTTGAGGTTTCGTATTTGATATTGTGTTTCTCTTGTTTGAAAATTAGGGTTTGTAGCTTTGGGACGATTCCAATCGGTCAAATTTGAGGATTTCGTGCGTGGGCAGCTGTGTTGGGCCCGGTTGACTAGCTTTTTTACAATACGGTAAATCGTGATACCTCGTATGTTGTAATTGCGTTTTTTCTATGTGGTTATCTCGTGATACCTCGGTAAATCGTGATACCTCGTAGTGCTTAATAATTCTAATTTGTGTTTTTTTATTGCATTTATAACCTTAGTTACCCGTTAAAAATTTGCCCATCAGGAGTAAATTTTGAATGGTCCCCGTTTTGGGACTGTTTTTGGACATTCACTATCACTTTAGGTTGTAAATGTGTGTGCATCGATATTGATGAAAAGTTTGGTTTTATTTTCCTACAATGTTCTCTCGGTGGACACATGAAATGAATATCTATTCATTCATATTTTTCGTCTACTTGGAGAACTATGGGGAAGTGCTGCCGAATTTTTCAGTAATATCGAGGTTTATGCACGCTTTTACTAGTGATAGTGGATGTTTAAAATGGGTTATGTTGGAGCGATAAGGACCCTCAGAGCCTTCCAATTTGTTATATGTGAACTAAATTTGCTTCACGATTAATCGTAAGAAGCTTTTTGTTTAAATTTGACTTGCTACAGTTTAGGTGATTGGAATGGATCGGAGTTGGATGTGTAGTGTCCGAACAACGACTGAGTATCTGACTGGCGTTGAGGAATTTATTGAAATTGCCGAGCAGAATAGGAGGAAAAAAGACAATCTAAGATTGTTTGTCCATGTCGGAATTGTGATGATCTTAGGCATTGGAATAATGACATAGTTCGTGAGCATTTGATAATAACCCGATTTTAAATCTGGGTATACTAATTGGATATGACACGGTGAGGCGGTCGTTACTGAAGCTAGTAGTGTGGGGGGAGGAACTAGTACAAGTGTGCCACCTAAAGCTAATGACGAAGATGTAGTTGACAATTCTTCTGACGACAATGATCATATTGCGGACATGTTGCGTGATGTTCAAGAGGATTTTGAAGAACGACCCCCTATATATTGATAGTCTGTTAGGGACAACAATATTCCGTTATACAACGGGTGCTCAAAATACACAAAGTTATCTGCCGTGTTCAAGTTGTTGAATGTTAAAGCAAAATTTGGGGTTTCAGACAAGTGTTTCGTAACGCTTTTAGAAACATTCGCGAGTATGCTTCCTGATGGAAATGAGTTTCCGACGTCGACTTACGAGGCAAACAAGTTAATGTGCCCATTGAATTTAAATATAAAAGGATACATGCTTGTCCCAACGATTGCATACTTTATAGGGGCGAGTATGAATCTGCTAATTAGTGTCATACGTGTGACACTTGGTGTTATAAGCGAAAATACGATGTCGGGGGTGCTCCTGCGAAGGTTCTGTGGTACCTGTCGAGAGTGCCCAGGTTAAAACACATGTTTGCCAACCCTGACGACGCTAAATTGTTTAGATGGCATGATGAAGAAAGAAAAGGGGATGGAAAATTGAGGCATCCGGCAGATTCCCCTCAATGGACTAACATTGATGCGTTTTATCCTGATTTTGGAGTTGAGGTACAAAATCTTAGACTAGGGCTTTGCACAGATGGGATAAACCCACACAGCGACATGAGTAGTCGTCACAGTACTTGGCCGGTATTGCTCTGTATATACAATCTGCCGCCATGGCTTTGTATGAAAAGAAAATACATCATGCTGTCGTTGTTGATATCCGGTCCAAAACAACCTGGTAATGACATTGATGTTTATTGATGATCTAAAAGATTTATGGTGTAACGGCATTAAAGTGTACGACGCGTATATTAGATCAAGATTCATGCTTAGAGCCATGATCTTTTGTATAATAAATGACTTTCCGACTTACGGGAATTTGTCTGGGTATAGTGTTAAAGGAAAGAAAGCTTGTCCAATTTGTGGTGATAATACGGACAGTCAGTGGTTGAACAACTGCATCTACATGGGTCATCGAAAGTTTATGTCATGTACCCACGAATATATTACAAAGAAAACACTGTTACCACTATTCAACGGGAAGAGTGAGACTTCTAGGGCTACATTTCTGTTAACAGACACAGAAGTGCGAGACATCGTCGCCAACAACAATGCCGAGTTCGGTAAAAATGCAAATTGACGAAAGACAATGTGTGGAAAAAGCGGTCTATATTAGGGGAGCTCCCATATTGGGAGCATCTCGACGTGCGATATTGCATTGATGTGATGCAAGTGGAGAAAAATGTGTGTGACAGCATTGTAGGGACTCTATTAAATATGCCCGGTAAAACAAAGGATGGACTTAAACCTAGGAAATACATGGTCGAACTTGGCATGAGGCCGGAACTAGCACCGATAGAAAGGGGACGAAAGACTTTCCTCCCCCTGCTTGTTTTACACTTAACAGGGCTGAGAAGTTAAGCTTTTGCGAAACCTTAAAAATATTAAAGTCCTATCTGGATATGCGAGTAACATAAAGAGATATGTATCGGTAAAGGACCTAAAACTTGTCGGGTACAAATCGCATGACTGTCATGCAATGATGCAACATTTATTACACATCGCGATTCATGGTATTATGCCGAAGCATGTGCGTCAGTGCATTTCGAATCTCTGTTTCTTTTTCAACGCCATATGCAGTAAAGTTCTTGATCCTGAGGTGCTAGACAAGCTACAAGTCGATATCGTGGTTACACTGTGTCAACTGGAAATGTTTTTCCCTCCCTACTTTTTTGATATTATGGTACATCTCATTGTTCATTTTGTGCGAGAAATCATGTTGTGTGGTCATGTGTACATGAGATACATGTATCCTTTCGAACGATATATGAGATCCTAAAAGGGTACGTTAGAAATCGGTATCGGCCATAGGGCATCATCGTTGAAGGTTATACAACAAAAGAATGTGTTGAGTTTTGTTCTGCATATTTGACAAATGTAAATGAGATAGGAGTGCCCACTTCTCGACATGATGGACGATTGAGAGGAAAACCGTTGACGAAGCCAGTGTTCAAGACATTATCTCGAGAATTATGGAAGTCAATGCAGTTCTTCGTATTGCGTCATATTCCAGAAGTTCATCCGTTCTTTAGAGGAGCATATGGCGACATTAAGACGCAACAATCCAACGAAAACCGAGCTATGGTTCATAAAAGAGCATAACAGATCATTTTTAGGCTGGTTCAAAACAACGGCACTTAATCATTGTAGTGAAATGATTAAGTGGCTTGCTTGGGGCCTAAATGGAATGTCGCGACATATGCATGGTACAATATTAATTGGTATACTTTCTACACCAAGAGGAGAGACGACAGAAGCGCATCGCAGAATAGTGGGGTTACATTAGTTGCATTGTCTAAAGAAGTATCTCGTGGAAGAGATGCCCAAGTTACGAGTAATGAAAGTTCATACTATGGGTTTATCGAGGAAATATTGGAACTAGCCTATAAAAATGATGCGAAATTCATTTTACTTCGATGTCAATGGGTAGATAACTGACGGGGTGTTTGTATTGATCCTGAGTTGGGCTTTACGACCCTTTCATTCTTGCTATCCAAGCCAAACAAGTATTTTACGATCAAGATCCAGCTAATAGCGGATGGCATATTGTTATTCAAGGGAAGAAAAGTGTTGTCGGAATTGGAGAGGTGGACGATGACGAAGAATATGACAAAAGTGATGATACATTCCCATTTTCCACCGGCGTGCTTCATGCTCCTATTGAAGAAGACGACACAACGTGTCGTAAGTACATTATTTCAAATCATAATAAAGGACTCTATTGTTGACAATACGCGGTGAACAATTGGAAATTTGTAAGTGTAATTTTATCAATTATTCGTGACTATATAATATCTTTTTTAATTTTTTCGTTATCTAATATAATTTCTTGTCACTTTCAGGTACATATAATCTTACTATATGTCTTCAGAACAGTCGGGTTCGAGTGGTACAGAATCGACGAGGCATACGAGAGGCCCATACAAGGTGAAGGCATTAAGAAGACGATTAGAGTTTGATCCATCGGAGGGTTGTAGACTACAATTCGACGCGGATGGCCAATGTATTGGCCCAGACTCGACTACTAGCGCGTCATTCAGCAGTTACATCGGACATGTGACACGAGCACACGTCCCCGACTTCATAACGGATTGACGTCTTATCGATAGGGGATTGAAGGATACATTGTGGGAGGACGTCAAGGTATTAATTAATATTATGACTTATTTTAAGTATTCGGTGCATTATTTGAATCACATATATATATATATATATATATATATAATATATTCTTTCAGCGTACGTGGAATATACCGGAGGTTCCTGCCATTAAGGCGAAGGTGCTGAAGAAGGCCGGAGAATTGAGGAAAAATTGGAAGAATAAGTTTAATCAAAGGGAAAAGGTGAAGGGGCCATCATTGACGATGATTACGAACACATCGATCAACAGTGATTGACATCATGGAGGGAATATAAGTCGACTTCCGAGTATCAGCTAAAATTGTGATTCTTATCTAATTTCTACCAGTTTGATTACATACATAATATTTTCTAATATTTAGTTCTAATTCTTGTAGGAAATTAGTGAGAAGGCTAGACAAAGCCAGTTACACAACATTTATCCACACCACCTCGGAACGTCCAAATACAGAGGTCGGATGCCTGAGTGGGCCGCAGAGGACCCATTACAGAATATTGTTGATTTTCGGAGAATTTGGCCCCTCTGTTATCCACTGGAAATGAAAGAACGAAAAACTTCATACGAGCCAGAACCACGAAAAGGGATGATGGAGGGTATGTCATTGATGATGGTGCCACCCGAGATTTAGTCGAGAAAGTTGTAAGTGTAACATAAATTATTAGTATAAGAAAAATTAGTTGTTACTAATATTACAACATCTTTTGACATGCGCGGGTGCATGAACAACGAAATCAAGGAGAGTTTATCCCGGTGCGGCACCACGATGTATTGTCCAACGCTATAGGCAAACCCGATCATCCCGGGCAGGTTAGAGGTGTCGGAAAGTACGGCACTATAAGGAGCGTGTTCGGCAACCCATCCCAAAGATCGAGAGGGTATTCGACTAACATCTCCATGGATCAGATGAGAGTCGAGGTGGCAGCTCAAGTGAGGGCCGAGATGAGAGTCGAGATGAGGGCGGAGATGAGATCCATGTTCGCTTCGGTGGGACTTCCGGTTCCTAACACTGAGGAAGAAGTGAACATGGGCAGAACTGCTTCCAACGCCCACACACAATATGGAGTCTCACGGTTCGACCTTTGATCCGTTTTCCCCATCGATGGATGTGTCAGTATGATTTATTTTTCTTAATGTTTCATTTTAAACTTATATTGCGTAGTATTGTTGTTAACTATTCATTCATTAAAAATCGTTAGTATCCAAAAGTACGACTGATTTTGAAGCACGACAATGCTTCAAAAGTTATTGCTCTTGGGACGATCGTCGAGGGACGTGCGTTCATTCATGGTGCCCCAGTTGCGTCAAACAACATCGTCGTCTCCGTCAACATCATTGCTTCGGGAAAGGAGCAAACCCCCCTTCCTGTACCAACCACGGAATTGACAATACTGGGAGAGGCACAAAATAGCTATGTACAATGGCCTAGGGAGCTGATACTATCCCCGAACGCAGTAAGATAAATCAAAATATTTGAATAAATTATTTATTAGAGGTACATAATTTTAACTAAAATTTGTTTCCTTATATTGTCACTTCCCTCACCGTTATGGACTTACTAACGGAAAGGAAAGTCGCCATTGAAGTCCTCCGATGTCCCGATAAGTGAAGGTGATGGCATCGCGCGCTTGGTCCACAGACTGGTGGGTAGTCTTGGAGAGCATTGCCGTTATCTATACGAGGCTCTTTCGACCCGCAAGGATCGGCGACATGCATATTTCTCATTTAGTATGAGAGATGCATATTATAATCCAAACCTTGAGGATTGTTAGGTGTTTATCGACATCAAGGATATCTTGGACATGTTCAGACTCGTGAGTTTGGATACTAGTGTGATTCAACTCTTCATGAGGTAATATTTATTTACATTTATCGATTTATATAATTGCATTTAGTACTTTATAATTATTATTGATTATCATAATTGTATCTGCAGGTTAATTTGTATCACTATCGATGTATTCGTTGATATTGAATTAACATATTGTATTTTTTTTCTAATCTAAACTTAGTGTCCACGACAACCTTCTGGGAGTGAATTGTGTGGCTACTACGTCATGCGATATATGTACGATATTATCGGACGTATCGGAAGTGGGATTTGCTATTTGCAGAAGGTATGAAGATAAAACTATCTCGTAAAAATTTCAATTATGTTTTCATATGTTTTGATTTTGTATTATACTTTTCCTTTACTATAGATATTAGAAGACGTATCGTACGATCATGCATCGATTAATGAAGTGCGGGAGATATGGGCTGAGAACTTTAATAGCGTTTGCCTTGCCGAGTGAGTTAGAAGTTTACTTTTTAATGACTTTTATTGTTGAATTGAAATAATTGTGCACAGCAGTTGTATTAGTGGATTAGTGGATTTTTGTTGATCATTGTTTATTATTGTGTTGTATTGGTTTGGTTGTTGTGTGTCGGGAAGTAGAAAAATAGAAAATTATATTTAAAAAAAATTAAAAACAAGCGATGGTTTTTACACAAACCGACGCAAATAATCAAGAGAGGCATCTCCGGTTTCGCTAGTAACCGACGCCTAAAGTGGAGATTTAGGTGTCGGTTATTTACAAAACCGACACCCAAAGTAGACATATAGGCGTCGGTTTTATCCCAAAACTGCCGCCTATACTTAATATTGGCGTCGCTTTACAATCGACGCCTATTCCCTCGTTATGGGCATCGGGGCTCTGGATGATGCCAAAAAACCGATGCCTATACTGCATAACAACCGACGCCCATGATATATTCTGTACTAGTGATACCCGCATATTAGCCGAACATAACAATTATGTTAGCAAGTACTTGGAAATATCGAAGAAAATATATGAACCAAGAAAATATAACAAAGTCGAAAATCACGTGCACAAATATATCATAGATGCAATTTATGCTTCCTGTCTAAGTGAATATATCTCATGTAACATGCATAGATTAATCGTAGATGAAGTTTCGAAGTTACCAGTTCGTGTGCTCCCATGCCTAAGTGTGCATATTTTTTAATCATGATTCATGCAACAAATACTTATTATGATATAACATAGACAATTATTAAACACAAATAACTATCATAATAGGGCAAACCATACGATATCTCATAATAATAAAATTGGTTCCAACGTCCCAACCGTACCAACCCAACAGACGACCATACGACTCCACACATGACTCCACATTAATTACCTTACTCTCCCCCGAATAAAAAAGAGGATATCAAGAGTTTTTTAAGGCTGAAAATAGAAGCTTAGTGCGGAAATAGCTAAAAACGTAGATGAGAACCAATGATGGAATATGTTGCCAGAATGCATTCTAACGGCTTGAATCACCATCCTACTTTACAGATTTGGAATAGACTCCCCGTGATTGCTTCAATATGATGAAATTTTCATTCTCTCCAGCGTGATTACATCCAAAATGCGTAGACGACGTTCCCGGTCTGGTGGCAGCATAATCCCTTTCAACTCAGAAATGTGGTTATTAGCATTTCATATGGAATTCTCTTGTCAGAGTTCTCAGTAGCTTGGGTTATATCAACTCGTCAGGCATAGGTTCCTTTCACGCTGCTTCCGCGTTCTTCTTACCAGCAATTTAGAGCTATGAAGTTTCGAAAAATGGGAATTTAAGGCATAATAATATGAGGAACATAGTGATCATCTAGGTCATAGTGGGATGCGACTTGAACGGTTCCAAGGAATTTGAATTAGAAAAATGAATCGCAAATAACTCAGAAGTTTTAAGGAAAGAATAACCCTGAGTGATTTCAAGAACGAAGGCAAGCTGATCGTAAGCACTAAGAAAGAAATACTCGAGATACTACTTTTCCAAACAGTTAGATGCCAATAAGAGCAAAATATTAAGAAAATCTTCAAAGAATAATCAACTCAATGATTTCTATCAAAACTTATCAATTGGACTTAGGAAGTTTAAGAATTTTTAGAGTAGCTGCTTGTGCTCGATTCGATTCCGACACCTCTGGTTCTACGGAGTTTCACCATTTTCAGAGATGGAGAGGTTTGAAGAGACAAACTTTTAAGATAAGGATGAAGTGAGAAGAATATAGATTATCATATAGGGATTTATAAAAGTCGACGGTTCATACAAGGAAGAGATATGAATGATATCAAATTTCAAAAATGGAAATGTACTGTCAATCAAAGAATCAAAAATATCGGAATGATATGACGTGATCTCATTTATGAAAGGAAAGTCTATAGAAAGCTGTTTGAAGAAAAATCACGGAGATCTTATTTTCCGAATATATTCTAAGGGCTTAAATAAAGATGAGATCTCAGAAAAGAATAACTACAAATTTCTACCAAAAATAGCGCTCGACTCGGAATCTTAAGATTTTAGAATAACTGGCAGAATCTAACAAGTTATCTAACCTTATTTAGCTCTGTTATTCTCAGTCGTTCACGAATATCGCAAAATCTGGTCTCGATTAAGGGCTTCGTGAAGATATCAACAAGCTGATCATTTGTTCCTACTAATTCCACGACGATGTTCCCTTTGTGAGCATGATTTCGTAAAAAGTGGTGTTTAACCTCTACATACTTAGTAAGTGAATGATGCACTGAATTCTTAGTAATACTTATGGCACATGTACTATCGCAAAGAATAAAAAAATTGTCATAACCTAACCGAAAGTCACTAAGGGTTTGTTTCATCCAAAGCACTTGTTGACAACAATTTCCGTAAGCCATATATTAAGCTTCGGTTGTGTAAAGGGCAACAACGTTTTGGTTTCTACTAGACCAAGTTACTAGGAAAATCCCAAGTAGCAGACATGTACCACTAGTACTTTTCCTATCTTCCTTACATCCAGCATAGTGTGTATCAGAATATCCCACTAATGGAAATTCATTGGTATTGGAATACCAAAGACCAAAAGTAACAGTGCCTTTAGATATCTAACTAAGTATTCATTTAACTGCCGTCAAGTGAGATTCCTAAGGACTCGATTAATACCTAGAGCACATGCCAACGACAAACATGATATCAGGTATACTCCAGTTCAATAAAGGATACTTCCGATCATACCTCAATATTGACTTTATTTAACATGTGTACATGATTCGTCGCTATCGATTTTGGTGGTCTGATGCATAGGAGTGGGAAGCACTTTGGAATCACTCATTCCAAATTTGACTAGCAGTTCCTTGTTGTATTTCGTCTGGGATATGAAGGTTCCCGAGTCAAGTTGCTTAATTTGCAACCCAAGGAAGTAGTTCAGCTGACCCATAAGACTCATTTCGAATTCCTTCTGCATGGAGTTAGAGAATTCCTCACAAAGAAGGTTGTT
This sequence comes from Linderniella brevidens, assembly GCA_004919715.1. Lineage (NCBI taxonomy): Eukaryota > Viridiplantae > Streptophyta > Magnoliopsida > Lamiales > Linderniaceae > Linderniella > Linderniella brevidens. The sequence continues at coordinate 7,963,278 of SWDC01000148.1, forward strand.
AGTACTTTCAAAAATTATACCATCAACGTAAATCTCTACTAACAACATGTCACATTCAAACTTAATAAGCAGGGTGTTATCAATGTTTCCAGCTGTAAATCCCATGTCTATCATAAATTTACTCAATCTTTCATACCACGCCCTAGGAGGCTGCTTTAAATCATATAAAGCTTTATTTAATTTGAAAAAATGTTGGAAAATCCTTCTTTAATAAAATCGGGAGGTTGTTTGACGTAAACTTTATCATTTATAAAATAATTTTAAAACGAACTTTTTACGTTCATTTGAAAATGTTTAAACCTTTTAAAACACGTATGCAAGTAAAACACGTATAGATTCTAGTATAGCAATATGACTAAAAGTTTGTTCAAAATCAATACCTTCCTCCTCGAAATAACATTTTGCAACTAATCTCGCTTTATTTCTGGTGACTTTACCGTGTTCATCGAGTTGTTGCGGAACATCCATTTTGTTTCTGTAATGGACTTTCCATCTGGCCTTTCTACAAGCGTTCATACTTCGCTCTTTTCGAATTGTGATAATTCGTCCTCCATAACGGTAATCCATGATTTGTCATCTAGGGCTTCATGGACGGTACTTGGTTTACCGTTGAGAGCAATACATCATGAGATTCCTCTGTATCCAGATTTTTTGCAGCTGCTCGTGTTTTGATTCCAGAGGTGACATTTCCTATAAGCTGATCGTTCGGATGACTGGAAGTACGCTTGAACATTTTGCGATGCTCTTCATCTGAAGCCTCTGGTTCCAGTGTACTAGTGATTTCGTCTTTCGAAATATCCTCCTTTGTTCCTTCAGGAACCTGTATCTCTGCACGAGGCAAATCTATACATTCCTTATTAGTAGCATCTGCGGTAAGAATCTCATGAAAGGTTACATGTATAGACTCTTGAACAGTCTTTTTCCTTTATTATAGACTCGAAAATCATTGGAATGAAGACTGTAATGAAGTAATATCCATTCATCTACCTTAGGATAAAATTTTCCACTTTTATCTCTATCATTCAAAATAAAGCAATTATAGTCAAACACATGGAAATATCCTATGTTTGGAGTTCTACCGTTCCAAATTTCATAGGAGGTCTTCTTTAATATTGGCCTAAGGAAAACATGATTGGACACATAACAAGTGTACTAACAGCTTCGTCCAAGAATTGTTTGGGAATATCATACTCATGTAGCATTGATCTAACCATCTCCCGTAACACTCTATTTTTCCGCTAACTATGCCTATGTTTAGGTATTACAGGAGCAAAGAAATTAAGACTATACCCATACTGATCACAAAAAGATGCAAATGATTTACTACCAAATTTTAGGCCGTTGTCACTACGTACCTTACATACGCTCTTTTCTTTTTCATTTTCAAGTCTCTTCACTCTTATCTAACAGTGCAAAGTTATCTAACATCACTCTTATCTGTAAGGAATATCACCCATGTGTACCTAGATTAATCACCGATAATAACAAAGGCATATCCTTCACCTCGTAGAGACATTGTCTGAATTGGACCAAAACGGTCGAGATGTAGTAGTTCCAGAGGTCTGGAAGCATATATCACATTCTCTACCTTAATGACGTCTTTTTCTGTTTACCTATTTGGCATGCTTTACAAGTTTTGTCCTTAGTGAATTTCATGTCCGGAACACCTCATAGTAGTTCTTTGCTGGTTATATGAGATATCAGTTCCATACTGGCGTGTCTGTCATAACCATGTAATATCCTATGTAACTGCTAGGCACTTGACATTTGGTTAGCGATATCATCAAGAGTGATGCAGTAGATATTGCCATACCTATATGTACAAAAAAATAACCTCATTATCCTTTTTAACTACGCTTTTATCGTTTACAAAAGTTACGTTATAACCCTTATCGCATGATTGACTTATCTTTATTAAATTATGTTTTATATTCTTAACTAGCCATAAGTCATCCATATTGTATGTAAATCGTTACCGACAGTTCCAACAATCTTGGCTTTTTTGTTGTCACCATATGAAACATATCCTCCCTCATATGCTTTCAGTGACACAACTATGTTATATCACCTGTCATATGGTGGGAACACCCACTGTCAAGGTACCACCCGTTTTTCTTGCCACAACTTCTTCTTCGTACCTACATGAATTTATATTCTTAGGTACCCAATGTTGGTTGGGTCATAACATGTTAGTAGCAAAATAACTCATGTTAACATGTGATATATCATTCATCTCAGACTGTGATCTCACGAACTTAGGTAGACGGCTATAGGAACATGGTTACTAGAGAATTTTTTGGCCTCCAAACATATTTCGACTTATTAACTTTTTTCAGAAAATAGTTGTATGAATAATGACCATGACCACCACAAGAAAACCATTTTGGTTTTCTTCTACCATGAAATATCATATCCCTGATTTTCCAGTATTTCTAGAAATATTCAGTAGCATATCTAGGTTTTGCTTCCCTTCGAGGAGTCTATCAATGATACACTCTTTTTCTTGTATGGAATGTCTAAGTACAGTGATATCACTAGACATATCATTGTTTGTCTTTTCAAGTTTCTTGCAATTGCATGAAACATTTTTTTTCTTAGAAGTATTTATCTCTGCTTTCAAGCGTGAGATTTCTCACTCAGCCTGATATTTTCTTTCACTAAGCATCTCTATGCTTAACCAATTTTTCGTGAGCGAGCGTCTTGATCTTTTCATGAGCGTTTTGAATTATTTCACGCAGTTCTTCCTTACTTTCCGCTTCTTCAAAAACTGAGGAAGCGTTATCATGAGATTCATCCATATTTGCATATAACTCATTTAAAATATTAATTTTCTTAATAGTAGATGAAGAAGATACCTTATCATCATTAGCCATGTAAGCAAGGTTTTTCTCTTCCGTTTGCCCGTTCTCCGAATCTTTCCAGTGTGTCACCATGGCATTCGGTTTCTTTGTCTTTTTATCATCGCTTGCTAATGGACAGTTTGAACTGGCTTATTACACCGGAAACATTTCTGGAAATTATTCCCAGGTTAGAATATTCCCTTATTCATCTGTTGGAATTCAGTGTTCTCAAATCTTTTGGTCAACATGGCTAACTACTTCATCGTGTCCTCCTCTTCTTCATTGTCTCCATCGGAATCACTCTCTTGTTCAACGTTGAAAGTGATGGTTTGTTGATTCCTGACTTGTGGCTTTACTTTCATGGATAATTAAGTCATTTCATTTGAGGTTACTCGAAGATAGATAACTCATTCCTTAGCTTCGTAGATGGAAGTCACTTTGGGATTCCATTCTCTCGGCAGTGATCTTAAGATTTTTTGCGCCTTCTCGTTATCAAGAATGTTCTTTCCAAGAGAGAACATATGATTGATGATGGTCATGAATCTTGCAGACATGTGACTTACAGTTTCATCGGCTTCCATTGTGAACAACTCGTATTGATGAGTTAAGAGCGCTATTCTTTTCTTGTACAACTCGAGTGGTTCCTTTATGAGTGACTTGTATCATCTTCCACATGTTGTTTGGTCCTCATCTATCAAATAACGATCAATCTAAGCATGAATTCTAGATATTCGAAATTTAAATCTTACAAGTTACCTTCGGTCGAATATCTTCTTTGAAGATCTTGAGAGAGATTGTTTTTCGATTGCTTTTCTCTCTCTTAGAATGTGAATTCAATGCTTGTGGATTTTCCGAAAAATGAACTTTTTTTTTGTAAAAAAAATTGAGGGATAGAGTCACGCAAGATAATCAAAGAATATCAAGAAGCACATTGAATATCACATAGAAGCATAATAGATCATGTAAAACACTTTTCAAGTAAGATTGAGATTCAACATGCATAACTTAGCAAAACGGAATTGGAATAGTTTTTCATCCAATGCCTTAGTGAATAAGTCGGCAAGTTGAAGCTCCGTTTTTACAAACTACATATCTATAGTGCCTTTTTCTACATGATCTTTTATAAAATGATAGTGAATATCTATGTGTTTCGTGCGTGAATGGTGAACATGATTGCAAGTTATGGCAATAACACTTTGAGAATCACTGTAAATGGGAATGTTATTAAATTCAAACCCGTAATCGCGTAGTTGTGTCCTCATCCATAGAATTTGCGAGCAACAACTGGAAGCCGCGACGTACTCCACCTCGGCCGTCGAGGTTGACCCGCAATTTTGCTTCTTTGAGGACCAGCAAACCAACTTTTCGCCTAAAAATTGTGCTCCGCCAGATGTGCTTTTTCTGTCCATTCGACAACCTGCATAATCAACGTCAGTATAGCCAATTAATCTAAAATCGGTATCTTTAGGATACCATAGCACTAAGTTGGGAGTTCCTTTGAGATATCGTAGAACTCACTTGACTGCATGCATATTGGACTCCTTTGGGTCAGCTTGATAACGAGCACAGAGACAAGTGGCGAACATTATGTCGGGTCGGCTGTACGTTAAGTAAAGAAGAGATCCGATAATGCTCCGATAGGATGTGATGTTGACTGCCTTGCCAGACGGATCAACATCCAATTTGCAGTTTGTTGATATGAGAGTATTCATCGGTGTGCTCTTGTCTTGATTAAATCTCTTCAGAATATCTCGGATATATTTAGTTTGACTGATGAAGATTCCATCTTCGAGTTGCTTTACTTGTAGTTCAAGAAAGAATTGGAGTTCTCCCATTAAGCTCATCTCGAATTTTGTCTTCATGAGTTCACCAAATTTCTGACAGAGACGTTCATTTGTCGAGCCGAAGATGATGTCATCAATATAAACTTGAACGATCATCAGGTCTTTACTTTATCTATTGATGAAGAGTGTCGTATTGATGGTGCCTCTGAGGAAGTTGGACTTGTCTAAGAATTCGCTTAGGACATCATACCAAGCATTCCCTCTATGGATGCGGACACAATTACGCGATTACGGGTTTGAATTTAATAACATTCCCATTTACAGTGATTCTCGGAGTGCTATTGCCATAACTTGCAATCCTGTTCACCATTCACGCACGAAACCCATAGATATTCGATATTATTTTATAAAAGATCATGTAGAAAAAGGGACTATGGATATGTATTTTGTAAAAACGGAGATTCAACTTGCCGACTTATTCACTAAGGCATTGGATGAAAAACGATTCCAATTCCTTATTGCTAAGTTATGCATGTTGAATCTCAATCTTACTTGAAAAGTGTTTTACATGCTCTATTATGCTTCTATGTGATATTCTATGTGGTTCTTGATATTCTTTGATTATCTTGCGTGACTCCATCCCTCAATTTTTTTTACAAAAAATAAAATAAAAATAAAATAGTATATAAATATAATAATAATAATAATAAAATTAAAAAAATGGGGGATGACGATAATTTTGTCTATATTGAAAACGTCACAAAAATATTTCGTTGATATATGATTAAGTACTTTGTCAGAAAAATTCACGTGACTTTCTCTGATTCAAAGAGCCTAGGTTGTTTCACTAGACAAAAAGACACATCATATATGTGAGAATTTGAGCCTCAAATTTTTTATTCTTGAGTGTGTCACACTTCAAATGACTATCTTTTGGTTTGTACTTCATAGCTTCATTCTTGCTTTTGTGTTAGTTTGTCATGAAAATGATAAGGGCAACTTAGGAAATTCCGCACTATGCCCAAATTATAAATCTTTTAATTTTATCTCTAGATATCCACTTTGAGCCTTCTCCAACATTCTTTTTCTGATGAAACCCGATCAAGCCTTCAACATTATTTCCAAAGTTTCGAGGTTGCTCAAACAAGAAAAAGAGGGGGAGAAAAAGAGATAGAAGTCTCAATCATTATAGAAGAGAAACACGGATATCGCTGTGAACTTCTCCTAGATAATCTCGTATACTCCTAGAAGAGAAGTACCTCGAAGTGAACTTCTCCAACGATAATCTAGATCTTATAAATAGAGAAAACGAGAAGAGAAGCACGACCTTGAGTTCGAATTCCATAATTGTGGAACCTTCGAAAGGAACATTGTCTCGACCCAAAAAGAAGTTCTATTCTCTCGAAGTTTTGTAAAGAAGACGAGACTCGTCTTGAGCAAGAAAGCTAAAAGATCAGAAATGAATTTCAAAAAGGGCTCCCGGAATTGAAGAATTTGTTAAACTCACTAATCCCAAAATTACCATACCCTTTTTGTCAAAGCCTAAAAATAATCCCTTCAAAGTCTCTTTGATTCAAAATGATGAACTTTCACTTGGTAAGTTGATTAAATATGCTACGATAACAAACAAATTGATATAATTTTCCATGATAAGAATAAATTGGGTGCTATAAGCAAAACTTGCAAGAGTTGTTAAAATGATTCATACTAAGATCTTAGAATATTAGTTTAGTTACATGATTTGACGGCAAAATATTATTTTATATGTCGTGAGAAATTTTTGCGTGATAATGTTCAAAATGTCCCATCTGACCCCAAGACAAAAATATTTTTGAAATTTCTTTTGGAAATATTGAGCGCACATTTAAATGCATTAATACATGCATTGGTTCGGAATTGATAAAATGCGAATTTTTTTTGAAAAACGCAAAATTTTAATGAATCTATGCTGAATTGCTTAAAATGCATTACTTGTACTTAAATAGTAAATTTTTATATGCCATATTGTACTAAATATATGCCTAGATGCCAAAAAGTTAAAACATGCCATTTGTTGAGGGGGAGTTTTATATGAGAATTTGTTATTATCTCCTATATGATTTACTTATAAAACATGACTTCTAATATTGTTTTAAGCATCACAGAAACTTTCGTGCTCATCGAAGGAGTCAAGTGTTGAATTTCATCAACATTAGGAGATAATTGCATTTCTTTCAGAAATACAGGGAGCATTATGCAATTTACTTTTGGGTTAATTCAAAAAAGATTAACTTTTAGTTTAGTCAGACCTGAATCTTAACGAAAGCCCAAAATATTTTTTACGGCCGAAAGTATTTTGTTTTACCTTACCCGATCGTAAAGTATTAATACCACGTTATCTATCGAAAAACTCGCTCACACGCAACTTCCATCGAAAAACATTACGACTTCCAAATACTCTCTGAACTTTCTTCGGCGATTTCACCAAAACTACACTTATCTCAGTGATTTTCTTCCTAAACTCGCCGATCGAAGGTAGAAACACATTTCGAATCACTTTCCGGTAAAAAACACACGATTCGCAAACAGTTTCTCAAAAACATTTGAAGAAATTTCATTTTCATACTTTTTCGGCTAAAAACGATTTTAAACTCTCAAATCAACGTGTTTAAAGTCGACTGTTTGGGTTAAAATCATGATATTTGGATTAGCAACTGTTTTCTAAACGTTCTGAACCCAGATTAACTCATGATTTACCCAGAAATTGAAATTTACGTGTTACGCGATTACTATTTGATTTGAAAATTTTTCCATCGAAAAAGTTCTTATCGCAAACGGTGTCGTCGAAAAAATTTTGTTTTCGTTAAGTTTTATTCGATCGCAAAACTAAACGTCGAAAACATTTTGTTTTCGATTTATTTTAATTCGATCATAAAACTTCGCGGCGAAAACTTAATTTTTCGATTCAATTTTATTCGATCGCCAAAATAAGCGGCGAAAACTTTAAGTTTTTTGATATTCTTTTATTCGATCGCAAAACTACGCGGCAAAAAACTTAAGTTTTCGACAAATTTTTATTCGATTAAAAAACTACTCAACGAGAAACCATTGTTTTCGATAACATTTTATTCGATCGTAAATGTTATCGGCCAAAAACTTGAGTTATTCGACACATTTTTATTCGATCGCAAATGTAAGGATCGAATAAATTTTCACTCGATTAAAACACGCTGAAAAAGACTTAGAAAGTTTTCGATCGCAAAAATTAACGTTCGAATAAATTATCGATCGAATAAAAATACGTTTACGAGACATAGTAAATTTTCCAATTTTTTTTACCAAGTCTTTCGCAAATAAACCTTAACACTTAATTTTTTTTGAAAAATTTCTCAAAGTACATTATTAATTCTATCTATTCACATATGTAATTTGCCATCTAATGAATTTTATTTCATTTATTACAGAAATGGCAACTCCAAACTACCCAAACATCTACCCTTCTGGAAGTTACATGTCAGTCCACGACAACAACTACCAGCTGGACCTTGCTACATTTCGGTGTCCGGATAAAGTTATCATCTCCATCCTCAAAGGATACCCTCTATGACACAGCTTTGACCATGACGTCCACCGTACTAATGGTCTATCTCCAGCAATTCTGGGGAAGTATGCAGAGTCTTGTCGACGGCGATAGCGTGGAATACATGATGAAGATCAATACAAGACATATCGCCCTGACCAAAAATATGATGGTCATGGTGCTCGATCTCCCGTACTACGACAACTATGATCAACTTCCAACGGATGCGGAGATCGTGGAAGATATGCTCCGGATGGGATACAAACCCCCGCTGACCAAACTGGCGAATTTTGAAAACATCGGGATCCCACATCCGTGGAGGACGTTGTTTGGCATAATCAATAAATGCCTCTCCCCAAAACACTCCGGCTTCGATAAGGCTAACGGGAATATCCTTCGCATCTTCCATGGAGTGGTTTTCTCAAAGAAATATAGCGTGGCCCAGCTGATATGGAATGATCTAGCGGACCAGATATGTCAAAGGGAGACCAAGTTGAAGGCCAAGTACCTCCCATACGTACGGTGGTTCTCGGTACTGATCTCACACTTTATGGGCATTCATCCAGAGATCCAGAGACTACCACCGGTTGGAGGATACATTCCACGTCGCCTTCGCTTCTTTCACAACCCGAAGGCATCTGACCTAGCGCTCCAACCGATGTTGATCCCATTGGAGCTGCTCAGACTAGCTGATCCAACGGACGAGGCCTACCAAGACTACTCTCAAAATAACTCCATCACGGAGGAGATGGTACGGGCCTTGGATCAAGCTTCGGCGCCTTCTCAAAGGGAATCTCTGGTGGCAATAACCGAGCCCAAAGCCACGGCTCAGGAGACAGAGACACCGGCCGTCGTGCCCGAAGGTGTTCCTCACGATGTATCTCCTGAGGCCACAAATTCGGATGAAGAATACAGACTTCAAAGAGGGGGCTCTCGCCGACAGCAAATCTCGGCCCCGTCTGTGTCCCCTTTAGTACTACCAGCTTTGATGAGAACTCCTCCACCACCAACGGATCAGCCAACCGTACAGATTCAACCTGAATCTGTCTCAACACCCATAGAAGTGTACATACCGTATCATCTCAAGGATTGGATTGAAGCCCTATTGGACCCCCGATATCTTCAGAGCAAACAATAGGCCAACCTATTGAAGTGGTGACTTCAGGGTCGTTAACGGATGTCCTCGGACGTTCCGAAATCTCAAGACCTGTTCAAGGCGGCACATCGGAAACCTTTTCCGATGTTGTGACAGTGGCGTGCCTCCTTGGCCCCACTCCACCGATGATTGTGACGGAGCAACGCTTACAAGAAGCACTTTCCACAGCCATTGATACCTCCCGAAGGGATACCGAGAAAGCACCAGTCTCCGCGGCCGCTCCGTCCAAAGCTCAAACCACTCCCGTCTCCTCACCACCTCTTACCACCACCATACACACCCCCATACAACCCACCCTCACCACCCCAAATCCATCACCTTCACTCATCAACCCCTATACCATCCCAATCACCCAGCTTCATGACATTCTCATCTCCCGACTCCTTGCCTTAGAGACCATGACCCCTGCTGAGGAGAGTATCTACAAAAGGCTGATAGATGAACCCGAGCCGCCCGCTCAAACAAGGTGCCGAGAAGAAAGCTCCCGCACCAAAAGAAGACATGACGATCCCGATGATCTAGATCGTCATGAGGGGGAGAAAAGGCAACGAACCACATGAAGCGGCCGTGGTGTGAGTCGAGAGCAAACAACAAAAAGTCAAGAAGCTGGAGGATCATCATTCATCAACCACACAACCCACAACCCGCCAACAAACAACTACATCTCCCACCATATCCCACACACTACCCAAACATCTACCCTTCTGGAAGTTACATGTCAGTCCACGACAACAACTACCAGCTGGACCTCCCTCTCCTACAACCAAATCCAATCCCGACCTCTAACCTCCTCCAAGCCCAACCAGAAGCAGTCGTCTATGATCCACATCTGATCGTAGACGATTATATTTTAAACGAGAAGTGGATGACGCAATGGGACCCAGAGGAAGCTGCTCAAGCTCGACTCTCCAACGTCAGATACTTCTTACAACAAGCTTCGGTGGACTTGGTGCTGCTTGAAGATGAAGAACTTCAAGAAGGCGAGAACTACAATACTGCTCTCCCAGAACTACCAGAAATGATGAGGCACAGAGTCGACTCTCCTCCCCGCTTATCAAAAGGGACAGTCAGATTCGAGACGTCGTGGGAGAATATCAGAATTGAAGTCCCATTCATTGAAGATGTTAGAAAGCAGATATGGAGGGCTCCTACCGGATAAAGAAGCTCAACGAACTAAACCTAGGGGGTATATCACATTGGGAAGATAGGAAGAAAATGGAGCACATTTTCATGCTCAACTATCTTGGTCCAGATCGAAGTGGCATCCCATACGGATCAACTGAAGAAAAACTCCAGGGACAAGCTACCGATCCTCCATCTCGTGGGGGTTTCGCGTTCGATTGGAAGATTCCCTACCCCAATCTACCACATTGAGCGAGCAGACAGCAACCGTACTCGAGAAGAGATAGATCAGACCTATCTCCCCTTCCTTCCACCGGATGAGGTCTACCGTCTATATCAGATGTACAAAAGAAAATATCAGCGCTCTCCGGATACATCAAGAATGAAGGACTCGAGGGATTGAAAAGATTCATGGTGTGGCATATCAAGTATCACACCGCACACGACCTTCAAATTGCTATAGAGAACAATATGAAGACGGTCAACTTGGAGTATCCGCTCATGAAGGGCTTCACACTCAACGATTTTCCCGAGAACTACATATTCAAGAAACCTGGCCTCGCCATAACTTATCGAAATCCAGTCATTGGAAAGACGAGAGCTATGATGAAGTCAGAAATCCACAAGTTCTGTGACGAGACGTTGAAGCTAGTGAGGAAGAACATCCAGAAAAGATTGGGAGAGATCAATGAAGAGACGATCTTCGAGGATCTTGGTGAAGAAGAGGTCCCACTATTAAATGAGCTCCTGGATGCTATTAATGAGAGGTTGGAGCTGAGGAATGTTGTTCGACGTTACGAAACAGCATTGGGATTACGGAAATCATTCTACGCCCGACAAGGATAAATAAAGCTGACACGAAGACAAGCACAAATGGGGAGATTGAAAAGACATTAGAATTGTACTTTGTTATTTTGTTATCCTTGTAATTAGGGGCGTAATTAGTAGTTTTGATAGTGCAGCAGTAAATAGTAAATATACCATGTAAATAGGTATAAATACAATGTACACTATGGGAAAAAAAGAAAAAGAAAAGTTCATTTTTCGGAAAAATCACAAGGATTGAATTCACATTCTAAGAGAGAAAAAAGCAATCGAAAAACACTCTCTCTCAAGATCTTCAAAGAATATATTCGACCGAAGGTAACTTGTAAGATTGAAATTTCGAATATCTATAATTCATGCTTAGATTGATCGTTAGTTGATAGATGAGGACCAACACATGTCTTTACCAGATACGCATCAACTCACACGATTGTAATCTTCCCTCGTTAGTGCACAAGCGATCATATTTTTAGTCTTAGCATTCAGTGAGATTCCAAGATTGTCCGCTACATCGTAATCGTGGGCTTTCTTTGAAATTCCATTTTTGTTTGCGAGTTTGTATTGACTGGTGATGATGATATCCCATAGACTAGGGCTGAGCAAAAATATCCGGTATCCGGTTTATAAAATCCGGAAAACCGGATATCCGGTTTTTAAAACCGGATCGGATATCCGAATCCGAATATTTTAACATAAACCGGATCGGATACGGATACGCTCGGTACTAAAATCCGGATATCCAGTATCCGGTTTATTATTTAAAATAAATTAATTAATTAAATAATAGCCCAAAAACAAAGAATAATTAGGCCCAAACGATAAAAAAGAAAGAAAAATAGCCCAATATTCTAATTTGACCCAAATAAAATATATCGGATTGAATTTATATCATTTGTGAAAATAAATTGAGAGTTGAAAACAAATTCAAATACGTTACAATCAATATTTTTCAAAAAAAATAATCGAAATAAAAAACCGGATTTCGGATATCCGAAATCCGGATATCAGGATTTTCGGATATCCGAAATCCGGATCGGATACGGTTCTAGGTTTTCGATATCCGAGAATCCGGATATCCGGATTTTGGATATCCGAAAATCCGGATATCCAGATGCTCACCCCTACCATAGACCATAGTCAACCGCCTAAAGATATTCCTTCATTCGATTCTTCCATATAACATACTTCGTTCCATCAAATAGTGGTGGCCTAGAATGAGATTGCTCCTCTGCAAATGCATCAAAATTCGAAGAAGCCATTAGATCTTTTACTCAGGGTTGTTAGGCTTGTCGTATGAGTAACCTTGCTCTGATACCTAATGAAGTAAAAAGTATGCATAAGAGGGGGTGAATTAGAACCGTTGTGTGTTATCACTTAGAAACGTTTAGACTTTCTAAGTAATCACTTATCAAAGACGTTTCGTAGGTTATCTCCTAATGCCGTGAAATGTGTGTTAGGAATGTCTCATAGAAAATGTAAAGTAATGAAAGTAAAGAGAGATCAAAATTTTTATAGAGGTTATATCCTAATCGGGGTTTAGTCATCTCCTTGAGGTTTGTTCCTAAAGAGTTTAAATCAAATAATATAATGTACCGTCGTTGGTTGCAAAACTAATTGATTTAGCCCAATACATAAACTGAAACAGGTCGAACTCTAGACACCTCTAGGTTACCGCACGCTGAGTTTTTCTCCAGGGAATCTCCAATTTCCGACCGGAAATAGCTCGCTACCGAAGAGCCCCCGGAAGACAGCATTCTTTTCACGTGCGCGTAAACGTTGACCTTGCATCCTTCGTATACCGATCACATCCGAAGACAGAATATATGGTGTGGAGGTAAGGAGATAATCTCTCGGCCAGTGATGGAATTGCAAGAGTAAGCTCATACCGCAGAAGGATATTGCAAGTGCAGGCGCATTCGGCAGAAGTTATCGCAAATGGCCGCTCAACAGCAGAATGTTTCTCAAATGTAAGCTCAAACTCTCAAACTCGTTTCTTCTGCTTTTTCTCTCTTCTTAGCTCGACATTCTAAGTGTTGTTATATATTTATAGGCCCTTTGAACCAACACTACATGTCAATCACAAGATAATATCCAAAATAGGCACATAATCCATGTAATTATCGAACAATTAACATGCCAATCAAATCATATCAATCATATAGTAGCACAATGATCACAAGCTCATAATAGCATGATTTTATTCAATGTAAAAGCACAAATTCAAATTCATGGCATATATTCCCATTTGAGACGATATCAGTCATAACAGCACTTTCCATATGTGATCTATAGCCATCATCAATCAGTCAACCTTTTATAGTTCTCGAATTTTAGCAAGAAGATATTATAGTTGACTTTTCCATACAAGTTCAAATAAGATGCATGCAAATAATATACACACGATTTCATCCCAGAATAGATAGTTTCACAAGGATATAACACATTTCCATATATAGCTCAGCATGATATCGCACATGATTTTTACCATAATTAACACAGTATATCTGCAATCAAATATTTCCTAACATGTGAGACATCTATAACATGTGCTCACATAGTTTTACCAATTAAGCACATAATCACATGTAGATCAAATATTCGACATTCTTTAATTATATAGCCCATAAAACATGCAAAGTCGAATATTATCATAAACTTATACATTATAACACATGCGAATTAAATTGCTCATAGCTCGAACTTCATTATAATTACATAAAATCATCAAAACTCTTCAAAGCATATAGACCAAAAAGGTCAACAGAGATCATATAACCAAGTGCATCATTACCCTTCTTCGTCAGAAAGGGAACTTTCAACTGTGAAGTCAACAAAAACTAAAGCAAGCTTCTCCGTCTCTTAAAAATCATCCAAGGGGTTGTTAATCTCCGAGGTCGTAATATTCCTATTGTTAGAATTTTAGGTACCAAAAAATTCAGACCGTTGGTGTCGACCACGATGTCACGACCCTAATTCGACACCCGGACAGAAAACAACAATAAAAATAATTCAAATAATCGGAAATAAAGATAAGCGGTCACATTCATAAGGGTAAACTTTAGTATATAAGTGATAAACATTTGTTGATTATGGCAGCATGCCGAAAACTTCCACTAGATGAAAAGCACAACAGGCGATGAAGCAGATAATCACATGTAGGAAAACAAAAAACATGTGCGATAAATAAAAAAGATCAATCAAAATAAGGAGTGCAAAATGATCAAGAAATCTCTAAGTTCGGATGATCTCTTGATTGTCTCCCATGAAGCATCCCGACTCCTTGCGTGTCTTCATGCGAAGCACCCAAAAATCCCTACGACCGCTTTATCCTCTCTGTATGTGGGTCTCGAAAAGAACTCCCTCGTTCCTCATAGATAGAAGAGAATCGTGTTTGCTTCTATTCACTGATTTCTTTTCACGTTTCTCCATATTTGGTTTCCATGTAGTGAACCTAATTGAAATAGAACAAAATCAAATCAAGAAAAAATCGTAGCGTACAATATTTTTTTGCCGTTTCCATGTAGGAAATAAAATCATATCATATCATATCTAAATGTATAATATCTTTTCCATGCAGGAAACAACAAATCATATCATAGTCTAAATATATTATATTTTCCATGTTAGAAACAAAATATTTTCATAGACTAAATATAGTATCATGGATTTAAGAAAAAAACATCAAAATATTAGAACATGTAGTCAAAACTACTGAATAAACTTTCTCTACGAATAACGAAGAGATGATTATTAGACTTCTAAGTAATAGAGACTTAGAAAAACATAGGATAAATCATAAATTTATCCATATTGGACTAGTTCAGGTTGCCTTTAAACCTTTGACTCTAGACGGTTTACGCGAGTTTTATAGCAGCCCTTAGAGATGGTAAAAATCTTGATTGGAAACAAACCCTTATAGTAATTATACAATCCAGTTTAAGCCATGGTCCAGTATATTTTAATGTTTATCCAAACCTCCAATTGTCATTGACTGATGTCTATATATTGGATGAACTTATGTTAAACGTAAAAATCCATGGTTATAACTATGCACCAGGGTCAAAAGTAATATGTATGTGTTATTGGATATATTATAAACCTTTATATACGTTAAATCCACAATGTTAGATAGTGGATAAACACATGAATGAAACAATCCTCATAGAGACTAATTTTAGTGGATTTAATATTACCACTCGAAGATCCATAAAATGGGAAGAAATAAAATTCTCAGAAACTTGGACACTCGAGAGAGCTGCCTTTACAACCATAAATTCAAAATAATCCGACGCAAATTATCCAAACAACCGATGAAATTGTCCAAGTACAGTTCAAAAGTAGTAGAAGATCGCTAGATAATAGAGCTTCTAGGTCCTTATCAGGATTCTCTAGAACAGCCTCATCCCATTATCATACTTCTTCTTGTGATTATATTGTAGGATCCCTCACTAGGGCTTCGACATCTCAATAGTTATATACCTGATAAGATAGATAACTTAAGAATTAATCCAGATACTATAGTTAGAGGAGTGTACAAAAGATGAGGAAATAACCGAATCAGAAATGAATTTTCAAGTTTAAATGAATTTAAGCCAAAAAAAAAAAGATTTTAGTCCTGGATCACCGGCAAGAAAAAGAATACAACAAGAATTTAATTTACTCAAATGTAAACTTTTTCGGAAATGGTTTTCTAAGAATCTCAATAAAGAGGATAAATTATTACTTCAGGAAAACCTTTAGAAAGATCTTTCATAACAAAATTAATTGTTACCATTTATACCTTGGTTTTTATCAAAATATTTTGAAAATATGGTATTTGTTCTTGAAAGAAATTATAAACTTATACCAGGCGGAACGAATCTTTCCTTAGTTTATCCTTCGCAATCTAGTTTTCAAATTGAAAAAGATAATGAAATAAGATGTTATAATGCTTTTAAAAATTAATTGAAAATGATATTTTATCAGTTACTATTAATCATATTAATTGCTTGCTAAAGCAACAAAATTATATAAATATGTATGTTTATTGTTCTTGTTAATCAAATTTCTTTATTAACAATAAAAATATTAATGAAATAATGTCTTATATATAAGACAACAATTTGACTAGTAAAAGATAAAGAAGTACTTGACATGTCAAAACGGCAAGTATTCAGATAAGATAACAGATTTTAAATTAAAAGCTAAATCTAACATAGAGAAATTGCTTAATGAAAAATTTCAAGATCTTAAACTTACACTTTAGTGAAGAGTTGAAGATAATTTAGAACATTTTATTAATTATACAAAAATTATAGAACATTTCACTGGTGTGTGGTACGACAATAGTGAAAACATTAGGACACTACTACAAAATCTCAGGTATAAACACCCACATCCTTTAGATGATATAGGAAACATTTTTAAGTAGGGTTATGGAACTTCCCGAGTCAAATAGTACTAATTGGAAATCTAAATTTGTAGATTGATTACCCTCTCCCTTCGCAGAAAGAGTTGTGAATAACTAGGAAAGAAGAACCAAGTATTGATTATAACTCCTTTACCTTTTGAAAACTTATAGGAACATGTATTCATGAAGGTTTAACTTGATGCAATGAAATAAAGCTAAATAAACAAGTCAAAAGGCATTCATCGGACGAAAAAAGAAAATTAGGACAATTATGTGGCCAATTTGGCACGGAAAACCCTTCTTCGAGTCAAACTCGTGAAGAATCGAAGAGTAAAAGTACTCTTTTAGAAAACATGAACGTAGGCATTAGATGAAAAATAAAAGAAAAGAACAAAAAACTTCTCAAAACTATAATAATAATAATAATAATAATAATAACAACAACAATAATAATAGTAATAATAATAATAATTACCATTATAAGTGTAAAAGTTTTTCTATAGTTTGTAGAAAATGTCGAAAACTAGGTCATAAAGCAAAAAATTGTTGGACTAAAAAGAAGATTAATAATCTTAATGTTGATAATGATTTAAAAGAAACATTATCTAAGATACATTACAATCAGATAGTGAATCAGAATACTCTTCTGATCTCGATGTTAATAATATCGTTGAAGATATTTCGTCAGAATATGAAAAAGAATGCCAAAATTGTTAAATAGTACAATAGAGAACCATTTGATTCCACTTCTGAATCAGAAAATGATCAAAATCTTTATCAAATCATATCCCAATTTCAGGAAGTTAATGTATTAGATAATAATTTACTAAAAAATCTAAAGCAAACATAAGACTCATAAATTAGAGATCTTAAAATTAAAATATTGATTAAGGAAGAAGAAGAGACATAAAGGGGGTAATAACCCAACCGGAACTATATATCATGGCATAAGTTATAAAACATTAAAAAAACAATCTCCAACTAATGTTAGAGATTTAACATTTGAAATTAATATTCTTAAAAAAAGATTAGTGAATTAAAACTAAGTAATAGTGATCTTGAAAGAAGAATTTCAAAATTAGAAAACGGAAAAGAAATTTTGGAAGAACCTTCTAAAGAACTAACAGAAGAATATGTTAGTACTCTCAAAAATAATAATTTCCTTTCCACACTTGAGGTTATAACCTCTCAAAAATGGTTAGTCAAAATATCTTTACTAAGTGACGGAATTTTCCATAAAAATCATATAGCTTTAGTTGATTGTGGATCAGATCTTAACTGCATTCAATAAGGTATAATACCTACCCAATATTTCCATAAGACAACCCATTCTCTTAGCTCACTAGTAGAGAAAAATTGGCAGATGAATTATAAGATTCCCAAAGGATTTATATGCAAGAATAAAGTTTTATTCCTACAACATTTTTGTTAGTCAAGAATATCACCAATAAAATTATTCTAGGAACTCCTTTTTTTGAGAAAAACATTCCCTATCAAGATAACAATGAGCATTGGTTCACAGGAACTTCGAGAATAAATAAGTGTACTTTGAATTCATTACCGGACCTTTCTGTAGAATTCTTAATGAAATTAGGGAGTATGTTATTATTAAGGCAAAAGAAAATCAGGTAAATTACCTTAAACAAGAAATTAATATACTTACGATTGAGGTAAAGTCCATAATCTAAATTTACAAGAAAAAATAAAACAGATACATCATCAGTTTACATTGCAAATATGTAATGACCGTCCAAATTGTTGGGGATCGTTCCCGGGGTGTCCCTCAGACGTGCGGAATTTAAAATTTTTTGTGGGATTCCCGTAAACCCTGAATCACTCGGAGACACATAGAAACATATTGATACACATAATAAAGCAGCCTTAAACCCCAATCACACGTAACGTAAAAGAGTTTCAGCCACTTTACCCTCGAAGAGAAAAATTGCTAGCTTTAGCCGATCCCCCGGTTTGAAACCGCGCCTAGGTTGAAAGCAAACGCAAAAGAGGAGTCACGCCGACCCCGATGATGTAGCAAAATCGAAATCCTCCGAGTATGGCTAGCAGAAGATCGAGTGATATGAGCAAGAGAGCACACTAATACTTTCGTTATTTTCTCTGACGATTTCTATTTTTCTCATGTTAATTAATTGCTTGATTGCCTTTCCAATAAACTAAGCGTCATTGGCCTTATTTATCGTGGCTGAATTTGATACATGCTCCGAGACAAAAAATTCGAAACCTCCTTGCTTAGTCCAACCAAAAAATTCGAATAGTTTGTTGCTTAGTCCAAGTTTGTTCCAAACAAATTAAACGTGTGAGTAATTTCTCAAAGTTAGTTGAGCTTCTAAATTTCGAATTTCTAATTCAAAATTTAAATCAAACTCTTATATTATTTAGGCTTACAACTATCGAAAATATTAATATCTAATATTATATTAACTTCGAAAATTAAGTAAGATAAAATACCATATTACCCTTACTATTAAGTCTAGGTAAAATATCATATTTGACCTTATATTTAAAGATAGGCTAAATAATTAAATTAAGCTCATTATCAGATAATAACTTAAAAAAATTATATATTTATATATATTAATTTCGGCCATGCCTTTAACCTAAGCTTAAAATGATTTCGAGCACTTTGACTATCACTCAAGTCTCGATAAGCTCAACCATAATATAACATTCATAAACCGTTAATCTTAACGACACAACGCCCGTTAAGTATTTATTTAAGTTTCTCTTCAATAGATACTACCTCGGTGGTGCTTTTTAAACCCAACCCTCTTGGTTCGTCTCAATAGGCACTGGGAGGAATCCATGAGTTCGGTATTCACCTAGCCAATCCCGTGGTACCGAACCGATCTCGAGTTGAATACGAAAGTAATCTAATCATAATTAACGAATCGACTATAGATTTTGGTCCTACGTTTAAACCCTTCCCATATGTCCCGTTCGAGTGAGAGTCATGGAAATTAGTCGTCATGGAAAGCAGTCATGGAAATCTTAACGACCTCCCACTTCCCAATTGAATGATTGGCACAATCACATAAGAGTCGTCAACAAATTAGTCGTGATCGGCGATTCCAGCACCCGACTAGAGCCTAAGACTTATGGACATATTTAACGTTTGAGGATAATAGCTCACCGGTGCCCCCTCTCTCATCTAACGAGAATCGGCGACTAAACTCCAAACATTTGGATTTTATTTATTCGCCTTCTTAATGGGACAAGTAAGAATACTGAACCAATAAATAATATGCCTTACGAACAAATAAAATTTTATACCATAAATAAAATATCTGAATACATCGCTCAAATATAAAAGCAAATAATACATTGTTCGTCTATGCCTTATTACATTTCATTCTCGAATGGCATTTCGAGGGCATATTCATAACAATCTCCCACTTGCATTCAATACCATTTGCTATGATATCTCAACCCCATTTTATCGAGGTGTCTATCAAGCACGGCATGTGATAGAGGCTTGGTGAATGGGTCGGCCACGTTTTCCGCAGACGATATCTTCTGCACAGCTATATAGTCACTTTCAACGAACGTGGTATTTTCTTTCTATACGTTTGGATTTACTGTGCGACATGGATTCCTTGGCTTGTGCGATCGGGCGCCGCTATTATCGCACCATAATGGTGACAGCCGATCCACAATGCTTGGAACCATTAAAAGTTCCTCCAAGAACTTCCTCATCCAAACACCCTCCTTAGTTGCCTCAGAGGCTGCTATATACCCTGCTTAAGTGGTGGAATCAGCAGTTGTGCTTTGCTTGGAACTCTTCCATGACACTGCTCCGCCATTGGGCATATAGACGAAACAAGAAGAGGATTTTTGGTCATCCACGTCTGACTGCAATTCTGAATCAGTATAACCGTCCACTTCTAATTCTCCATTACCGTAGACCAGTATCATATCCTTGGTACGTCTGAGGTACTTCATGATATTCTTTACTACCGTACAGTGTTCCTTACCAGGGTTAGCCTGATATCGACTAACTATGCTCACAACATCGCGTACATCAGGCTGCCTGCTGCTGACGCATAAGGGACTCCATTCATCTCTTTTCTATCTTCCTCGATACAAGGACACATAGTCTTCGAGATGAATCTCGTGTCGCATTGGTAAGAACCCTTTCTTAGAATCGTCCTTCTTATATCTTTGAGGACCTTTTCTAAGTAAAGGACCTGGGATAAACCTATCATTTTATTCGCTCGATCTCTAAATCGGCAAATTCCTAGAATGTAGGTTGTTTCTCCCATGTCTTTCATGGAGAACTCGGTCGGAAGCCACACTTTCACCTCTGAGAGCAAACCATATTGTTTCCTATCAAAAAGATGTCGTCAACGTATAATATGAGGAACAATATCTTACTCTCACGGATCTTTCTGTAGACACATGGCTCATCTTCATTCTTCATGAATCCGTAGTTTCTAACTACATCAAATCGAAGATTCCAGCTTCTCGAGGCTTGCTTAAGTCCATATATGGAGTTATTTAATTTGCACACCTTGTGAGCATCTGCTTACAATGTAAAACCCCTGGGCTGCTCCATGTAGATTTCCGCATGGAGGAATCCGTTTAGAAAAGCGATTTTCACATCTATTTGCCAGATCTCAAAGTCATAGTATGCCACTATGGCAAGCAGAATACGGATGGATTTAATCATTGCAAGTGGTAAAAATGTTTCCTCATAGTCAATGCCCTAATTTTGATTATAACCCTTAGCTACAAGCCTGACTTTGTAGGTATCAACTAGTCCGTCAGATCCAATCTTCTTCTTGTAGATCCACTTACATCCAATTGGACTAAAACTATCGGGTAGATCTACTAGAGTCCAGACCTGGTTGGCGTGCATAGAGTCCATCTCTGCTTTCATAGCCTCGAGCCACTTCAGCGAGTTTATATCCATCATTTCCTGGGCAAAGGTAGCGGGGTCGTTCCCAACGTTCTCTTCCGTCACAGCATCCTCGTGCTCGACGTGTACCATACCTTATCTCGCAGGCATACGAGATATTCTTCCTGACCTGCGCAATTCAGGTTGCATCTCGGACTGCTCCTCCGTGCTCATCGGCATTGGAGTCCTTGTAGGTGTCTCATCTAACATTCCAAGAGTTACTTGCCTACCAACTCCACCTTCTCGAACGAACTCATCCTCACGAAAATGAGCATGTATGGATACGACGATCCTCTGATCATCATAGAAGTAAAAATAGTATCACATAGAGTCATCGAGATACCCAATGAAACGACGTTTCATTGACCTTGATTCTAGCTTGTCGTCTTTAGCTTTTTCACAAAGGCGAGGCAACCCCAAATTCTTATGTGATTTAAGTTTGGTTTCTTACATTCCAATTTTGTAAGGAACTCGATCAACAGACTTCGAAAGGATTCTGTTCAGAATGTATACGACAGTCTGTAAGGCATATCCCCATAACGATATGGGGAGATCTTGGTAACTAAGCATTGATCGAAATTTATCTAATAATGTTCGATTTCTGCGTTCGGCAACACCATTCAACTGTGGTGTTCTTGGTGGAATAAACTGCGAAATGATCCCGTTCTCTTTCAAGAACTCATCAAACTCGAGACTCATATATTCGCCACATCGATCTGATCGAATGACTTTTATTCGTCTCCCAATTTGCTTTTCCACCAGTGTCTTGAATGCCTTTAACTTATCAAGGATTTCAGACTTGTACCTCGTCAGATACACCAAGCCGTATCGAGAGTGATCATCTATAAAGGTAACAAAGTAGTGGAAATTACCTCGGTCCATAACTCCAAACGGTCCACAACTGTATGGATCAAACCCAGAATGTCAGTGCCTCTTTGAAAAGTCCATGTGAAGGGAGACTTAGTCATTTACCGAGGATACAAGATTCGCACGTTGGTTATGGATTTGATCCCAATGTCTTAATTATGCCATGTTTTTCCAACTATTGAATCCTTCGATCTCCAGAATGACCGAGTCGAAGATGCCACAAAATCTTCTTATTAGACTCCAAGTCCCGTTTGTTTGTAATTGCATTTATAGTTTTTATTTTATCTTGGAAATTAAGATAATACAAACCATTTAGTAATATCGCATTTCCGACGCAATTATTTCCAAAATACATATCGCAGATATTATTAATAAAACGGGATTCATAACCAAGTCTCCTCAAAATAATATTCTTAAGCCCATTGGGCAAAACTGAAACATCAAAAAGAAATAAACTATGTCCAGTAGATAAAACGAGAGTCTTCGATCCAACGTGGCTGGCCGGCACTGTCCGCTGCCAACATTAATCAGAATCTCTCGATCCGCCAGCTTTCTCCTTCGTTCCAGACCCTGGTTCAAAACACAAATATGGGCGCTAGCCCTTGAGTCAAGTATCCATGAAGTGGAAACACAGTTAAAGAACAATTAGTTTCCAAAACGGATTGTTCAATACCTGAAGCCTCCGAAGCATTGAGCTTCGGGCAGTCCCTCTTCCAATGGCCTATTTGTTGGCACTGTAGGCACTTATCAATTGCCTTAGGACCCTTCTAAACGATCATGGCCTTGCCATTTTTCTTTATCCCTACTTCAGGCTTAATTAACTTTTTCGGCTTTTTCGGCGTCGACCTCTTAGACTGCTTCATCGCAAGAAGTGCTACTTCATTTCCATTCGCCATTTTTATCTGAATCTGTGTCTGAACAAGCTGATTCATCAAATTCGACAAGGTGAACTTGCGATCGTTCAAGTTACAGTTAATGATAAACTGTGTGAACGCACATGCAGTGACTGAAGGATCAGATCTATCTGAAGCTCATGATGAATAGGAAGTATAAGAGACTCCAACTCGTCAACCAATCGAATCATCTTGCGCATATGTTTTCCGACATCAGCGCCTTCAATTAGCTTCATGTGAAAGAGCTTTTCAGAAACGGCGTATCGAGACAGTCTAGACTGCTCGCCATAAAGCTTCTTCAGATTAATCAATATCTCACGCATGGTCATGTCCACATGGCTACGCTGAAGATCATTGTTCATAGCAGAAACCGTATAAGCCTTGACCCTAACACTGTCTGCCAAACACTTGGCGTGAAGTGCTCGGCCACCATCACTCGTAGTATCCCGGGAGTGAGTGGGATGGGACAATCGAGCGTATACTCTTAGTTCTCTATAGTAAGGAAAATCCTTAGATTCCGGAGCATATCTGCAAAGTTTGGACCTTCCAAATTATTCTTAGTGATCAACATCATAAATGGTGACGCCATCATAAACAGTAGAAAGAAAACAAATAATCTGCAGAAAATAAAGATAAGCAAGTTAGGTTTAACATATTATTTGATCAGGCGCAAATAAGGACTTCTCATTTGGCTGGGCTCCCACTATTTTTCTCAAAATTCCGTTCTCCCTAAAGGAATTTCGAAGAGCTCGTTGATGGTTTCATAGCAGAGTTGAATTCCCCGCTTCGCATTTAAACAAGCCTTAACCTAACAGTTTGTTGGCTAGTCTAGTCGAACGGCATCGTGTCTTACACGAACCCACAGATGAGTATTTCAACTTCTTCGTCTACGGTTAGGGACCCTCACGATAACTCTCCATATTGGGTATAATTGTTCTAAGTGCTAACTATCAACGTCTGGCTCGAACTTAACATTTGGAAGGTGGAATGTGTTTCATTGACCGGCATTTAGAAAAACGCACCTGAACTGCCTACGACAAAGGTAAAATGTTTGGCGCCGATAACTCGGAACAGACCGCACATATGCAAAGGTCGCAGCAATATCAAGCCTTATAGAAGACAGAAACCAAGCCCCTTTACTCGCTTAGTAAATTTCAAATGGGAGAATACGTCTCACATAATCACATAAAACATGCATATCACGTCAAACCAACACGCACGTAATTTATAATAAAACCTAGTTTGACTACAAGACTATCAACGCAGACTATTTCTAATATGTCCTATTAAATTTGTTTTATACTAAATACACGTCTTCAACCGTCATGGGTGAGTCAAGTTCTCGAACGACGCATTCTTTTCTTATGTCTCACCTTGTACTTGTAGGGCCACCATATTTAAACTAATCATATCTAATAAACACAGTAAGTACAAGACGGGGGGATCATAAGTCCCAGACAGCCCGTATAATACAAATCCCGGGGGGACCTTGTCACCCTTAACAAATAACCCGGTCAAAACAGATAAGCCTAAGGCCACGTTGATGCCCTTATGTATCACATATCATAGCATAATCAATAAGAGGGAAAATTAAATGCTCAAAGAAATCCGAAACAAAATTTGGGCTTCTTGTAAGCCCGGCCCGGGCCTTAGGCCCATCAGGGTTACAAAATTGGGCTGGGCCTTTTTTATAGTTAGAACATGGCTTTATTTTGGTCCAAACTTGATTTAACGCTCAAAAGCGAATGGAATTTTCCGGCGAATGACGGCTGCCATACAGCCTCGTCGGACCAGAACTGAGCGTCGCCGGAGTCAGGGCTTCACCCCAGACCACGACGCTGCTCTGTCCCAGCTGGCGCATCGTCGGAAGATCCATTCATGCGCGTATCACTAACACGATCGGGTGCGGGCAGATTCCTGCTTTTTGGTTAACGGCGTGCCAAGACAGCTTCGTTGCCTCCACGGACCAGAACAGAGCCTTCCCGGAGTCAGGGCTTCGCCCCGAGCCGGTGGGCTGCGCTGCTCCAGCCCAGCGTGTCGCCGGAAGGCGTTTTGGCCGCACGTTGCACATGCGACGATGAAAAACCGAACCCTAGAAACCGTTTTGGCCGTGTGTTCAACGCTCGGCCTTGAGATGTGAGGTGATGCGGTGATCTAGGACTGCTGCTCCGCCACATATCGTCGTGTCCCATCCAGAGAAAGGACTCGGCCTTTGATTTTTGCCGAGCGTACGTGCCATGCACGTTCTCGGTTCATCCTTGGCCTGTTGATTCGGAATCCGTTTATGCTCATTTCTAATCCGAGCCTTCGCTCTTATACCACTGTTGAGGATCTTTTCGGGGTGTCCCTCGGACGTGCGGAATTTAAAACATATTGATACACATAATAAAGCAGTCTTAAACCCCAATCACACGTAATGTAAAAGAGTTTCAGCCACTTTACCCTCGAAGAGAAGAGATGCTAGCTTTCGTCGATCCCCCGGTTGGAAACCGCGCCTAGGTTGAAAGCAAACGCAAAAGATGAGTCACGCCGACCCCGATGATGTATCAAACTCGAAATCCTTGGAGTATGGCTAGTAATGGATCGAGTGATATGAGCAAGAGACCACACGGATACTTTCATTATTTTCTCTGACGATTTCTAATTTTCACACGTTAATTGCTTGCTTGATTACCTTTCCAATAAAGTAAGCATCATTGGCCTTATTTATAGTGGCAGAATTTGATACATGCTCCAAGAGAAAAAATTTGAAACCTCCATTATTAGTCCAACCAAAAATTTCGAATAGTTTTTTGCTTAGTCCAAGTTTGTTCCAAACAAATTAAACATGTGAGTAATTTCTCAAAGTTAGTTGAGCTTCTAAATTTCGAATTTCTAATTCCAAATTTAAAACAAACTCTTATATTATTTAGGCTTACAATTATCGAAAATATTAATATCTAATATTATATTAATTTCGAAAATTAAGTAAGATAAAATACCATATTACCCTTACTATTAAGTCTAGGTAAAATATCATATTTAACCTTATATTTAAAGATAGGCTAAATATTTAAATTAAGCTCATTATCAAATAATAACTCAATATAATTATATATTTATATATATTAATTTCGGCCATGTCTTTATCCTAAGCTGAAAATAATTTCGAACACTTAGACTATCACTCAAGTCTCGATAAGCTCAACCAATGTCTAACATTTGCAAACAGTCAATCTTAACGACACAACGCCTGTTACGTATTTGTTTATCTCTTTAATAGATACTACCTCGGTGGTCCTTCTTATGCCTGACCCTCTTGGTTCGTCTCAATTGGCACTGGGAAGAATCTATGAGTTCGGCATTCACCTAGCCAATCTCGTGGTACCGAACCGATCCCGAGTTGAATACGAAAGTGATCTAATCATAATTCACGAATCGACTATAGAGTCCTACGTTTAAACCCTTCACATATATCCTGGTCGAGTGAGAGTCATGGAACTGTCAAACTCACTAACTCGGCGCTATGATAAATTCGTGACTGGCGAAATTACTAAACTGCCATCAACGTCCCATGTGAGTCAGTTTATCGCTTTGGCCAGAGACCTAATAATTTCCTGTCCCCAAATATGCATAGGGCATATATCTCAATTACTTAAGAGACAGTGAATCCCTTTTGGTGGTTAAGACCGCATTTTGCCGCCGACCCATGCACTCGGCAATATGGGCCTAGCAAAGCTAGTGACAAGTCATGACCCCGAAGTCGACACCGTCAGTGACCCCTTAAGTCTAAGTTTCACGTAGACTACTATAATTAATCGATCGATCATTGACACTCCTCGAGTAATAAGCCATGTGATCGTTCGATACGAGTCAGCGTCCGAATACAAGTTAATCCCCTTATTCAACTCGTACCAATGTCACGACCTCCCACTTCCCACGTGAATGATTGGTACAATCACGTAAGAGTCGTCAAGAAATAAGTCGTGATCAGCGATTCCAGCACCCGATTGGAGCCTAAGACTTATGAACTTATTTAACATTTGAGGATAATAGCTCACCGGTGTCCCCTCTCTCATCTACCAAGAATCGGTGACTAAACTCCAAACATTTGGATTTATTTATTCGCCTTTTTACCGGATGCCAAGTAAGAAATATTGGACCAATAAATAATATGCCTTACGGACAAATAAAATTTTATTCCATAAATAAAATATCTGATTATATTGCTCAAATATAAAAAGCAAATAATACATTGTTCGTCTATGACTTATTACATTTCATTCTCGAATGGCATTTCAAAATCTTTGTAAGGTTTAGTTAAGCCTTCAAAATCTTCTTGGTCATGTACAACCTTGTATGTTAATAACATACGAAAAAGAATAGGGGAATACCCATGTTACTTATAAAGTATAAGCCTTTAAATAAAGTTGTAAGATGGATAAGGTATCATATTCCTAAAAAAAGGGTTTACTTGATCGATTGCAGAATGTAATAATATTTTCAAAGTTTGATTTAAAATCAGCATATTGACAAATCGCAATTCGAAAAAAGATAGATATAAAACTGCTTTTACAGTTTCAATTGGACACTTTGAGTGGACCGTAATGCCATATTCCTTGGTCATAATATTGAAAAAGGATAAGTTAATCCTATTAATAGAAGTATTGAGTTTGCGTCAAAATATCCAGATTAAATTCTTGATAGAACTCAGTTTCAAAGATTTTAAGGGAGTTTAAATATAAAACCTTGCAAATACATCGATTTTATATGATATGTTAAAAAGAAAGCTATTTTATGGATTGATAGTCATACTGAAATAGTTAAGAAAATTAAAAATAAGGTTACTCATTTAACCTTGTCTTACGCTAGAAAATGTGGAAAAAGTTATAGAAACTGATGCATCCGATTCTCCGGAAGATAAGAAAGAACAATTAGTCAGATTTTATTTAGGCATGATTTTAAAACCGGTTTTTTGAACCGGACCGGAATTTTTTGTGGTTTAAGGTTTAGTGGTTTAATTGGTATAAAATCGGAGTAAAACCGGTGCCTATATATATAATAAAATTATATTTTATGAAAAAATCAGTTAAATAAAACGTGGGGGGTTAAAAGTAATTATAAAATGGGGTGTAAAAAGAATTAGATTTATAAATTGAGGGTTAAAAGGTAGTTAAAATAGAATGTATTGGAAGATGAAAAAATAATTCTAAAATGAGGTATCAAAAATAAATTTAAATTAATATGCACTAGTAGGAAATTGAACTCACAACCTTGGAATACTAACTCCAAAATCCTTACCACTAGACCACAACAACATATTTGAATTTTTAGTTATCTATTTTCTTTTCATTCTATTTTTCGAAATTTTTTCTTTTCTTTTTTAAATTAAAGTTGAATCGGACCGGACCCGGACCTGGATCGTATTTCCGACCGGTTAACGGTTTTTTGGTTGGACCGGCCAGTTCGGTCTGCTTTTCAAAACCATGCATTCAGGGAAATGGAACAATAGTCAAAAGAATTATGCTACGATAGCCAAGGAAATTCTTGCTATTGTTAAGTGTGTTTTGAATTTCAAGATAATTTACAACCAGAAGTTTTTAATAAAAACTGATTGCCATGCCGCAAAATATATGTGTCTAAAGGAATTTAAACATGATGTTTCTAAGAAAATGTTTGCGATATGGCAGGGCTCATTTAGATCCATTTGATTTGAAATTATTTAAAAGAGGAAGTGATAATACTCTTCCAGATTATCTTAGTCATGAATTTATCCAATGATATTTTTTGCAGACATGTCCCTATATGGGAGAAGTTTCCCCTCTAATAGAGGGGGAAGAGGTGGCAGATTTATTGCCCAACATGGCAATAATAGACTCGTGAAGGAGAATATCTCCGCAGTCTCAAGTAACTTGAGCAAGGATGATGCACTGGCAAACAAAGAATTCCTTGCATTCAAAGCACAAAAATCACAATCACAAGAAGGAACGGCATACGCCAAAATAGTGGTTGATGAAGAAGAAGATGTGGATTATGAGCACTCATATAGAAGTAATACTTATGTTGATTTTAAACATTTGAAATGAAAATATCTTGGACTCCAATGTCAAGGTATCAGAAACAGCAGCATATGTTGCAGGTTATTATAAAAATCGAGATACTTATGGTCATATTCTCAAGTCTATGAGAACTTGTGACATTGACATTTTACTTATAGTAATTCTACATCAGGAGTAAGAAAAGGTTATACCTTTACCAAGATTATTATTAAGCAGATTATATCTCCAGAAATGTGGGCAATGAACCCTATGAAGGCTCGAGAATATCTCCATCCATAATCAAAGTCATTGGTAAATTTTAATTATTTGGATTATATTGATGCCTTCTACAGAATATTTATGTATCAGAATGAAAATAAAAAACATTTGTGATGGATAAAAATCTGCTAAGATGTTTATAACAAGGAAATTCCTACTTGGTTTTATTTGGTGATTATCATACGAGCCCCAATAAAAATTTCTAAAGAGCCATTTTCAGGTTTATACGTCGAATGAGTGTATTGAAGGTATGACTTCTCTACATTTCTGTATTGATTTCAGTATTCCTTGGATTTGGATATGGAATACAGAAATGGGTTATACCCAACTGAAAATGTCGTGTCTTAGAAGGAATTTTTATACAAAATTCTGGAAAAAGATTATTAGAAAAACTAAAGTTGCGAATATGAAAGCCAACAGACAATAGATAAAATTGAAGAGAAATTTTCTCAGTAAAAAGAACAGATTGGGAATCATCGATAAACGGGAATCTCCTAGTCCGTTTGAAATCCTTTCGCGAAGACTCAATATTCATAAAGCAAAGACTAATGTGGAAGAAATTGCCAGTGCCTGCTTCGAAAAAATGAAGAAGGATATTGCAAAAAACTTGGGAGTTGAAGTCTCGACAGACTTTTCAATGGGAAATTCGTGAAAATATGAAGACTTTTGCCAAGCAGGTGAAGGGCAAGATCCGATAGAGATGGATGACATCTTAATCAAAGATGCCCTTGATAATGTCAGAAATTACATTTGAAAAACGTTGAAGAAAAATCCACATGATGGCTGACAAGACTTCAATAAAGATGGAGCCAACTAATAAAGCAAGAAAAACAACTAGCAAAGAATAATTTGCTTTTATAATTGTTGTACTTTATTCTACTTTTTCATCTTTAAATATTGTAGTAGTTAATGTGTTGGGTGTGTTCGGTTTGGGTCTTGTACTCTCTCTCTCTCTCTCGGCTTTCCTCTAGTACTGTAAAATATTTGTGTGATTAATAAAAAAAGCTCGTAAAGCATTGTTCAACAAATATTTCCAAGTAAGTTTTAATTTGATTGATTTTTATATACCTCTATATAGACTTAATGGAATGCTAAATTGATTGTTAAATTACACTATGATCACTTAGTACCTAAACCCATGGATCTGCAATATATATATATATATATATATATATATATATAAATATAATGGGGGTAACCCCATAGGCAACACTACCAGAGGTAAAGATTAGACGAATATTCCTTAAGTATGGAGGTCAGGCTTAGAGGGGAGGAGCTTCGCATCAACATGATCAGTTCAAAGAAACTTAGGCCACCATAAGTCAGAGAAAAAGGCAGACGTGAGGAAGATGCCAAAGAAGCACATTTAAGATAGTAAGGTTGGAAAGAGATGTCCTTAGAGCAAGCGGCGTTGTACAGAAGTTTGCTACCTCCAAGGACCGACCAGGAAACACGCAGTGCACAATGGGGAAGATCCTTGTCAGAAAAGGACTGTCAGAAATAACGATCATCCATGCGGCCACTACATTCCGCATGAATGTATGGATGACATGGTCGTACGGATGGGGGACCACGGAGGCACTAAAGGGAGGAAGAGATCCGATTTTTTGATAAATTGGAAAAACACACACTAACACACCAGGAACACGCATAATTTATCTCTTTTGTCTCTTTATCTTGTGAGACTGGGAA
The DNA here is from genome assembly GCA_004919715.1 of Linderniella brevidens. NCBI lineage: Eukaryota > Viridiplantae > Streptophyta > Magnoliopsida > Lamiales > Linderniaceae > Linderniella > Linderniella brevidens. The sequence continues at coordinate 7,994,613 of SWDC01000148.1, forward strand.
TCATATGTAGAAGCGAGAGAATCATGAGTTAAAGTGTGTAATCTTCCCTCCGTGATAATAATAACATCCTTCGGCGGCCCGTGGATGTAGAGGATTCTCCCAAATCCGAACCACGTAAGATCAGTGTTCTGTTTTACCTTTTGGTCCTTATTTAAATCTGTTATAACTCTCACAACAACCTTAACCGCAACTTAATCGGCTCTAATCCAACCTTAACGAGTTTCATGGACTACAATATTTATTGATGGGGACCACACCCGCATCAAATGGTACCGTCTGTGAGGAAATGGAGTTAGGGCGTGAGTTATTTAAGCTGCAAATAGGGTTGTCGAGGTTTAGGAAAATGAAGGTTTGAAGTCCATGCATTAGCCGACGATGTTACTAAGCAAGTAGGTGTAAAGCGTGCATTTCAACCACTGGTGTCGTTGTGCTCAATGGAGAAGTAGACACTTCAGAATCTGGAGAGGAGGTTCGACGAAGTGGCTCGAGAACCAGGCCTAGACCCTGGTCAAATGTCCGCGCCCATAGCAGACATTGGGATGATACCTCCCTTAAACCGGTCACTATGACCATCGAGCAGCTAACTAAATCTCTGGGTGAAACATGTCGTCGACAGTAACATTGGGGGCGGAAGGAGGAATGAACAAAGACAAGGAAGGTGAGAGACGAGTTAAAGACAAAGCAAACAAAAGCAAGGAGAAATTAGGGGAGTCGATGGCCCGAACCTTCTCGGGACATGTCTCTGAGTGGGTCAAAGAGACGGCGGAGAATGAATTGGAGAATATGTGTTGGAGCCTTTGAGCCTGGGAAGAAGCCGCAGGAAAAAGTAGGAAACTCGGACAGGAGAAGCTATCCCCTGAAGGCCCCCGAGCTCATAATAAGGGAGGACACCCTGGCGAGCCCCAAAGAAAACAGGTGTTAGATAGTCGAGTATCGAAGGTCAAATGGAAAAAGCTCATGCAGCTGCTCCTACTGATGGCTCTGAGAGTGCAGAAAGGGTGACCCTCAAGAGGGACTGCTATTCAAGTCGGGGAATGAGAAGCAGAAGAGAAGAAGAGCATGAACTTAGGAAATAAGTGCTAAGTTTGCACAGGGTGGTGGATGAGATGCAGAACCCAGCAATGAGGCCCCGCCGCCGAGCAGGCATGATGGCCAGTACCCCTTGTTCTAGGGAGCTACTAGAAGGTGAAGTGTCCCACAACTTCAAGCAACTGCATAAAAGTAAGGTGGAACAACAGATCCCGAGGATCATATCCTCATGTTCAAGAATATCATTCTACTGCACAATTTCCCATACGGGATAAAGTATCGGATCTTCCTGACCACGTTGGTCGGAGCTGCTCAGCAATGATTTAGCCCGTTGAAGCCGGGGGTGATTCGCTCATTTGAGGAATTCTAAATCATGTTCGTTAATCAGTTGCAAGCGCCCGAAAGCCACCTACGTCAAACATGTCTTTGTTCGCAACAAGGAGACGAAAGCCTTAGAATGTACATCAAGAGGTTTAATGTAGCAGCCCTGAAAGTGCCTTCGTCTACAGCATCTGTCAATATCAATGCTCTGATACATGGCCTTCGGGATGGGTACTTCTTCACCCCGTTATCTAACAGAGCTCCGCAGAGCGTCAAAGAGCTGTTATTCCGCCCAGAGAAATACATTAATTTAGAGGAAAGCAAAGTCGCCAAAGCTCGTGATTTGAGACCACTGATGCCTTCCAGGAGCGACGGGGATAACAGAGACACAGTTTGCATACCTCGGTCGGTGGTAGGAAGGAAAGAAGTGGCAAACATCCAAGGACGATACTCTAGGTTTAGCAGAGATATACACCTCTGCGTGCAGACCTAGAGGAGATAGTCGTGGTGCATAGACATCTCGCTCTGAGATATCCTCCTAGCAGCGCCAAAGGACCCCGACAACATAATTAATATGCGACTTCCAAAGTGAATATGGGCATCACACCAATAGTTGCTTGCACTTGAAGAATTAGATCGAGAGGTTAATCAGTGCGCGTTACCTAAAGGAGTTTATTTATCGCGATCGAGTAGTACCCCCGCCAGCAATGCCGCGAGATCGAGTCGGTCCCTCGAACGACAGAGGAAAGCAACCAATGAAACTGGTGACTCCCCCGGAAGAAGGCCCTCAAAAAGGTAACATCATAATCATTTTGGGAGGGCCACGTGGAGGGGACTCTCACATTTTGGGAGGGCCACACGGAGGCTTGGCCAACATCGAATTTGGATCCAAAGATGAGACAAAGGTTATCAGACCTCACAACGATGCGCTGGTTATCGCCACTGCTATAGCGGGATACAATGAATCCCGAGTCTTCATAGATGGAGGGAGCTCTGCAGACATCATGTTCTATGATTGCTTTCAGCAAATGACACTTAAAGCGTAGTTGAAGCCGATGGCCACCTCACTATACGGATTTGGACGAGCAGCTGCCAGGCCGCTCGACAAGGTTACAGTGCCCGTGAGATTGGGAAATAAGTCCAAACGAGTGTTCAAGATGGTCAGCTTCTTCGTGGTAGATGTGGTCTCCTCATATAACGTCACACTGGGTCGCCCGACGATTAATGATTTCAGAGCTATTCTTTCTACTTACCATTTGAAAATTAAGTTTCATGTAGGTGACCAGGTGGGAGAAATCTTAGGAGATCAAGGCAGCTCAAAGAGCTACTACGTGAACGAGGTAAGGGTCGCCTCGGGAGATAAAGAGAAGACCAAGGAAGGAACAAGTCAGACTATGCGGACAAAAATAGAGGCAGAAAAGGGAGAGCATGCGTGCTTGCAACCCCAGCCAAACGAAGAGTTGCTAAAGGTAAAATTGTACTCTGATCTAGAGGGCTTTGCGACCAACGTCGGGTCTCAGCTCGAAGACGAAGTACTTCAAACCCTGGTAGAATGCTTAAGGAGGAATGCATACCTCTTCGCCTTCCACCCTTCAGAATGGGCATTCACACAGGGATTGCGATGCATCGCCTGAATATCTTCCCGGGGAGTCGTCTCGTGAAGCAGAGACTCAGACAGTTCGGGGCTGAAAGAGATCAAATCATCAAGGAGGAGGTAGTTAAATTACTCCAAGCGGGGAAAAAAAAGCACATCCGAGAAGTGCAATTCCCCACATGGTTGGCTAATGCATTGATCGTGAAGAAAGGGGATGGGGGATGGGGGATGGAGGAGATGTCATTGTTTTCAGAGATCTGAACAAAGCATGCCCCAAAGATCATTATCCTCTACCGCAAATAGACCAACTAGTAGATTTTACCTGGGGCTGCAAAGTGTTGAACATGATGGATGCATATCAAGGATATCATCAAGTCCAGTTGGACCCAGAAGACGTAGATAAGGTTTGTTTCGTCACTGCGGGAGGAAGTTATGGTTAAGTACGGATGTCGTTCGGATTGAAAAATGCGGGAGCCACATATCTGGTATGGTGGACATGTTCTTCAAACACCAGATAGGGCTTAACATGGAGATCTATATGGATGACATGCTCGTCAAGACATGGCATATCAAGAATCATGTGGTCGACCTTGAAGAAACATTACAGACCATAAAGAAGAGTGGGATGAAGTTGAATCCCGAGAAGTGTGCATTCTATGTGAGGTCAGGAAAGTTTTTAGGTTACATGGTGACGAGAAGAGGGATTTAGGTTAATCATGTCAAAGTAAAAGCTATTTGGGATATGCAGCCTCCTCGGTATGTGAGAGAAGTACAGAGGTTGACAGGGAGGCTAGCCGCGTTAAGTCACTTTATCTTTAGATCCGCAGATCGAAATTTTGCGTTCCTCAAGCTCTTACAGAAAAGAGGGAAATTTGAATGGACATCTGAGTGTCAGATTGCATTTGAAGAACTGCAGGCTTATCTCCACGGCATGTCTCTGTTGACTAAGCCCCTACCTGGTGAAGAATTAATCTTATATTTTTCTACATGAGAACATGCGGTTAGCTCGGTGCTCTTGAAGGAGGAAGGAGCAGAGCAAAGGCCCATTTGCCTCGTGTGCAAGATTATGCAGGGCGTTGAGACCCGTTACTCCGACATTGAAATGGCAGCCATGGCAGTCATGATTTCGGCGAGAAGACTCAGACCCTACTTCTTATAACATAAGGTACGCATCCGAACAAATCTACCCTTAAAAGAAACTTTGAGCACGTCAGACCTATCAGGAACAATAGTGAAGTGGATGGTAGAACTTGGAGAGTACGACGTGGAGTTCGACAGAAGATACGCCATAAAGGGGCAAGTTTTATATGACTTTTTACTTGAGTCGACTCGGCTTGAAGGAACACAACCTTGGAATGTCTATGTGGATGGCTCATCAACTCATATGGGTGCGGGAGCAGGGATTCATATTATCAACCCCAGAGGAGAAGAGCTTCAATTCAACGTCATATTTGATTTCACGACCTCGAACAACGAGTCAGAGTACGAAGGTCTTATCAGAACATTGGAAATCTTATAGGAGTTAGGGGCTCAAGAAGTAATTGTCTTTTTAGACTCGTAGCTAGTGTCCCTGCAAGTACAAGGTCACTACGAGAAGAAAGATGAGAGGAAGGCAAAGTACGCGGAACGAGTGGTGCAACTTGGGAGGAAATTTGCAAGCTTTGAGATCGTGCAAATACCTAGGGAGGAAAACTGCCGAGAAGATTACCCGTCACGTTTGGCGAGTGCAACCTCCCTAGGTAAGGATGGCAACACAATTGTTCTCACGAGTGCAAGAAGAGGAGAGAAGGTGCAAGTGGGGTGTGTGATGGAAGAAGACGACTGGAGGGCCCCAATTCTGGAAGTCTTTACGAATAAGGGATAGCAGACAAGAAGAAATATCGCGGGAAGTTCTGCATCATAGGAGGGGAGTAGTATAAAAGGACGTTTGATATCCCTTATGCTATATGTCTATCGGAATCGGAAGGGACATCGGTACTTGAAGAGATACACGAAGGATTGAAGAGATACACGAAGGATATATAGGAGATCATGCTGGCTACAAAGCTATATCTCTTAAGGTCGTCATAGATGGGTACTTCTGGGCAACCATGATAAGGGGTGCCAAGGCTCTACTAAAAAGGTGGTACAGTTGCCAGTGATACGGGACTAGAATACTTGTACCTGTGGAGAAGATGGGAGTTATGCTTACTCCATGTCCATTCGATATGTGGGGAGTAGATCTAGTAGGACCGTTGTTGACAACCAAAGGGGAGAGAAAATGCATTGTGGTGGCGATAGGCTACTTGACCAAATGGGCATAAGCCAGGGCAATTGCTAAAATCGACGAGACAAACATGATTGATTTCCTCTTAATCAGATCTATTGTCGATTCGGGGCACCCAGGATGCGGGTCTCAGATAATGTGACCCAACTCTATGGACCGAAAGCAAAGGAGTTCTATCAAGGCATGAATATTCAGCAGACGTACATCTCTCTAGGGCATCCGCAGGCGAACAGACAGGTGGAAGTCACCAACCGAACTATACTCAGAGGTACAAGGCCAGGTGGCTCAAGAAGAGAACAAATGGTTGGAGGCATTGGATCTCGTGCTTTGGGCATACCGCTCGAGCCCCCGCGAGACCACGAGAGAAACTCCCTTTCAATTAGTCTACGGATATGCTGCTGTAATACCTGCAGAGGGGAATGGAGCACATAGAGTCCTTCATTATGGAGAAGAGCAGAACGCACAACTTCGAAGAGAAGACCTTGATCTAGCGGATGAGCTGCAGGAGATCGCTCTCTTGCGAATGGAAAAGTAAAAAAGCCCAGTAAAGGCTATCTATGACCGGCGCGTCAAGCCAAGGAAGTTCAAGGAAGGAGATATGGTATTGCGCAAAGCTGATGTCTTGAAGCCATGCCAAAAGATGGAGCCCTATGGGAGGGCCCTTACAAGATCAAGCAAGTGATGGGAGGAGGAGCTATGAGCTAGAGGATATGGAAGTTGTAAGGTTGTCGCGACCTTGAAATGTGGCGAACCTCAAGAAGTACTATGAATAGGGAGTTAGGGCTGATGTACATAAATAAGGGAAGTGTACTCTTTTTCCTTCGCTCGAATTTTATCCCTTGGAGGGTTTTGCCCGACAAGGTTTTAATGAGACACTATCCCCTCTTTCTTCGGAACAGTGAAGAATATCTCAGTAGATGTTTTCGACGACATAAGGAGACCGAAGAACAATCCTCATCCCCTCCAGCTTTGCAGCGTTTAATACAGACCGACGGGTCTACTTCATGATGTAACCAGCGTTTAATATAGGTCGACGGACTTGCTGAGGACCCTTAACTCATTTTGCACTGCGCATCGACACAGGCCAAACGAGTCTGATGTATAACGCTTCAGCGCTTGAGGTCGACATACCCGCTGATGACCCCTAATCCCTCTACCTCTGCAGCATACAACATTTAATATAGGTCGATGGACCTGCTGAGGACCCTTAACCCGTTTCGCTCTGCCGCATTGGCAAAGGCCAAACATGTCTGCTCTATGACGCTCCGGTGCCAAAGGTCGACAGACCCTCTAATGACCCTTAATCCCTCTAGCTCTCCAGTGTTTAATATAGGCTGACGGGTTGCTTGACGTAACCCGTGTTTAATACAGGTCGACGGACCTGCTGAAGATCAAACCCATACCTTTGCAGCTCGAATAGATCGACGGGTCTGTTGAAGGGAGCATCCAGCATTCAATATAGATCGACTGATCTGCTAAAGGTCTTCGGCGTTAATATAAGCCGACGGGCTTGCCGTACGACTCATTCTGGCATTCAATGTAGATCGACAGATCTTCTGAAGGTCTGCAGCACGAATATGGGTCGTCGGACCGACTATATGATAGCATCCAGCGTTTAATATAAGTCGACGAATCTGTTGTAGGTCTGCGATGTTAATATAAGCCGACGGGCTTGTCGCACAAAAAATTCCAGCGTTCAATATAGATCGACGAAACTGCTGAAAGTCAGCAACGTGCGAAAGGTTGACTAACCTGTTGCAGGAAAGCATCCATCATTCAAACTGGTCGATGGGACTGCTGAAGATCTGCGGTATTAATATAGGTCAACGGATCAGTCGTATAATATTGACGGCGTTAGTATATGTTCTCGAGCCTACTGATGGTCTCTTACAGGACTTCCTAAATTTGGGAGACTTCGAATTTGGGATTTCAGGATATTCTAATATGCCCGTATCAAGTTTCTCTTGTTCGGAGCTTTACATTTGTAAGGATTTTTGTTAAAGCCACCAGATGGTCGGGGAATGAAGGACGTTTGTGAAATTGTTGGAGCAATCTGGCTCTAGCACGAAAGTTCAAGAGCGTGTTCGGATATAATAAAGGATAGAGGTGCTCCGAGGGGAAATAAAATTTACATCGCATTAAACAGATAAGGGATTGCATCCCTTCAGACAACACAGAACAAAAAATACAATCAGGTAAGTAAAGTACATCTTCTACAAAGTACATAAGAAGGAAAATATATATCTTCAAGAGCTCGAAGAAAAAGAACTTGTTAGCCCAGCAGAACGGCGGAATAAAGGAGACTGAGATTGGAATACGAACGACGAGCTTGAAGTCTTTGGCGAAACGGTCACTCGTCCCAAGACCCAGTGTCGGCGGTAGCGCCGGGAGGACTTGCGAACCAAAGAAAAGAGCAGACGAGCCTCCTCCTTCACGAAAGACCAAAGATCTGCACCACTACAATGTGGTGTTCTTGCGAGAAGGTCGCTGCTTACTGTTGCCCGCAAGGACCATCGTCCTGCAAAACGGACAGAAGCCCGAACCCTTCGTGGAGGCAAACAAGGAGCTCTGGCGTTTGAGAAATGGAGACTAACTATCGACCCCTAACAAGATGATGGAGAAGAAAAGAAGGGAGGTGCAGAGTTGCGAGTCACTTGCAGCTGCACGACCACTACTTTTCTTCGAGCCATGGCTCGATTTCATATAGGAACCGCAGCCCACGCCAGAGGCGATGTCCACCGGGAGAGGTCGACAACCCCCCGCACGATGAACACCTCCCTAGAACTGCCACCTCAGCCTATGGAAACGAGGGAGGCAGGTTAATACCTCTTGCTAGGTTCGCAAGAGGTCCATCAGACCTATAGACTAAGTTATGCCTCCCGCGTTGCCGATTAATACCACTTGCTAGGTCCGTAAAAGTAAACAATTTTGGGAAAGAATAAAGTGATTTGATCTCATTGGAAACGATTGGAAAGGGATTTTTTGTTGAAGTGAGGAATGAAGAAGAAATGGAGAGCGGCATCTTTATTTATGGCAAGGAGCAAGAAATAACTGTCAGATGCAGGGTAGCTCGACAGACGTGATTTAATGAAATCCAGTTAACTCTTTTTGGGGTCCCCGAGGGAGTACATTTAAAATGTGACAGCATTGGTCTTCGCGAAAAGTTGTCACAAAATCTATCATCATGAGATATCATTCACATCGAAAAATGAGAATAAGTAATGGACACGCAATGCAGAACAACTATCTTTACATCCCATAGCAAACAATAAGCATGAATGGGAAAAAAGAAGGCAGAATTTAAGAAGGGGACATAGGTCCAGACACGCCCTTGGGGTCAAAGGTCTCGGGAAGATCCTCAAGGTCAGCTTGGGCCAGCTCGCTCGCGCAGAGGTCTGCAGCAGGACGCCAGAAGTCAGGATCCGTTGGCAGCTGGGGATCACCTTGGAAGGATGGAGGGAATGAAAGACCCTCGGCAGCCATCTCTGCAGTCAGCCCTTGAATGCCAGCCTTGTGTCCTCCCTCGAAATAATACCCCATGAAGGGTACGAAATCGTTGATAGATGATGTGTTCTTTAGATATGCCTCCCGCCACTTCTGGCTCAATTCCTGAGGAAACTTCTTCCCTGCAGAGGTGGAGAATACACCCTTTTCACAACACTGGCCCCCGCACGCTTCTCGAACTCATAACCTTAAGCCAAATCTTCTGTTTGGTCCTCGGCCCGCCACACGACCTTCAACACGGCCTTCCAGGAAACCTTGGGCATGGCCCGCCGCATGACCTTAAGTCCGAACTCTCGCCCCTGACGCCTTCAGCCCCTCACTCAATTTCTTGTCTAGCTCCTTTCTCATCGTTATCTCCATGACCCTCTCAATCTCCTCCACCCGCATCGACAGATGATCACTCATCTTCAAAACCTCCAGCTCTTTAGCTACGTCCCCACGAATGACAGAGGGTTGACTCTCAAGCTCCCTCCGCATACCTGCCTGCACTGAGTCCAACTGTCCCTGCAGAAATCTGACCTGACTGGTCAAACGTTTCACCTCCTCAGTAAGTTCTGCTTTGTTCCGTTTCAGCAGCATAGTGTGGACGTCATCTGAGGGAGCCAAGGTGGACAGAGCTGCCACACAGTTAGTCAACTGCAGTTGGATACAAATGGGATCAGCAAAGTTAGAGAAACATAAACTTTTCCTTCATGACGCGCGAACCTCAACCTTTGGCTTGATTAGAGTACACCATGGGGTTGAACTCATTGACATTGACAGAGAAAATAGGGGAAGGACGATGATTATTCTTCTTACCTTCCGCCCGGGCAGCAGCTTTCTGCGTTGTAGCATCTGTCGGGGGGAGAGGAAGTCCAGAACCTTGAGGAAACTCGAGGGCCAGAGTCACCAGTGCTAATTGAACAGCGGAGGCAGTGGCAGCAGCAGCAGCATGAACTTCGTCACCCCTCATTTCCACTTCATTCGGAAACACAGGGAGTTCAGACGCCGGTGCTTGAGGAAAACCTGGGACGGAGACGATCAGAGGCTCCGAAGGAGAGAGTTGGGGCTGTTTCGGAGAAAGCATCCCTTCTTGCCCGTTTGAGCCAAACCCTGCAGCAGCATATAGTGTGGAATCTTTGTTGGGAGCCGCTTCTTCGGGATCGACAGCGACGGCGGCCGCAACATGTTTTGACGTCGCGGGATTCTCTTGTGCGACTGCCACTCCTCGGATGCGGTCCAGAAACGATCGACTCCAGTGCAGAGGCATACCTGAGTCCACAACCCAATAAGGATATCTAAGAAACATGAAGGGAAGAAAGATAACAGAAAAAAGGAAACGTGCAGAAGAAGCCATTCCCTTACCCTGAGGAGAAAAAGGGAACAAGACTGAACCCAAAGTACGACAGAGCCCCCGGATAGGGCAAGATTTCCAAAAATTCCATAGGCTTATCGCGCAATCGAACGAAGGAGTTGATGGATTTGAGAACGTGAGAGTTCTCAACAGAGCACTTGCCGGGAATGGTAGGGATGGGCACTTCCGGTATCCATCTTCCAACATGAAGATCCCAGTCAGCCGGGGGAGTGACAAAGAAATAGCATTTTTGCCAACCGTTATCAACACTCAGTGGCTTGGCAAAGAAGTGAGTAAGGCATTTTTGTTTGTCGGGGAGATAACACACGGAGAAAAGAGGCCTTTTCGACTTCAGCTTGAACTGGGATAAGACCAGTCGCTTCAGGAGCACCTCCGAAAGCGAAGACCGCCATGTAGCAGGCGATCAACTGCCTTAATACGAAGGGGTTGAGCTGATTCAAGGGCACATGGAAAACTCGGGACTTTGAAGAAAGGGAAGTGCAGCCCTGCCCTCATCTGCATCTCCCATAAGGCCAAAGCAGGTGGAGGGGGAGATCTTTGATCGGGACAGGGCAGCACGTAACCCTCCGGGAAGAACCCCTCCTTAATCATCTTGTCGAGATGGCTTTGGGTCATCTCTAAACTTCCTTTCCCTCGGAAAGATCCTTTTCCTTGATCTGCCCTCCAGACTAATCACGTGCCTGGGAGGAAGAAGGTCTAGGGATATCACCGGGGGCGGAACGGTCCGCCTCCGAAGTTGCCGCCGAAGCAGGCCACGACCTTCGAAGAACATGTCTATAAGCAGGGACGAGTCTCCGGGGAGGAGTCGTCGATGGGGGCACATTCTCATAATCTGCCCCGGAGGAAGTACCAAAACTAGCAATAGAGGGCGATGAGTGTTGTGGGTTTGCAGAATCAGAAGAAGAGAGGGCCATTTCTGAAAAATTAGGGTTAAGGAGAAAAGGTTTAAAGAGAAGTACCTTGAGTAGGAACGGTGGCTAATGAACAAGGCTTATCGTGGCGACGAAAGTAGGATGTCAAAGGACGGAGGCAGCACGAGCAGCGGAGAGAGAGAGAGGCGAAGAGTTGCGAGATATCAAGTGTTGGAAATAAAGGAGAGAGAGAGAGAGATTAAAGACTGAGGAAGAGTTTTGCATTTTCGCAGTTGAATTAATTGTTTCGATTTTCGAAATATGTTATGGAAGAGACAAGAGAAGGTGAGACGGTGCGCGTGCAAGACACGTGGACGTCCACGATGAAGCGACACAAACGATAGAATATCCTACTTCTGTAATGGAAAGACATCGAAGGTGTGTCCCAGAAGGAAAGACATGAAAAAATATTCAAGTATGATAACGCTGCCCTCATGAGACTGTTGTACTCTTAGCTGCACTTTACTAGTTCGTACACCTCAGACTAGGGAGAGTGGTTTCTGGTGGTAACCCCCATAGGCAGCGCTACCACAGGTAAAGATTAGACGAATATGCCTTAAGTATGGAGGTGTGGCTTAGAGGGGAGGAGCTTCGCATCAACAGGATCATATCAGAGAAACTTAGGCCATCTGATAAGTCAGAGAAAAAGGTGAGAAAGATGCCAGAGCAGAGCAGGTAAGGCTGGAAGGTTAGAAAGAGACGTCCTTAGAGCAAGTGGCGTTGTCCAGAAGTTTGTTACCTCCAAGGACCGACCAGGAAACATGTGTCCAATGCTCAATGGGGAACATCCTTGTTAGAAAAGGACTGTCAGAAATAACGATCATCCCCTGTGGCTACTACCTTCCGCAAGAATGTATGGATGACATGGCCGTACGGATGGGGGACCATGGAAGAAGACGCGAAGGCACAAATGGAGGAAAAGATCCCATTTTTTAGATAAGTTGGGAAAAACACACACACCAAGATCACACCCATAAATTCTCTCTTTCGTCTCTTTATCTTGTGAGATTGAGAATCGTATGTAAAAGGGAGAATTGTGAGTTTGAGTGTATAATCTTACCTCCATGATATCCTTCGGCGGCCCGTGGATATAAGATTCTCCCGAATCCGAATCACGTAAGATCGGTGTCCTGTTTTACCTTTTGGTCCTTATTTACATCTGTTATAACTCTCACAACAACCTTAATCGCGGCTTAATCCGCTCTAAATTTCTAACCCAATCGTAACGAGTTTTTCGAATTATAAACTTTGTTGATCGGGATCACACCCGCATCAATATATATTAAAGAAAAATTAAAAACATGATCAAAAGAACCAAATTTTGGATAATAGGTTATGATAAAATTCAATAAAGATTGATTCAGTATATCGGCGCTTGGCGTTGCCCGTGTTTGCGAAAGGAGGCGTTTTTGGGCGTTTGGTTGTTATGGATTGGATTGATCATTTAGAATTTTATTGTGTAAAAATATCATTTTATTCGCTTGGTTTGTTGTAATTGATCTAATAATAATTATTTTTTATGTTTACTATGTAGTTTTTATATTTTATCGTACTTATATGCATATGCGTTTCTATGGTCTTATTTTATGTTCCATTTTATGTGATCCTGGTTTCTCATATAGTTGTAAATGCATAGCTCTCTCGAGTATCCAATTTTCGAGGAATTTTATTTCTCTCATTTATGGATCTTCGAGTGGTAATATTAGATCTACTAATATTAGTCTCTATGAAGATTGTTTCATTCGTGGGTTTATACATCAGTTTACATTGTGGATTTAATGTAGATAAAGGTTTATAATATATTCTATAACATATACATATGATTTCTGACCCTGGTGCATAGTTATAACCATGTGTTTTATGTTTGACGTAAGTACATCCAATATATTGACATCACTCAAAGACAATTGGAGGTTTGCATAAACATTAAAATATATTGGACCATGGGCTAAACTGGATTGTATAATTCCTATAAGAGATTGCTTTTGGTAGAGATTTCTACCATCTCTGAGTGCTGCTATAAAGCTCTCGGGTAAACCTTCTAGAGTCAGAGATTTAAAGACAACATGAACTAGTCCAATATGTTTCAGAAAAAGCAAAATATAAATAAAAATCTAAACACGATAAAACATCGCGTTTAACAATCTTCCCCATTTTGCTTTTTTCTAAACAAAGCACATTAAAAAAGTTAACTCCCCCTAAATCACCTAACTCGCCTAAATCATATACTACCCTTAAACATCACATTAAACAAGTTGATAACGATAGTTTCATAAGGAAAAACAAACATTGATGAACTCAAACGGGTGAAGGCGCGTAACCGTCATCATGACGTCTAATCCGACTAACGTCGTCGCCAATATCCACCGCATCCTCATCTCTCTCTTTTTTTTTTCAAAAGAAGAACCATTCTAGAGCTTGTGAATGTGAACATACTCCCCTTACTTTGTTCGTGAATACTCCCGGGGAGCATAGCCGCTGAACGACCAAGCGAATTACCAATCGGGGCAAAGAAAGTATAATCATACCCGTATTCGAAATTGATTGCATTTTCTGCAATACTCTGAGGCAAAACACCCATAGGCTCGGGATCGATGCAGTCTACGAAAACATGTGCAACGTCGGGGCGAGTGAAGACGGTCGGCTGTTAAGGCGGTGGATGCACTTTGCGAGTTCCCCGTAGTGGATCTTGTTAATCGCTTGGAACCCATCGTCGAACTCGTCGGCACTCGTGATGGACCATGGAAATCGGCTGGGAGCTCGATTTATCGATGAGGTGTGGAGATGTAAATTTCGAAGAAAGAACCTAAGATTTGGGTTGTAGAAAGAACATATGCAATCTTGAGAGAGAGAAAACGTGACGAGAGAAAAGGTATCAAAAATATAATTACGAAAACTTCAAAAAGATATATGCCATGAGCGAGGCTTAACAAAGCAAAAATGAATACTTTCAATCATAAGGTCCGGGCAAACACATATACTCATTATAGATGTACTAAACTCATGAAAACTATTGATCAACACACCAATACCAACGTTGTAGATATAGACATCACAATCATCATGCAAACAACCTCATAACCATCCAATTTCTCGAAACTTGCAAACTAACTGCACAAAATTGCACTACTTATCCGAAGAACATAGAAGATCTTTTCAAAATTTGCACATCGCATGGTAAGCAATTGTCACTTGCTCAAATATTCAACAAATACGCATGTCCTAATCATGCCTAAAAGAGTGCCTAGAAAAAAGAAGTAACATGACTGATATGATTGAATGAGGACATAAGAAGTACTGGCGCACATAACACTTTTGCACAGATTCAATGAATCGCATTCCTCCATCCCAAGCTAAGTTAAATATTTATTTTTTTTTAAACACGAAGGATTATGTGACCCGGGGTAGCTTTCACGCTAAATCGAATGTAGCCTTCTTTCTACTTGATCAAGTCGTCTTTTGACATATAAGAATTTTTGTCACAAGGAACAACTGCACTCTAATGGAGTAGGTGCTCTTTTCCTTCGAAGTTTCCAACGTGCGTTTTTTTACTCATTAAATACGGGAAAATATGGAAAAGTCGTGAAACAAGAACATTGACTCACACGCATTTATCAAGTGCAAAATGCACCATCACAACTTCATGCCTCTAATAAGCATACCACTTATGCGAAGATAGAAAAAATACATATATGCAAAACATGTGCTACAAAGATGATGCAACGTGAATGTAGTAGCACGACACCTATGCTAACTTAAATAACACAAAACCCGAGAGATTTAGATACGTCTCATAGTCTAATGCTTTGCTGAATATCTATGTGTACTAAATACGAATGAATGTTTTTCTCAACTAAGTCGCGAACAAAGTAATGCCTTATATCTATGTGTTTCGTGCGAGAATGTGGAACCGAATTTTTTGAGATATCTATTGAATTCATGCACATAAAATCAAGTCGGCTAGCGGTTAAGGAATACAACATTGCTATCATACTTCTTTTAAACATAAATGGCATTCGTTCAACAAAATCATGTAGCATATTATCACACGAAGAACCTAAAGCAATGTCTAACGTAAAGAGAAGCAAGAATGCATTACCTCATAGCATTTTAAACTCATACAAGCAAGTTTAACCATGTCACGAAAATTTATTTGCTTCTTACAAGTTTGTATATCCTCTTATTTCGTATATCATCGAAATAGGACTCGATGTAAAAAAGGAAGTTCTCTAACTCCTTTGCATCGTGGACCCCCGTGAAAACTCGTGGCCCGTGCGAGGATCACCTCGGAGCAGGCGCGGTGGCGGCCGTGCCGTTGGCCACAAAACTCATAGTGTCGCGGTCTCGGCCTCGAGTCGTGTGATCTTGGCCTCACTCGCAGCCCGCACATGTGTGAGTGCCGCAACCTCGACTGTCAATTTATCGACATTCGGCATCGCGTCGAACATATGTTGGAAGGTAGTCGTCCTAGCTTACAAACGATGCCTCTGATACCAACTTTGTTGCAGATCTAGAACTTGAAAAAAAAATTCGAAACTTCTCACCCCACGCGCTTCACAACTGGCTCGCGTCTAACTGTTCCTCGCCCGCAGATTCCCCAGTCACTCGCGATAAGCCTCTCTCGCACGACCATGCTTTATGTATGCGTGAAGGAATATAGATATATTCCACCATAATCTTCCCGCTTAAGTGTTTTTTGGTAGTGCTTTTCTTTACTAGCTTTAAATCGTGTTTTCTGTTTTCAGCACTTTTATAAGTTATGAGATATAAATACGATGTATTGTACAGTGAAAGTGTGTAACGAATTTAGATGAATCAAAATGAATTCTCGCGTGCTCAAGAACATCCTCTTTCTCCCGATGATCAATTGATCTGATTTGATAATATCTTCATGGTATCAGAGCAGGAAATTTAATTTCGCTCAAGTTTTCTGATTCAATTGAAGGCGTTAAAGCTTGAACAGAGTCAATCGTGATGGCGACACAAGAAATAAACGCTGAAAATAATCTGAATTTCGCTGCTGCAATTGATGAAGATTTTCAACTTCACGGATCGGATAATCCAGGTATGATGATTGTCTCAACTCCGTTGACATCAAATAATTACCTGATTTGGAGGAGCTCCATGATGGATGCTCTTGAAGCCAAGATGAAACTCGGCTTCGTGGATGGTACTTACAAGAAGCCGGAGATTACTTCACTAGATTATCGAAGATGGAAAAAAGTGAACAGCATGGTCACTGGATGGATAAAAAGTTCGATGTCCAAGGATATCGTGAATAGCTTCATGTTTATACATGACGCTGAGGAGCTGTGGAACGAAATTGCTGAAAGATATGGATCTTCCAATCTATCTCTGATTTTTGAAATTAAACGAGAAATTATTTTGCTGAAGCAGGGGTCCATGGCTGTTGTGGATTACTACAATAAGATAAGAAACCTCTGGGATCAGTTGGAACAATTGAGACCTGCAATTCAGGCTCAAGGAGAGGTTAAGAACAAGATTGATGAAAGAGAAGCTGAAGACAAATCCATGCAGTTTCTGATGGGATTAGGTGATGCGTTTGAGTCTGAGCGCAATCAGTTATTGTTTCTGGAATGTTTACCTCCGGTTAACAAGGTATACTCAATGATTGCAAAGGCTGAGAAAAACAGAGAAGTTTCAGTACATATGAATCTATCTGGAGAAAGTGCAGCAATGATGGTTCATGGTCAGAATTATGCCAAAAATTATGCCACTCAAAATATTGCTAAACCAGCTTCTGTTAGCCGAGGAATCATAAGGCCAGACAAAAGTCATCTCTTCTGTGATTATTGTAAGAAACCTGGTCATACAAGGGAAGAATGCTTCAAGTTGATCGGTTTTCCAGAATGGTATCCTGCTCTTCAAAAAAGGAAAGGGCAAAATGATGGATCACAGAAATGGAACAAGCAAGGTTTCAAAGCAAATTCAGTTACTGAAATAATTACTGATGAGAAAAGTTCTGGAAAGTCTGAAGGTGCTGGGATGCAAGCATTACAATCTCTCATGATGCAGATGGTACAAAATGAAATGGCTAAGGTGATGAAGGAAAAAGCTGCTGCAGATATGAACCAGAACTCAGTAAACTTTGCCCATTTCCAAGATTTTGCAGGTAGCTCTGTTCTTCCTTGCATTAATTCTAGTTTACATGATTCTTTGAGTGATGATTCATGGTTTGTGGATACTGGAGCCACTGGTCACATGTGTCATAGTCTCAATCTCTTGTTTGAACCACAGAAAATAAAATCTTTCACTCCTGTATGTCTGCCTGATGGCAGCATTAAGCCGGTCACACACATGGGAAAAGTCTACTTTCCCAGAAACCTTATTCTCAAACACTGCTTATACCTTCCTTGTTTTCAATATAATCTCATGTCAGTCAGAAAAATCACAAAAGACTATCCCATTTTCTTCAAATTTTACTCTGAATTTTGTCTTTTGCTTGAGTTGCAGAGTAATAAAGTACTTGTTGCTGGCAAAGTGATCAAAGAACTCTATGTCATTGACAAGAGCTCTTTTACTGATCAATCTATTCAACATTCCCAAAGCAAATATGCCTCTCATTTACTAAATCATAGAATCAATTCTGTTTCTACTTCTGTCAAAAATTGCTTGTCTGCTGCATCAGTTAATATGTGGCATTCGAGACTAGGACATCCTTCTTTTCATGTTATGAAACACCTACCTTCCTCTGTTGTGAGCAATTTTCATGAAAGAAACATTGTTGAATGTCATGTATGTCCTTTGGCCAAACAGCAAAGAACCCAATTTCCCATTAGTCATATTCAAACTGTCTCCTGTTTTGATATGTTGCATATGGACATCTGGGGTCCATATAGATATCCCACTCTCAATGGGAACCACTATTTTCTTACCATTGTTGATGATTATAGTCGATTCACCTGGATATTCATGATGAAATACAAATCTCAAGTCCCTCAAACCATCAAACAATACCTTGCCTACATAAAAAACCAGTACAATAGCTGTGTCAAAGTCATTAGAACTGATAATGGCACATAATTTCTCAGTTCCACAACCCAAGAAATCTTCACATCCCAAGGCATTGTCCATCAAAGGTCATGTTCTTACACTCCGCAGCAAAATGGGGTGGTTGAGAGAAAACATAAACACATCATTCAAATAGCCCGAGCCCTTTTACTTCAATCCAAACTGCCAAAACAGTTCTGGGGAGAATGTGCTCTTACCTCAGTTCATATTATTAATAGATTGCCTTCCAAGATCCTGAAATGGAAGACACCTTTTGAAATCCTTACAGGAAAACCACCAGATTATACTCACCTTAGAAACTTTGGGTGTCTTGTTTTTGCAATTGATAATAATCCTACCAGAGACAAATTTGATCCCCGCTCACTACAAGGCCTGTTTATTGGATACCCAATGGGACAAAAGGGATATAAGATTTTTTGTCCTTCACTAAACAAAACCATAGTTTCACGAGATGTGAAATTCCTTGAAGATTGTTACCCTTCTATATCATCATTAGAGGATAACACAGTTCTGCCCTCTGTTGTTATTGGGGATCCTTTTGAAATAACCTCTACATCAAATTCTCCCACCAATTCATCAGCTGAAACAGGTGAATCACTTGATCAAAACATTGGTGACCTCACTACACATACTTCTACAGGTGACTATTTACATCCTCAATCTTCATCAGAAACATTCTGTCCTGAACCAACTGATAATCCCTCAATTATTTCTCAGCCCTCTCCACATATTTCTACTAGACACAGTAGTAGAAATAAAAAACAGCCTACCTGGATGAAAGATTTCATCAGAATTAACAATTGCTCACAGCAGAATAATTTTTTCTCTGACCCTGATTCCATACATGACAGCTTTGTGGCAAATTTATCTACATATTATGAACCTCATTCTTATAATCAAGCTAGAACTGATGCAAAGTGGGTAGATGCTATGCAAGAGGAGTTGAAAGCTCTTGAAGATAATGAAACATGGGAGCTTACATCTTTACCTAAAGGTAAGAAACCCGTTGGCTGCAAGTGGGTTTACAGGGTGAAATGCAATGCAGATGGATCTCTGAACAAGTATAAGGCAAGGTTAGTTGCCAAGGGATTTACTCAAGTGGCAGGAGAAGACTATTGTGAAGTTTTCTCACCGGTTGCCAAGGTGGTCACTGTAAGAGTAATTTTTGCCATTGCTGCTGTAAAGGGATGGGCCTTGCAGCAGTTAGATGTAAATAATGCTTTCTTGCATGGTTTTATTGATGAGGATGTCTATATGAGACCACCTCCAGGGTACACAGGAGCTTTACCTCATCAAGTTTGCAAATTAAAAAGATCTCTCTACGGATTGAAACAAGCATCAAG
The DNA here is from genome assembly GCA_004919715.1 of Linderniella brevidens. Classification (NCBI taxonomy): domain Eukaryota; kingdom Viridiplantae; phylum Streptophyta; class Magnoliopsida; order Lamiales; family Linderniaceae; genus Linderniella; species Linderniella brevidens. The sequence continues at coordinate 8,013,967 of SWDC01000148.1, forward strand.
GCAATGGAATGTGGAGTTTACTACCAAGCTGCAAGAATATGGTTTCCAACAGTCGGATCATGATCATTGCCTCTTCACTTTGGTGACACAACTTTCTCAGGCTTTTTTGTTGGTGTATGTTGATGATGTGTTAATTACAGGGCCTAATGATGATCAAATCAAATCAGTGAAGGAATTTCTTCACAAAACCTTCACAATCAAAGACTTGGGACCAGCTAGGTACTTTCTTGGCATGGAAATTGCAAGATCAGCGGATGGTATCTGCATCACACAGCAGAAATATGCAACAGACATACTTAAAGATACACATATGCTTGACAGTTCTGCTGCAGCCACTCCTTTACCAGCTGGTGTAACATTTGAATCTGAAGATAAAGAATCTACTCCATTGTTTCATGATCCATCTCAATTCAGACGGTTGATTGGAAGATTATTGTACCTGAATTTTACACGGCCTGATCTTACACACGCAGTTCAACAGTTGAGTCAATTTGTACACAACCCGCATGTGTCTCATTGGAAGGCAGCACAACATATTCTCAGATATTTGAATGCTACTCGATCGAAAGGTCTTTTCTACTCCAGCATATCTTCTTTAAGGTTAAATGCATACAGTGATGCTGACTGGGGAGCTTGCAAAATATCCAGACATTCATTGACTGGATATTGTGTATTTCTTGGCACTAGTTTGATCTCATGGAAAGCAAAGAAGCAGACAACCATATCTTGCTCCACAACAGAATCAGAATATAGGGCAATGGCTTCAACAGTTAGGGAATTGCTTTGGCTCTCTTTCATTCTCAGCAACCTTCAGGTCCCTGCATCAATCCCTGTGTCTCTGAAGTGTGATAACAAAGCTGCCCTACACATTACTTCCAATCCAGTCTTTCACGAAAGAACGAAACACATCGAGATTGATTGCCATGTGGTTCGGGATCAATTCAAGCGTGGCTTTCTACTACCAGATCATGTCTCTTCATCTCAGAACCTAGCAGATCTATTTACCAAGCCATTACCATCTCCTATTTTTCACTACTATCTGTCCAAGATGAGCTTATGCGAGCATATAATGCTCCTCTTGAGGAGGGGCTGAAGGAATATAGATATATTCCACCATAATCTTCCCGCTTAAGTGTTTTTTGGTAGTGCTTTTCTTTACTAGCTTTAAATCGTGTTTTCTGTTTTCAGCACTTTTATAAGTTATGAGATATAAATACGATGTATTGTACAGTGAAAGTGTGTAACGAATTTAGATGAATCAAAATGAATTCTCGCGTGCTCAAGAACATCCTCTTTCTCCCGATGATCAATTGATCTGATTTGATAATATCTTCAATACGGAAACGTAAAAACAAAGACCCGACTTATCGTATCATGCAAAGTTTGCAACAAAGGAGATGACTCAAACCCGCGGGTCCAAACAAGCCTCGGCCTCGCCTAACCTCGAAACGACCTAACACGGTTGTCTCGTAACGTTCCCTATTGGGATCTTAATCGCTCGCTCTACCCTCTCGCAAAACCCTATCGGGATCCCTTTCGATCTCGGTGCCCCGAGCTCAAATGTGTGGTTTGGTGCTCGAAGTGTACATCGTGCCCATTCATGTGTGTGGAAGTTCTCGTCTAAGGTGGATTGTGGATTTTTCTCGAACTCGGCCTCCTTATATAGATCTTGGGTGAATTTGGCTTGGAGAGATTTTCTCAACAACCTTATTCGAATATGAAGTTATAATTTGACTTGTGTGAAATCTCTCTCCGATATCCAGGACCAAGTCTTCGATCCGTGCGATCCTCGTTTGACTTGGTCACTAGCCTTTCCAACCGCCTCGAGATCCACACATGACTTCGTCAGTCCACCGCGTGCAAATCTCGCGCAGATGCTCCCACCCTCGGTCGTGCGCGCAGCTCGCTCTCACGCTGCTTGGCGAGCCGCTGCTTGGCCTAAGCTTCTTCTTCGACGCCGGCGGCGGCCACCGTCGTCGTTGTTCGTCGAAGTCCGCCATCTCCACCTTCGCCGGACCGTCACCATGCGTCGCCGAGCACCGTCGTGGTTAGCCGGACCCTCGTCAGACCACCGCTCATCGCCAGCCTGGGCTTGGCTCCCTAGGCCACATCGCCAAGTGTCTTCCTCAAATGTCGAGCATGCAGGGCCTCGCGCCCAACTACTGCACAAGTGCTGCACAAGCTTGGGGTGGGCCACCGTGTCGCACACGCGGACTCTGTCACGTGATGGCGCGCGTTGAGGCCCAATGTCGTGGGCGATGTCGCCAGTGTTGGGTGTGCGTGTGCCTGGCCTGTCCATGCACGTTGCCTCGGTGTTGCGCGCGTGCCCTGTGCTTTCCCACCCATGCTGCCCGATGCTGCCTAGGCCGCGTGCCCCACGTGACGATGAATATGGCCCATTTCTCCAAGTGTTGAACCGCTCGGGTTTGGCTCGACAATGAATGAGTCGATGACGAGGCGGTCCAGGCTCTGACAACATATTTGGCGGCATGAACATAATTGTAAATATGCATCAATAATCAACATCATTTATGACTAATTTTATAAATGTTTTCCCTTTCTCACGATTCACTAGCAAAGTGTTATTTGTACTACGAAATGGTCTTCTGGTATTTTGATTTTGACAAGTTAGTTAATATTTTAAGGGATAAAACCACTTTTAATCCCCGATTTTTACCCAATGAGTAATTTTGGTCTCTGATGTTCCCGATTGTCACATTTAGTCACGTAGTTGTCCAATTTGAACCAACTGTACAACGAAATTTGTCATGTGAGTCGCATGTAGTATATTATAATTCCCAAAATATCATGATACGTTCGTCCATCTTAAAGTGCTCTAAATTCATCTACGTCATCTGATTTTTTTGTTTCTATTTTTGGTGCTCGGCTGTGGGATCTAGGGGTGAAAACGAGCCGAGTAATTCGGTCAAAGCTTGATTCGAGTTCGGTCAAAATCGAGCTCGAGCTGGCTTGTTAACAATCGAGCCGAGCTTTGAGCCTATCACATATTGGCTCGTGGCTCGTCGAGCCCATATCGAGCCTAAGATTTTATTTTAATATATTAACTATTTTATAATATATATTAAAATAAGTATTTTTATTTAATAATATATACCGAACTCGAGCTCTAGCCCAAATTCGAGCTCAAATACCTCGAATTCCACTAAGATTATCAAGCTTATCGAGCCGATCCGAGCTTTATCAATTTTAACCGAGCCGAGCTCGAGCTGAAATTTATCAAGTTCGATCGAGCTCGAGCTCAACAACACTTAATCGAGCCGAACTCGAGTTGGGCAATGTTTGGGCTCGGCTCGACTCGTTTACACCCCTAGTGGGATCAAGAACACGAATTTAGGTCTCTTTAAGAAGAACATGCGTATAAACAGTATTTGGGAATTGTAATATATCATGTGCGATACACATCACATATTCCATCCAGACGTTTAATATAACCAAGGGACCAAAATTAGTTCAAATCGGACAACTACATATGAACTAAATGTAACAAGTTGAAACATTTGGGACAAAATTGTTCATAGGATAATCAACGGGGACCATAAGTGGTTTTCTCCCATATTTTAAAGCAATCTTAACCTCGACATCATATATGTGAGGACTTTGGGCTGTATTAATCATCGTGACATATGTGTATCGTTCCAAGTAAATAGAGACAATGAACGACCAGGAGTCCAAAACTCGAACTTTTGCCGAGATATCATATCATGTGTTTTACACTTTAATATCAAGATTAAAAGTTCCTAATTAAAATTTTTTAAACATTCACGTTGCATGGCTAAATGTTGAATAAACAATATTGCAATGTTGGAAGTCGGTCTATGTATGTGTTGAAAATTACTAATTGCCATAAATCGCTAAAACCTCACTAGAAATCTCACAACTGGATCGAGTAATTAATTATTAGAAACCCTAATTTTGATCCTAATTTCTCTTCTGCTGCTGCAAACATGGTGAAAGCACAGGCGCCGATGGCTAAAGCTCGAAAATCGTCCAGCCAAAATCAAGTAATATATTGAATCCATAATTGCTGCGTGCTTCAATCTGATCATGTTTTTTTGGAAAAAATATCAGCACTATTTTATTGCAAAGATCTCTTTAATTGTGGACAGACAAGAAAGCATTGCCATGCAACAGAAATGTCGGCACTGCTCGACAATTTAGGTCTTAAAATTATTCGTGTTACCGCTGATGGGAATTGTTTTTTCAGGTAAACTTCGTTAGACTAATGTTTTCAATTGTGTAGATTTCAGTGTCTTCCGTATGGTGATTTGGTGATGAGTAATCGGGTATGTTTAATTACTACCAGGGCTTTGGCTGATCAAGTGGAAGGTGATGAAGATCAACATGAGAAGTGATACGAACTCGGAATGAGATTCGCACGTGAGCTTGAGATCGTACTTGAAAGATATGACGCAAACACGGACTGCTACGACTCGATAAATAAACGAGATAAAAATAATACCTGACGCAAACCGGAAATGGATAGGATGCAATTTGGAGAAAACGAATTGCACGGGTTGGATACGACAAAAATGGGATATACCTATCTCCTTCGAATCACAACGAACGGTTTCCGAAATTCTATCCCCTCGACCCGAACCGACCCTCAAACAACAATATTAGGACGACGCCTAACACCTTTGAATTACGGGCTGCATTTGGACGAAAGTTTTGACGCCACAACTAGTTAAATTGCACGAAAGACTAGCTGATAAGTCGAAGGAATTGCGAAAGCAAAACCGAGCTAATTTGCGAGAAACTAGCGAAAGGAAAATAAACTCACGGGTTTAATCAAAGTTCAAAGTGCCTCGTCTCTCCATCATCCAACGAAATATAAAGACTAAGCTAAAAAAAATACCATCGAACTAATTAATGTAGTCAAAGGTAATTAAAACTTAAACTAATAACCATGTAGTCAAAGTAAGTTGATCAAACTCCCCTCAAGTCAAAGCAATGTGGCGATTGATGCTTGGAATTCCATGGATGCATGTCTCTTCATATTTCTTTTATTTGAGTCGAAATTTTGAGGCCTTCTGATCGATCTTGCTCGGGCCTGAGATAAGGCTATGCCGCGGGCTCGATTAGCTCTTGGTCCTTTAGTTCTAAGATGTTATAGCATTTGGCTTGGTCCGCTTTAGTTTGCATAGACTCTTGATCAAATGTTTGAATAATTAATCCGCTCAACGCCTCATCCATTTGTTTCTTTCTTGATCGCGCCATTGGTCCGGTTACGTTGTGGAGTGGGTCTTCGGACGTCTTTATTTTTTCTTGTCTAGCCGTAGTCGTACCCTCGCCATCAACTTGCACACTTGCTTGGTTCGCATCATCTCCGCTCCCTTGAAAAGGATTCGTCCTCGAATCCCTGTAATCTGTAAATTCAAATGGAGATAAATCAGCAACATTAAAACTCGTACTAACACCATACTCACTCGGTAGGTCGAGCTTGTAGGCATTATCATTGATTCTCGCCAAAACTTTGAATGGTCCGTCGCCTCGTGGGTGTAACTTGGTTCGCCTCGCTGCTGGGAATCGTTCCTTTCGCATATGAATCCACACCCACTCGCCGGGTTCGAAAATAACGCGCTTATGCCCTTTATTCGCCTTGGTCGCGACCTTTTGGCTATTTTTCTCCAAATTTGCGCGCGCTTGCTCGTGCAATTTTTTTACCTGTTCAGCCCTCTCAACTCCATCCATATTAATCTGATCTTTCAAAGGCAATGGAGTTAAATCGAGTGGAGTTAAAGGATTAAAACCGTAAACTAGCTCAAATGGAGAAAATTGCGTAGAAGAATGAATCGTACGGTTATATGCAAACTCAGCTATTGGCAAACAATCCTCCCAACTTTTTAAATTCTTTTTTATCAATGCACGAAGTAAAACGCCTAGGGTCCTATTCGTTACCTCGGTTTGGCCATCGGTCTGGGGGTGACTAGTAGTCGAAAATAATAATTTTGTACCTAATTTTCCCCAAAGACTCTTCCAAAATAACTTAAAAATTTAACATCCCTATCAGAAACAATGGTTCTTGGAACCCCATGCAAACGAACAATCTCCCTAAAGAATAAATCAGCGATATGCTTAGCATCATCCGATTTATTACATGCAATGAAATGAGACATCTTAGAAAACTTATCAACCACAACTAAGATAGAATCTCTCCCCTTTTGAGACCTTGGTAACCCAAGTATGAAATCCATCGATACGTCGGTCCAAGGTGATTGAGGAATGGGTAGTGGAGTATACAATCCGTGGGGCATAGACTTAGACTTAGCTTTCTTACACTCTAGACATCTAGCGCAAACCCTCTCGACGTCTCGCTTCATGCAAGACCAATAAAAATGCTCTTTCAAATATCGAGGGTTTTGTCACCCCAAAATGTCCCATTAATCCCCCACAATGCGCTTCCCTCACTAAATACTCACGAAGCGAACACGAAGGAACACACAATTGGTTTTCTCTAAATAAAAATCCATCAAGTCGATAGAACTTGTTCACAGCAATTTTTTCGCATTCAATATAAATTGACGCAAAATCGTGATCATTTTCGTACAAGTCCTTGATAAATGCGAACCCTAAAATAGAAGTGCTAAGAGAAGTAATAAGAGAGTACCTTCGTGATAAAGAATCTGCAACAATATTATCCTTACCCTTCTTATACTTTACCACGTACGGGAAGGTCTCGATGAAAGCGATCCACTTAGCATGTCTCTTGTGCAAGTTCTTTTGCCCCTTGAGGTACTTGATCGACTCATGATCCGTGTGCACGACAAACTCCTTGGGCAGCAAATAGTGTTGCCACGTCTCCAACGCTCTAACCACCGCGTACAACTCCTTGTCGTAGGTCGGGTAGTTCAAGGTTGCTCCGTTAAGCTTCTCGCTGAAATACGCTAGGGGCCGGCCTTCTTGGAGTAAAACAGCGCCTATACCTACTCCTGAAGCATCACACTCAAGCTCGAATGTTTTATTAAAGTCAGGTAACATAAGAACGGGCGCATTCGTTAAATCATGCTTTAGTCGATCAAAGGCGTTTTGTTGAGCCTCCCCTCATTCGAATTTCACATTCTTTTTAACTAGTTCATTCAAAGGGGCAGCCTTTGTCGAGAAATCTTTAACAAACCGCCGATAGAAACTAGCAAGGCCATGGAAAGACCGAATCTCAGTCACGCTTTTAGGGGTCGGCCATTCAAGGATTGCTTGAACCTTGGACTGATCGACCCGCAAGCCACTGCTACCCACGACAAATCCAAGAAAGACAACCTCATGTGAACAAAAAGAGCACTTTTTGGCATTGACATATAGTTTTTCTTCACGTAAGGTATTAAGAACAATCCTAAGGTGCTCGGCATGATCATGTAAATTCTTACTATAAACAAGAATGTCATCAAAGTACACAACCACAAACTTGCCGATAAAACGTCTTAAGACATGATTCATCAGGCGCATAAAAGTACTTGGAGCATTAGTTAAGCCAAATGGCATTACTAACCACTCGTAAAGGCCAAATTTAGTCTTAAAGGCTGTTTTCCATTCATCGCCTTCTTTGACTCGAATCTGATGATATCCTGATTTTAAATCAATTTTTGAAAATAAAGACGCACCATGTAATTCGTCAAGCATATCGTCTAGACGGGGAATAGGGTGACGATATTTAATGGTGATTTTATTTACCGCCCTGCAATCGATGCACATGCGCCAAGTTCCATCCTTTTTCGGTACGAGAATGACCGGTACGGCGCACGGACTCAAGGACTCTCGAATGTGGCCCTTCGACAACAGCTCCTCAACTTGCTTTTGAAGCTCCTTTATTTCCTCCGGATTGGCTCGATAAGCTGGTCGGTTTGGAATGGCTGACCCGGGTATGAAGTCGATCTGGTGCTCGATCCCTCGGAGTGGAGGCAAGCCATCAGGAATTTCCTCAGGCATAATATCTGCAAACTCAGTGAAAATAGAAAGTATTTCCGAAGGTAACTCATGAGGAAGATCACTAGAAGATACTAGTGTCTGCTTGTGCAAAAGCAAGATGAACGACTTCTGAGAATTTACAGCCCTATCTACATCTCTTAAACTCGCATAGAAAGCGCCTTTTCTCTCACTCGCTTCCGGCTTTTTATTTTTTTCACTCTCATTTTTCTTATTATTATTATTTTTTTTTTCACTTTCGGTTCTTTTCTGACTCTCGCTAGGCTTTTCTCGCTCACTTCCCTCTTGCCTTTTTTCCCTCATTTTTATTGTTTCGGTATGAACCTGAATTGGAGAGAGTGGTACGAGAGTGTACGTCTTCTTGTTATGCTCCAACTGGTACTTATTGGATCGTCCATGGTGGGTGGTATTGTGATCGAACTCCCAAGGTCTTCCGAGCAGAATATGTCCAGCGCTCATTGGCACAACATCGCACAACACCTTGTCTTCGTACTTCCCGATCGAGAATTTCACCCGAGCTTGACGATTCACCCATATCTCTCCGTGATCATTCAACCAGTGAAGTCGGTACGGAGTCGGATGGACCTCCATGGGCAGCCCTAGTTTCTCAACAAGGTAGGAACTAACACAATTAGTACAGCTACCCCCGTCAATGAGAAGTAAGCATACCTTCTCTTGGACCTTGCAACGTGTATGGAAGATGTTGTGCCTTTGGTTTTCCTCCTCGGTCATTTGAGCGCTCAAAGTCCTCATGGCCACCAACACCTCTTCACCACTCGAAACATATTGCTCTCCCTCGTCCTCCAATGCTTCATCTTTCTCATCCTCACTGGCGCTTATGTATGTTCCATCTTCCAAAATCGTCATGGTCCGGGCATTCGGGCATGCGACGCAATGTGTCCCTTACCGAAACATTTGAAACATGTGATCTTTGATGTCGACGAGGTAGCGCCCTTGCTGCTCTCTCCCTTTTCAGCCTTGCGCGGATCATTTTTCTTGAACTCAAGCTTCGGTTTCGGCTCATTCTTTCGGTTCCATGCGTTCCCTTGACCCGGTGGCTGAAATTTGAGGCTTTGCCACTTCGACGTTGGAGCTGTTTCTCCACTTTTTCTGCTTGGTGCATCAACTCGTTTAGGTCCATGTAATGGTGCAGCTCAACTCGGTCGGCAATCTCGCGCCTTAATCCGCCCAAAAATCGGGCCATCGTCGCCTCTTCGTCTTCGTTTATATTCGCGCGCGTCATGGCCGTCTCCATTTCCTGATAATAATCCGCAATGCTCTTTCCCCCTTGCTGGATATTTTGAAGCTTGTTGTAGAGCTCACGATAGTAGTGGGGTGGTACGAACCTCTTCCTCATCACCCGCTTCATCTCTTCCCACGTGGTGATTTGGCGCTCCCCATAACGTCTTCGATCCTTGAAGACTTTGTCCCACCAAATCTGAGCGTACCCTTGGAATTCTAATGCTGCGAGCTCAACTTTTCGGCGTTCAGAATAGTCATGCATAGCGAAGACACGCTCCACCTTCGTTTCCCAATCTTGATAGGCTTCGGGGTCATTTTGTCCGCAAAACATCGGTAGCTTGATCTGAATGTTCCTAAGATCGTCACGAGCTGGTCGTCGTCTCCTCTGATTTCTCTCAAACATCTCAGTCTCGTCGTCATCGCCTCGCTCGAAATCTGTCCCATGCGTGCTAGCATAATCGTCATCCCTCCGTTGGTTGTTTAGCCTCAATTCCCGCAATTGTGCCAAGATGGCAGCATAGTTGTTATTCATGCGCTCTACTTCCTCTCTAAATGCTTGTAACGGGTCTGGCGGCGGTGCTCCCGACATTTTTTTTTTTTTTAGATATTCCTCACTCCCCTACCCCTCCCAACCCGAAATATCACTCACCAAGTGTATACTCTCAGCTTATGTATGGGGTTTGGGTCACTCAACACTCTTTTTTCTTTTTTTTTTCAAATATTATTTTCCTTTCACCCGAATTCACGCAGCTTAGTATGACTCGACTAAGAATCCCAACGACAAGAAGAAGAAAAAAAAATACGATGTAAGGACGACTTAGACTCGAAGATGGACGGAGAAGAAAAAAAAAAAAGAAACTGAAAATGACGACTAAAAATAATAATAATATTGCTGAACTATATTTTATTTTATTTATTTTTTTTTTTTACGACTCAAATCGAAAACTATCGATCAAGGAGACCGGCTCTGATACCAATCTGATACGAACTCGGAATGAGATTCGCACCTGAGCTTGAGATCGTACTTGAAAGATATGACGCAAACACGGACTGCTACGACTCGATAAATAAACGAGATAAAAATAATACCTGACGCAAACCGGAAATGGATAGGATGCAATTTGGAGAAAACGAATTGCGCGGGTTGGATACGACAAAAATGGGATATACCTATCTCCTTCGAATCACAACGAACGGTTTCCGAAATTCTATCCCCTCGACCCGAACCGACCCTCAAACAACAATATTAGGACGACGCCTAACACCTTTGAATTACGGGCTGCATTTGGACGAAAGTTTTGACGCCACAACTAGCTAAATTGCACGAAAGACTAGCTGATAAGTCGAAGGAATTGCGAAAGCAAAACCGAGCTAATTTGCGAGAAACTAGCGAAAGGAAAATAAACTCACGGGTTTAATCAAAGTTCAAAAGTGCCTCGTCTCTCCATCATCCAACGAAATATAAAGACTAAGCTAAAAAAAAAACCATCGAACTAATTAATGTAGTCAAAGGTAATTAAAACTTAAACTAATAACCATGTAGTCAAAGTAAGTTGATCAAACTCCCCTCAAGTCAAAGCAATGTGGCGATTGATGCTTGGAATTCCATGGATGCATGTCTCTTCATATTTCTTTTATTTGGGTCGAAATTTTGAGGCCTTCTGATCGATCTTGCTCGGGCCTGAGATAAGGCTATGCCGCGGGCTCGATTAGCTCTTGGTCCTTTAGTTCTAAGATGTTATAGCATTTGGCTTGGTCCGCTTTAGTTTGCATAGACTCTTGATCAAATGTTTGAATAATTAATCCGCTCAACGCCTCATCCATTTGTTTCTTTCTTGATCGCGTCATTGGTCCAGTTACGTTGTGGAGTGGGTCTTCGGACGTCTTTATTTTTTCTTGTCTAGCCGTAGTCGTACCCTCGCCAGCAACTTGCGCACTTGCTTGGTTCGCATCAAGAAGTATAGGACTACTGTTGTCCAATTTATTAAGGTTGTAATGCTGTCAAATATCTGTTTTTTTTTACCAGAAAACAATTGCAGCTTATATAGGTTGGATAATGCTTTATTGGTGCAAAAAAATAAATAACTGCTAGCAGGCACCGGCGATTTCTTTAATACTCATGTTTCCTACTAAATGCTATTTTGTTGATTATTTTTTGGATTATGTTTATGCTTGGAATGATTGGTATCAAATATTCAGAGCCATGTCATGGTTGTGTCTCTTAAAAGAATAATCGTTAGGGCTCTTGACAAATTCGGGAAATGATGCAAATTAATTCTGGTTTGGTGCTTAATGTTTCAGTACACATCCTCATCTAAAGATTCTATGAAGTTAGTTTGTTATTGATCCTCGTCTAACAATTCTGTATCTTCATTTTCTTCGTCTGCTACTATTTTAGTGTGTGAAGTTCCTTCTTATTTTTGTGCCTCGTATTCACCTGAGAATTTTTGGATGAAGGTTAGGACTAGGAACTGAAGAATCCCATTAAATGATTGTTCAATAGTTAACTTGTGCAGAAAAATCGTGAAATGTTTGAGCCTTTTATGGAAGACGATATTCAATTTGATGAATACTGTAAAACCATGGGTGAAGATGGCACATGGGCCGGAAACGTGGAGTTGCAAGCTGCTTCACTAGTCACACGTAGTAACATATGCATCCACAGAGTACGTTATGTATTTCCGAATTCATTACATTTCACTTCCAATTAATTTCTTTTTATTTCGTCCAAGTGTAGAAGTTTTTATATGAAACATATTAACCACCCCATTTTTGTTTAAATTGCGGGGACAGAGACCTTTTCGTTGTTATCTTTGTACTAGACTCTTGTACTGATTTGCTGTATTTTTTCTTACAGGAATCATCGCAGCGGTGGTACATAAACAACTTCGATAGAATCAAAGCTCGTATGATTCATATGTAAGCATTGGTTTGAGTATTGCCATGGATAGTTCCTGCCCATTTTTACATTGACAGGATTTTCTGTTATTGAACTCTTAATTGTAATTAAAAGTTTGGATGTCATTGTACTTCTGAAAATTAATCTGTGAATTTTCCTATTGTTCTGCAGCTCTTACCATGATGGAAAACATTACAACAGCATACGCTCAAAGGATGACACTTGCTCCGGACCCGCTAGGCCAATTGTCCTCAAGGTCTCTGTCTCTTTGTTCTCATTCATATTATTGTATGTCTAACGCCCCATCTGTTTTATATCTCTATGATTTAAAAGATTCTGACTAGCCCAATCTATATTAAAGGGTGATGCTGAAATGCCGGTAAAACTAGCTCGATCAAAATTAGCCACACAGTCTCACGGTAAAGGCGGTGTAGTTTGTGATGAATCAATTAAATTGGTTAAGGCTGGTAGTGGATGTGAAGATGCACACAAAGTCGAGCAGGTGATTCTTAAGCAAATCAACCCCTTTTCTTTTCGGATGTTAAAGTTCAAATCTTTGCTGTCCTAATAAGCCTTTTGTTGTTGATGTTGTTGTGAGATTAACGATTGATAAGCTTGATTTGTCCAGATTTTACAAAAGGTGGGCGGTGATGTTGATACTGCAATAGAAGTTCTTATTGCAGAACCAGCAAGTTCGGAGCACATATCTGCATATGTTGAACTTTCAGATTTGGTCGAGGGTTTATACGGTATATGGCCTCACCTAAGTTCCTTCTCTGCAATTGAGACACTTATGCTTCTTAAATGTTTTATTATTTCGTCGGATGTCGTGCAATGAAATCATATACTTGTCTTTGCAAGAGGATATATTCATCGTTGTTGAATATTATCAACCATTTATAGTTTGTTGACATTTTCTTAATGAATGCTGGAGATCTAGTTTTTGTTGAGTACTCTCTTTTTTTTTCTGATTAATACTGTAACCCTCTATGGTATTTATAACAGATGGCTTGAAAGATGTGAAGTCAGAGCAGCTTGTACTGAAAATGGAAGACGATAGCCTTAAACAGGATTTATCTAGCAATCATTCGGAAAGACACAAGCTGCACTGCGATGAAAAGGTCCTTACTATTCGTACATCAGCAATACATATATCATTATGTCGAGCTTTTACTCATCACTTGTATGTTTTCTTTAATCGCTCTTTATAACCGAATTTTCTTTTTTCTTCCCGGCAGAAATTATCCAGAAACAATTCCTGCCCATGTAGCTCTGGAAAGAAATAGAAAGCTTGCTGTGCTACCGTTGCTGACAGAGCTTCGACCAGAATCCAGCAAGTGTATGTTTATGACTAACCTATTCTTTGATGAGAATGTTAACTGTAAGTATAAAATAATTTATTGAAACGAGCTTTATCTGTCTTTACGAGTTTCACTTGCACTACTAATCTCATTGTCTCCATGAAATACATTTGACATTTGATGTGCTTCAAGTCAGCTCGTCTTAATTCATATCTAATTTGGTGTTTTTTATCGCAATTACAAAATGGTTTCATTTTTTTCCCCTTAAACAGAAATAAAGAAGATGGTTTCATTGTTTTTATTTTCCTTAAAACAGAAATCAAACGTTTGACTACGGTAAGAGCCGAAAAGAGAGAAGGCAAACGCGAAAAAATGGCCCAAGGGTGGAGAATAGGAACGAGTCTGAAGATGGACCACCTGATATGGGTGCATTATGCATCTGACTTTTTATCTGAATCAAGTTCTCAAAAGGTATCTATGATGTGTCAATTTTTGGGCTGTTTAAAAGCTTCACCTAATGTATTAAAAATCCCAATGTAAAAATGGCTAGCTAATATTTGAAAAATGTCAATATCCGTAACATGCCATTACCAGAATAAGATTTATAACAAGCTCAAATCTTTTGCATTACATCACGTAGACCGAATGGTACTCTAACTACATTTAGTCGTTACCGCCCAATCAGCTTCAATTTTCGTGGCTGCTATACAGACATTATCTCCACCATTTAATTCATTTTGAACATATGATAGTAATTGCCTGTCTTCATCCTTTGATCTCTTGATTCTTTCTTTTGATGCATGCCATTTTATCTTTCTTTCATTCTCTGATTGAATGTTTTGCCGCATCGATGTCAAGTGCAGTTCAGGATCTTATTACAGACTATGCCCGAAAACTTGGCTAGTCACTGGACTTCCGAGTTGGAAAAGAAACTGAAGATATCATAGGCATCTTACGATTGAAGTTTAATGAATGGCGTGGAATGTACTGAAAAATCTGACAATGCCCATGAAAAGATTAGTAGCTTGTGAAACAAATTAATACAAGACTCCGTATGCTTCTTCCGATATGAGAAATGATGTTCATTGAGAGCCAACTGTTTGAATTGTTAGACCTCATCTACATATTCTTCTTATCAACATACATCCATAGTCGGCACCAATTCATTGGAACATTGCACCTGCACGTCATACTAATAAATGCATGGTTATCATATATACAACAAATATTATGAGTTTGGAGGACGAGACAAACACACATTAATCATAAACACACATTTTCATAAATCCAGACGAGCAACATCGACAAACGATGGAGGGCGAGCAGTAGGGATGGACAACGTCGAAATCGTATGTTTTCGTTCAATCACAAAACATTTATAAACCATTCGGATTTCAAACTAACCTAACCAAACGATATTCAAAGAAACCAAAAAAAGTCTTATAGACGGACGGAAACAACGGAACTAGCAGGCAGTATACGGAGCAGCCAATTGGATGGAGAGTGGGACATTTAATATCGGACATTGAGGATTAGTCTCATCTTCGAAATGTGTGGTCCAAATCCGTAGTCAATTGAATGGGAATACCATAATATCGCTAAAAAAATTATTACTTCAAGAGCCTGCTAGATTAATCGGTTGACCGGCAACCCTAGCCCTCTGAAACTGTGCCACGACGGGACAGTCTAGGCTAACCAGTTTCACAATGCTACATAAGTGGTGAATAGAATATTTTTCCATGCCATCTATATGTGCGTGTTATCTTGTGAAATCGAACTTTTGGCATTTGACTTTTTTTTTGTCGTCCCGAGGTATCCCCACTCGACTTGGCATTGGGCCCCCTAAATACCAGTGTAGGCTTGCGCCACAAAGACCTAGCGGATGCTTAATTGCGCCACACACTCCACTGGTAGGACTAATCCCCGGAGCAAGATGATTACGTTAAAAACCCACCTGACAACGATAATCATGGGCTATAAAGTCATGAGGACTACTCAAGAATTGTGAGGAGGAATTCGATCTCACGACCTAACACACAAACCTTAATACCTCCACCATGACCACTAGGCCTAACTGGCGCATTTTGCTTTCACTTAATTATATCTTTTGTTCCAAATCATAAAGATTTTTCCAACTCTTTTAAAGATTCCAGAAGCCAATCAAGGCAAAAATCAAGGACCACATCAAGCCGCACAAATCATAGCAATCAAAATCAATCACACACGAATCTCCAACGGCTACGTACCATAAATAAAACGGTTAGTTTTTTTTTAATGTTTGTATATTCGACGTACTCTAGTTTCAAATCAATACAAAGAAAATATTCGATCATTCTTCAAAATTCAACTTTTTCTCTTTCAATTTATTAATTATATCTCATCATTCCTTAAAAGGTTCAAGAAAATGAAAAAGCATGTTTAACGTTAAAGCATTGGACCACTTCGCCGAACAGCATGAGCAACTTCAACATTATTAAAATATTTCTGGAATTTTTACATTTTTGGTCCCGATGTTTGGCCTATGGTCGTTTTGGTCTCCCATTTTCCCGAGTTACAGTTTCAGTCCCCCAATGTTATCGAGTTACACGCACTTGATTTCATTTTGATCGACTTAAATGCTCAGAAATAATCTTCTTCAACATGGAATGAAAGATTTGGGGGAGAGTTATGTATAAATTCGAACTAACGATTCAATTATAACTGATGCATTCAGAAATGGCCCCTCTGGAGTACGCGCGCTTCTTCGCCTTGAAAGTAGCTAGAGGATGGCGTGAGTTCCTGGGTTAGGTAGATTACGCGGGGTCCGTCGGTGATCCTGGCGCGGGGTGCCTCCATCGGTGATCCTAGAAACAAGGAGAATTGTGAACTAAGGAGGACACCGCTATCGGCGACGCCCCTCCGACGCTCAAGTCAGATTCATCATCATCGTATTTTATTCCTCTTCGAAACGTGGCGAATAGTTTTCGTTGTAAAGCTTAGAGTGGAGTGACCGAGATCCATTATCTGGATCTGGCAGTTTACCTTGGCTATTTATAAGAATGGAGCCACCACCTTGATGTCTGCTGATAACTACCGTACGGCCCACTCCTCAGGCCTCCCACGTTTTATGGCAAAATCGTTCCATTATCCCATGTCTTCCACTTTGCTGAATATGCGGAGCAGTTCCTCGCTTATTGTTCTCCTGTTTAAGTATGTTTGAACATCACTCCCTCGGGCTTTCTGTTTCTTCTTGGAAGCTCGAGCAACTTCTTGATTAAAGTGTAGGAGTTGCCCGAGGGCCTCTGTCAGCCTAAGGATTAGCTGGTCCCTCGACGCCTCTCTCTTTCTAAACACTCAAGGGTATCCTTCGTCAGGGTGTGGAAATGTGGCCCAGAGGGTCTCCTTTGGCCCGGAGCAGGGATAGCTCCCTCGGTGCCCTCTTTTTCCGGGACTTCCGAGGGGTCCATCCGGGGCATGGTTCCGATGGCTCATGTCAGAGCTAGGATGCCCCTCGACATCAACATCCTCCCGAGGTCATGCATCCTCCTTTTCGTAAGAGAATACCAGGGCAGACATTCCATACAGTAGGGATGTTTCAGAGCTCTTCCCGCCTTTTTGCAAGATATTTGTACTTTGCGGGATATTTTACCGTTACCCAAAAACCCAGATGGTAACATTAGACCCCCTCTCTAATAGTCTAAAAAGAGCAAAACGAGTTTTAGACGTCGAGTGTACGGTGAAATATCCGAGTAGTTTCTTGAGGCGTCTTCTGCAAGTGGCTATTCTTCAGGTATCTCTATTAGGGGAGCAAATTTCAGTTACTTGTATTTGAGGGGTATTCTCCGAGGGCGTAGAATATCCTTCTCGCCTCCTCCGAGCTGCTCTTCCTCCGTGGTATTCTGTCAAGGGAGATTTATACTCTTGTAGAGCTTCCCGCCCTGTTCTGTTTCTGTTATTAACTTATAGCGTTTTTGTCTTTCCAGCTTCAATCCGTGAACGTTGTTTTTTTTCTTAGCCTCATCTTCTAAGGGTCGTACTGGCCTCATCCGAGGGCTCCATTTGTTCAGCCTCATTCAAAGGCTCTATTTTTCTTGCCTACTTCCTTCGGGGCTTATCTTTTCTTGCCTGCTTCATCCGAGGGCTTATCTTTTCTTGCGTGCTTCATCCGAGGGCTTAATTTTTCTTGCATGCTTCATCCGAGGGCTTATCTTTCCTTGCCTGCTTCATCCGAGGGCTTAATTTTTCTTGCATGCTTCATCCGAGGGCTTAATTTTCCTTGCTTGCTTCCTCCGAGGGCTTATCTTTTCTTGCATACTTCCTCCGAGGGCTTATTTTTTCTTGCATGCTTCTCCGAGGGCTTATCTTTTATTGCTTGATTCATCCGAGGGCTTAATTTTTCTTGCCTGCTACCCGAGGACTTAATTTTTCTTGCATGCTTCATTCGAGGGCTTATCTTTTCTTGCATGCTTCATCCGAGGGCTTATTTTTCTTGCGTGCTTCATCCGAGGGCTTAATTTTTCTTGCCTGCTTCATCCGAGGGCTTATATGCCTCAATCCGAGGACTTTGCTTCTCGTGCCTCAATCCGAGGACTTTGCTTCTCGTGCCTCAATCGGAGCACTTTTATTTCAGGCCTCAATCGGAGCACTTTAGTATCATGCCTCAATACGAGGATTTTTCTTCCCTGATTCATCCAGGAGTATTCATGTTTTCATATCCCTGATTCATCCAGGAGTGTTCTCATTTTCACCTCAATCTAAGGGCCTCATCCCTAATTCAACCAGAGCATTCTCGATTTGCCTCAATCCGAGGGCTTTATCCCTAATTCAATCAGGGTCTTTGGGCCTCAATCCGAGCGCTTTCTTCCCGATTCAATCGGGCTATTCACGCCTCAATCCAAGCGCTTTCCTCCCGATTCAATCGAGGTGTTTTATATTGCCTCAGTCCGAGGATTCCATCCCTAATTCAATCAGGGTCTCCTCGCGTCCACCTCAATCCGAGGGATTCATCCCTAATTCAATCAGGGTCTTCTCAATTTTGTCTCTATCCGGGGGTTTTTATCCCTAATTCAATCAGGGTCTTCTCAATTTTACCCCAATCCGAGGGCTTTTATCCGTAGTTAATTACGGTCTTCTCAATTTGCGCCTCAATCTGAGGGATGCATCCCTAATTCAATCAGTGTCTTCTCGCATTCACCTCAATCCGAGGGATTCATTCCTAATTCAATCAGGGTCTTCTCGCTTTCACCTCAATTTGAGGGATTCATCCCTAATTCAATCAGGGTGTTCTCAATTTTGCCTCCATCTAAGGGCTTTTATCCTTAATTGAATCCGGGTCTTCTAAATTTTGCATCAATCCGAGAGCTTTTATCCCTAATTCAATCAGGGTCTTCTCAATTTACGCATCCATCTGAGGGATTCATCCCTAATTCAATCAGGGTCTTCTCAATTTACGCCTCTATCTGAGGGATTCATCCCTAATTCAATCAGAGTCTTCTCGTGTTCACCTCAATCTGAGGGATTCATCCCTAATTCAATCAGGGTCTTCTCAATTTTGCATCAATCCGAGGACTCCATCCCTAATTCAATCAGGGTTTTCTCGATTTTGCCTCAATCCAAGGGCTTTTATCCTTAATTCAATCAGGGTCTTCTCAATTTACGTCTGAATCCGAGGGCTTCATCCCTAATTCAATCAGGGTCTTCTCATTTTACCTCAATCTGAGGGCTTCACACCTAATTCAATCAGGGTCTTCTCGCTTATTATGCCTCAATTCAAGGGCTTTGGTTTCTTCTCAAATATTCGGGCGATTTCTCCAAAACCGAACTGTGACGAAGGGGTGAAGATGCAAATTATAATGAATTAAGTAATGCGTACCTTTGACTTGGCAAAATCCACGTGACTATGCAGTTGAATGCATCATAGGTTGAAACAGAGGTGCTCTCTAAACAGCTTCAGAAGGAGGGTATAACTACAAGGCGTCCCCGGCGCTTACTGAAGATTATTTATGTGTCTCTATAAGTTAGGTCCGCTCCATCGGTAATCCCTCACATCTCATCTAAGGGTTTGATTTCTTCGACCTCATCCGAGGACTTGATTTCTTCGACCCCATCCGAGAGCTTAATGTCTTCAACCTCATTCGAGGGCTTCAATTCTTCAACCCCATCCGAACGCGTGATTTATTCCAACCTCATCTGCGGGCTTGATTTCTCCGACCTCATCCGAGGGCTTAATGTCTTCGACCTCATTCGAGGGCTTAATTTCTTCATCCTCATCCGAGGCTTGATTTCTTCGACATCATTCAAGGGCTTGAATTCTTCGACCTCATTCGAAGGCGTGATTTATTCCAACCTCATCCACAAGATTGATTTCTTCGACCTCATCCAAGGGCTTGATTTCTTCGACCTCATCCGAGCGCTTGATTTCTTCGACCTCATCCGAGGGCTTAATGTCTTCAACCTCATTCGAGGGCTTGATTTCTTCGTCTTCATCCGAGGCTTATTTCTTTGATCTCATTCGAGGGCTTGAATTCTTCGACCTCATCCGAAGGCGTGATTTATTCCAACCTCATCCGCGGGCTTGATTTCTTCAACCTCATACGAAGGCTTGATTACTTCGACCTCATCCGAGGGCTTGATTTCTTCAACCTTATCTGAGGGCATCTCGTCCTTTTGGGGATTCATCGGGCTGTCTTCATCCATCCCCGAGTATCAGGGGAAGTTGAAGTAATCCTTGCCTCGATGGCGTGTTATTATGGTTGGCTATTTACTCCCGAATGACCAGCATATCCTCATGTGAATCATTTCCTCCTTAGGATGTTGTGGTCTGAAACATATCTTCGGGTCGACCGTGTTTTTTCCTATATTGACTCCTCAATTTTCTAGCTTTTACATCGGAGGAGAGCGTCACTAGGGAGATCATCTAGGGTCATGTTCTCTTGCATCATGATTCCTTTTCCGCTCTCTCGTATTCCTTTTATCTCGTTCCTATCTTTCTCGAATATCTCTTTTCGATGTCTTCTCTGTCCCACTCTTGCTCCCGTAAATCCTTCTTCGTGGTCTGGATGGAGGTGTGTCTGCTCTTTTTACCATTTTTGGTCGGGTTTCAGGGTTCACCATGATCAATCGTTCCAACTCGTCATTCAAACGAAAGCATTCCTCTTGTGTCCATGCTCATATTCCTGATGGAAATTACAATACTCTCATGACATCGGGTTCATGTGTCCTCCTCTTTTTCGGATCGGTCGACGAAGAGGAAAACGATCATCTCAAATCTCTAGTGCTTGAATCTTGTGGACCTTCCATCAGGTATTCCTCATCCTTGGTTTGATCGAGGCTTCTCTCAGGTAATTCTCACCCCAAGGGATCGGGATTCTCTCCCCTTCGTGCGAAGAATTTATCACTCATTTTTTCTCCAGCTTCCGATATCTTTGTGTTTCCTCTACCCTCACATACATCGCCACTCGATTCACCAACTCGTCTACCGTCACAGGGTATTTCTTCACTAGCGATCGGTACAAGTCACCTTCTTTTAACCTGTGATGGAAGGCCCCCACGAGCAGGTCGGGGGTGGCAGTTGGAACTTCCATCATAATAAATCTCTTGAGGTGCTCCCGAAGACGTTTTTTATCGTCATGCTTCATTTTCAACAGGTTGACTGCCGATGAGGGTTTCCTCATTCTGCTCGAGAACTGCTTTAAGAATGCGTGAGTGAGGCTCTGAAAGCTTCGGATTTCTCCAGCTGGTAACTTGGTAAACCATTGTTGCGCGCCCCTAGAGAGCGTAGTGGCGAATACTCGACATTTGATAGCATCATCCAACTAGTATAGGGTTGCATTTCCCTCAAAGCTTGCCAAATGGTCCTCGGGATGTCCCGTGCCGTTATACCGGTTCATCTCCGAAAAATTAAAATTATCGGGTAAAGGGAAGGCGAGTATTTTTTTCGAGAAGAGAGACCTTCGGAGAGTCGGCATCGGCACGGGTGGATCGACGAGCTCTTTCAGCTTGTTTAATTCAGCCCTCATTACTTCCAATTCAGCTGCCTGTTTCTCCGCAGGTTGTCGTGCTATCCTCGTCCGCCAGGCGTCCAACTCTTCTCGTATTGTTCTTTTTGGCCGTCCCTCGCCATCATGCGATTCCTGTATTTCTTCTCGATCAATATTGTTGGAAGTGATATTATCTTCGCCCGACCATTGTTTGCTGTCTTTGGAGGTGGCAGGTCCCTTCCTCTTTGGCCGCTCGGCCATAAGGGCATCCACGTCTACCTTATCTTCCTTATTTCTTGCAACTCCGAGTGCTGCAAACACGCCATGTTCACCGTGGCCGCCATCATTCTAAACATTTCCTCCATGGTCGGAGGTCCGTCTCCGGGTAAGGGTGGATCATCTCTGACACTCACCATTTTTACTATTTTACTATACCTCTTCCCACAGAAGGCGTCAATTTGATGCGTTCAGAAATGGTCTGTCCACAGTACGCGCGGTTCTCCGCCTTGAAAGTAGTTAGAAGGTGGCATGAGCTCCTGAGTTAGGTAGATTACGCGGGGTCCGTCGGTGATCCTGGCGCGGGGTGCCTCCGTCGGTGATCGTGGAAACAAGGAGAATTGTGAACTAAGGAGGATGCAGCTATCGGCGACGCCCCTCCGACGCTCAAGTCAGATTCATCATCATCGTATTTTATTCCTCTTCGAAACGTGGCGGATAGTTTTCGGTGTAAAGCTTAGAGTGGAGTGAGAGGGATCCAATATCTGGAAATTTACCTTGGCTATTTATAAGAATTGATTCACCACCTTGATGTCTGTTGATACCCACGTCGGCCCACTCCTCGAGCCTCCCACATTTTATGGCGAACTCGTTCCATTATCCCACGTCTTCCACTTTGCTGAATATGCGGAGCATGTCCGCCCTTAATGTTCTCCAGTTTAAATATGTTCGAGCATCACTCCCTCGAGCTCTTCCCGCCTTTTTGCAGGATATTTGTGTTAGGGATATGCCCTCGAATGCTATACGAGGATTGGATATGTATAGGGCATTAGCTTATTTATCATTCGATTGTCAATGTAATCAAACATTGTTTTGCGTATTAATAAAGGCATTATTCGTTTATTGATTATATGAGTTCTTTACTTAGCATCGGGTAAAGCAATAAATGAATAAATCCAAATGTGTCGAGTTGAGTCACTGTTCTCGATGGGTACGAGAGAGGAAGGCACCAGTGGACTCTTAACCTCGAACATAAAATGTCCATAAGCCTTAGGTTTCAGTTGGATGCTGGAAAACCAATCATGGCTTATTTGTCGATGACTTACCGTGTGCCGATATACCGCTTGGAAGCGGAAGTCATGACTTGTGATACGAGTCGAATCAAGGGATTGAATCGTTTCATGGACACTGACTCGCAGGTCGTACGATCAAACATGGCTTATTACTCAAGGAGTGTCAATGATCGACGACAAAACTATAGTAGTCTGCTTGAACTTTAGACCGAAAGGGGCTTTGACGGAGTTGACTTTGAAGTCTTGACTGTCACTGGTTTCGCTAGATCTGATTTGCTATTGCATGGGTCAGCGGGACAGATGCGGTCTTGATGGATATTTTTGATTGCCGGGCTTAGACCGCCGAGTACGGATTCACAGTCTCGCAAGTAATCGAGACAAGTGTCCTATGAGAATGACGACGGGAAATTACAAAATCCTTGGCCAAGGTATTAAACTAACTCATGTTAGACATGGAGGGTAGTTTGGTAATTTGCCTCGTGTCATTTTATCATAGTATCGAGTTTAGTGAGTTTGACAAATACCATGGCTCTCACTCGATCGGGACACAGCTGAAGGGTTTGTACGTAGTACTATAATCTATAGTTAGGTTCTGGAATGAGACTAGTTCGAAATTCGTGCTCAAGTCGGGATCTGTCCGGTACTGCGGGATTGGCTAGGCACCTACCGGACTCTTGGATTCCTCCCTTGCCGATTGAGTCGAACCTAGAGAGTCGGGCTTAAAAAGGATCATCAATGTGTACCGAGAAGGAGAGATTGTGTTTTTGGGCCTTAACGGGCCTCGGGTCGTTATGCCACGCCTTATTGGGCCTCGGGGTCATTAAGTGGACCGAAGTCGGACTTCATATGAAACTAACTTTAAGACTTAGGCTTGGCTAAGTGCTTAGAAAGACTTGATGGAAGAATTGGAATTCAACCCTAAGCCGAGAAATTCGAAAAATGCCTTAAAGGGTATTTTCGTAATTTACAAATATGGTAATAAAAATATTTGGAATATTATTTATTAAAGCTAAAATTCGAATTTATATTTTATATAAATTTCGAAATTTATTTACCATATTTGAAGATATTTTAATATCTTAGTTAGTTTTCTATTTATAGTATGTTCCTTTAATAGAATTTTGAATTCAATTAGGAGAGATATTTTGGCAAGAATATCTCTCATATTTAGGAACAAATATTTCGAGATTTTAGCCTTGTTTAGGGCTGAAAATTTCGTCCTCCCCTACTATAAATAAGGGTGAGACCCTCGTCAAAGAAAAAAACACGGGAAAAGACACGGGAAGAGAATCAACGCGAAATTTCTCGACCCGAGAATCGAAACACGAACACACAAACGCAAACCACTCTCCCGAGCGACGGATCAATTCTCTCTAGCCATCTTCGGAGAATCGAAACTGTGGTACACTGCGAGGTCGGCGTGACGATCTAGACGATACCCAACACGACCGCGACCGACGACGCAATCGATGAGGAGCTGCCACTCGCTTCAAAGGTAATCTCTCACGGGTATGACCCGCCCTACGTGTCAACGTGATTAGAGTTTTCGATCCGAGTTGCGAAGGAACCCGGAAAAAATTTTATTCCGCACCGTATCCCGGGGCGTTGCGTCTCGGGTACAAATCGGGTACCTTTTCCAACAGTGGTATCAGAGCCAGGGCTCGTGATCGGAATCATAACATGATTAAATCGAAACGAGGCTCGTGGGAGACGATCGAAAATCCCAACACGCACTAGGCGCGTGGGGCTGCTCGATGCGTCGCTTGCCAACCCACGACCACCATACCGCTCGACGGGGTCGAAGGCACCACCGCCAAGACGCTGCGACACGCAGACAGCCGCACAGCCGCACACGCAACCGCGCCGTGCGACGGCGTATTAGCTGCCGCGGGTGCGGGCAACGAAGACCCGAACCACCGCGCCGCTGCCTCGGGAAGCGGCACACCGCTGTCCGATGGTGGTGCCACCTCTGACGGCAGCGCCAGCGGCGCGCGGACAGCCGCGTACCCGCACGAAACTGCAGCCTCCGGGACACGACGGACGCCTAGGGTTTTTCGCCCAAAAACCCTAACGGGCCTTTTTATCGGGCCTGGCCCATTTAAGGCCCAAATTGTCGGTTTCGGTTAGAATTCATGAAATTGTCAACGTGCTCGTTATGATTATGATTTAAGGCACACTTACGGGTTTAGGATTTCTATTTGGTTTTCTGGATTATTTGTTAAGGGCCTCGTCCCCCCGGGTTGTATTTGTCTTTTACGGGTTGTTTGGGACTGATGATCCCCCCGTGTTGTACTTCAAAGTCTTTATTAGATTAGGCTTAGTTTAGAATACACGAAGCTGTTCGACGGTTGACGACTCCCCGGGAGAAGATGACTTGGTGGACGATCGACGACTTGGAGGCCGTTCGAATGATGAAGGGCGATTGTCGACTTCAAAGCCCATACGGAGAACCGATGATTTTTTGAAGCAACATACACATAATTCACGTAATAGGGCTAGAATATAAATAACCCGTTCGTATTGCCTTGTAGTTTATTTTCCTAGGGTTTATTTACTACTTACGTGCGTGTCGATTTGTGAAATGATATGCATGCTTTATGTGCTCTTATTTGAAAAAGGTTTTTTCTCCCGTTTGATAAATACTAAGTGAGAAAAGGAATTGGGTTCCTGTCTTCTATCATGCTTGAGATGTCTGGTGTTAGGGAGTTTGTACGGTTTGTTCCGAGTAAGTTGACGCCGTACATCAAGCCCTAACATTAGCGTTTTGGGTTCGTTTGACGACGCTCACCATATCCGCCCCACGAAGCGTAAGGCAGCAAGGCGGAATTCAAATGTGCGGTTAGAGCATAAGTTGATTAGGTTGCACTTAGACAGTTATACCCAAAATGCAGGGTTAGCCGTGAGGGTCACTGACTGAGACAAAGATAGTTGAAATACTCATAGGATGGGTTCGAGTGAAACTCAACTTCGATCGATTAGGCAGGCCAAATATTGCGTTAAAGGCTGAGGCATGTCTAATCGAGTCGGGGACCTCAACTCCACTATGAAACTACTCAACGAAGTTTCCGAAATTCTTAAATCGGGAGAATAGAATTTTCGAGAAAAATAGTGGGAGTCAAGCGAAACGAAAAGTCCGTGTTTGCGCTTGATGAATGATAAAATAAACCTAACTATGTGATCTTTAGCTTCTGCAGAGTTATTTTCTTTCTAGTTACTATGACGAATCTTTTAAACATGCTGCTTGAAAAGAACCGTTTGGTAGGACCAAACTACGTGGACTGGCTCCGTAACCTCAGGATAGTTCTAGGTATGGAGTCTTTGACTTATGTCCTCGATTCCCCTACACCGCAAGTCCCAGGGACTGATGCGAGTGACGACGACCGGGCTGCGTATGTCAAGTGGCAAATAGACGAGCCAAAGGTCAAGGGCTATATACTCCTATCCATGAGCAATAAGTTGCAGCGAAGCCACTCGGAAATGGAAGTGGGCGCCATTTTGCTTCATTTGAAGGAGCTCTTTGGTGAACACTCCAGGAGTGCTCGCTCCTCTTTGACAGAGCAACTGTTTCATTGCAAAATGGATGAGGGCAGCGACGTTAGAGAACATGTGCTGAAAATGATCGGTTTGATCGAGAGACTCGATGCACTCGACTTCCTCATGGACAATGAGCTCCAAAACGATCTCGTGCTCCAGTCACTGCCGGCTTCCTTATCCAGCTGTAACCTAGTCAAAACTGTAGAGGAGCCGCAACAGACCAAACAAGGGATTCACTCCAACAAGCCATGCCATGAACGGTCGACAAGAGTGCTGCTTCTGCTCATGCTTAGTCCTAACAAGAAGGAAAGAAAAGATATCCTTGCTTCCTCTAAACCTATATAGAAAGACTTCTATACGGGAGCAAAACTTTTTAATCCCTTCATTGTGAATTATAATCTGAATAGGGTCGAGATGACATTAACTGAGTTGATGAACCAGTTGTCAACGGCCCAAACTCAGATGAAAAAGATAAAGGGAAAGGAAGTGGCTCTTGTTGCGACTTATAAAACTCGGAAGTCGATTAGAAAGAAAAAGTCGGACAAGCCCATTAAGCCCAAGGGAGGAGTTTCAAAAGGCAAGGCCAAGAAAAACGTGTCTAAAGGCGCCAAGCCCACGGACAAATGCCTTCACTGCAATGAGCTTGGCCATTGGAAGCGCGATTGCCCGAAGCTAGCCGCCTTAGGTAAAGAACTTTATGTTTTAGAAACTAATTGTTCTATGACTGTGTACTCCACTTCATGGATCCTAGACTCAGGAGCTAGCGCTCACATTTGTGTTTCAAATCAGGGTCTGGAACGAAGTAGGAGGTTGGCGGATCGAGAGGTCATGATCAACGTAGGAAGCAGACATAGTGTGCCGGCGACCCACATTGGATCAAGAACTCTTGTTTTATCTAGTAGACATAAGTTATTGCTTTCTGATTGTTTAGTATTGCCCAGAGGGCTTAAGAATATTATTTCTATTCCTGTTTTGAGCGGAAACGGATATGAGTTCCGCTTTAGTAATAATATTTGCGATATTTATTTTGGAAATAAATGCGTCGGAAGTGCAACTTTACTTAACGGATTATATTATCTAAATGTCAAAGATAAAACTGAATCTGTGGACACAATTACCAACAAACGAAAATTAGAGACCAATATGAGACAATTGTGGCATCTTCGACTTGGTCATGCAAGAGATCAAAAGATTCGTGAGTTGGAGAAAAATGGCATGATTAAGCCGTTGGGTTCGGACCCTTATCCGACTTGCGAATCGTGTATCCTTGGAAAGATGACTAAGTCTCCCTTTACCGGGACTTTCCAAAAAGCCACAGAACTTCTCACTTTGATTCATACAGACGTTTGTGGGCCATTCGGGGAAGCGGCTCGAGGTAATTTCCACTACTTTATTACCTTCACCGACGATCATTCAAGATTTGGGAAGGTATATATTATGAGATACAAGTCTGAAGCCCTTGATAAGTTCAAGGAATATAAGGCTTTAGTAGAAAAATAAACTGGGAATCATATAAAGGCCATTCGATCTGATCGAGGTGGCGAGTACATGAGTCTCGAGTTTTACGAGTTCTTGAAAGAGAACGGGATCATTTCACAGATGACACCGCCGGGAACACCACAATTAAATGGTGTGTCCGAACGCAGAAATCGAACGCTGTTGGACAAGGTTCGATCAATGCTAAGTTACACAGACCTGCCACTGTCGCTGTGGGGTCATGCGTTATTAACCGCAACGCACGTTTTAAACCGAATCCCTTCTAGTTCTGTTGACCAGATCCCTTATGAAATATGGACTGGTAGAAAGCCGAGCTTGAACCACATAAGAATATGGGGTTGCCCCGCTTTTGTGAAAAAGCTCAAGACAAAAAAATTGGAATCGAGAGCTGTGAAAGGACATTTTGTCGGGTATCCTGAGGATTCCATGGGATACCAATTTTACTTCCACGACGATCAGAAAATCGTTGTAGCCCTTCGGGCTCACTTTCTCGAAGAAGAGTTCGTTCGAGAAGGTGGAGTGGGTCGTGAAGTAACTCTTGGAGAAACGACAGAAACGATTTCACAAACTCCAGTGTTAGAAGACACCGTAGAGCAGTCCAAGACGCAATCAGAGTTGCGCAGGTCTGGTAGAGTATCTCGCCAGCCTGAGAGATATGGAATGGTACACGTCGAGCACGGGGATGCTGCGACGGGGGGTAACATCGGGGACGACCCCGCTACTTATGACCAGGCAATGACGGATATAGACTCCGTAAGATGGCTTGAAGCTATGCAAGTCGAAATGGATTCAATGCACGAAAATTAGGTCTGGACACTTGTTGATCTCCCCGATGGTTTTAGACCCATTGGGTGTAAGTGGATCTTCAAGAAAAAGATTGGATCAGATGGACTGGTGGATACATACAAAGCTAGGCTTGTAGCGAAATGTTATAGTCAAAAAGAAGGAATTGACTATGAGAAAACCTTTTCGCCCGTTGCGATGATGAAGTCCATTCGGATATTACTTGCGATAGCAGCGTATAACGATTATGAGATCTGGCAGATAGATGTGAAAACCGCGTTCTTAAATGGATACCTCAAGGAGGCAATATATATGGAACAGCCAAAGGGTTTTACATCACAAAAGGATGCTCATAAAGTATGCAAATTGAATAAGTCAATTTACGGACTTAAACAAGCCTCTAGGAGCTGGAATCTCGGTTTGATGAAGTAGTTAAGAGCTACAGATTCATAAAGAACGAAGATGAACCATGCGTCTACAGAAAAAGCAGTGGGAGCAAGATATCGTTCCTCGTATTGTACGTCGATGACATCCTTTTGATAGGAAACGATATTGGGATGCTCTCGATGGTGAAAGCATGGCTTTCGACCGAATACTCCATGAAAGACTTGGGAGAAGCGACCTACATCCTATGAATTCATGGACACTGACTCGCAGGTCGTACGATCAAACATGGCTTATTACTCAAGGAGTGTCAATGATCGACGACAAAACTATAGTAGTCTGCTTGAACCTTAGACCGAAAGGGGCTTTGACGGAGTTGACTTTGAAGTCTTGACTATCACTGGTTTCGCTATATCCGATTTGCTATTGCATGGGTCAGCGGGACAGATGCGGTCTTGATGGATATTTTTGATTGCCGGGCTTAGACCGCCGAGTACGGATTCACAGTCTCGCAAGTAATCGAGACAAGTGTCCTATGAGAATGACGACGGAAATTACAAAATCCTTGGCCAAGGTATTAAACTAACTCATGTTAGACATGGAGGGTAGTTTGGTAATTGCCTCGTGTCATTTTATCATAGTATCGAGTTTAGTGAGTTTGACAAATACCATGGCTCTCACTCGATCGGGACACAGCTGAAGGGTTTGTACGTAGTACTATAATCTATAGTTAGGTTCTGGAATGAGACTAGTTCGAAATTCGTGCTCAAGTCGGGATCTGTCCGGTACTGCGGGATTGGCTAGGCACCTACCGGACTCTTGGATTCCTCCTGCCGATGAGTCGAACCTAGAGAGTCGGGCTTAAAAAGGATCATCAATGTGTACGAGAAGGAGAGATTTGTTTTTGGGCCTTAACGGGCCTCGGGTCGTATGCCACGCCTTATTGGGCCTCGGGTCATTAAGTGGACCGAAGTCGGACTTCATATGAAACTAACTTTAAGACTTAGGCTTGGCTAAGTGCTTAGAAAGACTTGATGGAAGAATTGGAATTCAACCCTAGCCGAGAAATTCGAAAAATGCCTTAAAGGGTATTTTCGTAATTTACAAATATGGTAATAAAAATATTGGAATATTATTTATTAAAGCTAAAATTCGAATTTATATTTTATATAAATTCGAAATTTATTTACCATATTTGAAGATATTTTAATATCTTAGTTAGTTTTCTATTATGTATGTTCCTTTAATAGAATTTTGAATTCAATTAGGAGAGATATTTTGGCAAGAATATCTCTCATATTTAGGAACAAATATTTCGAGATTTTAGCCTGTTTAGGGCTGAAAATTTCGTCCTCCCCTACTATAAATAAGGGTGAGACCCTCGTCAAAGAAAAAAAACACGGGAAAAGACACGGGAAGAGAATCAACGCGAAATTTCTCGACCCGAGAATCGAAACACGAACACACAAACGCAAACCACTCTCCCGAGCGACGGATCAATTCTCTCTAGCCATCTTCGGAGAATCGAAACTGTGGACACTGCGAGGTCGGCGTGACGATCTAGACGATACCCAACACGACCGCGACCGACGACGCAATCGATGAGGAGCTGCCACTCGCTTCAAAGGTAATCTCTCACGGGTATGACCCGCCCTACGTGTCAACGTGATTAGAGTTTTCGATCCGAGCTGCGAAGGAATCCGGAAAAAATTTTATTCCGCACCGTATCCCGGGGCGTTGCGTCTCGGGTACAAACCGGGTACCTTTCCCAACAATTTGTACTTTGCGGGATATTTTACCGTTACCCAAAAACTCGGAGGGTAACAATAACAATGTGATGCTCTGAGCTTTTAAGTCGACGTGACCACCTTTTTTGGGTTGTAATATGAATATGGAAGATTATAAGTTCGAAAGAGTAAAATCATGCTCGTGTAACGTGTTAAATCGAGGGACCAAAAACGCCCAAAATCGGTAACATTGGTAACTGAAACTGTAACTCGAAAAAATGAGAGACCAAAAATTGCTCATAAGGCAAACATGGGGGACCAAATTAAATCGTTGTCAAACGTTACACTTACTCAGCGCAGGGAGAGACTCACGACAAGGACACATTTAAATATATATAATTATTCATATTATAAAATAGGAAGGGATATTATGAAATAATAATATGTTGATGTTTTAATGTTGATAAAATTAGGTTTATTAAATGTTGTAAAAATTAGTTGATTGTTCATGAGATGAGATAAGATGTATTTAATGTTGTAAATGTTAGATGAAATAATAAAAAAATTTCTATTATAAATAGACCCATGTATTTGTATTGAATCCTATCGAAAACATCAATAATACTCTCTCTACAATTCCAGTGTTTATATTTTCTGTTGTTGTCCAATTATAATAGTTTTATAAGTACATGATTTTTGGTCCTATATATAACCCAGCAAGATCATCAATCTTATTCTTTACGAAATTAAATATTATGTTGAAACCTTCTTTCTGCCACCAATGATAATGGAAGCCGAATATTTAATTTAACATGACCATAAATAGAATGCGAAAACCGTACATAATATAATCAGCCATGGCGTCACGGATGATGCAATCGTGCAAAACATTAGAATAACAATATTTCATCGTAAACTATCATGATCATGGATGGGTATTTACATCAATTTTAGGTCTTAGAAAGTAGAAAGAGATCTCATCGTAAGCTATCATGATCATGGATGGGTATTTACATCAATTTTAGGTCTTAGAAAGTAGAAAGAGATCTCATTTAGTTTTGTAAATTGATAAAACTCAATTAAATGCACCAACTCATATTGCTCATTTGATTATCATTAAATTATCTCGTGTTTGTTATATGTGTATAGTCATACGTACATTGTATGGTTATACAGGTCTAATATGAGTCGTTTATAATATGTGTAATACCCACCCGAGGTGTACCACAGGTCACACATATTAAAGCCGTGTAAAATTGATATTAATCAATTTTTTTTTAGACTTCTACTTAGCCCATCATGCATGTGATTTCTTGATGGTTAAAGTGGCCAGCGACGAGGTTCTCTGTCTCTCTCTATGACCACAAGCATGCTTCTTTTTTTTCTTTCTTTCGACGCTTTAACTTAGCTGTGCGGAGTGTTTTAGTCCTTTGAGGCTTTAGTTAGGTTAAGTCCCTCACGTCATAATAGCCATTGTCTGCTCCATCCAAACGCTTTCTTGCTCGTGAGAGAACTGATTCAAAGGACAAATGAAAGAGACAATTCATAACCATCCATCCATAGATTATGCGAATGCTTTCACCTTTTCCCTTGCTGATTTTACCTTCTTCACTCGTACAATTCCATCTCATGTCGTGACAAACTTTTCGACTCCTTTTTCCTCAAAATACTCGAACAAAGTTTCATGTACAACCATTCATGAGACTTGCATACAAATATATATATATATATATATATTATATATATATATATATGGGATTCGAGTTATCTGATCATCAATCCAAAAAAAAAAAAAAAAAAAGATCACGAGGGTCTAATGTGGTGATTATTATTAACCATCATCCCATTTTCATTCTGCACCCAACTGATCTGCGGTGGTGACGGTCTGATTAATATATTAGGCATCTGCTGGAATCCTGATGATGCTGCAGCAGTAGCAAACAATTGAGGGTTTTGGTGATGATGATGATGGTTCGTTGCTTGCCACTGCTGTCGTTCATTTCTTGAAACCTCGTTTCCAATAGCGTTATTCATGTAATTGTTTGACGAAAATGGACTACTGACCTGTGATGTATAAATTCATTTCGACGGTCTCATTATGACGTAATAAATTCAAAACTCAATATGTAGAGAGAAATCACATAAATGATTATATATCCATATTTAAGGACATACCTGATGATGATGATGATTATACCCTAGTGAGATAAACCGAGGTGGATTATCGCACACTTGTGTCGTACAGATTTCATTCGGTTTTCCATAAAATTCAAACCGCTGACTTGGTCTACACGAACCGGGAGAATTAAGTTGCTGCTGGAAGCTGAGCTGTAATAGTAACATGTCGTAAGAGGAAAGAGTGTAATGAAACAAAGTTGTATTCGAATGTTCATGCATACAATAGTTGTACCTCAGGCCTGCTACTCGCATTTTGGCGGCTGTAATCGATGATTTCAAAATGTTTCAAAGAACGATCGCGTTGCTCGAATCCAACCGTTTGCTTTGATGCTGAGGAACTGCCCAAGCTCAGGTCAAGATTATGTTCTGATGTTGTAGTAGTGTTGTTGGAAGACTCTGATACATAATTAATTAATGAATGGAGTTGTTGCATATTATTATTGTAGTAATTAATAATCTTTGCTTCCAACATGCGGCGGTGGTGGTGAAAAGTGATACACACATTATAAATGTATAAGAAGAGTGCAGATGGAAAAATGTACCTGCGGATTTTAATTCATCTTCATAAGTGCTGGCATCGAAATTGGTTACAGCTTCCTTTCCATTGCATTTTATGGCTGCTTTATCATAAGCCCTATGAATAAATCAAATTTCAGATCCCACGATATAATCAGACCATTGGAAGACTTCGAAAAAAGAAAAAAAAAATGCTGACCTTGCTGCCTCGACTTCGGTATCAAAAAGCCCCAAATAAACATATCTGTTGCAAAAAAAGAAAGAAAAAGAAATCGATTACGAAATCCATTAAAATCCCCTACAAGTGAAAGTATCACAAGATGCTCTTCAAAGACAAGCTTTACATCCTCCAACCAATGCTGAAATAACATCCCATTACTTCTCAAAAATTGTGTTGTGTGTGTGTGTGTATGTATACCCTATTTAACCGTGTCATAGTTATTAGCATTAAAGCTGCACCTGCAACTGCATGCATATTTTAAATGCAGATATACGGAAGACAAATAATAAAAATTTAGATTGAATGAATTTTTTTTTACTTTTTGCCTAAAAACTGGCCCATCCGAGCTTCCCATCTGCCACATTTGTGCAAGGTGACGCCTCTATACTTTGAGCTCCCCCTTGGGAAACCTGTGCTTTGTCGTCGAAGTACGTGTACGAACTCCTCCTTTGTTAGATTGCTCATCTGCTAGTTAATTATAAAATTTTAATTAATGCTATTCTCATCAGACATACATATATATATATATATAATATATATATATATATATGCATGCGTAGTACATTATTGTGAGCGTTTTGTTATGGTGGTGTGTGGGCTACTTCTAATCAGAGAATAATTCTCTAAATTTACATACAACTACTGTTGAAGATAAGGCAAAGTACTGTGAGAGATAAGATCAAACGTGTTGCAACGAGACAGACAGAAAAGCAAAACCACATCTCTATCTCTCTCTCGCTGCAATTGTAATGATCAATTGATGATCATCATCAAGACAAGAACAACAACAGCAACCCTTTTTTTTGTGAAGTGACATACCTGCTTTAAGTCGTCTTCGTAATCTTCTAGATTGAAGTTTATGTCCGCTTCAACGCCACGGAACTTTATAGCTGCTCTATCATATGCACTGCAATGCAAATATATATATATATATATACAAACAGCTTTAATCAGTCTCGATTGTCCTTCTAAGGTTGTAACAAAAGATGGACTTACCGTGCAGCCGCGTCGGCTGTATCAAATCCCCCTGCAAGTATAGTTTCCATGTGAACATCTTGTAAATGAATCGACGAAAGACGGAGAGAGAAAGAGAGAGAGAGAAGAAAAGGTTAAAACAAACCTAAATAAACTTGTTTCCCGCAATCCCTACAAAATGTATATACATACACATATATACATGAAAGAGCTCCATTGCATGAGATTTTTTAGGCAAGAAGTCACAAGCTTAAAAATAGTAATTATCGATATGATGATATTACCATATGTGTGACTCCCAGCGACCAGTTCTTCGGTAAAAAGTAACACCCCTATACTGCGAACTCCTGGATCTGGGCCCACGGCGGCTCTTCTTCATGGGCTGCGCCGCGGTCTCCTCCGGCGGTTTCCTCCCCAAGAATCCTCCGGAGCCGTCGAATTGCGTCCCCAAAGGCTCGCAGAACTTAACCCCAGCCCAGTGAGCCCTCGGAAAGTCACTGACCGCTTCACCACCTCTCTCACCCACAGGAAAAAACTGCCTCGTCACCGGGGTTTGATTATCTTCGTATTCCGGGTCGTTATTACCTTCATCGTCGTCGCCACAGGCCACCGAGAAGCCGGAGGATTTCGTTCTCTCAGTCGTAAAATCTTCTTCTTGTCCGCGTTCTTCTTCAGCTTCCGATGCGTAGTCTTCCAAGGCAAGAGCCGATGAGCTTGAATTGGAGGAGTTGACCCTTTTGCCCTTGTCGTCGGAGTCAGATTCGAGGACGGGCCTCGCTTGATCTGGCGAATCGTTGAGATCCCACATTTCCTACAACCTTTTCAACTCTCGAGAGAATAAGAAAAAAAAAAGATGGGATAACAAAAGAAGCGTCTGTTGATCTCAAGCAGGTCTGAAGGGAAATAGAGAGAGAGAAATCTGATCAGTGAAGTCTAATTGTTACAGTAGAATGGAGAATAGAGAGATATTGTTGGTATGGTGGCTACAAATAAAATAAAAAACAATAGTGCTTCTTCATCGATGGAAAGGAAAGGCACAACACATAAAGAACCTAGGAACATAGAGTTGTAGGAAACGAGATATCTTTCAAGAAAGGGAAGAAGGTGCAAGAAGGAAAATATCCCATTTTACAACTCATAATCCTCGATCCTAGCTAGATTTCTAAGCTAGTTGGGCCAACCTCAAAATATATTTATAGGTGAGGTGAGGTTGCTTTCGTTCTTTTCTTTTCTTCTCCTGTGTGTAAGAATAGTTTTCATTTATAAGCAACTTGCCGCTCTACCCACTGTGATTGTGTTGTGGGGATGTGTTTTTTTAAGAACCTAGAGAGATGGAGAGAGAGGGAGATGGGGTTTTTTCTACTTTCAAGTTCTGTGTGCAGTCAAGTCATAAATAATTTGAGGGATGGTTTTCTAAATCTCTTTCCATTTATGTACGTGAATAATGTGAATAAAATGTGCTTGTGTACCGTTCAAAAAAAAAAAGTGCTTGTGTCGTGTTAGATTTCCTTTTTCTTTTTCATTTCTTTCAAATACCATTTCCTATGCATTACATGTTATTCTCATTACTAGGTTTGCTTTCGTCTGACCACAAAGCTCTCTCTCTCACTATTTCTTGGTGTATTTTTGGAACCGTAAAAGAAATTAATTTTTTTAACTATTGGGTTGTTGTGGCAAGTGTAATATTCAAGTTAGTGCAAGAATAGCAATTATACTTTTTGTATGATGTATATTGTTAGCAGTTTTATTCTTTTTGTTCTGGAGACGGATGGTATCCCCTCGATAAGCTATGGATTTGCGTCAAACATTCATGGGATGAGACTAGATTCGCTGGTTTTACGGCACACATTCTTGGAATGATAGTAGATTCACCAGGACTATCTGAGCATGTCTGAAACCCACCTAACACGTTATTCAAAGTCGCAAATGGATTCAAACACGAAATCTCTTGGTTGAAATTCTACATGCATATCCACTAGGTCACCATTTGGGGACCTTAGCGGTTTTAATTAGACCATTTGAAACTCAAAACTAATTGTCAAACTCTAAATGCAATAAGTTTTCACGAACCACTAAACTCATTCTCAAATTGGAAAGAATATTCTTGGATTATTCTCTTCAACACCAATATTTTTACAACTTATTAATACCCTCCATGTAATTTAAAACTTCACAATCTGACCACGATATTATTCTAAATTCGATTAAGAAAGTTAAATTATTATTTGTACATATAAAAAACTATCCAAAAAATATTTATTAAAAACACAGAGTTACACTACAAGAGGGGAAAATACATTGAGATGCACATAAAAAATAATTATTCGTACAAATTAAAGATAAGTAATTTCAAGTCTAGGATTTTTGCATCATCCACAAGTGATCAATTAGCACATGCCGAATTACAAATTTTAGTTTTTTTTTTTAAATTCTATAGTTGTGGTAAAAAAAATAACTAGCAATTAAATTAAACAAACTTAAAATAAGATATAAAAGATTACCACAAAGAGTAAATGTTATAATGGTTATTTATTTTGCCAATTTTCTAATCTCAATTATCTGTTCTTTTTTGTAGATAGGTGTTATTTTTTTTATCTCAACAACGAATAATTTTTTATTTCGTGATATCAGCAAGTAGGGTTGTACATGGTATTGGTTGAGGGAGCTCGTCCCTCACTATCGAGCCAAGTTCTTTGGAAAGATAATGAGCAACACTGTTAGCCCGCCTCTTAACAAAAGAGTAACTAATAAAGTGAAAATAAAGAGCCCAACATTGGCCAACACCTTCTCAAACCCCCCCTGTGGAAGCACTGCATGGATATTTTTGAGCCAGTCCTCGGCTGAATTTCGCCATAGTTTAAGAGTTGCGATAGAAACATCCGAGCACCTCCAGAATTCCTTAGCTCTTGTACAGGAAACCACTGCATGTCGATCAGCTTCCTCATCTGCACTACATGTACTGCAGATTGGAGATTGATGCACTTACGATGGAACAAATTTGCTACAGTAGGGAGGGTGATTTTGCCGAGTCTCCATGCAAAATTCTTGACTCATGGCGTAATATTAGAATCCCAGATGAACCTCCATGAACTTCCAGCTCCACTATTGTAGAGGGAAGATCTCTCCGCGCACTTTCCCTAGCCAACCAGTATGCGGATTTAACCGAGAAAATGCCAGATTTCGTGAAGTGTCATATCAACCGGTCGTGTTTGGAGTTTCAAGAAGGAGAGAGAACAAAAACATTTTAAATTTGTGTTTGGAGTACATGTTGGATGTTTTTACTCTATTTTTTATGTTTGGAAATATATACTTATATTCTTATAAAAATAATTGGGTTGAATGAAGAGTTTTAGTACATTAAATGTCTTCATTTTTTTTTCCCGGTGTATAACAATGAAAAAATAAGCTCATCAAAATCGTACGTTAGAACGAAAAGCATAGCAAATAAAAATGAATAAGGCAAAATAGTCTTCAATGCGTGTCTTTTAACTACATGAGCTTATTGAAATTGTAGTTATCACGAAAAATACAAGGGAAAGGAAAAGGGAATGAGAGAAACATAGACATAACATCTCTTTCTCACGCAACTCTCTAATGTTAACCAAATCGAAAAGCAATTCAATATCTCTCCTCGCTCTCTCCCACTAACGGACGTAGACACTACCAACACTTGACGGATGACTTATTACTCAATTATCATATTTTAGAGACACACTCATTAATTATCATTTCATTTTCATTCAATCCAACGTCAACACCCTACCTTAGCTATGACTTTTTCAACTATCTTTAAAAAACAAATCTTGCATCATTTGATTTTTCCTTAACGGGTAAATTCACTTTCAGTAACCTTTTAAGTTTCAACTTCCTGATCAGTACTCATTCAAGTATTTCTTCATGTTCAGTACTCATTTGCGAAAAATTGTGTGTTTAATATCACCAAACATTGAAAAGACAAAAATAACCCTTCTTTACAGATTCAGTTATACCAACTGCTGTCATTATTATACTAATATATTCAATTATTATATCAGCTGTTATCACTGCTATACCAAGTCAAATTTAAGAGTATTATATCACTATTATACCAAGTGTTCCCATTATTATACCAATATATTCAATTATTATACCTACTGTTATCACTGCTATACCAAGTCATATTTAAGAGTATTATATCACTATTATACCAAGTGTTCCCATTATTATACCAATATATTCAATTATTATACCTACTGTTATCACTGCTATACCAAGTCATATTTAAGAGTATTATATCACTATTATACCAAGTGTTCCCATTATTATACCAATATATTCAATTATTATACCTACTGTTATCACTGCTATACCAAGTCATATTTAAGAGTATTATATCACTATTATACCAAGTGTTCTCATTATTATACCAATATATTCAATTATTATACCTACTGTTATCACTGATATACCAAGTCATATTTAAGAGTATTATATCACTATTATACCAAGTGTTCTCATTATTATACCAATATGTTCAATTATTATACCAA
This sequence comes from Linderniella brevidens, assembly GCA_004919715.1. Classification (NCBI taxonomy): domain Eukaryota; kingdom Viridiplantae; phylum Streptophyta; class Magnoliopsida; order Lamiales; family Linderniaceae; genus Linderniella; species Linderniella brevidens. The sequence continues at coordinate 8,052,937 of SWDC01000148.1, forward strand.
ATGTTATCACTGTAATACCAAAAGTAATGTTATTATAATATCCAATTTGTTTGGTATACATTCGAATTATTGGTAGAATAATCAATTTTATTGGTAGAATAATTAATTTTATTGGTATAATAGCGGTTTTGTTGGTATAATAATCGTGTTTTGTGGTATAATACGCAAAAAACATTATTTTTGGTATAACAATGATAACGGTTAGTATAATAATTGAATATATTGGTATAATAATGAGAATAATTGGTATAATAGTGATAACAGTTGGTATAAAATTGATAACAGTTGGTATAATATTCTTAAATTTGAATTGGTATAAAACTGAAGAGAATTGAAATAATATTTATGTATGAAGAAAGGTTATTTTTGTCTTTTTAACGTTTTTTAGGTACCAAACACAATTTTTTTTTCAGCTGGGTACCTAACAGGAAGAAATAATTCGAAGGATATTTCAGATGAAGTTGAAACTTCAAGGGGTACTGAAAGGGAATTTACCGTTTTTTAAATACTTGTCTGCATAACTTACTTTTTAGAATGCTTGTAAGTGAATATTCCGTTGGCCGAATGAGTCGATGTGAACTACGAGCTCATGCCTTTTCTTTGTCTTTTTCTTTTTGTGATTTTGATAATATACGAAATGGTCGGGTTCTATTCATTTTATTTCATTGATATATGCTATTATATTTATTTATATATAATTAGATTTGAAAAAAAAGAGTAAACTTTGTAACATAAACCGTATAGATTATGGATGTTACTTCAAAAAAATATATTATTAGATCCAAAATATTATAAATTTGGATCACTAATTCTATTGATTATTTTTTTTGAATCAAAATTTGGTCAATAATTTGAGAAAATTATAAGATTAGGTCACTAAGTATACATGTTTTCGTTTTTGGGTCAGTATGTTATGTAATTGCAAAAGTAGGTCACTAACTTTATATGTGAAAACAATTTTGGGTCATGTTTCCAATTTTAGGTCACTTAGTATATATTTTTTGATTTTGAGTCATTATGTATACAATTTTCAATTTCAGATCACTCATTTGGTAACTAACTTTGTATACATAGTGACCCAAAAATAAAACATGTATACTTAATGACCCAAAATTGAAAAATATATATTTAGTCATCTAAAATTGAAAACATGACCCAAAATTGTTTTGACATACAAAGTTACTGAGTTAATTTTGCAATTATCAAACATAGTGACCAAAAAACAAAAACATGTATACTTAGTGACCTAATCTTATAATTTTGCATTAATTATTTTATATCTCAGGAAGAAATTTTGATTTTTGATGCTTTATTCGGTAAAGTAATCCTGATAACCATCTTTCAATTTTCTGACTTATTTCATTGAAAAAATAATAAACTTTATTCCGAGATATCAAACTTAGTGATATATTTTTTTAATTATAAAATATAATGATTCAAAAGTAGATTTTTTTTTCAAAACGATAGCTTTATTAAAAAAATTACGATGGACTAAAGAGGCCAAGAAATTCCTTTGTTAACATCGATCATCCAAAGTGAACAAAGCTCTCTAGAGAGAAACATCCAACACACCCGAAAAAGGAAAAAGATAAAAGCCAAACGAAAACAAGATTAATAGTCGTAACAAAGAACATACTATAGATTAGCGGAACACTCTATCAATGATTATTAAGCTCAGATCTAAACACTCTTCACTTTCATCTGTCTTCAACTTTGAGAACTTGTCTTCTTTGGCACAGGAACCCTCATAGGGGGAAAAAACTCCTACAACGGGAGATTCAAACTCCCAGTTGGGAAGACTCGAACAAACACGCTAGTGAACACAAACAGGAAAAAAAACAAGCATAAAAAAGAAAGCAGTAACACCCGTGGATGAAGAAGAAAAAACAAAGAGAAGAAAGAGGGATCATGAGACCCCCGGAACCTCCATTAATGGAGCAAGGTGAAGGCCTAGGGTTTCTAAGATTTGAAATTTTTAGAAACTGGCCGACCGGTTTTCTAATTTGGATTAATTAAATCTACCTCATGGTCATATTTTAGATGGGGGATTAACATATATATCCTTTTAAATGAGATTTACAAAAATGGGCAATGCGTGTAATTTCTACAAAATTAGGAATAATTTTTTTATATTTTATTTTATAATTATTTATTGGTAGTATATTTTCAATTTATTTTTATTTAAATTTTTTATATAAATGATAAGGGTGTTCATAGTTCGATTATTCGACACCGAACCGAAACAAAACAAAAATTCGGTTCATATTGAATATCAAATCGAATTTTTCAGGTCGGTATCCGGTTTCTAATTTTTTTATACTAGATTTTTTTATTAGCATGCGCCAATGTGGAACCACGCCCGATATAAGATTATTTTTCGATCACCTTATATTTTATCTAATTATTAATTTTATGGTTCTATCCCGATTTCATCGATTCGAGGAAAAAAACTCTGGCCCTGGTTACATTGTTATTTCATCGATCTCAAATCGATTGTGAAAATGTCCGATTCTAGACCCATTCCGCCAAGAATCGATCTATTTTTTTGGGCTATCGGATCGGTTCCGGTTCTTGAACCATTTACGAAAATGATGTTGATGTCATGGTTCCATCAACACCAACCGGAAAACCCCGAAAAAACATTTCATCAGGAAATAAATTCAAGTGGTGATTACCCTGATTGTTGTTTTTCCAATTTTTAAACTCTTGCTTTCATTTTGTGTGAATAGTGTGTTCGCCATCTTTTTCGTTTATATGGATCGTATATTTTATTTTCTATTTTATTTTTGTCTTTAATTTGTGCATGTTATATAATTAACAAAAAAAGAAAATAAAATAAAAGGATGTCTACTTTATAATAAATTTTTGGGCATAATATTCTCCGAAAAGTTAAACGTTAAAATCCGGAAAAAAAAATTGCACGTCTATTCTAGGCTTATCACCGGTTGAAAACATTTCAAATTGATGTGAAATTGGTCTGTCAATAAGTTATTTAATGAATTAAAAAACATTGGTAAACTAACTACAATCGATAATTGCCATGAATATTGCAATAACTCCCACGTTCTATTAAATATCTTAAATAAAACTAATATCATTATGTTTTTTTATATTAAAGCACACACCTCCTGTGTGCGAAAAATACTAGTAATAAAATTATAGTTGATCGGATGCCTATTTCGTAATTAACACATGTTTTACGCTTGGCTCAACCCACGACTGGTGGCTACACGACACGTGTCATAAAAATCGTCGAGGGACGAGCGGTAGTTATGGAGAAAACTGATTTTTGACGTTTTTGTTTCACAAATGGAAATTGGAATAAAGGACATTACTTCCAACGTAATGTTGTCCAATCGAACTTTTGGCCACATTTCTAACCAAAATTTGTTTTCATCATCAAACAAACCTTTACTTTTCTCCACGGAAATGACGATAATCTCCTCGCTGTTGTATCCCATCATATATACGTATTCTGATGAGTGAAAATGTGTAACTATCAATTTTTGGTACTTTCTTTTTAATAATAATCAGACTTTACCATCTTAATCCTTCTCAAGATTTGCTTTTATTACATCCATTAACATCAATAGGCATTTGTAAATTGTAATAGTGAAGCTTTGCTTTCGATTGACATCAATATACTACAGCGAAATATACATTTATTGAGGCATTTGTCCAACAGTGACAGTAATTGTTAACCCGACCCATTATAATTTGCTTAATCCGATACTTGACCCGATTCACAGGATATTATCACGTGATATTTAATTCAGTTATACATCTATAACAAATTAATAGAAGCATGCTCTCAAATATTTGTCGAACGTTGGTTGAAGAGTTGAATCACCTCGTAAATAAATACAGAAAAACATAGCAATAATTTCATAAAAGTTAGCATCAAACAATTCAAAGGCAACGATATATATATATATAGATATAAAATTCATTATTAATTTATCATTATGATTTTATTTTATCCACTATATATAGGCACCTGACAAAAATGTAGACTGGAAATGATCCATTTAAATATATTATGCATCATCGGAAATTTAAGAAAATAAGATCACAAATCAGTACGAAACGAATATAGCCGATATCATTAGTCAGTTACATTATAAAATCTAAAAACCTTAATGCTTTGCTAACATCTCTTTCAACTACCTTAATTTCATATAGTTCGATAAAACCTATTTGAATATAAGAAATGCAGACATCGGATACGCAACACCATATCAAATTTGATTGCGGTTTTTTCATTTAGTACAATAATAAATAGATTCGAAAGATCTGACGCTTTTTTTATTCGACCTTATTGTGCGATAACATCACTGGTGACATCACACAACAATATAGTTTTAAGATGCAGATTACAAGTTCAACTAAAATATAAACAAATTCATAATTTAGCCATCATATTACAGAAATAACATAAGAAACGGGTCCCCAATTCCATTGAATATTCTCAGCGGAACAAATAATACAATTGCCACCTCATAACATAATTAAAACGTTATCATTATATTAGATAAAATTCCTGTTTTGAGATGGATACATCTAAAAAGATATTCCCAATCGAGATAATTTTAACAAAGTTTTCAAATGCTATTACAGTATTAATATATTATATTTGAAACCATCAAAATTTCTTAATTACAAGAGTTATTAATTAATCGATAAATTAAAAATTAATAATTTATATATTAATTTAGAATGAAATGTTCAATTTTCAAGCACGTACCAAATTTCCGCTTAATTATCATATCACATGCATATATAAAATAAATGACTTAATTTGAGAAAATCATTCAATCTCCTACCTTATTAGAGATTAGATTCAAAGTTCAAATTTATTGAAACAAAAAACAAAAGACAATTATTTTTCAAGAAGCCTTAATAAAAAATATGAGAAATTTCGGTAGGTAACCTTGCGTTTAATGCATTTTTAAATGGTATCCAAATTATTTTTCAGTTTCAGTAGGTACTTTACTTTTTGAGGCTTTTCCATCTGGTGCCCAAACATTTTCAATTCCGGTAGTTACCTCGATAAGTCTTTTCCGTTTGGTGTCCAAATAAATTGAGCAGAAACTATGTGGTAGTCACGCTTTATATACAGTATAGATTGTAGTAGAAAAGTCATTATATGTCATTGTAGATCACCATATAAATCATGAACCCCGCATAATAACTGCTCAATTTATTGAACACCAATTGGAAAGCCTTAAACGCATGAGTAACTATCGGAATTGATAATAGTTGGACACCAATTTGAAAAGCCTTAAACACATGGGTATCTACAAGGCTTAAAAATTAGTTAAAAGCATTAAAAACATGTGTACCTAGATCGAAAATGTTTGACTGTAAAAGTCTTACACAAAGAGTTACCAAACAAAATTTTCCTAAAAATATTATGTAGTATATCAGGAATTATTAATTTATATTTCATGCGAGACCTATAGAAATCATCAAAAATGTTTTATCTTATAATTTTAGCGAGTTTATTAATTTAGTACGTTATCGCCGAGTCGGAACCAGTAAAAAATTATTATCTTAGAGAGTTTATTAAATAATTGAGTATTATCGAGTTTCTACAATATATCATTTGAAGTAATGCCTAAGAGGAGCGGAGTAGGGTTAAAATAGTTATGCTTCTATTCCTTGTCAAGATCATTTGATGTTTGCTTGAAGAAAATGTGATAGAAAAACATATTATAAGTTATATCATGAAAACAGAAAAATATTTTGATTTATCAATTTTAATTTTGAAAAATGTTTTTAGGTTTATTATCTCGCGAGATTAAGAATTCGTTTTGTCTGTTTGTCTCACCAAAATATAAAAGATTGTAAAGTAAAGTGAGACAGAAGTTTTAATAGATGTTGTATCTACGATGAAATCCTTAGGGATTTACTCATCTGCTTGAGGTTTGTTCATCAAGTATTTTATCAAATCTTAGTTGGTTACAAGTGTCAGATAGTAATGTTTTGGTAATTGCGCAAAGAATCAGAGCATGTTGAGGACCGGAGCTGACATAGCAGTACTCAGAAGACTTGAAGAGAGAGTATGAAGAAAGAAGTCATAGGACCAAATGGACAACATGGGACACGGGCATTAAATGCAAGGCTGCAGCGGCAACATATGTTGATCAGAGCTAATTACTTGAAGTGGTAAAAGCAGTATTCTGATGAACAAAGAGTACCGAGGTCAACAATCCCTAAAAGAGGAAAGAATTCAATACGGCTGTAGACGAGTTCAAACGTTCAAATGCAACGACTACTTCTAGAGTGAAGACTGTAAAAGGCCAAAGAGTTCAAGAAGCTAAATACACAGACGAGAATTGGCTACGAACAACTAAGAGTGAACTTTATTGATTTGAGTGATTATCTCATTTGTAAACAACTGACTTTAAAAAGCAATTGCGAGTGCGAAACAATGTGAACAATGGACTATGAAAAGCTGTTGTAGTAAAAGATAGCTAGAGGTAGTTAGGGTAGTACTTGTGAAAAGTAGCCCAAACTTCTAGTGATACATTCCTTGCGGGGAAGAAGGAGAGATGTAGGAGTTTTCTAACTCTGAACTTCCATAAACAAAGTCTTGTGTGCAAACAAACTCACTTGCACAAATACACAAATAAGTACTGAGCATTGTAACTTCCGTAACACTGTAATGCGAGTGAGAGCAAAGCACAAAAATAATACCGGAAACAACTGAGTACTGCCCAAGTGCTCAAGTACTTAACAAAAATCAGTACGCAACCTCAGAAAAGGAAGAAAATTCATAAGTTTTTATTTACCCATCTCTAACACCGGTCTTCGATCCTAACAAGTGGTATCAGAGCGGGTTCTCTCAATCGCATCTCAAGATGAGTACTTATAGCAAGATGCCAATTTGCAGCCGGGAGAATTTCTTTAGTAGAAGATACAAATGGAAACCTATTTGCTCATAATGAAGATACGTGAGACATAGCGCAGACGAACCACCGAAGCTCTTGAAAATCAACCCTGCTCAGGCGACCGATCTCACACAACTACAAGAAATTCCAAAGACTTAAAGCGAATGAACAGACGTGGAGAAGAAGCTGATGAACTTGGACAAGATTGCCAAGGACACGCTCTTTAAGACACTGGATACTGGAATGCCGATGAGGGAAATGAAAGGTCTAAGCAAGCTGCAACTGCACGATCTGTTCGCTGACCTCAAGGCATACGAGTTTGAGTTTCAAACTTGCATGGAAGAATCGGTCCCCGTGCAACCAGCGAAGGCACTTGCTCCTGCTGAGAGCACATCAAAGTCCGCTTAGGACATGAGCGAAGATCTGATGGCACTCGTCATCAAGAAGTTTGGGCGTTTCATGAAAAGAAGCCAACCCACCAACTTCCCAAAGTCGAGTAAGAAAAATTACTCAGATGAGTATAACGCCTGTTTTAATTGTGGCAGGAGACGACATTTCATTGCTGATTGCAAAAACCCTAGGAAAGACTGGAGCAAGGAGGTGAACAAGAAGAAGTTCACCAAGAAGGTTAAAGTCCCCGTGGCCAAAGATTGCATACTGAAGTGGGCGGAAACTGACTCAAAAGAGTTGGAGTTAGAGAATGAGTCACCAAGTGATGATTAAATTGCGTGTCTCATGGAAAATCTCAACGATAAGGTATTTGACTTTTCCCATCCCGACTTCTCTCATGAAGATCTTGTACAAGCCCTTACAGGCCACAAGCCACCAAGGACTATCAAAATTAATCTTGTAGATTAAGTCTAAGGGTCATAAAATAGTACCCGAGACTTTACAGGCCACAAAGCTTGAAACCTCGCCAGGCCACATGCCGAGGTTGATACATTGAGGACTGAAAATGAGGACCTAAAGCAGGATACCGAAAACATGAAGTCCAAGATTACAGAACTTGACGAAGTTATCTAATCTTGGACAAAGTCCTAAAGAAAGCTTAACACCAATGATAGAACGAGACTAGGATGCACATATAACATGTAGAGTTCAATACCCCTTTCCACGAACCAAATAAAGTTCGTGAAGTCCACTAAATCAGTGGAAATTCCTAAAATTCAGTACTTCCTAACATGTAGAGTTCGGTATTTTTTTTAAAACAGAGAAATACTTCCTCGAAGCGTTGCCTAAGAACAGAGAAAAATCTATTTAGTGCAATTCTGGTACCAATGTTAGGCAGAGCAAAGTATACTCTCGTAGTCATTGAGATTATTTGAGACATACTTGGATGATCTTCTTAAGAAGTAAAGATCAAACAAGCCAAACTCTAATAAAATTATTTAAAAGAATACAAAATGAACGGAATTCTAAAACTAAGATAATTAGAAGTGATAAGGGTATCGTTTTAAATATTGTACTTAACATCTATCTTGAGAACCATGTCATACGCCATTAGTTGTCTCCTGCCAGGACACCAAAGCAGAACGGAGTAGTGGAGCGTATGAATTTCACGTTAAAGGAAGTTGTTCGGACCATGCTTGCCGAAGTCAATATTTCTCAGAAATTTTGTGCAGAAGCTATCAACACGACATGATAGAAGCTATCTTCGCCAACATTGGATACGTTGGTGATATCATAGGGTGATCTGAGGACGTTGAATTGATCGTCGTCCTTGACGAACTCAAACGTGGTCGACAAATAGTTATCTATTTCTACGAACGAGTTTTGCATTTTCTCGAGTTAATGAGGTTGTGGTAGGAGGCTAAGTATCGACCACTCCCACCACCAGTACCGCCACTACTAGAAGTAGTAGAGGATGACCTCGATCGAGTTGGGTCTTGGCCAACATCAGTCTTATACTATCTAAATATTGCCTTTAGAGAGTTATACTCTTTATTCCTTACTTGAAGATGATAGTTCTCGGGGATGGCACGAGAATAAGCCGCAATGAACTGGTAGTATAGTGGCAAAAAAACTATATGTCCCCTCTAGGTGCATTCTGGGGTCCAATATATTCGTTATGGTGAAGATATCGGGTAATTTCCAAAAGTATTTCATCCATTTAACCTTCATGGCTAATACGGCTGCGCCCGCAAACTCATCCTCCAAAAAAAGCATTTAAAAATGCATGCGACATTAACGCAATGATCTAAAGCTAAGATTGATGCCGGGTAACATGTTCCCGGCATCTTCTTCGTGGCATCGTGAAATACTTGAAGTATTTCTCATATGTTGTTGCACACGTCCCACATTGAAGGATTATTGTTACGCCAAATTCGGCGTTATCGTTGTAGAAATCGCAAAAGGCATGGCGATATTCGTACGACGTACCCAACATCTTGCAGGTGGAATTCCACATGGATACATCTAAGGCAAACGTTTTGGGCGTGATGCCACACTTCTACAATGACGCTTCCACTTCTTCAGTACAGAATAGTGTCGCATCATGTAACTTATTGCCCTTCGTATTGGCATATCGTGTGCTTTTAGATGTGTGAGTGCGTCTGAACACATATGTTAAGTATGTGACAGAAGCATAGAACATGGAAGAATCGAACGCCAAATGACGTTCGACAATATTTAATTAAATCATTAACGCTCACGGTATTAACGCTAGCGGATACCGAAAAAATCTTCTCGAGTATCCTATATTCCGCTAAGATATTCTTATTGTTGGATGCGATGTTTTGAGCTGTGTGTGCTGTGTCAAATTACCTATAGGGAATTAAGCATTTTTGTATTGTCCAAGAGTCATCAATCCAATGACATGTAACGCATATGTAATTATGATCTTACCAGTGATCGCTCCATATATCGGAGGCAATGGACACTTTACACTCTAAATTTCCTAATTGATCTATTAACTCGCGTTTATACGCGAGTACCGTCTTCCTAATGTCTCGCGTAAGAGTTCTACGTGAAACTTTTTTCCCTTGAGGGTTATACAACTTTCTGATCCACTCTTCGAAGACTGGATCATCGGCAAACCGAAAGGGAAGATGTTTCGCGCAAACAAATTCACAAGTTGTTTCACGTGACGTCTTTGTCGTAGATTAACAAAGACGTCGGACTCGCACTGGGTCCTTGTCCGGTAGCGGATAAACCCGTACCCGTAGCCCGGTGCATTTGGCTTTGACTTTGACTAATTCCTATCTTAGTTGGATGTTTTGACCGCATATGGCCGGTGAAATTGCCAAATCGGCCACCCTTCTTAAAGGGATACTCTTTACCACAATAATTACATATAACTATAAAAAATCTTTAGTTTCGGTCGGTACCTTCTTAACGTGTACAACGAAAATATCCGAGCGTAGCGCAACTGCTGCGGCGGTGCATGCTTGGTTCTCGCTCGGCGTCGACCTCGGGACCTCGTGCTCCTGTTGCGTGTTATCCTCCGTTCCATCCATGTTCGAGCCAAGGACGTCACTAAGATCGAGAAAAATTTCGGGGAGTCAACATTTTGGTAGTTATCTTGGAATGAAATACCAACAATATGTTTTCCTCTCGATCTTGATCCTCGACGACGGCTATCCATTCGTAAAATAAAATATCAGAAAAAACCATTCGATAAAATGTGTGTAAATTTACGAGAACGAGGTGTGTAAAATTCGTAGCGCCGTGTAGTAGAGCCGGAGATTGAGGAGTGTAAAAGAGCCGAGGCGAGGATTGAGGGAGTAGTATTTTAATTAGATATTTTTAATTCGTGGAGCGGAGAGATTGAGGATTGACAGTGAATAATGGAGAGAGAGATTGAATTGAGTTGTAATTTTTTGAAGATGGGTGCAGTGGATAATTATCGATTTTAGGTGTATGTGGACGTTGGAACCGCCGATTGTCGGTAGAACCGTCGATTGCCGGTTGAACCGCCGGTTCCAACGGCTAGAATATATTTATTTATTATTATTTTTTAAACCCAACGACTAAATTAATTTTTTTAAAGGCAATGGCTACTGACACATGTCATAATTATTTTTCCAACGGATATATTAAATTTATTAAATATATATTATTTATATATTTAACGGAAACTGCTGGTTGAACCGCCAAACCGACGGTTTGCGGTTTGGTATTTTTCAAAACCGTCCGGAACGGGCAACCACGGCTCACGGTTCCAGTTGGTGGCCGGTCTGAAGAACTTAACCAACTTGACATGACTTATTGGATGACAGTTGGGTTGCTGCTTTGCAGAAAGAACTTAACCAATTTGACAAAAACGAAGCATGGACCGTTGGTTCCAGACCATCACAAACTGTGATTGGCACCAAATGGGTCTTCAAGAAGAAGGTTAATGAGGTCGGCTAGGTAATGAGGAACAAGGTGAGGCTAGTCGCACATGGGTTTAGGCAATAGGGAGAAATCGACTATGACGAAACATTCGCCTTGTAAGACTTGAGGCTATCATGATTTTTTCTTGCCTATGCCACATACAGAGACTTCAAGGTATATCAGATGGATGCAATGAGTGCATTTCTCAACGAGGTACTGAGCGAAGAAATGTACATGGCTCAACACCCTGGTTTTGAGCACCACAAAAGACCGGACCATGTCCATAAACTAAAGAAAGCACTCTACGGTCTCAAACAAATGCCTAGAGCTTGTTAAGACCCTGTCAGGATTCCTTTTTGACCACAGGTCACGGTAGGGTCAGTGGACAAGACCCTGTTCAGATTCACCAAAGGGGAACATCTCTTATTTGTTCAAATTTATGTGGATGACATAATATTTGGATCAACGGACCTGAAGCTCTACGAAAGAGTTTTGAAATTGATGTAAGAGAAGTTTGAGACATGCATGTTAGGAGAACTCAATTTCTTCTTAGGATTGCAAGTGAAGCAGGTGGATAGCGGGATTTTCATTAGCTATCCAAAATACACTTAGGACTTCCTTAAAAAGTTTGTCCTTGTTGGTTGCTCCCTTGCAGCAACCCCTATGAGCTCTACGACAAAATTGGACAAGGACGAAAAAAGCTCCTAAGGTAGAGACTTCAAAGTATTGAGGGTAGATTGAATCCCTACTCTACGTCACAAACATACCTGACATCATGTACAATGCTTGCCAATGCGCAAGATTCCAAGCAAATTCACGTCAGAGCCACTACATTGCGGCCAAGCGGATACTCGGGTACCTTAAGGGTACCACAAGTGTTGGTATCTGGTACCCGAAGGACTCATCCTTATCACTGTATGGATATAAAGATGCAGGTTACATTGGCTGCAAATTGGACAGGAAAGGCACCAACGACACTTGTCAATTTCTTGGAGACCGGCTAATTTCTTTGTTTAGCAAGAAGCAAACCTCAATAGCGACATCGATGACATAAGCTAACTACTTAGCTCCAGGAAGTTGTTGCTCGTTAATTCTCTGGATATAGCATAAACTAAAAGATTGTACGGTTCACGAGTTAAACATCCCATTTTCTGCGACAACACGAGCTCTATCGCTATATCGCAGAACTCGGTACTCAACTCAAGAACAAAGCTCATCGAAATAAGGCATCACTTCATTCGTGATCATGTGCTAAAGAAGGATGTTCGATTGGAACACGTGAGGATGGAAATACTTAGAAATATTTTAAGAAGATAGTTCAAAAGAAGAAGTGTCATCTGATGACAAAGTTCGTTTACAATAAATGGGCCAAAAAGCATTTTTAAGAAATAATCATCCATGGCACACAGAACCACCATGACCTCTGAAACTACATCATCTACGACCCCTAACCCCATGGAGTTCATGCGAGTCGCCATCAAAGTTGACATCATCGAACATTTTGAGTCCAAGGACAGCGAAGTTCGTTAAATGTCGCTATGCTCCATGGATTCAGGGTAACCAACGGTCCGTGATAGTGCCAAGTAAATTATCACAGACGACGTAAAGGATTTCTACACGTATGCGTTTCTACTCACTCTGGCGATAGTGGAGACGACCTTACGAGACCGCCACGTTGAAATAACGAAGGATCGGTTGATTTTCACGTTCGACGTCCCCACCAAATGACCAAAAAAGATCAAGGATGCCATTCAAGATGTCGGGGATGACCTTAAGGCCCATATTTCCCTGTCTGAAGACGGCTTCAAAGACTCTGGCAAGAATATGTTCCTGAAGCCCGCCATCCGTTTCCTTCATGATGTTGTGGCGAAGAGAGTACTGGGCAAGGCCGGTTCATTCGATATGCTAACGACGGAGAAAGTCGACGCCATGGTAGCAGTCCTAACCCACGGTGATGTCGATTGGGGGATAAATATCTTCGATGCAATCAAGAGCGTGGTGACTTAAAAGGAACCGAGTTTCCAAGAACTTCAGTCCTCAGCTTACTTGGCATGCTAACACTGAATTTCCTAGGCGACAAGGTCTTGGCTATGGCTAGAAAGAAAACAATGTCTGCCGAACGTATCATAGGACTGCATTTGGTCCCAACGTTAACAATACTCCCCTCCCCGGCCAATAGGGACAAAATGTCAAGCCCCAACCATTCCTACCGCAACGACTGAGGATGAGCCTAAGAAAAAGACGAAGGTTGTCGATGCCTCCGCCCCTGCCACCGACCCTCAGTCAATTGAAAAGGAGAAGGTTGAGAAGAAGATAGCCAAGGCGATGTCCCAACCCTTGGAACTAGTCCCCGAGAGAGGCATCATTTCGACGAGGACCAAATCTCCTTTGCAGCACTCCCCGCCACCACCTCCACCACCATCAAAGAAAAAGTTGAAGAAGGTGAGTGATTCGTCTGCTGCTGCTGCCGAGGTCGCCCCAAGTGGCGACAGGGCGACATTCCCGGTCCTGAGAGACATCTAGTCCCAGACTCTTTTATGTCTGGATGAAGTCTTCATGCCTAGAACTAGAGAAGACAAACAAGCAAGGACCTCTCCCTCAATCGAAAGTGAGACTGCCCCAAGGGGTTCCTGAAGCGGGTGTTGCACAAGTTGAATCCCATGTTGACGTCCAAGGACAGCCCGACTCAGGACTAACACCCTGTGTCGTTGAGGACTGTTCTCCTCGATATCGTGATTCCGGAGCCAGCTGATGTCCCAACCCTGAGAAAAGCCACAACAGATAAGGGGAAAGGACGAAGAAGCGCACCAACCCCACTCAAGCATCTTACCACGATGTGGTGATGCAAGCAATCAATGAGCAGATCGACGAGCTCATCACTGCATCCATCCAGGATTTAAAGAACTGGTGGGCAGTCCGCATAGGGACTCCATTGTCCAAGATCTCCAAGAAGACTGTTGGGAATGCCATGAAGACGGAGTCTCGTATGCTGCAACAACTTCAATTAGAGTGAATCCGGACTCTAATTTAGCCCCGAGAACTGTTGAACGTGCATCTTACATTAACATAGTTGGCCCAAATCCTTTAGAAAGAGAGGCCACCTTCGATGAAAACTCCAAGGAAGCTCGCCGCGAAGGAAAAGTCCTAAAGAGACTTCAGATGGAGAAGGCGAGATTGGAGTCAAGGATGAAGATGATAGGAACTGAGTTCCAACTGCGAGGACCATGGAGCTCCACCATCCTCAGAATGTTCTGGACCGGTCAGATTGGATCATCCCAGTCCCCGCACCCCAGTCCCATTATTCAGGATCTGATCACCTACATACCGCATTAGGCGAGTCGGCTGCAACAACCCCTTTAGCACCCATGCCGAGATCGCCTTGCCCTGCCAATAAAGCGGACCGACTTGCTCAAACTCCTCCGGAGGCTTCTGAGCAACTTCAGTCCCCACAGAGGACTCCTCGCTCACAATTGCAACAAAAAAAGTTGATCCAAACACCTGTTGCCGAGGAGACTGCGCCACCATTGCCCTCACCGCACGGAGCTCCCATATCCTCTCCGCAACCAGAGATCAACACTGGAGCATAGGAGCTTGAAGTTGTGCTGCTTGAAGAAGTCCATCTTGAAGAGGTCCACAACGTAGAGGCCGCTGTTAAGAAAGGCCCACTGGACCAATTCAAGAAAGTGAACAACCTCACGACGAGCAACACCAAGAACGCGCCATCACTCCTGCCCAACCCCATATCTCAAAATCATCCAAGTCCCGCAAGACATTCGAACTCAGTCATGGAGTGTCGTAAAGCATTGTATATGTTCGTAAGACCGATCGAAAACTCGAGAAGATCAAGTTTAAGCTCCACGATCTCTCTTCTGTAAAGAAAGACAAAGAAACTGCTCTGCAAAAGATAGATATGCTCGCTGCAGCGCAAGCAGAGCTCATCGCCGACCTCACCGACATCAAAGGCAGCCTGATCGACAAGATGGGCGTACTCTCAACCCAATTAGCTACTTTTGTTGAGCACCTAATGGCTCATGACTATGCTTGAGCTAGGATTGTCAAAAAGGGGAAGAGACGGTCGGTAGAAAACCACAAGTGCCTGATTTAGCGCCAACAACTGAATCAGTATTGGGTCCCTTAGTACCCGGACCAACACGGCCCAAGATCGGCACAAGGTTTACAAGTTCAAAGGTGGAATAGGGCTTATTTAACGTATATCTATTGATTAAGAATTTTTTTTGTTGGCAAACCGTTCTTTGGTTTTCTGAGTCGCGCCCATGCGTCTTGAGATAGAAGGAAAGTAGTGATGATCATCCAAAGATTCAACATCGGGACTATAGCTCTACTGTCACATGGACCCAGCTTCACGCAAAACAATGAAGCAAGACAAAAGGCTATGGCCTTTGTGATCCCTGACGAGCAGCTACCCGCAACAGGACCTATCACCCGTCCAGATGCACGGGCAGGACCACTAAGAAGAATCTACCCTACAAACTTTGTTGAGGGAGATTGAGTGCTACCATACCCCATGATCAACTCTCAGAACTGATCCGTCTACATGACGTGAAAACGATATCTTATGGGAAGGCTGTGAATCAAAAGTAGCTAGATAAGTTTGCGAAAAACAGTTCCAAGAAAAAGCGAGGATGTCTCGAAGATTTTTCCAATCACCAAAATGGAGGAAATTGTTGGATACTAATGTTTTGGTGATTGCGCAAAGGACCGGAGTATGGTGAGGACCGGAGCTAGCGTGACAATACTCAGAAGACTTGAAGAGAGACTACTGAAGTACAAAGTCCTAGGACCGGATGGTCGACATGGGACACGAGCATTAAATGCAAGGCTGCACCGGCAGCAGATGTTGACCAGAGCTAATTACTCGAAGTGGTAAAAGTGATATTATGATGAACAAAGAGTATAGAGGTCAACAGTCCCCAAAAGAGGAAAGAATTCAATGCGAATGCAGACAATTTCAAACGTTCAGATGTAACATCTACTTCTCGAGTGAAGACTATAAAAAGGCCGAAGAGTTCAAGAAGCTGAATACACAGACGAGAATTGACTACGAACAACTAAGAGCGAACACTTTGATTTGAGTGATCATCTCATTTGTAAACAACTAACTTTAAAAAGCAGTTGTAAGTGTGTTTGTGAGTGAAACATTGTAAACAACAGAGTGCAAAAAGTTGTTGCAGCAGAAGCTAGCTAGACATTGCTTGGATATTACTTGTGCAAAGTAGCCCAAAATTCTAATGATAACTTCCCTGTGAGGAAGAAATAGAGACTTAGGAGATTTCTAACTCTGAACTTCCATAAACAAAGTCTTTTGTGCAAACAAACTCACTTACCCACACACACCAATAAGTATTGACCGGTGGTAACTTCCACACCACTGTAACACGAGTGAGGGCAAAGCATAAATAGAGGACCAGAAGCAACTGAGTACATACCTAACTGCTCAAGTACTGAACAAAAACCAGTACTCAATCTCACGAAAGGAAGAATCCTAAGTGTTTATTCACCCCCACTCTAAACACTGGCCCCCAAACCTAACGACAAGAATGATTGATAGCACGTACACAACTGAAATAAGTCAAAAACTAGTCCGCGGCTAGTTAGCCTACACCCGAGTTTCATTCCATGCACCTCTAATGAAATCTCCACTTCCCATACTAGAATCGACTCGTTATCAAAGGGTCAATGAATTGGCCAATCTCTTCCCTGCCTCGTGTTTTTACACGTCTTAAAAGACATAATATATGTATGAAATGGGTGTCACTCGAAATGGACATCTTATCAAAATAAAGACAAGCAATTAGTTACTTTTAATTCCATACATCATGTACGAGAAAAGAGTTTAATTGATTTATCCAACACAAGATCAAATAATATGCATTCAAATAATCTCTTCATGATTCTTTCCAAAATAAAAAACATATTCCCGACGGATATCATATATTAAATATATACATAGGAGCTTATCATATATATATATATATATATATATATATATATAACACGAAAAGATATTTATAACACGCGAGACAGAGAAATTTATGATCATCATAACTATCGATAAACATGTAATCACACTTGAATTAAATATTTGAAAAATTAAGTTATAAACCATAACAAATCATACTTCACCACATATTATCATATACTTAAACATGAGATTCAAATCACTTAATAGAATTCAATTTAATGCAATCATCTTCAATATTTTCAAACGTATTAGACCAAAAAGCCAACATGGATAACGTATTTTGAGACATAACAAAGTTCAAAGTCATTGCTAGATTTGTGATTAAATTTTGTGTTTTTGTAGAGATATTCTTTTTGGAATCGATGTTTATATAGTTTATACTGTAGCTGAGAACACTTGTCTTAAAACAAAATTATTGTATAAGTTGAAAATAGCTTGCCAATTAATTTACTTAGAAGACGTGACTGAGTCTCAACAGTCTATATTTATTCTATCTATCATCTGATTCATTCCACTAGTACAAGGATGGTAATAGGCGACGGTTGTTATCGGTCTTTGGCGACAGTTTCGTGGCATTGCCTGGAGCTCCGACGCAAATAGTCGGGACCTTACACGATAGTTTTAAGGATCACATATATATACAATTACGCGACGGTTGTATCTAAAAGACCACCGCGTAAACACTTAACGGATTTTTTAAAAGTAATGTGCGGTGGTTCTTCCAAAATAACTGTCGCATATTAGCCTTTTACGCGATGGTTTGTTGTGAACAACTATCGCCGGTTTTTCGTCAACAACGTCGCCGTTTGTCTTTTTTTTCAATAATTTATTTATTTTCTGAAACACCGATAAATAAAATACAAACCAGCATATCAAATCAGGATCCAATAAAATCTACTAAACCAAAAACACTTTTATTCATTTAGTAAAAAATAAGATCAAAGTTCATAACAAATAAAGTTACAACATCTAAAGTTCACAAAAATCAACGTTACAACTTATTCGACTAAAAATAGAATGTACTAAAGTACTCTACCCACAACTCACGTACTTTCTTCAATCGCCGCTCCGTTGTAAGCGAAGCCTTCTCATATTTCTAAAACATTAAACAATAACAACTTCTATAAACATCAGAACATAATATAATAACAAAGATAGTTATAATTTAACATACCTTAATCAAATTGTTGCTTTGTCCTGGCCGGATACTTCTGAAAAGATCATACATGTACCGCATAATATAGCATCCGCACAATTCAGTACCTGACGGTTGTTGTGGGCACTATGTTTAAACGAAAAATAAATATGTTAATATCGCATTGTAAATAGGATTAAATTTTAAAATATTGAAAATTCGAACCTTGCAAGGTTTCCAACTAATGTGGATGGCCTTTTTCTTAACTTGAACGGCACCCACGTGCGTCGCCAACTTTATCGCCCTGAAATTAAAAAGTACATAACAACATTATTATATAACATAAAATTACTATTACTATTTTTATTTGATAGAACTTACAAGTTTAGTCGCTCACGGATCGATAGTTTCCTAAGATTGCATTTAGTGCCATCGGATCGAACACAATACCGTGTTTGCGGCGAACTCAAAACTCAATGATCCCTAAAATAAACTCAAATATTATATTGAGGGCAAAAAAACTATTAATATACAAAGAAAAAATATCTTACATATTTAATTCTTACATCTCGCAGTAGGGAGCAAAAACTTAACTGCATGACGTCAATGATTCTTTGAACGCCGCAGCGTAGTAGTCTATTTCTGTCTGATCACGGATCAAGAAACTTAGACGACTTGGATTACGAACCGAAACTTCAATAACGAGTAATGGAAATATCTGGAATTATGATATTAAGTTATGAAATAATCAATTAAATTTACTTAAATGACTTGTAACGATCTCGAAGGTACCTCATGAAAAGCTGAATAATTCGAAGCATTCAGACTCACGCATTTGAAGAAGTCTAGTATGTCCTCCATGGCGATGGACGTCTCATATGTCTCACGCCGCAAATTATAGTATACATCTCCGATATGAATTACGAAAGATGCATTACGACGATCGGGGCGGGACGAGAGGGAATCAAAGACATACCGACTTAGCTCGTCTAGATTTCTAACTACTTCTGTGTCAAGGCGTGCGATATCAAAGGAGGAGGACTTCATCGAAGACTTTCCCTTCCGTGTGTACGGAAAAATTGGAGCAAGGAGTGTCGATATAGGACATACAAATTTTTATAAAAAAATCAGAAATTATATATTATGTATATATATATATAATATTTTATTGTTTTTCTTACTGCATCTTGCGAGTGTACCAGAGATCTGGGCCATTGTACGTACCTTTCTTGTACCTCTCTCAGCGCCACAAGATAAGCGGTTGGTACCGAATGTCGGGCCGTCTCTTTTCCACTAGCAACTAGATCGATTGAGACATCTATATTGTCGCTCACAAATGTGACACTATGAAGTTGAGCATGTCCTGGAACAATCATCCAATAGCAACGACCTGTAATTGCCCGATGATGTTCACCATCAGTCGTACCTTAGGATATTATAGTATTTGAAAAGAATAAATATTTATTTACCTAAACCATATGGTAAACATTAAAATAAGCATAAGTCTGACCGGTATGTCTATCGATGAAATTGGACCAATAGGAGCCGATCCATGAGAATTCCAAGTGTGGTCGGGGAAATCGACAATTGGATTACTGCACACTTACTGATTCATTGTAGGCATCGTTATCCCCATTTGAGCGAACACGGTTTGCATATTGATCCCCACTTGAGCCGCCACCCGGGAATCTACCTCAGCCTCCATCTCGGCAATCATCTCGGCCCGCATCTAGGCCTTCATCTAATCCAACGAGGTCTGAGTCGAATAACTTCCTCTCTAGCCCTCGTCCGGGTTGCCGAACACACTCCGAATCGTCCTGTATTTTCCGACACCTCTCACTCGGTCGGGATGATCGAGCTTTCCGATAGCATTGGACAACGTATTGTGGTGTCTCACTGGAACAAATTCTCCTTGACTATGTTGCCCATAAACCGGTGCATGTGACATATTATATATAAATGTTTAAATCATATACATTTGTAACAATAAAGTGACCAAATCCTCGGGAAAATCGACGATGTGGTTGAGCGGGTCTTCAGTAGCCCAATCAACCATTCGGCCTCCATATCCCTGTTGCCGAGATGATGTGGATACATGTTGTGAGTCCGACTCTGTCTAGCCTTTTCACTAAGTTCCTGCAAAATTTATAACACAATTAGATCTAAATTAAAAAATTCGAGGTGTATCATATTTCACTTGAAAAGATGAGGGGCATCCCTGTGGATCCTCCACGCCTCTAGTCTCTCATGACTGAGGTGCTCACACTCGTTCGCCAAACTTGGCCACTTCTCCTTTTCTTTTAGGTTGTATTTATGCTTCCAATTTTTTCGATGATCCTCGGTATTTTGATACTGTGTTACTAGTTCCTTCCCTCGCCAAATAGCTTCAGTGACGATGACCTCATCGTGCCATATTCAATTAGTATACCCGTGAATAAACCAAGTTATTATAAAAAATTCTCTAACATTGTCACTATTTTACTACCAAATGTTATTACAGTTACGACACTAACATAAAATCTCCGATTGCCTCTTTTGTTCTCCTAGTCTGCGCTCCACACATTCAGAAATTCATCAACGCATCAAGTACTCAACAGTCATTCGCATACTACACATCCAACCCCGATCCATTCCAATCACACCTAAACTATATAAAGTAAATTTAAACAAATAATTCACAAAAATCAAATATAGTTCACATATAATCAATTGAAAGGCTTTGAGGGTCCTTATTGCTCCAACCTAACTCATCTTAAACATTTACTATTGCTAAGAATTGCGTGTCTGAGCCTCGATATTGCTGAACAATTCGGCAACATTTCCCCACACGTCTCCAAGTAGACGAAAAATATGAATGAATAAATCTTCAATTCATATGTCTACTCAGATCGCATTTTAGGAAAATGAAACCAAATTGTTCATCAATATCGAACCTCAATCACACATTTACAACCTAAAGCGATCGTGAAGGTCAAAGAACGATCCCAATACGGGGACCATTCAAGATTTACTCCTAATGAGCAAATGTGGCGATTAAGCACGTAGTCATATAGAAAATTAAAGCCACTATAGGGTAAAATAATTTACCGTAATCGTCCAAAATCAAGTCGAAGGGGCCCCTACACAGGTGTGCACGCCAAGCAGTCGTCCAATAAAAAAGAAAACCCTTAAAAAAAACCTAACTTTCGAAAGAAACAAGACATAAATCAACAAATCGCGATTTTGAAACACACCCAACAAAAAACAATAATGCATACTACGAAAACAACTAACGTCACGAGAAATCGCTCCCAAATCTACTAGATAAATATACCAAACGAATTACCCCAAATCAAACAACTTAATTTCGATCTCAAAATACCCACAAATTGCCCAATTTTCGAAAATAAGGAATGAATCAACATACATTACATGGAATTGAACCCAAATCGACTAGAAATCAACCTAAAATGACCGAGACCCTAACTTCCGAGACAAAAAATGCAATTTGCACAATTTCGAAACTAACACACGGGATCGGCATACATTACACGAATCGGCCCATATAGACTACAAATCGAACAAGAGCACATGAGATTGAAACAATAATCATCAAAACCCGGAAAAAAGAAATTAAAAATGAAAAAAAAAACGACCTAACCCTTACAATCAAAATAATTGCCACCACCCCCGTCGAAGAAAGGCACCGCCGCGTCATCGCTTGAAAAATGCTTTGGAGTGGCTGTAAATCGTTTGAAAATCGCCTAGTCGCCGGATTGTATATGCTTTAGGAGAAAAAAGAAGTGAGGGAGAAAGGGGAAATGACGCGACTTAATAAACATTTACGCGACGGTTTCTAGTACGTAACTGTCGCGTAAAGGCCGCGACGATCTGTTTAAAAAATCGTCGCGTATGTTAAACACTTACGCGACAGTTTTGTATAATAAACCTCCGTGTATTTTTGTAAAATACTACACGCGACGGTTATAGGTGAAAAACCGTCGCGTGTATGTTTTAAAAATAAAAAATAAAAAAATTTGCCCCGTCATTATAGGCGTCGCTTTTTACACAATTGTCGCCTATAATGTCGTGGCCTATTTCTTGTTTTGTACTAGTGGTCGCCCCAAACTTGTACATCCATTTTTGTATTTTATTTCTAAATTTTCTCAAATATTGATGTAGATGAAGCTAGATGCATATGAACATGTTGTCTTCAAAAGAATTTTATTTATTTTATGGTGCATTATTAATAATGATCATCTAAAATGATGATTATCTAAATTGTAGATTGATAATTTTTTGATTTATCATGCCTTTAATTAATATAATTTCTTTTTTTCTCTCTCATTTTCGTTCTCACTGGATAGATTAAGTAAGTGGTCGGATTATGACATATTCACATACATGTTATGGATTCGATCCCATCTGGACCATTGTCTTTTGATGCTGGCGTGGACATTGGACTAGACACATTGACTACGAAGATTGGTCACGCTAAAAGTCAGGTCATCTATCATCTGGTATCGAGCTTCAAATTTGCATCCAACTTAATTTAATCATCGTGGGCTTATGACTCAAAAATGTTTTTAGCTCAACTTCCATATCTTATTTTCTAGAAACCTAGCACACAGTAAAACCCTCATAGCGTACACCTTGTTTAATATTGATCAACGTAGGATAAATCAAAATTCAAATATTGTTTATTGAATAAACATAAACCTAAGTATATCGTGGTCCCTTTTGGAAAGTAGTACACTCACTGTGCATGGTCCCAAAACTCGTCGATCGAAAAGCAATTTACCACTCTTGGAATTATAGCCCACCACTTGTCACATAAATCACTCATGCCTGCCCCTTTTCCATCACTGTGATGTACTTTTTAACCAAACAATCGATGGTCGGATGTGTCCAATCACATATAATAAGCATGGAGATATAAAATAAATGTTGCTTGTTTCCTATCATATTCTCCATTAACTTCACAATCTATGGACTAAAAAATTGAATAATTGTCAATACTATTATTTTCAAAAACCATACGTGGATTATATAATTTTTACTAATATTGCTAAAACCCTTATATATATATAATATGCTATATGATTTAGGATTTTGGGTTTTGACCATATATATCGGGTTATTGAGTTTACACTACCCGACATATGTACGAGGATTGCCCATGTGGGTTCGGGGTATTGGGTTCTCACAATTTGTACATTTCATATTTGAAGGCATGAAGTCATATTCTTTTGTTATGTATACAATGTAAAAAATTTAAAATTGGATGCTAAGACCATCTCCGCCGGACACCAAAAACTCAAAAAATAAAGTAAAAATACCCCAACCGAACCCCAAACGCAAACTCAAAATGCGTTTTTGGGTTTCTCTCTCCTCTTTCAAACCCAAATTTGCGTTTGAACGCAAAAAATGGATTTGATGTTTCAAAATTACAAGTCCATTTGTTTATATTGAATTATTAAATCACTCATGTACAACAATAAATAAAAATACACAAACGTAAATCATGTATTAATAATTATCATTATAAAATTAGCTATACATTTACTCTTATTTTTAATAATATTTTTTTTATCACTTAATATTTTTATATTTTATTTATATATAATTTGGTTTGACTAAAACTACAATATTTAAAATAATTAGGGACAAATATTATCATGTTACACTTATGAATGTGCTAATTAATCATTGTTGGACGAATACACCAATCCGAGACTTCAGAATTATTTTAAAATAAATATTTTTAAATAAATAAGTAAGTAAGTAATTTTTAATAAATGTTTATGAACAATAATATTTTATTCTTAATTTTATTAAATATTTTCTTAATTGACTTAAAAATAATCCCATAGTTTAATTTGAAAAAAATATAAAATATGTGGTCGTATTGATAGTTAGTGTGAAAGAGAATATTACAATAGCCTTTTGAGTTTGAGAATGATTATAATGGTTGGAGAAGAATTACTGCATTTTGAGTTTGAGAATAAGTTTGAGTATGAGAATGAGTTTTTCGGTTAAGGAGAAATATATATAATCCTTTTGATATTCTCGTAAATATTAAATTGCAATTACATGAATCACGGATCACGATAGAGTTAGAATATGTCACTAATGCATAACGTTTTGTGGGCTAAATATAATGAGCAACAAACATTAATTTTCTCGGCTGCCGACTTGATATTTTATTGGAAAACCCTCAATCTATATGCATTATTTAAATATTATAATCTATATTCAGTAGCTTCCAGAGTTGTTATTAGTACAGAGAATATATCAATAATTAACAATGGTGGGATTACAAAATTAGGTTAGAAGTTGCTGCCTATTATTTAATTATACATGTATCCATTCTAGGCACTTTTTTAAAATTATTGTACCGTGTAATCGAATAAAAAAATGGGACTATGAGCACGATTAAATGGGGAGTGTTCGGCCACGTCTCCCGACCTTTGGCAACGATTAAACAAATCTTGGAAAATTTGGCGACCATGTAACGAGCATCGATTGAGTATTAAAATATTAGTACTACTCAAATTTAAATATTTGGCCGTCGATTATACAGTACTTCGTCGAGAATTGTCGCAGTTAAATTAAAAGGAGCTTGGGGTCAACATGTACTAATAATTGAAATTGTTGAAATTCTTAAAGTAATGCCAATGAGAGACCCTTGCGTTAGTTAGACAGCAAAACCATCTCAACTTTTGCTCCATTCATATGTGAAAATGACGGGATAATTTTGGAAACACGTTAGCATAATATATCTAATGTTATAAACTGCCATACAATTCTCAGACCTTGCGGTGCACATTTATTACAATTAACTTACTAAGGCCTTAGCTATTTTCTGAGTCGGCCCACTGAAACTATTCCTATTAAGAAAACAAACATATGGCATGAACTTTAAAACTGTACTAGATTGGCTCGAGTGGGTACTTATTAGGCTACTCAAATTTAGTCCAACATACTACTAAATGTAGCCAATGATTATTGATGATGAAGAGTATACGGCGTAAGTTAGAAAAAAAAAAGAAAAAATAAACACTTCAGACTAATATCTCCAATATCGATAATTAAGCCACCTCCAACAATATCTCTACAAAAAGACTTGAAAGAAACAATTCCTTCGAATTTATAGTTTGAAAAGTATCGTCAATCTCCAACCATTGTCTCTATATTTTCTCCTATAGAAAACTATTCTCGATATATTCCTTAATCTGTCATCGGACAGTCAGCTCTCCCCTCCTTTTTATAGTAATTTATATTAAAAAAATCCACTATAAATTTATGAAAAGATAATAGAAATTTTTAAGGGGGAATTCCGGTTGGTGCCCCTCCGTTTTAGTCTTTTCCAGATGGTAACCAAGCTTATTTTTCAACTCCATCTGGTACTCTTAACGCACATAATTAAATGCAACCACGTAACCCTATAATACCAAATCAAGATTTTTAGGTCCATGAGCGTTATTGTTAGGAATATTTTGTAGTGTCCTTAATTCTTATAAGTCTTGGGTCTATTTTGTAATTAGTTAGATTGTAGTTGGTTTTCGGCCGCTACGTAAATATTATATAAATTAGGTCATATGCCTTAATATACCAACTCATGTGGTATATAAGGCCCCCTTTACCCTTTTAGGGTTTTCATCAAAAGAAATTATTAGCAAGCCATCTTGTACTTTCCAAAATAGGAAACATGCACAAACACACATTGCTAGGTGTTCTTCGTAGAAAAACTGATCAACAAGTGGTATCAGAGCCTAGCGTGATCGATCAAAACGACTTGAATCTAGTTTCTTTCGATTTCAATATGATTTAAAATTGCTTTTGGATAAACCTCATTTTCGATCTTTTTCTTGTTCATTTGGATGTTTTGAACTGTATTTGCTGTTTTTATCCCATTAAGAGCTTGATAAACCGTTTATGAGCGATTTTCTACTCTTTTGCATCGATTTCAGTTATGTTTGAGTAAGATTTGAGACAAAATCGAGTATGAAACTAGTCATTTCTGCTACAATTTTGATTCTCGGGTAGATGAATGTAACAGTGCCCATAAATTCGGCTCATCTCTCCAAAAATTATTCAACACGTCGAAAATCTGTCTAATCTAGTTAATTTTCGGGCAACTAAGACATGAAATTCGCCTGATTTTCAAAACTTTCGACGAAATTCAGAATTCGGCTACGCTCACCAGAATTTCAAAATTCGTATAGGATTACCCAATTTTTCAAAACTCGGCTAACATTACCCGATATTTAAATATTCGGTTAGGATTACCTGATTTTTAACCTTCGGCTAGAACTACACGATTTTTAAATTTTGGCCAGGAAAACCTGATTTTAAAAAATTGAACAACCTTGCCCGATTTTTAAAATCTGCCAAAGTTACCCGAATTTTTGTTTCTTACCGAATATCATCCGAAAATTATCAATTCTCGGACAGATTTTCCCGACCCTAATTTCATACTCATTCGATTTTCAAAGTGTGTTAAACAAATTTCGACTCTAAGTGTTGACCGAAAGTCATCACACGAAATTCACAATTATCGCCGATTAAGGAATTCAAATTACTCATTGCCCGATAATTCTTTAACAATCCTTGAAGAAATTTCTAAGTCCAAAATACAACAATTTTTCAATTTAAAGACTGAAAAATTCTTATCCACTTTTTTCAAAATGTCCTACTCAGACTTTTCTATACTTGGAATATAATTGTTCGAAACTAACCTTTCATTTCACAGATCTCCACGTTAAGATCAATACCAAACAACAACATGGACGCTTTTGCAATTGGATCTGTCACTCGTCCCCCAATGCTAAGATGAGGCGAGTATGGCATCTGGAAGAATAACTTCATCAACTTCATAGAAATCAAGGATGGTGACCTTGCCGATGACATGATCTCGTCTATCTTCGAAGGGCCCGCTCAATTTTGGACTGTCGTTGAAGCTCAGCCTAACACAGTCCCTCCTCTCTTGGAAAGAAGCACGCTCAAGCATCCGAGCGTTACTCAGATACAGAGAAGGCACGAGCTAGAGCGGACAAGCTTGCCAGAAAGTACGTTATACATTCAAGTAGACAGCATGTCCACTGCCAAAGAAATTTGGGACATAGTCTCAAAGATGATGGTCGGGACAGACATAAGCACCTAGTCCAAGAAATCGAGTACCCTGGCTGCCTACGATTCCTTCAGAGCTAAGGAAGGAGAAGATCTTCGAAACACATACCTTTGATTCCTTACGATCATCAAAGAGATGAGAAAGATCAACATCCTACGGTCAAATTTAAAGCACAACATCAAATTTCTCGCCACACTACAACCCGAGTGAGGCAGGATTGCTGTTTTGATCAAGCAGCAAAACAAAGACTTGGATGCCATGGATATTCATGCCATACATGATAATCTTTCTCAATACTTCGATTACGCCAAAGAAATCAGGAATGAAGGAAAGTCCAAATGCTTCTGTGGAACCCATTGCTCTTGTGACCAACAAATCTACCAGCAAAAGCTCGAAGACTTCAAAAGGGAAGCAAGTCATCCTATCTGACTCTTCATAACAATGCTAACTCTGATTCTGAACCAGACGAAGAACTCAAAGACCTCAAGAAGCAAGTGTCCATGCTCTCTACGATGATGAATAAGAAATTCTCCAAGAAATCATCATCTTCCTATAGCACGCAGCGAACCTTGAGTGGTAAGCAAAAGGCTATCGCTCCCGAAGAAACCGAGAACAAGAAATCTGAAGCTCCAAGGAAATGCTTCAACTGCGGAAAACCGAGTCACTTCGCCAAGGACACCGAGTACTACAAGAAGAAGCTTCAGCTTTCCCAGCGTAAAGATGCGGAATTGTTCTGGTAACGAAGAAGAGGAGTAGCTTGAGGACAAGTCGGACGAATAGAGAGGCATGAAAAAGCTTTTATGATCAAGAGCAATGGCAACGATGAAGAAGAGATGGACTCCGGCTCGAACAGAACCGTTCGTTTCCCATCCGACGTTGAGGTATACACTCCATCCCCTAAGGTTTTCATTGAGCTAAAACAAAAAATACAAAAGTTTTCCATGCAACGTAGAGATTTAAACAGAACTTAGAAAATTTGACAATAATTACGCCTTGCTAAACAAACAACATGAAGACATAGTTATTCTTAAGGAATCATTAGCCTTTTCAGAATCTAAAACAAAAACTTAGCAGAAAAGGTAGAGAATAGCGAACGACATGTTAGAGATGTTAATAAAAACTTAAAGGAAAGCGAAGCAGAACGTGTAAACGTATCTTCTCAATACGAATTGATCACTCAAGAACGTGTTAGACTTTATAAGAAGGTCAAACAGTTGGAGAACCTTCTTACAAAAAGAGGTCAAATCGATCAAACCATATTTCTCAACCAACCAAAAGATGTAGAATTATACAATCATTGTTAAGGTTTGGGGTTCCAAAGTAAAACGAACCCTTAGAAAGATGAAAACTTTCTCTGTACGACATTAAACACATTAGCTTAAGCCTGGAAAAGCCTATGCCTTTGGTTGAATCGTCAGAGGCAATTGAATCAGATGAACAAAAATGGAGAAACAAAAATTGGGCCCAAATTGCTTTTAATTATGCGGAGCTGAATGATAGTTATAAAACTAGAAACACTCTGCTAACTACGGACTTTATTTCACCTTTTGGACACGAACATCAGGAACGTACTTCCGAACCCGTCAAACCCATTTATTCTTCCATTTATATTCCAGAGATAATTCGCAAAATAGGCGATCTAACTGCGTCTCTGGAATCTGAAAGGAAAGCCTCGTCGGAAGAAAGAACTATTCTTTTAAGCAAAATCTATACTCTTCAAAACTTTCCTGATGTATACAAACCTCCGTCCTCTTATTCTGTTTCCGAAACACTTACGTGTAAATGCAAGAAAACAGATAAGAAAACCTCTCTGTATCATAATAACTCCGTATTGCAAATGCCTACAAATCAAAGATTAAGGTCTAAAGAGACGAAGAGAGTTACGTCGGGTCGAGTGAATGAGGCAACTCTCTTTAATAAAAAGAAGAAGATACCTTCAACACTTGTTATCCTGTTTTTGATAGCTTTACCTTTTCCAAAGATTCGTCTTGTAATATCGTAGACGTGTCTCGTTATTTTCTACTACGCATTGTTATTACAACTATGATGTACTTCCACGTTCTTATAACAATAGTTTCCGGAAAAATGTTTCCAATTTGCAAAGACGAAAACAATTATCTTCTCCTCCTCATGATGGTGTATCTCTGACGAAATACATGATATCTCACAAAACAAAGAGAAAGAGATAATACACCTCACCTGAAAATCAGGACAAAGGCAAGCGTAATAAACTCTTAAAACACAGACAGATGTGGATTCCAAAATCCCTACTACACCCGATAGGCTGTAATCGAGTATGAGTTCCTAAGTCAGTCATTCAAGTAGCTGACTTAGAACTCAATAAATCAACAAATAGGGTGACCCCACAGTTGCAATTAAAGAAGGACCCGTCCTCATACGGGTACCTAAGCTTGCTTAACTGGTTTGAAGTTTTGTCATGTGTGGTACTTATAGTCATGTTGCTCCTCACACATGATGGGAAATAAAGAGCTGTTGAGCAACTTTTCCGAAGGATATATCGGAAAGGTTTACTTCGGCAACGGTGACTCTGCTCCTATTCTAGGAACATGCGACCTCATCCATGACAAACTCACCATCAAAGGAGTTTCGTACGTCGAAGGCCTAAGCTTCAACATATTCAGCATTAGACGCTTCTGTGACAAAGGATTTAAGGTTCTCTTCGAATATAACAAGTGTAGCGTCATCAATGATAAAGGAACGGAGCTACTCACTGGCCACTGAAAGACGAATCTATACTCCATTGATCTGAAGACCATTCGACCAACGTGCCTCATCTCTCGAGCCTCTCTACATCAGGACGAACTTTGGCACCAACGTCTGTCACACCTCAACTTCAAGGATCTAAACAAGCTCCGAACGGACAACTTGGTCCGAGGGCTTCCCTCGTGTAGGTACCACAAGGAGAATCTTTGCTTGGTGTGCAAAATGGGGAAGATGAGGAAAACATCTCACAACACCAAACACACGACATCAACTTCCAAACCTCTCGAGCTCATCACGGATCCGTGTGGACCTATGTGTTAGATATATTAAAGTGTCCAATTTATTTATTATGTTTAAGTCTTGTATTTTCTATATTAAGTGAATTAGAGTTTAAGATGTGGGCTCTAGTGAGTTATTAGTGGTTGTAATGGGCCAAGTAGGGGCCCAAGGGTTTACACATATTCAAAAGTATAAATACCTAAACCCTTCACTTATTATTAATGTGAATCAAAATACAGATTACCTTGATTTTTTTTTGCGCCGTCTCTCTCTCTCTCTCACAAAAGAACATGCGCTAAACACGCATTCAAGGTAAACCCACGTAAATCGCTGTTTAATTCCCCCATTGTTGATCGTTAAGGTGTATGGTAACCTACAAGTGTATCAGAGCCGAGGCGTGATCAATTGGATTTAAGATTATGGATTTTCAAGGCTGTTTTTCAATTTCGCAAGTTTTTCTTTTTGGTTCTTGATATGATATTGTTCTTGAACATTTTCGAGTGAAATCATGCTTAGTTTGCTTAGTTTTAAACTCGTATAGTGTTATTGGGACATTTTTGAGAGTTTTGTTAAAGAACCCAGAATTTTTCATCAAATTTGAGTGGTTTAATAGCAAAATTTGAGTTTATAAGTTTTCGAAACTCATTTTCGAACTCTCGAAAATTTGTTTCGAAAATCAGTTCGAAAATCGCCTTCGCAACTATACCTTATTCGAAAATTCTTTATTTCGAAAATTATTTTCGCATCCACTAGACATTCGAAAATTATTTTCGAAAATTAACCTTCGAAATAATTTTCGCAACGAACATTTTCGAAACCATATCGAAATTCACTACGAAATATACTTCGAAAATTTTCTCAAACTCCCTTTGAAAATCAAGATTTTCAAAATTTTAAAATTTCGAAACCCGATTTTTGTACACAAAAACTTTTCGAAACCACATGTTTCGATAAACAACCTCGAAAATCTAAAATCCCACCCGAATACACCCACATACAGAATCCAATCACACAGGTAAAGATCCAAACACGCAAAGCGAACAATGGACACTCTAGCCATGGGAAGTGACGTGTGTTCACTGGTATTGTGACGGGGAGAATTTACCGTATGGAGGAGCAGGTTCCTGGACTTTATCGAAATAAAAGATAGTTGAGATGACATTATCCGCTCCCTAGTAGAAGGATCCGCTCGTTTTTGGACCGCCATCCATGGCCATGTACATGCAACTCCCGTAGTTCACCCAACAAGAGTACTCAAACACCGACTGAGTACAACGACGCTGAAAAGAAACGAGCTAGAGCCGACCTCCTTGACCTACCTTTTGCAAGCCATGCCAAATGACATCTTCATCCAAGTCGATAGCTTTTAGACTGCTAAAGAGATGTGGGATGAAGTCATGAAAATAATGCAAGGAATAGAGGTCGGACCGAGAGCGAAGAAAGCCAACACCCTCGCTATGACTCCTTCAAGACTAGACCCAAAGAACAAATTGGAGAAACTTATCGAAGGTTCATGATCCAAGTGAACGAGATGAGGATGATCAACGTCACCAGGACAAACATGGAGCTGAATGTCAAATTCCTCACTTCACTTCTTCCAGAATGGAAGAAAATTGCCACCAACATCAGGCAGAACAAGAACCTCGATGAGATCGCTATACATATCATCTATGGGAGTCTTGAGCAGCACGTCGATGATATCAACAAAGAAGTTAACGAACAACGGACCATGGCAATAATAGACACACCCGCCTTAGTAACAGACAACACGCTCAAGAGGAGCACGAAATCGGGACAGAACAAGTCTGTGAGCCTCCCAGTCCATCAGAAAGTGAAGACTCTGGATCAGACTCTGTCCCCGAATTCAGAGATTTCGAGAAGCAGATGGCTCTTATGACAAAGATGATGGGGAAAAGATTCTTCAAGAAGTCATTGCCATCTGCAAACAAACAGAGAGTCTCTCCCAGCTCCAGACAACCACCAAAAGCTCCTCAACAGCCAGAGACAAAGAGTGTCACCGAAGCGAACAAGTGCTACAACTGTGGCAAGCCTGGACATTGGGCGAAAGACTGTTTCCTTCCAAAGAAGAAGGATGTGGAAAATTACATGAGGAATGTTCAGCTCCTGAGGCAGAAGAAAAGTGGTGTAGCACTGATGGTGGAGCAGGACCACTGGCTCGAGAACATCTCCGAAAGCGAGACAGAGAACGTAGCCTTGATGGCTTTTTGTGGAAGGAGCAGAGTCAGGCGGAGAGGATAAAGAGCCAGAGCTCGACGATGGTGAAGGTGAATCATCAACATCGGGAAGGGAGGTATAATGTTTTGACCTTAACATATTTCTAGAACATCAAGAAAAATATAAAGTCTTTCGTATGGAACGAAAAAATATCAGGTCAATAGAAAATAAATTAGCTAAGACCGAAGTCACCTTAGCTACAACCCATGAAAACATTAGCAGATTAGAAACTAGTTTACTACCTCTGAGGCCAATCTAGGTAATTCAGAAACAAAAATTAGTGCTTTGACTAATAGCCTCTCTATGCACGAGCAAGCCAAAAGTGCATTTATAGATCACGAAAAGACTATAAAGGACTTGTAAGCTCATTTAGACAACAATCATAAGTGTATGCTTATACAATTGAGAGAAAAAAGAACTCTAAATTGCTAGCTAGAAGCTACGCAATTGAGAGTCGAAAGTCGTGACTATAGAAAAGCTAAAAACACAAGTTAGCGAGTTAACAACTAGTTTGAAATACAGTTAAGATGAGCGGATAACAAAAACTAGCGAGTACAACCTGATGAATGGGGAACGTAGGAAACGATACTCTTAATATTAAAAGTCTAGAGGATATTCTTACTAAGAGAGGGCAAACAGATCAAACGATCTTCTTAAACCAGCCTAAGGACACTACATTCTACAACCCTCGTTAAGGCTTAGGTTTCAAACCATCTAATGCCCTTCACGAAATCAACTTAACTAGATGATCTTGTGAAGAGAAAGAGAGATATAAAGCAGGGGCCGAAGTATTGTTTGATTATGGTGAGTTGAACGGGAGTAATAAGACAAGGGAAATACCTTTGTCTAATGACTACTACCAATTTGTACATCCTCGTCTGAAGCAACAACTGTCGAAGAAGAATCTTCTGACACATGAAGATCTAAAACTTCTAGTGCATACATACCGGCTATAATCAGAGAAATCACTGATTTACGCTCAGCCTTAGAGTCAGAAAAGGTGGAGAATGAAGTCCTACTAAGTACAATCTCCTCACTTGAAAAGCAAATCGACACGAAAGTAGCTTCAACCCCTAGAAATATGACTAAGACTAGAACATCAAGGAAGCAAGTTGTTATGAGAAAAAATAAACTCACTAACTCATCTTTGCATGTAGCTACATGACCAAATCTAAGTAGAAGGTGGAAGAAGAAACACGTGGAAAACAACCTATCTTTAGAAGACGTCGCTCATTCTTCTAGAAAGAAGGAGCTAATTTCGTTAGAAGCTTCTATTTCAAAATATTGTAATAGGCATCTGTCATGTGTTAAAACTCGAGGAGCTAAATCTGCATACTATTTCATGTTTTTGGACCTATGAGAAAATCTATGCTTTTCAACTCTGTATATTGTCGTCATGATGTTTTTATATTGTGACTTGCAAGAAGAACCTATGAGAATATCTACGCTTGTCGGGTTTAGGCCGTGACTTGCGAGAAGAACGTATTTTTCTCTTTGTTGTGTCAATCTAAAGACCGTCCACCCCTCGTAAGCTATATGCTTGATGACAAAGGGCTCGCTTCAGCAAAGTGACCTTTGGCATCAAAGAATGTCCCACCTCAACTTCAAGACGCTGAACAAGCTACAATCTAATAAGCTAGTCACAGGATTGTGAGCCTTGAAGTATCACAAGGAGCATATATGCCCGCCTGTGAAATGGGGAAGATGGAGAAAGCGTCCCACAAGATAAAGCACATAGCGTCGACCTCTCGGCCACTAGAGCTACTACACATGGATCTATGTGAGCCGATGAGAGCGCAGAGTATCAAAGGACAAAAGTATGTCCTAGTGATAATGAACAACTTTTCTCGCTACAAGTGGACTAGATTTCTAAGGACGAATGACGAGACACCGGATCTAATCATCGCTTTTGTGAAGAAAACTCAGAATCTGTTCGGATGTAACGTCCAAGTGATCCGCACAGACAACGACACTGAATTCAAGAACAAGATGCTCAGGGACTTCTATTCATCACTTGGAATCTCTCAGCAATTCTCAGCTGCTAAAACTCCTCAACAAAACGGAGTAGTGGAAAGAAGGAACCGTACCCTAGTAGAAGCAGCACGAACAATGTTGATCCACTCGAGCCTTCCACACTTTCTCTGGACCGAAGCAGTCGACACAGCCTGCTACACTCAGAACATGACGAGCATTCACAAAAGATTTGGGAAAACTCTATACGAGATCATCAACCAAAGAATACCCAATATTGGATTCCTTCGAGTCTTCGGCTGTAAGTGCTTTGTTGACAGAGAAGACCGAGGAAAATTCGATCCAAAGTCATTAGAAGGGGTGTTCATTGGATATTCATCCACGTCAAAGGGTTACAGAGTCTACCTAAAACAGAAAAGGATTGTCATGGAAAGCACAAACGTGACATTCATGAAGCGCCTTCGATGGTTTCTGTACAAATCATTCCAGAACCCAGACTTATAAGAGTGTTGACAAAAGATTAACACAGCCCTACAGTCGAGGAAGGACCATCAACTTCTCAGATAAATAAAGGCGAAGAGCTAGATCTATTATTCAAATATCTTTACACTCGCTCTCGTCAACATTCAAGTCCTCCTCCAAACAACCCAAGTAGTGGAGCATCGGTCCCACCAGTAGGATGACAAATTGGAGCCGATGGAGCCTCTTCAACGACTCAACATCAAGCCACTATTACTCCCCAAATTGAAACTACATAAGAAGAAAATCGCCCAACAGATAACTATGAAGAAGAAGCAGAAGGCCCTATTGAGATCTCTAGTACTAATGAGATAGTGCTGGGTGAGGAACCACATATCAAAGATGTTAGGGATATGCCCTCGAATGCTATACGAGGATTGGATATGTATAGGGCATTAGCTTATTTATCATTCGATTGTCAATGTAATCAAACATTGTTTTGCGTATTAATAAAAGCATTATTCGTTTATTGATTATATGAGTTCTTTACTTAGCATCGGGTAAAGCAATAAATGAATAAATCCAAATGTGTCGAGTTGAGTCACTGTTCTCGATGGGTACGAGAGAGGAAGGCACCAGTGGACTCTTAACCTCGAACATAAAATGTCCATAAGCCTTAGGTTTCAGTTGGATGCTGGAAAACCAATCATGGCTTATTTGTCGATGACTTACCGTGTGCCGATATACCGCTTGGAAGCGGAAGTCATGACTTGTGATACGAGTCGAATCAAGGGATTGAATCGTTTCATGGACACTGACTCGCAGGTCGTACGATCAAACATGGCTTATTACTCAAGGAGTGTCAATGATCGATGACAAAACTATAGTAGTCTGCTTGAACCTTAGACCGAAAGGGGCTTTGACGGAGTTGACTTTGAAGTCTTGACTATCACATGTTTCGCTAGATCCGATTTGCTATTGCATGGGTCAGCGGGACAGATGCGGTCTTGATGGATATTTGTGATTGCCGGGCTTAGACCGCTGAGTACGGATTCACAGTCTCGCAAGTAATCGAGACAAGTGTCCTGTGAGAATGACGACGGGAAATTACAAAATCCTTGGCCAAGGTATTAAACTAAATCATGTTAGACATGGAGGGTAGTTTGGTAATTTGCCTCGTGTCATTTTATCATAGTATCGAGTTTAGTGAGTTTGACAAATACCATGGCTCTCACTCGATCGGGACACAGCTGAAGGGTTTGTACGTAGTACTACAATCTATAGTTAGGTTCTTGAATGAGACTAGTTCGAAATTCGTGCTCAAGTCGGGATCTGTCCGGTACTGCGGGATTGGCTAGGCACCTACCGGACTCTTGGATTCCTCCCTTGCCGATTGAGTCGAACCTAGAGAGTCGGGCTTAAAAAGGATCATCAATGTGTACCGAGAAGGAGATATTGTGTTTTGGGCCTTAACGGGCCTCGGGTCGTTATGCCACGCCGTATTGGGCCTCGGGGTCATTAAGTGGACCGAAGTCGGACTTCATATGAAACTAACTTTAAGACTTAGGCTTGGCTAAGTGCTTAGAAAGACTTGAGGGAAGAATTGGAATTCAACCCTAAGCCGAGAAATTCGAAAAATGCCTTAAAGGGTATTTTCGTAATTTACAAATATGGTAATAAAAATATTTGGAATATTATTTATTAAAACTAAAATTCGAATTTATATTTTATATAAATTTCGAAATTTATTTACCATATTTGAAGATATTTTAATATCTTAGTTAGTTTTCTATTTATAGTATGTTCCTTTAATAGAATTTTGAATTCAATTAGGAGATATATTTTGGCAAGAATATCTCTCATATTTAGGAACAAATATTTCGAGATTTTAGCCTTGTTTAGGGCTGAAAATTTCGTCCTCCCCTACTATAAATAAGGGTGAGACCCTCGTCAAAGAACAGACACGGAAAAAGACACGGGAAGAGAATCGACGCGAAATTTCTCGACCCGAGAATCGAAACACGAACACACAAACGCAAACCACTCTCCCGAGCGACGGATCAATTCTCTCTAGCCATCTTCGGAAAATCGAAACCGTGGTACACTGCGAGGTCGGCTTGACGATCTAGACGATACCCAACACGACCGCGGCCGACGACGCAATCGACGAGGAGCTGCCACTCGCTTCAAAGGTAATCTCTCACGGGTATGACCCGCCCTATTACGTGTCAACGTGATTAGAGTTTTCGATCCGAGCTGCGAAGGAACCCGGAAAAATTTTTATTCCGCACCGTATCCCGGGGCGTTGCGTCTCGGGTACAAACCGGGTACCTTTCCCAACAGAAGATACTCCTCAACCACTTCCACATGAAAGGAAGTGGACGAGAGCTCATCCAACGCCTCAAATTATTGGAGCTCGAAATGTTGGAGTAAGCACAAGGTCCTAAACTAACAACGAGAATCTCTATGCATGCTTTCTGAGTCAAAATGAACCCAATAAGATAGCAGAAGCTTTAGCGGATCCTTAATGGATAAACGCCATTCAGGAAGAAATCGATCATTTCGAGCGTTTGAAGGTGTGGAGACTAGTCCCGAGACCCCCGGGCAAAACCATAATAAGTACAAAGTGGGTCTTCAAGAACAAAAAGAACAAAGAAGGGATCGTGATCAGAAACAAAACTCGATTAGTGTCAAAAGGCTACAACCAACAAGAAGGAATCGACTACGACGAGACCTTCGCACCCGTAGCTCGAATCGAAGCCATTTGTCTCTTTGTTTTTCCTATGTTGCACACTAGAACTTCACTGTCTTTCAAATGGATGTCAAGACAGCCTTTTTCAATGGTGTTTCGAATGAAGAATTCTACGTGGCGTATCCCGAATGATTCGTGAGCGAGGCTCACCCTGACTACGTTTACTTCCTAGAGAATGCACTATACGGACTCAAACAAGCACCCCACACATGCTACGAGGTGCTATTAGATTTTCTGGTCAAGTCAGGCTTCACAAAAGGAAAGATCGACACAACCTTTTTCATCAAACGACATAGATCAGGAGTTCTGTTAGTTCAGATCTATGTAGATGACATAATATTTGGGTCTACAAATTCTAAGTTGTGCAAAGAATTGGGCGACCTCATGTAGACAAAATTCAAGATTGGCATGATGAGAGAACTTAATTTCTTTCTCGGATTGCAAGTCAAGCAGCTGCCTGATGGAATCTTCATCAATCAGTCGAAGTACATCCATTACATACTTAAGAAGTACAACATGGACAATTCCACGACGAAGAGTACCCCGATGTCCATGACGTGCAAGCTAGACTCGGATCCAGCAGGAAAACCAATCAACCCACCCACGCATCGAGGGATCATCGGTTCACTCCTCTACCTAACGACGAGAAGACCAAACATCATGCTTATATTGAGGGGGAGCTTACTTTACGTAATATAGGGGGATAAATTCTATGTTTGGAATAAATTGTGCTAGAATTATTTTTATTTATTTTTTAACGAAAAAGGGGGAGTATCATTTGAATTTTTAAGGGGGAGTAGAAATTCTCCATCGATATTTTTAATATTTTAAATTTTTACTGTTCAGACTTAAAAAATTTCTTAAGAATTATTTTCGCAAGACTTTACTAATGAGCTTTTCTTATGTTGGGCTTTTCGAGACTTAAATTCTAAACATCCTTTGAAAATCATCTTCATTCGAAAATTATCCGCTTACGAAATTGACCTGGAAAAATACTCCAAAAACATGGAAAACATACAAACTTCATAATCCTCGGATTTTTGGTTAAACCAATATAAATCTCTTCTCTATTCATGTTTTTTATTATTATGCATCATTTAAACGTAACATCGAACCAGATTTCCCGAATTGTCATCGCAAATCGACTGTTCTAGCTAAACCTCAATTTCGCGTAAATCGCCTTCGAGGAATCCGCTGATTTGTGTTAATTTTTGTGTTTAATCAAGCTTAACTAATATATTAGGTCTTCAAATCGAGTATGTGCTTCAGATTAGTCGAAAATTTCAATAATTCGTCATTTTTTATTTTCGCATCAGGTTAGGGTTTAAGACTTGTTTCGAAAATAGGCTTAAAAAATCGGTGCGGAAATTCTTTTTTCGAATACCCCATTAGAATATTGATTTTCGAATACCCGACTTCGAAAATTACTTTTCGAATAATCAATTCAAAAATCAGCTTTCGAATGACCTGTTCGAAAATCCTAATTTTCGAATACCCCTTCGAAAACCAATTTTCGCAAACCGTTCTTCGAAAATACCCATTCAAAAAACTTGATTTTCGAATACCACTTCGAAAATCAATTTTCGCAAACCGTCCTTCATACATACCTATTCGCAAATCCATTTTCGAATAACCGACTTTGGAAATTCCTGTTTTCGTAACTGATTTTCAAATCCAGTTTTTACATCTTCAAAAATTTGATTTTCGCAACTATCCTTCGCAAATCAATTCTTTCCTAAAGAAATTTTCGCATACATATCTTTCGAAAATTAATTTTCGCACCACATCATTAAAAAATCAATTTTCGTATAGAAGTCGTTCGAAAATCCCATTCTTGCAACTTAAGTATCGAAAATCACCAACTACGAAATTTTTCACATATCTCGAAAATTGATTTTCGTACAACTGAATTTCGAAAATCACACCTCTTTCGAAATTCTAACTATCGCAAAATGAATTTCGAATCCAACACTTAAAAATTTTTAACACTTCGACAACTGACTTTTGCAAACCAACTTTCGAAAATCACATTTAGATAATTTTTTCACGCAAATCAATATATCGAAAATCGACTTTCGAATGACACCTAGAATATAACTCACACATCATTTCATTCCAAAACCCGATTCTCGCAAAGTAATTGCACTAAGGACTTTTGTGAACAAAACATGGTTTCGATTCTCATTTTTGAACAAATTACTAAGATACTTTTTCAATTAACGACATTCGAAAATCTTTTCACGGCCGATTTCGAAAATAATTTTTCGCACATTACTTATAAAATTTTCGAACACTACACATTCGAAAATCACATTCTCTGATCAGGGTACACGAAAAATCTTTTCGGCCTTATTGACAATCTCATTTTTGAACATTAACACGCGATAATCACATTTGACACAACACTTAGAAATTTTTGACACCAAACTTTCAATTAACAACTGATTTTTTTTTTCGAACTTGACATTCTCAAAACTCGATAGATCAGACTTAAAATTTTTTTTTTTACACAACACCAAGAAACGGTTCGACAATTGACATCTTTTACTCGACTAATCATTCATTTTTTTGTCCAATCTAAATAGATATCAAATAACTTCCTCCTCATCACAAGAAGAAATCTACCCGCAAAACAAATGGGTATACGTGATGGAGAACAACTTCGGCCTTGACCTAAACACATTCAAGTGTCAAGAAGAAGTTGTCATCACTATACTCAAAGGGCATCCAATGCGGCCGGCATTCACCCTCAACACGTAAATCCCCGAGGTGTACCTCCAACAATTCTAGGGCACCTTGAAGAGGACGAATGTCAAGACAACGAAAAAGCTCAAGGCCTCAATCCATACAACCGTGGTGCTGCTCACCAAGACTATCCTTCGCAGAGTCCTTCAACTACCGATGCAACATTCGTATGAGGATCAAGCCTCCGATGAAGAACTTCTCGAAGATCTGCGGCGAGTAGGTCATGTCCCCGATCTTACTCGCCTATCACACTACCACCTTGGTGGCGTCCCACACCCGTGGCGGACACTATTCATGATCGTCAACCGCTGCCTGTCACCCAAACACAACGGATTTGAACGGTGCAACGGCAACATCCTCCGGATCTACCACGCAATCATCTACAATCGGAATGTAGACTAAACATAACTGATCTGGAACAACCTGGTGGATGCACAAAGCACAAAGAACACACAAGTCGTTCCATACATCAGATGGATGCCTATGCTAATTGCATACTACATGGGGGATCATCTTGAAATCCCCCGCCTCAGAGAAGCAAAGAAGTTTCCGGCACCGGTGCTCAAGTATTTTTGCAAGGTAAAGGAGACAACCCTCAATGTCGATCCCGAAAGCACTCCTGAGGATAACGGACCCCACGGTGTTCAAATACCGACTGGAACACAACCATCCAGCTCCCACGGCTACGACAGACCCAGTCGAGCCCAACCAAGAAGCATCATCGAGAGATAGTGAGGGTCCAGTGACCGAAAGTCGGGGAGTCATCCAGCTCCCCGACCGCCTCACCGCCCACTATAAGTCGGGCTTCACCCTTAGGATCAAGAGTCGATTTGTTCAACTACCGAGTAGAAGACACATCATCCAGCCAAACAGTGTACAAGTCTATCCTCCTTAGCCATTCATCCGTCTCCCAACAGACGGATGTCTCAATACCTACAAAAGGGGAACCACGTCCACTATCCCCAGAGGATACAGAATTAGGTAGCTCGCAGCCCCTTCCTTGCTCACGCTGGGTCTGCAGTCCACTATACCTATATGCTTCACACCTATTAGGACAAATACATTGAGCACCCTAGGTCTTCGTGATCTAGCTGAAACTTTCGTAGACACATCCATTTTGGATGTGCTTGGAGGACTGGAAGGAATTCCCACAGCTGCAACATCAAAGCCAACAGCAGTAACGGGTCATCCACTCGAATCCAACGAGTGCGATGTCAACGGTAAGCCTAAGTGGCTCCGATTCGGCGATCTCCTCCGCAGGTCTCAGTCCACCTTCTACAACGGCTGTAGCAACACTACCCCCGTTGGTGTTTCTAGGATCGTCCGGAAGTCCTGTCATAGTAAGTCCAGGCCACCCTTCGGTTACCTACTCCGAGGTGGTGACAGCGGAACGTCTTCGTGACGATTCTGGTAGGTTTTCCCCACCGTTAGTCACAAAGGAGGCTATGTCCCAGAGCGTTAAAGCGGTCATCGAAGCACTTGTCCCAACCCTCCAAGAAAACATCCTTGGACAAGTGCGTACGATGATGGAATCAGCCGTACGGGATAAATGCAATGCTCATGTGACGGACAAAGCTACTCGCATAACCCCATCACCTTTCCCTTCGCCACCATAAGCCTCATAGCCACTTGACCCATACACGATGTTGCTCCACCAGCTTCACGACATCTTCATATCCCGCCTCCATGCCATCGAACAGAGAACGCCAACCAAAGAGAAGCTCTATCAATGGCTTATCGATGGCCCTGACGAGCCTCCACAAACGACCTGCCGCGAACAAAGCTCCCGCTCCAAACGCCGACATGACGATCCTGACGATCATGATCGTTCTGAGGGGGAAAAGCGACAGAAGACTACCAGGGGAGGTTGCGGACGACGAAGTGGGGAGACACCAAAAAGAGAAGCTGGAGCGTCATCTAACCCACCACCACCACCATCATCACCATCCCAACCACCACAAGCCCAAGCCACCATACAAACCACCACCATTTCCGCCCAAATAGTCAAAACAACCACTACCTCTCAACAACCCTCATGCGATCCATACCCATATATAGAAAAATAAATATTGGAGCAAGAGTGGCTAGAGAATGCGATCCATACCCATATATAGAAAAATATATATTGGAGCAGGAGTGGCTAGAGATGACAGAGACGGAGGAAGAGGCCCGCCTAACCCTAAACCACATCCGAAATTACCTCAAACTGGAGACGACTGACTTCTGTCTCCTCGAGCCTGAAGAAGCGGAAGGGGGAGCAGACGTTGAGGTAGACCTCCCGGAACTGCCAGATCTCCTTAGCAGCGCCCAAAAAATAGGCGGCGAACATCAAGAAAACTGAGACTCCTTGGGATAATAAGAAGATCAAGGCTCCATACCTTGAAGATCTATACCCAAGGATCTGGCGAATGCAGAGTGAAATAAAGGGAGTGGACGAGCTCCGTCTTCGAGGCATGTCTCACCTCAAAGGAAGAACTGAGGGACATCAACACCTGATCATGCTCTGGACAATCACGAACACAGGCACACAGACCAAGGAGCAATACAAGATCCACCTCAGAAAGCAGAATCTGATACTCACTCATAGGCATAGAGCGCTTAATCGGAAGATATGAAAGTGTGGTTTATGTGATAGAGAGGACAAATATGGCCGTTGAAAAGATCACGGAGGCCAATCTCCCTTACCTCCTGATGGGCGAAGTCTACCAAATGTTCTGCTTGTACCGCAACTTCACCCTCAATACGCCAGAACAAACAAAAGGATTCGAATGGACCAAGCGGTACATGTTGAGAGAAGTCCAGTATCATGTTGTTCGTGACTTCTAAATTGCGTCAAAAAGCAACATGAGAAAAATCAACCTGACCCATCCTCACAACAACATGACGACCTTGGAGAGTCACGGAGAGAGCTACATCTTCCTTGAACCAGAACTAGCAGTTACCTATTTTCAACACAGAAGTCGTCAGCTCAAGGATCTTCTGATACTGAAATGGTTAAGTTCTGTGATGGAAAGCTAAAACTCATCCGTGACACGGTAAGGACGAGATTGGAGACACTTCATGCCGATGCAAAGCTCGAAGGTCATGATGTGGAAGAGCCACCTCTTCTTAACAAGATCATCGAGGCATTCCAAGAGCGACTGGACATTAGAAATGACGTAAGGCATTACGAGATCACCCCCGGATTCAGGAAGTCATTCTTCACTCACCAGGAACCTCCACCTCCTCCACGCTCGAAGGAAAAAGAAGAAATAGAAGACTTAGACATTAGAGCTTTATTTGTATTTGGACACTTAGGGGAAGATTGTTAGATATATTAAAGTGTCCAATTTATTTATTAAGTCTAAGTCTTGTATTTTCAATATTAAGTGAACTCGAGTCCGAGTTGTGGGTTATAGTGAGTTATTAGTGGTTGTAATGGGCCAAGTAGGGGCCCAAGGGTTTATTATACCTATTCAAAGGTATAAATACCCAAACCATACACTTTCATTAATGTGAATCAAAATATAGATTACCTTGATTTCTGC
The DNA here is from genome assembly GCA_004919715.1 of Linderniella brevidens. Taxonomy (NCBI): domain Eukaryota; kingdom Viridiplantae; phylum Streptophyta; class Magnoliopsida; order Lamiales; family Linderniaceae; genus Linderniella; species Linderniella brevidens. Next base: position 8,097,066 of record SWDC01000148.1, read on the forward strand.
GTCGTCTTTCTCTCTCACACAAAAAAACACGCACTAAACATATATTCAAGGTAAACCCACGTAAATCACTGTTTGATTCCCTTATTTTTTATCGTTAAGGTGTATGATAACCTACACTATGCACACCCAGACCAACAATGGGTGTAAATACGTGTTAGTAATTGTGGACGATTCCTCGCGCTTCACATGGACCAAGTTTCTCCGAACAAAAGATGAAACACCGGATCTCATCATCGAATTTGTGAAGACAACAAATAACCTTTACCAACTGAGCGTCCAAATAATCTGAACTGACAATGAGACTGAATTAAAAAACAGAAAGGTTAGTGACTTATATGGATCACTTGACTTACCTAACCGTTTTCAGCTGCAAAGACACCCCAACAGAATGAGTTGTCGAATGCAAGAACATGACCGTAGTTGAAGCAACCAGGACTCTCCTGATTTATTCTGGATTGTCACACTTCTTATGGGCTGAAGCCTAAATACAGAATGTTCACTCAGAATCGTGTCTCTCTTCACAGAAGATTTATGAGAACTCCGTATGAGATGATCAACCGAAGAGTGTCAGATGTCTCTTTCCTCAGAGTCATGCAAGCGTTATATTGCTAATGATCGTGAAGAACGGGGCAAACTTGCTCCAAATGCTTCCAAAGGCGTACTTGCAGGGTACTCGAAAAACTCTAAAGCCTATCGAGTATACCTAAAAGAGAGAAGGTTTGTCATGGAAAACATCGTTATATTCTATGAAGTAGACCAAGTGGCTTCTGCACAAGTCAGTCAAGAACCCGGACTTCTATGAGAGTTGACGAAAGATCAACCAAGCACCTCCACGGTGGGCACACCTTCGAATATTTCTACTTCAAGCGATGTGGATCTTGATCTGCTATTCGAGCATCTCTATCCAAGACCACCGCCACCCACCGTCTCCTATGATGGAAAATCTCCACTTCGGCGAAGATAAACGTACCTCCAACCGACTCAGATATACCTCCAACCGAATCAGATGTCATTGCAAGCTTAGAAGATGGCACCACTCAAACCACTGACTCCTCGCCAGAAGCATCTTCAGCAGAATCATAGCCCAACCAGATAAGCCTATGGAGTCAAAGATCATCCCAAATCAGGGAGTTCACGTGGAAAACAATATCACTGAACCTTCCCACACACATGAAAGAAAGTGAACCCGCGCTCATCCAAACTCACAAATAATTGGGGATCCCTCCAGTGGTGTCACAACTCGCGCTTCAACGATGAATGAAAGTCTCTACTCATGTTTCCTCAGTCAAAAAGAACTGACCAAGTAGCCGACGCTCTTACCGATCCAGACTGGATCATTGCTATGCAGGAAGAAATTAGCGAGTTTGAGAGACTGGACGTTTGGAAACTAGTACCTACACCGAAAGGGAAAACCATAATTGGCACTAAGTGGATCTCCAAAAACAAGAAAGACGAACATGGGATCCTGATAAAAAATAAAGCTAGGCTAGTAGCAAAAGGATACAATCAATAGGAAGGAATCGACTACGACGAGACCTATGCACCAGCTGCAAGAATTTAAGCGATTAGAATCTTCATAGCTTTTGCTGCCCACAGAAATTTCACGGTGTACCAGATGGACGCCAAGACTGCCTTCTTCAACGGAGTATGAAAGGAAGAATTTTTCGTCTCTCAGCCTGAAAGCTTTGAGCGAAGAGAATCCCGACTACGTGTATTGGCTGGAGAAAGCCATCCACGAACTCAAACAAGCTCCCGAGCATGGTATGAAGTCCTCTCGGATTTTCTCATCTCATACGGCTACACAAAAGGGAAGATTGACACGAACATCATCACCAAAAGAACCGGACCAGACATAATGTTCGTACAAATATATGTGGACGACATCATCTTTGGCTCGACGGATGCAAGACTTTACAGGAATTTTGGAGACATGATGAAGCAGAAATTTGAAATGAGTATGATGAGATAGCTAAGCTTGTTCTTAGGTCTTCAAGTCAAGCATCTTCACGATGGAATCTTCATCAGTCAATCCAAATACATTCACGACATCCTCAAGAAGTACAAATTGGACAACTTCACTTCGTCCAAGACTCCGATGTCTCATTCATGCAAGCTCGATGAGGATACCTCAGGAAAATCCGTCAACCAAACCACTTATCGAGGCATGATGGGATCATTGCTCAATCTCACGTCCAGTCGACCAGACATCATGTGTCTCAATGTCTTTGTGCTCGCTTCCAAGCCGATCCGAAGGAATCACATTTGCTAGCCGTAAAGAAGATCTTCAAGTACCTCTAGGGCACCCCAAATCTTGGTCTATGGTACCCTTTGGATTCAGACTTCAGACTCGTTGGATACACGGATGCAGACTACATGGGATGCAAGCTGGACAGAAAGAGCACATCTGGAGCCGCTCAATTTCTAGGGGCTAAACTCTTAAGCTGGTCTTCTAGGAAACAAAACTGCTTCTCAACCTCAACAACAGAGGTAGAATATGTTGCCGCTGCGAGTTGTTCACAAATTTTGTAGATGAGAACCCAACTAGGAGATTGTGACCTTTTACTCAATAATTCCCATATTTAGCGACTCTAAGAGTGCCATCGCGATCGCTTGTAATCCCGTGCATCATTCACGCACAAAACACATAGGCATTAGATATCACTTTATTAAGGAACATGTGGAACAAGGCACCATCGAAATGCATTTCCTTAACAACGACCATCAACTTGCCGACCTATTCACTAAGGCATTGGATGAAAACTATTCCAATTTCTCGTGTCTAAGTTAGGCATGTTGAAACTCAAGACGTGATCAATGGTACCTCCATGAACCTTAAATTGTGTATATATGTCTTACATGTTTTTTCTTATTTTCTATGTCGTTTTTGTGTGCACAAATTGAGGGGGAGTTTTTATTACTCTACCTAGGGGGAGTTTTTGAAAGATATGCGTAAATCGAGGAGGAGTTCGAAATACTTCACAATTTTCCTAGAAAAATTGTATCAAATTATACCTTTGAAATTGTTGAAATTATGATTTTCAGTAAAAATATCTAAATTTCAAAATTTCGGGTACATGTAAATTTTCAGCTTGTTTAGTCATTATTTTATATTAAAAATTAAATCTCAGCGAAATTTGACATGCCCGAAAAATCCATTTCACCTGAAAATCAACATTAACCTCTATATTTACTGAGTTATCCGAAAATTCCCATTTCACTTTTTACTATTCAAATTTCTCCCGAAAACTAAACAAAACCTCTTGACCTTCCAGAAAAAAGTCTCCATTTCCGTCTTAACTCCAAACCTTTCTTCATTTCGGCACGTATTCAACCAACGGTAAGAACGACTTCAAATTTGCCAGTTATAACTTGCTTTTCGCTGATTTTTTTCCAAATTTACGCCAATTAACGTTTAACCATTCGGGCAATTTTTTATGAAATTTGAATTTCTCTCCGAAAATCTATTGTACTCACACTCTGTGGCCACCCGAATTTGTCTACCCGAATTCTTCAAAATCGGCGAATAGCAAACATTAATATTTTACCCGAAAAATCCACCCGACTTTCATCACCCGAATTTTAATTAAAATCGGCGACAACTGTTTATACATGTTAAGTGTTGACCGAAAATTAAACACCCGAATTTACTTTTACATCGGCGATGACTTTTAATAAATGTTAAGTGTTGCCCAAAAACATATATTTTCACATCATGATTAAAAAAATTCGGCCTTTGTATTACCCAAAAAATCATCACTACCTAAAATTTTGATAATCGCCGACTGAGTCTCTTACTCGAAAATTTGGACTTGTATTTAAATTAGAATTTTTTTAAGTCAAAATTAGATCATGACGAAACTATATCGGGACGAATTTTTCTAAGGGTTCAAATTTTTCTAAGTCCCGATATCCATATTTAACTCCAATCAACTTCGACTTAGAAATTATATCGGGGAAAATTAACACAGTTATATGTTCTATGTACTAACAATCTATTTATCCATTTTCTGAACAAAGGTGGTGCGTACGATTGAAGAAATTTTTCCCAGAACAAACGGGGAACCCCAGATAACCTCGAACTCGACTTCGAGAAAACCGTATGCCCATATCCCATAATTCTCCAAATCCTACGCAACCAGCCACTATACACCGCCCTTACCATATCCGAGTGTGTCCCAAAAGTATATGTACAACAATTCTTGGCCACTCTTACAAATCCTACTACAAGACCAAACCCTAACACCCTAACGCACAAATCGACCAAACACCCATCGTAAACTCATCCATACTATCCCTTTTCCACCTACCATCATCCTTCAATTACAACCCACGCCCCACTGAAGAGGAACTTCAACACGACTTCCTCTTCATGGGCTATAAACCTGACGCCCACAAATCCAAACACCTCCCTAACTTCACCGCCAAGGATATTCCTCAACATTGGCAGACTCTCTTCCTCATCATAAATAAATGCCTACCACCCAAATATAGCAGGCCCAACAGATGCAACAGAAATATCATGCTCAACTTCCACGTCATCGTCTTTAACAAAAAGTACAATGTCGATCAACTCATCTGGTCGGACCTGCATGAGCAATTACGAAGACGAGACCTCCCCTTAACTACGAAAAAAGTCCTACTTTACATGAGGTGGCTGCCCGTCTTTGTCAAGCATTTCATGGACACCGTCCCGGATATCGAGAGACGCGATCCATCCGAAGGATACTGAAAGCTCGCCTCTCTCCATTCATCTAAGACCAAATTCGATCGGGAGGCGATGTCTATACTTGAAGACCTATTAAGGCTCGCCGACCGAACCAACCCGATCGTCCGAGCTTAACTCCTGGACAACGAGCTCGAAGAGGTTCCTATGGTCCAATAAATCCCAGTTGAACCTACCTCAGGAAGAAAACCTACCCATCGACCCAAGTTTAGGTCTAGAACGCGCATCATCCCCCGTTCGCAAACAAAAGAAGAAATCAAAAGGGGAAGTCGTAAGATGCGGACAGGAACGACGCACAAAACAAATAAGCGACCGGAATCCTCCGCCTTTCAGTCCACAAATAGCTCGGACCGAGCCCATAGGTGCAGGAGACGACACTGTCGTTTCATAAGTAGAAGTCGAGGCATCTGGTACAACCGTGCATTTATCCTTACCTCGCCACTCAACCATCTCTCAATAGATGGTTTTTCATTTACGCACGAGGAGCCACGTATGCCATCATTGCATCGCTCGGAGGCATTAGATGTGGAAATCAGCAGTCCTCCGCCTCAGACTGCATATTCCTTGACCACAAGTCTAGTGTCCTCACCCTCAAATATTTTCACATTTACAAGCTACAAACATGCTTTTTTGAACCTCCAGGACTTACTGACCTGGACAAAACGCTCTTCAATATCTCCTGGTTGGAAACCATCCAAGGACTGAGTGAAAGTCCCACAACAGCCAACATCCCTGTAGCTGCTGCATTGGACCATCGAACTCAGTCCGTCTCAGTTTCGATGCCAATGGTCAGCCGAAGTGGCCCCGATTTCTCAAGTCCTGTGCAAACAGGCGGCATGTCAGTTCCATCATCTGACATCGCGACGACGGAACGCCTTAGTGGCTTTGTCCTGTTATTTCCCCTAATGTGACATAGGCCCGTCTTGCGGACTTCCCTAAAAAGCTTGAGGACTCAATCATGACGAAGGTCTACTCGGTCCTCGAAACATCAACTCGAGACAAAGGCAAGGCCCCTGCCACGAAACTGAAATTGTTGTGGCTCCTCCATCCGCTCCGCCAACACACACCTCCGAACCAGGACCGTGGGACGTACCCATTGAAGAACTCCACGACATCCTCCTAGCCCGGGTACAGTCCGCCATCTCTCTGAACGAGAGGGAGCAAGACATCAAGCTACGCTAATGACCCCAATGTCTTCCCGCGGAGCAGTCGAAGAGATCACGTGACGACCCAGATTATGAGGGTCGTCCCGAGGGGGAGAAGAGACAGAAAACAAGGTTGGAACCCCAAATGCAGCAGATCACTCCATCCACCACCTCCCAAACTACCCAATCCACCACCACCAAAACCACTCACCCGGAGGCTTCTTCATCTAAAAAAGAAGCTGCCTCTGTAACTCGCACTGCCATTCATTCACCAGCCACTATAAGGCTCCCCTCACCTCAACCCGTCATCCAAAAAGACCCTCTAACACCTCCTCAAACCTCTACCTCACTAGTTCCCTCTCCAACTACCGACGAGCCACTTGTGAACGTCGAAGAGCTCTACAACCCACACGACAAGGTGGAGAGCTACATATTCAACGAAGAATGAATGGCTCAACCGGTGACGCCCGAACTAGCCAAAGGGTTGATGAAAAACGCAATATCTTCCTAAAGAAGGTAGCCATCGACCTGATTCTGATCAAAGAGGTGGAACCCATGAAGACCCAAAACCATCCTAGATATGTTTACGAGCTGGTGAGACCCATGAAGACAAAAAAGACACCACAACGAAAAGGACTCTAAGGGGATATTGTTTGGAATATTTTGTAGTGTCCTTAATTCTTATATGTCTTGGACCTATTTTGTTATTAGTTAGATTGTGGTTGGTTTTGGACCGCAACGTTAATATTATATAAATTAGGTCATAGCCCCTTAATATACCAACTCATGTGGTATTGGCCCACTTTACCCTCTTAAGGTTTTCATCAAAAGAAATTATTAGCAAGCCACATTGTACCTTGCAAAATAGGAAACACGCCCAAACACACATTGCAAGGTATTCATCGATTTCTAAACTTAAAAGTTATCTTTTAATCGCCGTTTGATAGAAAGGACCAACAACGTTATTGATTAAGGGGACTATCGACAAAGACGAAAATACCCATGTGACTAAATAAATAATCGAGTTAAGGCTTTTTTCAGAAGTTAACCACGGAAACGCTGCCCCTACTTCGATGCTCATTCAAGCAGAAAGAGTGAAACTCGACTGTTGATTTCCGACAACAATCAAGCTTGTAAGCTGCTAATCGCAAGGTACTAGGTTTAACTCGATTCGTTTACATTATTTAAAATTATTGCGAGACGATTTTTGGGCTTTCTTGACGTGCGAGTGTTGTCATTTTAGATTGGGGTGCTGTCGAGGTTGCTTCGATTGTGGGCTTTCAAAGTTATCATCTTACTCGGTTGTTGCATTCGAGTTTGCATTCGAATTATCATCTTACAATTTGCATCTTATAGTTTGGATAATCGAGTTTGCATTCAATTGTTTTTCTGTTGTATGGGTACTTGGGCATTCGATAGTTTGCTGCTGCATTTGATTTTACATTTCAGTTGTTGCGAGTTTTCTTGGTTATTTGTTATCATATGTTTCTTTATCTTTATGATGCGTGTGTTTGTATCTTAAGTGTGGTTGGCCGTACTTATATTAATTCATATTTACCTTTCTGCAGAGGGAAAAGAATGCTTAATATTAGATGTGGAGGTCAATGATTGTGGTTGGTGTTGACTTATATGACTGTATGGCGGATGAGTTTATTGCAGTATGCGTAACATTGCCAAGTATCCATTTATTTGTCATAATTATCAAAATGCGATGGATAATAAAACCTTATTGAGAGTGGTTGAGGTTAATTCAAAAGAGGTGATGGAATTCATGGTATTTGAGGCTTACGTTTCAGTGCTAACTTGGGAGTTGGGTTGGCAATGTAAAAAAGAAGAATAAGATTGGGAGAATCAATTGATGCCCAACAACTATAGATTGAGCATCGTAAGCCATCTGAGCAACCTGAGCCTGAGCAATCAGATGCCCCATCTCTTGCTCAACATCAGCCTGATCAATCTAGGGCTTTATATGAACGTCATAGGACGAAAATGACCAGAGTAACAACTAGAAGTCATGGTTTGAGATCTCAACCATCTTATGTTTAAGAAAGTGTTACAAGAACTAGGATTAGGGTCTGTGAAGTGGCTGAGAATAGAGTAGAACCAGAGGCAAACAATGCATAATCAAGCTAATGTGGTATCGGATGACGAAGATGATAATAAAAATTATGAGCTATCCACATAAGCGAAATTGAGGAATTCGTGTGTGTCTGAGAAAGTTTTGAGGAATTATGAGCTATCCACATTAGATCTTACATTGTCTCTTTCATTTGATATGCCGAATCCAATTCTTGTTCCCAAAATTCTACTGCTCCGTCACTCCCATACCTTATAATACGCTCAAAGCTAAGCCACGTGAAGAAATTGCACTGCGAGCATCTGAAATATGGGTCATTTTTATTCTTCACTGATTCTGAAATCTTTAAATAAGCTTTCGCAATGAGGGCACTTTTTAGTCTTATTTCAGATCGCATTGGCGTTGGGTTGTGCAATTTGAAGAATTCCCATTCAAATATTCTTCCATCTGCAAAAAATCATAATTCTACATTAATTGAAGAAACATGCATCAATATCATAACTTCTACAGAGAAAAATTTAATTACCATAGAGAAAATATAAGTTGTTAAATCACCGATGCTAATATTAAAGAATTTGAGAAATAGAGACTCGGATTCGGAGAAGAATGATTTGGTTAAGCTGTATAAGCAAATTAAAGGGAACATAGATTTTGAAACCCAACATCACAATAGAAAACGGGAAACAGGAAATACACATCAAGTGGCAGTTTTAAACCTCAAGCGGGATTGGATATCCATCATCACAATCAAATAGAAATTTCTTCGCAACTCGGGAGCTCAGTCGAACGGTAGTACCTTAAAATTATAGGAGCTTACAAGATTGATTCTTGACGAAATCAAACGATGGGTTCCAATTTACTTTGAATGAGAAGTCGAAGGTGGTGGGGGCAATATCTCCGGCAAGTCGTTTCAATCTGAAAAAGCCTTAGTTCAATTCTTTATTTATTCGCATGGCTATATTAGCCTTTTTCACGTAATCCCTTTAGTCACTAAGGGTTCGTAGACCTGATAATCTCGATTTTGGTATTTGGGTCACATGGTTCCATTTTATCATATGTTAGGGGTATCAGATAGAGTTGAAAAACAAGTTTGGTTATCAGTTGGAAAAGACTGAAATAGAAAGACACCAACTGGAATTCCCCAATTTTTAAATTATGCAAAATAATAATATTTTATTTTAAATTCACTTTTTTATTAAAAATATGAAACTAAAAAATAATAATACCTAGTTTGCAGTTTAAATTATGTAATGACCATTTTTCAATTTTCATTAAGTCAAGGGTATAATTGTAATTATAAAACAATTTTTTCCTCCATCGTCTTTTTTCAGCTGATTCAGATTGAAAATGAAAACTCATTCTATGTTTCAGTTTCACGCTCAAGATTCCTTCACTTCGAAAGCAATCAATTAAATATGAATATTTATACAATAATAACCGAAAATAAATAGAAAAAAAATAAGAAAAAGAAGTTTTTATCATGTGAGCAGTGTGTCGCGCAGAGTAGCAGGACATAGTTGTTGGTTTGGTGGTTGAGTTGCGTCTGGTTGGCGCCAGTTTGGACGTCGGAAATGCGTCGGATGGTAAGTCGAGGCGTGTATTTAATACACAATTCGAAAGACGAAATTGCCCCGATATTCTCGTGCTCTCGATTATCGGCAATCGTCCCCAAGATACAACTACTTCGCAACTCTTTATCGCAACACGACTACTCGAGTTTTCAGGTGAATCGTACTCGAAACTCAAGTTTTTCTTGCCTCGAGAATTCGGGGAGCTGGGAGCGTGTTATGCAAAATACTGGTGTTGGAATGAGATAATTTCCAAGCTCGCGAGGGACCTATTTATAGGGTATCAAGGACTTCACGAGACCGAATCGCAATAAATGCAACCCGTGGGCTTCTTGACTTTTTACTTTTCAGGGCCAGAATGTGAAAGGTCACAACTTCTTGACTGCCCCGCTATTGGAAGCTTCTCCACCCTACCCCTCGTATTCTCGGGTCGGGTCGTTCCATTCGGTGGTTCGATATGCCTAACGGGTCATGTCACATCAGCAGCCCAGTCAACGCTTACACATTGCCACATCATCATCACTTGTACGCGTGTTATGCTTGCCACGTCATCCGAGCTGCCACGTCCCGTCTCGCCGCCACGTCATCGCCTGACAAACTTTTTGGCTCCAACAGCTCGTAGCGACGATGCGGCGTGCGAAGTGCAAAGTGCGCCTACAAAGCACCCATTGCGCACATGGCACGGCTCGGGTCGGTGTCAGTGTCGGGTTGAGCTTGGGCTCGCGGTGCGAGGCACCGCCGAGCACTCGGGCTATTAGTTGGCCAAAACCACACTAGCCCATTAAGCCTACTTGAGTCATCACTTTAGGCAAGTCCATTTGAATTACCTACACAATGTGACCCTTTATAAGGTGATGAGTTCTTTTGTATCTAATCAATGTGGGACAAAGATTCCATACACCCATTTATTAAACACTTTAATTCTTTTATTGGGTTAACTTAGAAATTAATTTCTCATTCACTGGACATCTGTTTTGAGCAAATCACTATTCGTTAAATTCCCCTCGAAACGTAGTTTATGAATCTTTCATCAATTTCAAGTTTCGATGGATGATGACATCTCGATTTAATTAAAAATCGATCTGATTTGGCTCTTGGGTTAAATGGCCTACATTTTGGCCCTAGGAGCCCAAGTCCATCAATTCCACACATGAATAGAAATTAATGCAAATGCATGCTGACTCAAGCAAGAAAAGCTCGACGACCTATCCTTGCATCACGATAGGTAACTCGTGGCTTTGAACCTTCCCTAGTGAAATGTTGTCGGGTTCACTCGCTGCTCAGTGAACATGATGTCTTGAACAGACAGTTTTTTGTTTAAACCAAGACAACAACATACACACAATGACAAATCTGATTTATTTCGATTCTCACGTTTTGTCTATTTCGGTCGTGGACCATATCTGGAATTCATAAGTGTTGCCATTGAAGCGGCCCCACTTCTCACTTATATATGTAATCGACTATTAGGACTTGAATCCTGGAGTATCTCGAACTACTCCACCATTTTGGGTATAACCATCATTAAAAGCAATAAAGTGCTTATCCTGTGGCGACCCTACTTCCTAATTAAGTTAATTGGCGGATTTCCCCGCAACAGAACACGCGGAAGACCCGATAAAATTTTCTTTTTTTTTATTTTTTAATTTAAATAACCTACATAGTATTATATCGGGTTTACAAAAATATCTACTATTAATACTTTGGGCCGAAGCCCCAAAATTTCAAACCCAATATCAAACACTATGCCACTCCACAGGTCGCGTCCCATGTACTGCGCCACCCTCAAAAGTCCGTGGAGTCACCGCCGCCAGCTCGCCATGAATCTCAACCCTGACACTAGTCGGTGTTGGGTTCATTCTTACCTACAAACAAAATAGGATAGAACCCTGAGCTATTGCCCAGTAGGTGATTACATAACATGCAATACGTGCGTGCACTCCACCCAATCCCGGTTCCTCACAATATAATATAATGCACACTCGACAAATCTCATCTATCAATTCTCAATTCTCAACAGGGCCCTAGGTCAGACTCGGCACCCACGCGCGCAATGGCAAAGTACACCATCAACCATGCGGTAGCCCACACCGGCCGCGCCGGGTCGCTCCTTCCGCACACAATCTCAACCCGACGGCTTTTTCCCCGAATGTTATACCACAAGTTCGGGTAGACAGGAATCTCACATCTGTCTGCCGTCCCTGAGCCAAATAATATCCGGTGGTTTACACCTCGGGTGGCTCAATCCCGAGTAGATGGGTGTCGCAAACCCCCTCTCCCACCAAGTGCATAATCGAGTCTGAACCTGACTGCCAAAATCGGCAACTCTACCCTTCTCACATTCGACACAATATCGTGTCACCGTATCATTACGGTACCTTCACCTCTCTTATGCATGTCGTGAAGTGCATATCACATTCGTCACATATATCACGTATTATTTCTTACAAATAATACCCCAAAATACTCTCGTATCTTAAAATAAGGGTTGACCCGAAAATTCTAGTCAAAGTATGAATATACTTTGATTTAAAGATAAAATGAACTTAAAATAATTTTATTTGAATATTTGGGCCTAATTTAAGACAAAAGTCCAAAAATAATTAGACTGGTCAATCGTGAAGTTCAGTCAACTTCAGACTTTTTAAAAGCATATGGTCAACCCGACATTTGGAGTCAAAATTCGGGACTCTTCACAGTGTTAGCGGTATTGCCCGAATTTGGATTTCGCGCGTCATTTGATCGAATTTGCGAAGTCTGATTTAGTTCGCGTGTCACCCGAAATTCACTCACAGGAATCACCCCGCGAAATTCAAGTTGACCCGCGAAACTTTAGTCCGACCCGCTACTTCTCTCACAGGAATCACCCTGTGGTCGACCCGCGAAATTAATTCTGACCCGCGAAAAACCCATTTACTCACACAATAAAATCCATTTGAGTCCGCGAAGAACTTTTCGCGACCCGAATATAATTCGCGAACTAAACTTCGGCGAACTATCGAAAACCTGCCCGAATTTCAACCTTTCAAATTTGGCGAAATTTAAAATTTGGCCCGCGACCTTCTTTTCTCACTCACATCTTTACAAATCTTTCGGCCCGCGAATTTTATCGCAGCCCGCGATTTTCTTTCCTCTCTCACACTTCACGAACCTTTTTGGCCCGCGAATTCTTTTCAACCCGCGAATTTCTCATGAGCTGAAACTTTCTTCATCTCATCGAAATTCATATTTTCCAGAACTTCATCACATGAATCCGTTCCAGATTTCACATAAACATGTAAGAATTCACAGAACTCATATATTGAGCTCAAACTTAACATCTCAACACAGCAAATACAACACATAATCATTCAAAGCTCCCGAAATTCATGAATTCGGATGACCTTTCATCCAAATTCGTTAAACTAAATAAATCAAACTTAAAAACAGTTTGTAGGGGTTAAAAACCACCTACCTCACTTCCAAGTTAGCCGAAATTGCTTAGTTCTTCTCTGCTTTTCTTCGTTTGTTTTCTTTCGTTTGATATTTTCGTTTGTCCTTATCACCTTTTGAGATAAACCTTTAAAAGGAAAGTTACGTTTCCTTTCTCTTAAGGAAATCTCTTATTGGGCCTACTTTAAATTAATTTGGGCCCATATCTATTTATTTTACTCAAAGAGTATTTTTCTTATTTTCGGTTCAATTTCCCGAAAATTCGCTTTGTCCGAAAATTAACTTCATAATTTTCCGAAACTTACAGAATAATTTTCACGCTAATTGCGCATTATTCCCGTATTAATTTTACGGGTATTACATCCTCCCCCCCTTAAAAGAAATTTCGTCCCCGAAATTTAAGTTGTCTGAAACAACTCAGGGTATTTCTCTCTCATTTCGTCTTCTCGCTCCCAAGTGGCTTCTTCCAATATCTGGTTTCGCCATAAGACCTTCACGAGGGGAATATTCTTATTTCGTAATTGCTTCACCTCATACATTAGAATCTCTACCGGCTTTTCTTCGTAACTCAAGTCCGGCTTCAATTGTTGGTGAAGTCTTTTGTCTCTTAGCACATGATACGGGTCCAACACATACTTTCGCAGTGTAGACACGTGGAATACGTCATGGACTTGTGCTAACGACGTCGGTAATTCTAGCTGATATGCTACTTCACCGACTCTTTTCAAAATTTTGAAAGGTCCTATATATCTCGGACTCAACTTTCCTTTTTGTCCGAACCGTTTGACACCCTTCATAGGTGATACTTTCAAAAATACTTTATCACCTTCTTCAAATTCTAACGACCTTCGTCTCTTGTCTGCATAACTCTTCTGGCGACTTTGGGCCGTTTGCATTTTCTCCCGAATTTTCTTAACAACTTCAGTCATTTCGCGTACCATCTCGGGACCTAATAGCGCCTTCTCGCCGATTTCATCCCAATGAACTGGGGATCGACATTTACGTCCGTATAAGGCTTCGTAAGGCGCCATTCCGATCGTTGCTTGATAGCTGTTGTTATATGAAAATTCTATTAATGGGAGATATTTACTCCAACTCCCTTGAAAATCCAAGACACATGCTCTCAACATGTCTTCGAGTGTCTGGATCGTCCTTTCCGATTGTCCGTCAGTCTGGGGATGATAAGCTGAACTAAATGATAATTTAGTTCCCAGAGCTTTCTGTAAGCTTTTCCAGAACTGGGACAGAAATCTTGAATCTCGATCTGATATGATCGATATCGGAATTCCATGGAGTCTCACTATCTCTTGAATGTAGAGTTCAGCGAACTTCTCCATGGGATAGGTCTGGTGAATAGGCAAGAAATGGGCGGACTTAGTCAGTCTGTCAACAATCACCCAAATTGCATCATAACCTTTCACCGTTCTTGGCAACCCGACGACAAAATCCATTGTTATATGGTCCCACTTCCACTCGGGAATCGTCAAAGGTTGTAACATTCCTGCCGGTCTTTGATGTTCTGCTTTGATCTGCTGACAAGTCAGGCATCTATGTACAAATGCAGCAACATCCTTTTCATTCCCGGCCACCAATAATTTAGTCGCAAATCACGATACATTTTCGTTGCACCGGGATGCACCGAATATATTGTCGTATGTGCCTCCGTCATTAAAGTTCGACGAATCTCTTCATCTTCCGGCACATATAAGCGACTTTTAAATCGTAAACTCCCGTCTTCTCGGAATTCAAATTCCGATGAGACTTCTTTATCTTGTTCTCTTTGTTTCTTCAAGTACAACTCATCTTTCTTTTGTACTTCAATGATTCGGTCTAATAGTGTTGGCTTAAGTGTCAACACTGCCAACTTTTCTTCAATCTCTCCGAAATTGATTACTTCAACTCCGAATTGGCGTAATTCAGTGTTTACAGTTTTGCGGCTCAATGCATCTGCGACTACGTTCGCTTTTCCTGGATGATAATTTATCACACAGTCGTAGTCTTTGACTAACTCGAGCCATCTTCTTTGCCTCATATTTAACTCCTTCTGGGTGAAGAAGTACTTCAAACTCTTGTGATCCGTGAAGATCTCGCATCTTTCTCCGTAAAGATAGTGTCGCCATGTTTTAAGAGCAAACACTACGGCTGCGAGTTCGAGATCATGAGTGGGGTAATTTTTCTCATATGGCTTTAATTGTCGGGAGGCATAAGCGATCACCTTCCCGTTTTGCATTAAAACACACCCCAACCCATATTTAGAGGCATCACTATAAACAGAAAAATTTCCAGTACCCGAAGGTATTGCTAACACTGGAGCAGTTGTTAGCCTTTTCTTTAATTCCTGGAAACTTTGCTCACATTCATCCGTCCATTTGAACGGAACATTTTTCTTTGTCAAATTGGTGAGCGTCGAGGCGATGCTGGAAAAGTCCTTAATGAACTTTCGATAATACCCAGCTAGCCCGAGAAAACTTCTTATCTCCGTGGGAGTGGTTGGTCTTGGCCAATTTTCTATAGCTTCTATCTTGCTGGGATCTACTGAAATTCCGTTTCCCGAAATAACATGCCCCAGAAAGATTACTCGATCCAACCAAAATTCGCACTTTTTAAATTTGGCGAATAATTGTTTCTCCCGAAGAATTCCTAGGACCGCTCTCAAATGTTCCTCATGTTCTTCTTTTGTCTTGGAATAAATGAGAATATCGTCGATAAAGACGATAACACATCGGTCCAGCAATTTTTTGAATACTCGGTTCATCAAATCCATGAAGGCTGCCGGAGCATTCGTCAATCCGAAAGGCATGACCAAAAATTCATAGTGGCCGTACCTCGTACTGAATGCGGTTTTTGGAATGTCCGCTTCCCGGATCTTCAGCTGATGATAACCGGAGCGCAGGTCGATCTTAGAAAATACTGTTGCTCCTTGGAGTTGATCGAATAAATCGTCAATCCTTGGCAATGGGTATTTATTCTTAATCGTGATCTTGTTGAGTTCACGATAATCGATACACTTTCTCATCGACCCGTCCTTTTTCTTCACAAATAAAACCGGGGCTCCCCATGGTGAGAAACTGGGTTGAATAAAACCCTTTTGCAACAAATCTTCCAATTGCTCCTTCAATTCTCGTAATTCGTTCGGTGCTAACCGATACGGGATTTAGAGATCGGGGCAGCTCCAGGTACAAGATCGATTGCAAATTTAATCTCCCGATCTGGGGGTAATCCCGGAAGATCCTCGGGAAATACATCGGAATATTCGTTCACTATCGGAACCTCCTCAAGTTTAAGCTGGGAAGATTCCTCAGCATTCACCGCAAAAACTAGGAACGATTCGCAACCCGTATTTACGAGTCGCTGAGCTTTTAAAGCAGAAATCCGAGGGATTGAGTTTCTATTCTTTCTTCCCGAAAATTCAAACTCCTCTCCCTCTGGCGATCGAAACCTAACTACCCTTTTGAACAATCAATAATGGCTCCGTATTTCGAAAGCCAATCCATCCCGAATATAATATGTAATATTCATCGGGATTACTATTAGGTTCACATCTAACTCTCTACCCTCAATTCTTACGGGACATTTCTCAACCACCAAATTTGATCGAGTTGGATCCCCATGTGGTAAAGATACCACGAAATCACATAATCATATCAAAGTATTACACTTAACTTACAGGCGAGGCTGGTTCTCCCGGCTTTTGAGTGGCAGTACATGGACAGTCTTCAGAATCTAAAGCCTAAGCTCTGATACCACCTGTGGCGACCCTACTTCCTAATTAAGTTAATTGGCGGATTTCCCCGCAACAGAACACGCGGAAGACCCGATAAAATTTTCTTTTTTTTTATTTTTTAATTTAAATAACCTACATAGTATTATATCGGGTTTACAAAAATATCTACTATTAATACTTTGGGCCGAAGCCCCAAAATTTCAAACCCAATATCAAACACTATGCCACTCCACAGGTCGCGTCCCATGTACTGCGCCACCCTCAAAAGTCCGTGGAGTCACCGCCGCCAGCTCGCCATGAATCTCAACCCTGACACTAGTCGGTGTTGGGTTCATTCTTACCTACAAACAAAAATAGGATAGAACCCTGAGCTATTGCCCAGTAGGTGATTACATAACATGCAATACGTGCGTGCACTCCACCCAATCCCGGTTCCTCACAATATAATATAATGCACACTCGACAAATCTCATCTATCAATTCTCAATTCTCAACAGGGCCCTAGGTCAGACTCGGCACCCACGCGCGCAATGGCAAAGTACACCATCAACCATGCGGTAGCCCACACCGGCCGCGCCGGGTCGCTCCTTCCGCACACAATCTCAACCCGACGGCTTTTTCCCCGAATGTTATACCACAAGTTCGGGTAGACAGGAATCTCACATCTGTCTGCCGTCCCTGAGCCAAATAATATCCGGTGGTTTACACCTCGGGTGGCTCAATCCCGAGTAGATGGGTGTCGCAAACCCCCTCTCCCACCAAGTGCATAATCGAGTCTGAACCTGACTGCCAAAATCGGCAACTCTACCCTTCTCACATTCGACACAATATCGTGTCACCGTATCATTACGGTACCTTCACCTCTCTTATGCATGTCGTGAAGTGCATATCACATTCGTCACATATATCACGTATTATTTCTTACAAATAATACCCCAAAATACTCTCGTATCTTAAAATAAGGGTTGACCCGAAAATTCTAGTCAAAGTATGAATATACTTTGATTTAAAGATAAAATGAACTTAAAATAATTTTATTTGAATATTTGGGCCTAATTTAAGACAAAAGTCCAAAAATAATTAGACTGGTCAAATCGTGAAGTTCAGTCAACTTCAGACTTTTTAAAAGCATATGGTCAACCCGACATTTGGAGTCAAAATTCGGGACTCTTCACAGTGTTAGCGGTATTGCCCGAATTTGGATTTCGCGCGTCATTTGATCGAATTTGCGAAGTCTGATTTAGTTCGCGTGTCACCCGAAATTCACTCACAGGAATCACCCCGCGAAATTCAAGTTGACCCGCGAAACTTTAGTCCGACCCGCTACTTCTCTCACAGGAATCACCCTGTGGTCGACCCGCGAAATTAATTCTGACCCGCGAAAAACCCATTTACTCACACAATAAAATCCATTTGAGTCCGCGAAGAACTTTTCGCGACCCGAATATAATTCGCGAACTAAACTTCGGCGAACTATCGAAAACCTGCCCGAATTTCAACCTTTCAAATTTGGCGAAATTTAAAATTTGGCCCGCGACCTTCTTTTCTCACTCACATCTTTACAAATCTTTCGGCCCGCGAAATTTATCGCAGCCCGCGATTTTCTTTCCTCTCTCACACTTCACGAACCTTTTTGGCCCGCGAATTCTTTTCAACCCGCGAATTTCTCATGAGCTGAAACTTTCTTCATCTCATCGAAATTCATATTTTTCCAGAACTTCATCACATGAATCCGTTCCAGATTTCACATAAACATGTAAGAATTCACAGAACTCATATATTGAGCTCAAACTTAACATCTCAACACAGCAAATACAACACATAATCATTCAAAGCTCCCGAAATTCATGAATTCGGATGACCTTTCATCCAAATTCGTTAAACTAAATAAATCAAACTTAAAAACAGTTTGTAGGGGTTAAAAACCACCTACCTCACTTCCAAGTTAGCCGAAATTGCTTAGTTCTTCTCTGCTTTTCTTCGTTTGTTTTCTTTCGTTTGATATTTTCGTTTGTCCTTATCACCTTTTGAGATAAACCTTTAAAAGGAAAGTTACGTTTCCTTTCTCTTAAGGAAATCTCTTATTGGGCCTACTTTAAATTAATTTGGGCCCATATCTATTTATTTTACTCAAAGAGTATTTTTCTTATTTTCGGTTCAATTTCCCGAAAATTCGCTTTGTCCGAAAATTAACTTCATAATTTTCCGAACTTACAGAATAATTTTCACGCTAATTGCGCATTATTCCCGTATTAATTTTACGGGTATTACATATCCTTTACCACACGTCATCGGGTAATTACTTGGGCAGCTTACGAGAATGAGCTTCTTATACATGTTTCCAAGTAAGCTACGAACCGGTCTCAGTTCACTTGTCTCATTGAAGCAAGTTTGTGGGATCTCCACTCATCAAGGTTGTGTTACCACCGAGCCCCTTCTTGGGTGTGTGGGTTTTAGTCTCATTCCTCTTACTGCATCATAAAGTTGATCTCTAGCAATGCATTTCGTCAAAGGGTCTGATATGTTCTCTTTTGACTTCACATAGTCGATTGAGATTATTCCACTAGAGATCAGTTATCTTACGGTGTTATGTCTCCGACGAATGTGTCAAGACTTACCGTTGTACATGGTACTCTGTGCCCTGCCAATTGCGGACATGCTGTCGCAGTGTATCATTATTGGCCGCACAGGTTTATTCCAGCAGGGAATATCTTCCAAAAAATTTCTAAGCCATCCAGCTTCTTCGTCGACTTTATCCAGCGTAATAAACTCTGATTCCATCGTGGATCGAGCTATGCATGTTTGATTGGAAGATTTCCATGATATTTTTCCTCCACCGATGGTTAACACGTAACCACTCGTGGATTTGGAGTCATTGCCATAAGATATCCAGTTAGCATCGTAATATCCTTCAAGAACTGCTGGATATATCGAGTAGAGTATGTCATGATTCATAGTGTGCTTCAGATATCTGAGCACCCTTCTCAAGGCTGTCCAATGACTACTCCCGGGATTACTGGTAAACCTACTAAGTTTATTGTTTGAATATGATATCTCGGGCTGAGTGCAGTTCGATAGATACATCAGACTGCCAATCACCCAAGCATATTTTTGTTGTGATATGGGTTCTCCTCTGTTTTTGGCTAAGTGCACATTTGGATCTACCGGAGTCTTCGTCGGAGGATCATCAAATGCATTAAATTTCTTTAACACGCTCTCAACATAATGAGATTGTGTCATCAGAATTCTTTCGGCAGTTCTAGAGATATTTATCCCTAAAATGACGTTAGTCAAACCCATATCCCTCATGTTAAAATGGCTTTTCAACACGTTCTTTGTGTTCACGATCACTTTCTGATTGCTTCCAATGATTAACATGCCGTCAACATAGAGACAGACAATCACAATTTCATCAGGTGTGCCCTTAATGTAACCTCATATATCACGATCGTTGATATTAACCCATTTAATAACATAGCCATATCGAATTTTTAGTGACACTGCTTCGGTTCTTGCTTAAGCCCGTAAAGCGACTTCACGAGTCGACACACTATATTTTCTTGACCGGATACAGTTAAACCCTTCAAGATGTTGCATCTATATCTCTTCCTCGAGTTCCTCATTTAAGAATTTCGTTTTTACACCCATTTGATGTACCTCGAGGTCATAAATGCGACAATATCAAAAAGAACATGTATGAATGTAATCCTCCTTTTCTTGAGGAGAACTTTCGACGACATCGTAAGTTTTATTTGCAGAACTTATTTCTTTTCTTTCCTTGTTTGGAAAGACGTCTTCAAAGAATACATCATTCCTTGATTCTATTATCATCCCAATAATCATGTCAGGGATCTCCAATTTGTGCACTATAAATTTTTATGCAGTATTGTTATTTGCAAATCTAGTGAAAATGCAGTCAACAATAACCTCCTTAGGTTTAGGTGTTCCAACCTTTGCTAGGCACCCCCACACTTTCAGGTAACTGTATGATGGCTTTCAAATTTTCCACAGCTCGTACGGAGTTTAATCCCTCTTTTTATATGGCAATACATTTAGAATGTGATTTGCTGAAATAATGGCTTCCCCCCCCCCCCCCCAACTAGTTCTAGGATATCCCTGAGCCGATCAACATCGCATTTATCATCTTTTTAAGAATTCTATCTTTGCGTCAGCAACGCCGTTCGATTGGGGTGAATATGGCACCGTTGTTTGATGAATAATGTCATGCTCTCGGCAAACGAAAATAAAATTTATTATTTTCGTTTTTATTTTTTTTTAACTTTAATTTATTTGTTTTTCTCTTTTTTAGAAAGATAAACCTTTTTTTTCTTTTTTAAAACTTAATTTTATTATTATTTTTTAGATTTTAAGAGGGGAGAAAGTCAGGCCAATCAGGCGTCGACACGTGGCATTTTTCATCAAAATTGACGGAATTACTATCGGAGGGACCAATTTGGTTCAAAATCGACAACATGAGGGACTAAACTGGTTCACGCAAAACATTGGGGACTAAATTGGCTCATAGGGTAAACATCGGGGACCATTTTGGGTATTCTCCCATAATTATACTGTCTTGTAAGATCAGTTTCATATAAAAATACCACTTTAATTACAACACGTAAGTATGAGTGTAACAGGCCAAGCTCAACTATGTGAATTTTAATTTTACTAGAAATGGAAAAAAGAATATAAAAAGCTCGTATACCGAATCATGACATTTTGTAAAGTTCTGATACCGCTCCGGCTCGAGCTCAACAATCATAGCCAATTCATCGAGTTCGTGACCAACTCGACTAAGTTAACTAGTATATGTATTAATATTTTTTGTGCCACATATTCTCCTCCTCTATTACTTCGTGTTATTTTGATTTTCGAGTTAAGTTGATTCTGAACATCATTCTTGTATCTTTTAAAGCATCAAGCGCTTCGTTCACTTAAAAGATACACGTGACAGTACTTCATGTAATCGTCGATACACGTAAAAATATTTCTTTCCACCTCTAGTTTGCACGAAATTCCCATCGCATGTATCGGTATGGATCAGTTCTAGAGGTAAGTTGTTTATCTACAAAGAAGAATGGTGCTTTGGCCATTTTTGCCTCAACACAGATTTCACACTTATGTTGTGAATCGACTTCCATTTATGGAAGTAAGTTTAAACTTATTAACTTTTTCAGTCTCACGTTGCCTAATCTACCATGACATAAATTAGAACACTAAACCAAATAAGATGAACTGACTTTATTATCAGCGAGCTTAATCCGGCGCTTTACAGGCATCACATTTAACTTAAGCAGCCCCTTCTCGAGGTAGCCCTTGCATATAAAATGATCATTTTTTGTTAGCATATTTGTCAGCTTCAAACACTTGTCCAAATCCGGCCTTGCTGAGCATTGAGCCGAAGACTAAGTTCTTGCGGATGTCTGGGACATGCAGAATGTCCACAAGTGTCAGCTCTTTGGTGGAGGTCATCTTCAGCACCGCTCGTTCCAATCCTATGATGTTGGATGTAGTCCCATTCCTCATATAGAGCATCCTACCTGATATCGGTGTGTAGGTGGAGAACATCTCTTTCTCGGAGCGGATATGGCGTGTCGCTCCGCTATCTATGTACCAGGAATTCAGGTTATCCATCACGTTTGCCTCGTACACGACTGCAGCGAGGTCTAGCTCCAACAGCTCCCTCGCCAGCTTCTTTTCCTCTGTCACGTCAGCCCGATTTTGACCCCCTTTCTTCTTCCGACGACAGTCCTTGGCCATGTGCCCAGGTCTATCGCAGTTGTAGCAATTGCCCTTAATTCTTTTACAATGATGCTTTTGCTTATTTTGCGTAGCTTCCGCCCTCTTATGCTTGTTACCGGAGCTCGACTTGGCTAGTTTGGCTCTTGCCTCCATGCTTCCCCTTTTGTTATTGGCATCGATCTTTCAGTTATCCTCTTCGATCCGGAAATCAGGTCCTCAAGCCCCATTTCCTTACGCTTGTGCTTGAGGTAGTTCTTGAAGCCCTTCCACAGAGGCGGTAGCTTCTCGATAATAGAAGCTACCTGGAAAGATTCGTTGATATGCATATTCTCTCGTGCATGTCGTGGACGATCAGTTGCAGACCACGGACCTGATCTAATACTAGTTTGGAATCAGTCATCTTTTGTAGTCCAGAATTGTCGGTCTTATATTTCTTGTCAAACGATTCACGCAACTCTTCTGCAGTCGTAGCCACTACATAGACATTGTATAGGGAATCGTCCAGGCGTTTAGAATATAATTCCGATACATGAAGTCATTATGCTTCCATGGTTCTAACGTCGCTTTCTCCTGCTCGTATTGAGCATTTACGACCTGTGCAACAGCATCTGTACCGTCAGTGTTTGCACCCTCAGTTGGTGTTGAGTTTTCTATCACAATCGGAGCAAGCTCCGCCAGAAAAAAGACAAGGTTTAGGGTAGTCAAATAAAAGGTCATCTTCTGCTGCCACCGTTTGAACTGAATCCCGCTGAATTTTGCGAGAGGTTCGGTGTGACTGCTGGTAAGAAGGTTGTTGTGTTGGTTTTCGTCGGTCAGACACGAATGTACTTCGTCTTACGATTGTTAGTTCGGTGGATAAATCGCGTCTAGTCGCCGGCAGTTTGAACGTCGGACGATAGTCGAGGCGTGTATTTTTAATACACTCTCCGTAAAACAAAATTCCCCGACATTCTCGTGCTCTCGGTTATCGGCGATCGTCTCCAAGATACGAAGACTTCGCAACTCTTTATCGCATCACAACGACTCGAGTTTCCAGGCGAATCGTTCTCGAAACTCAAACTTTTCTTGCCTCGGGAATTCGAGGAGCTGGGAGTGTGCTATGCAAAATAGGGCATCAAGGACTTAAGGGGACTGTATCGCTATAATATTACCCTTGGGCTTCCTGACTTTTGACTTTTCGGGGCCAGAATGTAAAAGGTCACAACTTCTGGACTGCCCAGCAATTGGAAGCTTCTCGACCCGCCCCCTCATATTCTCGGGTTGAGTCGGTGCATTCGGTAGTCCGGTATGCCCAACGGGTCATGCCACCTCAGCTGGCCCAGTCAGCGCTTACGTAGTGCCACCTCATCATCATTTGTACACGTGTGACATGCTTGCCACGCCATCCAAGCTGCCACGTCACCGTCTCGTCGCCACGTCCTCGCCTTTTTTGCTCCAATAGCTCATAGCGACGATGCAAAGTGCGCCAAAAAAATGTTCATTGCGCACTTGGCACGACTCGGGTCGGTGTCTGACTCGGGCTCGTGCTCGCGGTGCGAGGCCCCGCCGGACACTTGGGCTATCAGTTGAGCCAAAAACAGACTAGCTCATTAAGTCCACATGAGTCCACCCTTTAGGCAAGCCCATTTGATTACATACACAAGGTAACCCTTTATAAGGTGATGAGTTATTTCGTTTCTAATCAATGTGGACAAAGATTCTGTATACCCACTTATTAAACACTTTAATTCTTTTATTGGGCTAACTTAGAAAATTAATTTTCCATTCACCCGATATCAGTTTTGAGCAAATCAATATTCGTTCAATTCCCCTGAAAACTTAGTTTACGAATCTTTCATCAATTTCAAGTTTCGATGGACGATGACATCTCGATTTAATTAAAAACCGATCGTATTCGGCTCTTGGGTTAAATTGCCAACATTTGGACACTATGAGCCCAAGTCCAACAATAGCAACTTCCTCCATCAACAGTGCGCCGTTTAGAATCCTCTTGGAGATGCTCTTAGTCGGTAATTTTTTTACCATATCGATTAACAACTATGATTATCGAATATAATAAAGTCTCTACAAATGATTAATTTGAACGACTAATAGACAGTCTCGAAAATATAGTATTTGTTTGATAAGTTATAGTCGGACATACATTTGGACTATTTTTTAAATTTCAATATAATATATATTAGTTGATACAAAATCGATTTCAATGATCATATGTTAGCAGGTTTAGCAATGGGGTGGGGTGGAGCATGGGGCTAATCCCCATCCCCACCCCAATACATTTTTGGGAATCCCCGCCCCATCCCGACAAAGCAAATGAGGAAATTTTATCCCCATCCCCATCAAGTGGAGAATCCCAACATCACGTCTTTTATAGATTATTGTATTTTATTTTTATGCATTGGTGGAATCGACGGATAACAGTGGGATAGATTTGTCGTGACAGCCTCGAGATAACTGATGTGAGTGAACAAAAGTTGACATATGTTTGAAAAACGAACATGAGATTAAATGGGAAGAAAGATAGAAAAAATAAGACAATATTGAATCTTAGTAAGGATAATTTAGTAATTCTAGATAAAGGATCCCCACAAGGAACGATGCGAGGATCCCTCAGAGTGGGGAGTATGATCCCCAACCCCTGGGAAAAATATTTTCATGTCACCTCCCCACAAGAATCCTCGCCCCGTTTGGGGTAGATCCCTGCGGGGACGGAAAATCTCCGTCACATTGCCAAGCCTATATGTTTGGATTCTCGTTCAAGATTTTCGTTCATCGTGATAATTTGAATGTTTACTTATGTTTTTTTACTCAGAACTAAATCAATAAGAATCAATTTCTTCAAGATAGTATCATGATTCAATAAAGAAACATAAGTTGGAACTGAAAATGAAAACAACTTGGTTCGAATTTTGAGGCTACGTCCACGAATCAACATGTCTATTTTATTAATGAATGGAATTGGAATTACAAGAAGGGAACTTTCTCTCCATGTCCCTTCTATACTCTCTGAGTAACTCACACAAAATTACAAGATACGATCTGATATTCCATCTCACCATATCACGGTATATATAGCTTTCAGTTGTTAACCGTTCGAGCAAGTAAGTTTATCAAACTTGTACCTTGTGCTCTTCAACTTCTATAGCGAGCTCATTCAACTTATAAACTCGTGGTACACTTCTATAAGTTATATTTCAAATTAGTCCAGGCCATCATATTTTCTTTTCTTCTAATCGTACGGCTGTGATTAACTAAAGTAACATTTAAAATGTCTGTTTGTTCAAACTGATGCATAATCGAACCAAGCATGTTTCTTGACGCTTCTCATTATCATTCGTGTGTTCCTTGAAGCAATCATGCTCTTTTGATGCCGATTAACAATGTATATCATGAGAGCACGAAACATGAGATTGTTAGGCTACATTTTATTCGAGATATAATGGAGAAGGGTGAAGTATATGTCCAAAAATATCCGCGGAATTAAACTTGTCTGATATGATTACAAAACCGATTAGCAGCAAAAATTTCTTGTAATGTCTAAAGCATCGGGTGTTGTGATGCTCCTTAACACTTTCGGGACACCTCTAGCCCAAGTTCATGAGCCTCATATATAGGCACGTGTGGAGTCCCACTCAAAATCAATTGGCAATAAAGAGACTAGTCCACATGCTTATAGGTAGTCACAATTGTTTCATCTAACTGATTTAGGATTAAGTTTGACCATCCAACGATCCTTCTCTAAACACAACACCAGAAACCAGGCATTTTCTT